>CM046375.1:5892827-6104682 GCA_025413485.1 Ficus microcarpa
ATAAGCAAGTCTCTTTCACTATTTGTTTGAGGTGGGAGAACCCCAAGTAGGTCTCGTTTCATGTTTTCCTTCTTTTTTTTCCCCCGTCGGACTTCTTGCTTTAACTGTCACTTTCCTGTTGCTTCTTGTTGGTTGAGGTGGCTTCTTGGGGAGATGTCTCCTAAGCAGATCTTGGTCCTCAGATTCTCCCAGTACCTTTAATTGTATGTCCTGCCTCCTTTCTTTGATCAATGAGCCTCTTTAGCCTTCTTTTTCTCCATTTACATTCACATGGAAGGTTCATGGCATGCTCCATCCTTTCAGGTGATTGCTTCCTCTTAGTTCATGCAAAGTTTAGCTCTCATGCCTTATAAGCTGTGGCTTATTCTTTTAAAGAAGCTAAGGTGTGGGCGGTTCCAGAGAAGGCTGTAGTAATGTTTATATATGTTTTAAGAACGACAATTTCTCTAGAAGGAAGATTGATTGGAAATAAATTGAAGAATAATTCAAGATCTGTATGAAGATATTAAAGGTTAATTGCATATGAAAATGTTAGCACATAATAGAAGAAACTGTGAACAGGAGTTCAGCTAAGCAGAAGAAGAATACCTGGGATCCAGACCCTATGCACGGATCGCTTCCCCTTAAACCATCCACAAGATCTGTGTACAATTGTTCTTTTGGAGTCGCAGCAGGTGCACCATAATATGAAAATTCCACAACATCGACATCACACCAAACACCTCCTGGCCCCTGCCCCAAATTTTGAAATGCATTTTAACTCGGTAAAACAAATGAAAACTCACTATTGAAACAACCAACTTTTATCATCTGTTTCCTCCTTGAGAATATTACAGCATTCAGAAATTATTGTTGCTTTCGGCTTCTTGTTGGCTTTCAGCTGTCTACATATACTAAAGTCGCCGAGCCAAACTCACAAGAACAGTTTCAAACATTGTGATAAGCAGAAAAATGATTGAGGTGAAAAGCCAGACAGTTTAGAAAGAAATAAGTTCTAAATGAAATGTAGTCTGTGAAAACAGAGTGAATTTACATATTTGAAAAGGTATAAAAAAAATGAAATCACCTCAAGGGCAGCAGGCAGACACTGTACATGGTTAAGCCATTGCCTGTGAACTTTACGAGCAACAAATACAAGAATAGCGGGAATATCTGTTAACACACCCCTTCGGATGCGAAACCCGATTGCTGTGCCAAGACTAAACCGACGCAAAATCTTGCTATGGAACGCTCTAATAGTCATCAATTCAAGCAAGGTGGTAGCTTGTTGCCCTGTTGGCAAACGCCCGAGAGTCTCAGGCAGAACACCTTTCTGCAGGTTTCCAAAATGATTTCGTCTATCTGCAGCTGCATCATGCAATCGACTAGAAGTCGGCCATGAGAAGTAGGCGGCATTGCTCTCAGAGTGCTGAGCACCTGATGCGAAAGGTTGGAGGGGAGGACTGGAGGAAGGGAAATTAGGATGACCGCAGTAATTCCGATCTAAATCCATAGTAGATTCCTCTGATTGTGTTGATCCAGAGGGATGAAATCTTAAATCTAACCTCATCCTGTCCATCACTCAGCTCTCCTGCATGATTTTGATTCATCATTTATCAGAAAATCCAAACACCTAGTTAAGAAACACCAGCTTTGATTATAAATAAATAGTACCTCCTTTCTATGTTCAATGTCCGATTATTTCACACTATGAATTAAAGCAAACATTTTTTGAGTTGAAAACTTTGGTCAACACTAAGGAAAAGAAATCATCAACATGAGTAGAAAATCCAATATTACTTGTTAAATTATAATTGTAATTCAAGAAAGGAAAAAAAAATTTTTTGACAAAAAGAAATCTTAGAAGACAAATTTTAAGCTACCTATTCTAACAAAACCTATAGAGTTCTATAAGTTCTACAACCATATCTAGGACAATGCCTTGTATTCTTTGTGCTTGACTGCCTAAGTACATGTGCTTTTGCCTCGTAAACATTCAGGTAAAAAAAAAAAAAAAAAACAGAAAACAAAAAAAAAAAAACAGAAAACAAAAACAAAAAACAAGAACAAGAACAAAAACAAAAAACAAAAAACAAGAATTAAAAACAAAAGAGAAATCCCACATGGACACCAAGCCTTAAACCGATTTTGGAGATTTTAAGTACAATTAGCGCCCATAGCATTAACCAAAACAAACCAAAAAAAAAAAAAAATGTTACTCTTTCTCATTCGCTTTATTTTTTTTTTTTTTTTTTTTACTCATTCACATTTGACAGTATGTCCTAAATAAAAATAAAAATAAAAAAACGTGACTTTTTATTCAAACTTCTAAACAAACTTCCACACCTCCATCATTCTCAAATATGCTTGAAATTAACATTATCAACTAAAAACTAAATTACTTCAAAAAAAAAAAAATTTCATGTACAAGCAACCCCTCTTAATTCTTATGAGAAAAGATATATTATAAGAAATAATGAAAAGAAAATATACAAATATATAAGTAATTAAAACTAATCAATAGAAAATAAAGAAATGGATAATATATTAATTTTAAAGCAACCAAAGTTAAAAATGAGTAAAAATCGCATTTAGAATAAGAGATGGTCCATAAAACCCAAATATCAGCAAAATTAATGGCTCAATCAGAACAGTAAGAACTTAAAATTGAAGGAAAATTACGAACTTGAAAGAAGAACTCACCGATCAGCAATGGTGGAGCTGTGATGGGAGAGGACACAAAACAAAGGCCCTCGAGGATTCTCATGCCCTAGTCCAGATTTCCCATACCCGCCACCATTCATACAATCAGATTTTAGCTCAAAATCGCTCCTTCAAAGAAACTCAACTGCCAATTGCCTGCCAGTTTGCCTCCACAAAGGTAATCTATCTGTGACTAGAGAGAGAGAGACGGAAGAGTAAGAATAACAATAACTATAAATAGAGGCGTAGCTGCCTTCACTTCTAAAGGGAGAAAAAAGGGCTAGGAGAGAGAGAGAGATACCACATATTAATAATAATAATAATATGCGTGTTATATATATATATATATATATATATATGATATATCTATAGTATCTATTTGTGCTATAAAGCGTCAGTGTGATACTCATATCACACACCCAAAAAAAAAAAAAGGACCAACTATGCTATTAACAATATCGCTTTTTTCTTTTTTCCATTTTGTTTGCTTTCTCTCTTTTTTTTTCTTTTTTTCCCCTCTTTTTCACATTCTTCCCTTTTGGCGACTATTTAATATTTCTTTTACTTTTTGCCCTCTGATATTGATTTTGATTTTGGAGTGGTGAGGGAAAAAAAAATAATTGATTTTTTTTTATTTTTTATTTTTTCTTGGATCCCCTTGATTTTCAGTTTGGTGGGAGAATAGGGACCCATCCATATTTGCTCCCCAAAAGTAACGCACTCTTCATCTTAATAATTCAATTCCCATCTAGTAGCTCTAGCTCTATGAGACTGATTGAAAATTTTTCTCTCTCCCTTTTTTTATTTTTTTGGTTTAATTGACAGATCTATTACTGAAAATGCAAGGTCTGATTTCTTTGTTATTTACCAAAAAAGGGGGGGGGGGTCTGATTTCCTTGTTGCTAGAGCACTCTCATTTTCTATGATTAAAAATCATCCTAGATATTTATTTAGCATGCGTTTGATATTAAAGTTTGGAATATAAAATGGAATTGATTATACATTTATCGAGACGTTTGAATTACTGAAATTAAAAAGTGTAAAAACTTGAACTATGTATGGAAAAAATATAAATATGGAGTTTTTTTCGTTCGTCTCGAAATTCTATATAATTTTTATTTAAAAAAATCATCTCATTTGAACTTATTTATGTAAAGTTATAGACTTTTAAAGTTTGAGTTCCAAAACTGAGTGAATAGTAACGATGAGGAAAAAAGACAAAAACGGAATTATATTTTAGGGTTTGGATTATAATGCCAAACACCCCCTTACTTTCACACATTGAAATTGCAGGCTCTATTAGTTTTATGGTTACTCAAAATAGAGATGTTAAACCGGTTGGTTGTTACGATCTAACTCATTTATTTTAGGTTTATTAATGTTTCATTTTATAGTCGTGTCAGCTTATTTAATAATAGTATAGGATCGTAGCATGTCTGTTATGATTCATTGTGTCCAATTCATTTCATGAACTTTTTTTTGTTCTTTTGTTTGTCGTGCTATTAATGTACTCGAACCTTAATTATGCCTAATATAAAAATTAGTTTTGAATACAATAAAAGTTTAAAAAATTAGGTTGGATGGTCTATTTTGGTCACTCTACCTAACATATGGTCGAATTTTTTTTTATTTAACAAAATGATCATTTCTCATTTTATTTTTTCAGATTTTATCAATCACTAAGGACCATGGTCAATTAGTGATTTAATTGAAAATTGATTATTTACATTATAATCAATTAGTGAGTGACTTTTATCCAATTAATAATATTACATAGTCAATCACTAATTAACCATTTTAAGAAACTTGATTGATCATTAAAAAAAACTATAAATTAATTTTTTAAACTTCGATCATTTATTAGAAAACTTCTTAAAAATTGCTATTTACCTCTAATTTAAAATATATATATATATATATATATATAATTAGTTTTTGACCATCTTCAATACATATGTCATGGTCAATATTATATTGGTTAAAAAAAAAAATGAAAACATAATCTTAATTTTTACTCCAATGCATAATGTTCTTTCTACTAAGATATGTATCTTTTGACATTACCATTAAGTTTTGAAATTGGTAAAGCAAACTTTTAATATTTAAATAATTTTAAAATGACAATAATTTATACAATAAGTATAACAATCAATAGCAACATGCCAAATTTTGCATTTGTTATACAACCAAGTTTAGCATTGGTCAAGTATAACACTAAAGGTAGCACTTTATCGAGAGCAATTCTTACATCCAAATATCAAAATTTGAAATAAACACATCGATTCTGACACTCCATTGGAAATGTTCTTAGCATGTCATGCGCGTGTGTACGTGTCAACTTATTAGAAATATGAATTAACCTATAACACCCAACTTTTAATTAATCATAATTCATTAATTAGATGTTAGAAATTAACATAGAATTTGTTATGATAATATATTAAAGTTAATTCTAATGTTATGTTGAGTTATTTTTCACAGGTGGCATGATGAGAACTCGATGTGCCAGAACAAAATTCATGCCAATTTGATGAATTTATATGACAATTTGATGAAATTGTGTGATTGTTTAATAATGTGGATATATTGTATACATGCATATATATATATATATATATATATATGTATCTCTAATTACTTGCTGATATTTCCAAATCCTATTATTAGAATCTCAGTAAAAAGTTATTATCTAATTTTGATATTTTTTATCTTTCAATCAAGGAATTTGGGGATTAACTTTCAATCTTTGATTCCTGTAATTTATCAAATCAGATAAGAATGAAAGTAATGTTTCTGTTTACATTCAATAATATATTATTGTCCACCATCTATTATTAATAACATATATACGTTACCGTATATTTGTGCATATAATTTTCTTACATGTAAATATATATAACTCTTTTTAGTTTTTGCAGAATATATATGGTCTACAATATATATATTGTTACTTTTTTTTAATTTTCTTTATTTAACGTCATATATATAAGGTACGTATATATATTACTTAATTATATGAAAGTTATATAGGCATATAGTGTATTTACATGTTAAGCCAATAAATAAAATAAACATAAGAAAAAACCTTCTTTAAATTTTCATGTAATTCTTAAGCTGTCTGATATAATTCACTTGCTCAATATAGATTCTTGACGGCCTAAAAACTCTCTTTAAACCAGAGTCAATTATCTCTCTCAAAACTCTCATTTTGAAGAAATTTCACGCCCAATTCGTATTAGTCTCTCTATCTCATTCTTCTACCTCCCTTACCTAGTCACCATTATCATCATCCTTTACTTTCTTCTATCATTTTGTTTTCAAGACCGTAAAGACGATTCTATTGGGTAAGATTTTTTTTTCTTTTATCATTGCTTGATGATGATGGTTTCTTTTGTTTGTTTTTATTGATGATAAATGATTATGTTTTGATGTCCTTGATGTCTTCCATGGAAGTTTTCATTATAATTAGTTAGGAGATATTGATGATCATGTTAATGAGTTGGTTTGTAGTGATGGTTGTACTATTGATTTGCGACTTAGAATTGAGATTGAGATTGAAGTGTACGAAATTGGTTGTATTTTAATTTCTATAGTTTTTGCGAGTTTGTGTTCATAGCTATATTTTAATCATTTGATACGAGCGCATTTTAAGGTTTTTCATCTCTTGATTCATGGATTTGTTGAAGTGGTGATTTAAGGATTTTATGTGTTAAAACATGCCTTAAGGCAGTTTTGTGTGCGCGTGTGTGTGTAATATTATTGTGGTGATGATTTTATGTTTTAATTTTTTTAAATAAAATTTTTGGATTGGATTTTATCTGGAATTTCTAGTTTTGAATATATGTTTTCAAAATCATTTTTAAAGGGCCAAACGATCTTGTTTTTAATCAATTTGATATTTTAGAAAACCTTGGATGTCTACTTTCATTTAGAACCAGTTTCAAGTTGTTTGGAGACCTGTACAAATTTTTATGATTTTTAAAAGGATAGAGGTTCGACTGCCAGTTTTTATATAATTTTGGTGATTAGATTCAAAACTATTTTTGAGGGTCCAAACCGTCTCCGTTTTTAATGATTAGGTACTGTTAGAATGATATCGTTTATAATTGGTTTCAGATCATTTAGAGTCCTATACGAATTTTTATGAATTTTTTAAAGTACAAAGGTCTAAGTGTCAGTTTTTATAAAGTTTTATAATTTTGTGTATGATTCGATTTTTGTATTTTAATATTATTAAATGATGAAATCGGCTTATTAGGCGCTGTTATAATACGATATATGTGTTTTATAAATTATAATGATCTTTTGTTAATTATATTATATTTACTATTTATAGCATAAACGGTTTTAAAGGCGAGTAACTGAGACCTCAATCATCCGTTGCCATCGGAAAAATTAAAAAGGGTTAAGTAAAGCATTAAAATAAGTACACTCTCACCTGCAACATGAATTAAAGATTTGAGAAGTATATGTTTTGTTGCTGATGATGATGTTATTATGTTCTTAATTAACACTTCTCCTATGATGACTTTTTGATTTTATATATATATATATATGCATGTAAATGTATTTTTACATTTAAAAATAGTGTTGTACACCTTGATAATAAAGATGAAGATGATATTGTCACCGTTGGTTTGGGAATAGTTATCCACTCCTTCCGTGACTAGCGTACTATAACGGTATAATGCCAGGCCTTGCCACCCTTGACGGTTTTGAAAGTTAAAAAGCATTTCAAAGATGCTTTATTTATGAAGATATTTGATGTTAATGACCAAAAAAAAATGTTATTTACATTTGTGATATTTAAGTATTTTATTAAGTCCCTACCTATATAAATTAATTCATGTTGTAGATAAAGTAAATGGTAAGATTTAGTATTTGAAAGAAATTGGAGCGAAAGTGGGATGATGTGTAATAAGAAAATGACACGAACGATTATGTGATGGACAATTTAAATTTTAAATAAAGTTTTGAGACTTTAATTTGTTATTATTTGATTACATTATTCATGTGAACTTAAATTTTATTTTCATGAAATACGTTTAAAAAAAAAAAACTATTTTAATTATGAAGTTTATTTTGATATAGTTTTAAAAAAAATTATAGAGATTTCTAAAATCATCTGAGTAAAGTTTTTTGATAAGGTAAAATTTTTATTTCAAGCTTAATATTTTCTGCAATTTTATAAAAGATAAAATGTTGAAAAGAGAAGTCAACTGTAACGGTCTGTGAGGGATCATTACATAACCTCTCTAGTTAAAAATATGAATTATTGTTGAAATTAGTCTCTATTTGAATCACATATTAAAATATAAAATTTGAATATTGTATTTAAATTTTTACAAAAAAAAAAATTGTACAGTATAAACTTTCAAAATAGTATACCAAAATAATTTTGAAATGATGATCTTAATAGACTATTAATACGTGAATGTGGGTCATAAATATTGGAATCGGAGACAATTCCTCATATCCTTCCAATTTAATTATTACCTCTCTTCATTTAAGTGGCACTTATCTCAATAGTAAAAGTTTGAAAGTTAGAAATCTTCTCTCTTACATCATCCATTATTTTGTTTTAAAAATATTCCTTTAAAAATACTAATACATAAATAAAAATACCTTTCTAGAAGTTAAATGCTCTCTCTCTCTCAATCCCATCATATTTCATCGTCACATTATCTTCAACTTTTATAAGTCACATTGCATTCATTTTTCAATTATCAAATAATGATAGCCTTGCCACATGTCATATGGACACATGGATTCAGAATTGCTAACTATAATAACTTGTCACTTAAAAGGAAAAAGTAGCCTGACTTGAAGGGGAAAAAAAAAACCCTCTATTTTAATTGGTTTTCTTTTTAAGTTTAATTTTGTTAGGGAAAATACTCCTATACATAAAATGCAATAGAAAAATAAACTCAAACATAAATAAAGAGAAGACAATGAATGTATATAGTTCGGAAAAATTGCCTATATCTACAGAAAAGAAAGAATAAATTCACTAATACTTTCACAATTATATACTCATCAAACTCTCTCCAACCTTAATCTACCCAAAACCCCTTATAACCTTTGTTTAACTCTCTTCTCACTTTCTCTCAACAAAGAGGTACATATTCTCTCCATTTTTTTGAACACACATAAAACTCTTAACATAATACACTTATTTATAGGCTTTCAATGGGATACAAATGTACAACTCTCCCAAATTCATAAAACAGAAACTTACCCGAAACTAATTTGAGTCACATACCTAACAAACTCCACTTTGACTCAAATTCCCTCACCTTACACACAGACTTAATAAGAATAAAAATGTGTCGAGTTCAAACTCTCATCGAACTTGACACGAGGAATCGATTTCTTCTTTCTCCAAGCTTTGTCTTCCGTTATTACCTTCATTTTGTTGCACTTTTTCACTCTTGCAACTTCTTTCATAACTGACGAAGACCTTTCTTAACATGGCTCCACCTTCATAGCTCCGCCTACAATCGTCTTCCCTATCATCTTGTACAAATTCTTCACCTTTTCACCCTTCATGGCAACCAAAGCACCTTTCCTGACTTCCATAAAACCACCATTAGCAGAATATTCACATCCCAAATGTCTAACGCCCCAGAGAAATTAAACTTCTTCTTAGTCGAAGAACATGCCTAACATTCGTCAATGTCCTCACAACTCCACCAAATATCTTCACCTTTACAGTATCTATTCCAATGGCTTTAACACTTGAATCATTGGCCATCATAAGAGTACCTGCATCATAGGGCTTATAAGAATCAAACTACACCTTATGTCGACACATATGGAATAAACATCCCGAATCCAAAATCCAAAATTCAAAATTACATCCTTCAGTAGTAACAGAATAAACATAATCTTCACTGTCATACCTGTCACCAACAATACTTGATGATTTTGTCTCTTGAGCCTTTTGCTTCCTTTTCTCTTCAAGATGCCTTGTCAGCTTTTCATAGTTTCTCCTAATATGCCCCTTCTCATGGTAGTAAAAGCACTCAACATTCGTCAACAAATCCGATTGGGAACGGTCATCTCTCCTTTCATAAAATCTCCCCCGTTTCTTACTCCTACCCCTACGCGAATCTGACATCACCACCAGAACTTGTTCAACATAAGATGAACTACTAGGTTGTTTCATGTTTGCAGTCTCCAACAAAGCAATCGCCACCTCATCCACATTCAATATAGTTTTTCCAACTAATAATGTAGTCACCAAAGTCTCATATGATTTGGGTAAGGAGGCCAACAAAATTATCGCTTTATCTTCATCATCAATCTTGACCTCTACACTTAACAACTGAGTTAGACACCTATTAAAATTGTTTATATGATCCATGACATTGGTTTCTTCACTCATCTTCAACTCGTACATTTACTTATTCAAATATAGCCTTTTTGTCAAAGGATTTTGACATATAAAATTTTTCTAATTTTTCCCATAACTTAGAAAGAGATTTTTTTATTCATTGCACTATAGTTCATTTCAAGAGCCAAACTCAAATAGTTAGTGCTTACTGCTCTTGCTTCCAATTCTTCCCAATTTTCGTCACTCATCTTTTTTAACTTCTTCCCTTGCAGTACTTTCAAAAGTCCCTTGTTGTACTAATACATCCTTCACTATACTCTGCCAGATATTGAAATTACTCTTTCTGTCAAAACATTCAATCTACTCGAACTTTACTCCAAACATTATCTTGATTTTTTTTTTCAAGATCCTCAACCTAGCCCTCTGACACGACTTGTTCACAAAAATAAACTCAAACAGAAATAAAGAGAAGACAAGGAATTTACGTAATTTGACAAAATTACCTATGTCTACGGGAAAGGGAGAATAAATTTACTAACACTTTCACAATTACACACTCATCAAACACTCTCTCAACCTCTCTCTACCCAAAACCTCTTACACCATTTGCATATCTCTTTTCTCACTTTCTCTCAAAAAAAAGACACACACTCTCTCTATTTTTCTGAACACAGACAAAACTCTTAACACAATATAGCTTTTTATAGGCACTCTCAATGGGACACAAAAATACAACTTTCCCAAACTCATAAAACAGAAACTTACCCGAAGCTAATTTACGTCACATACCTAACAAATTTGAAATGATTTTCTTGAACCTCAAATTCCCTATGGAGCCATATTTAAAAAAAAAAAAAAAAAAATGCACACACACACAATATCACATGATATTATGTGATTCAAGTAGGCATGATTGTAAACACAATTTAAAGATAATTCTACATCTAACTTGATCATAAGACGAATAGTTTGAATCTCCGTATTTTTAATAAGTTCAAAAAACCAAAAAAATAATTCAAACTGACTAACACTTTTATGTTTATCATCACTTATAAACTTAGGTATCTTTCCGATGAAAAATATATATATATATATATATATATCTTAACTCTTTAGCAAAATTATATATATATATATATATATATATATATATTTCAGCTTGTTGTGTTGATTAGGCACTCTTCTCGTCACGTTAACATGAACAAAAAAGCATCAAGAAATTACCATTGGAGGAGAATGAAGTTGGAAAGATGTATTTTCATAAACAAGTCAAGATCGTTGATCCTCTCATGCTATCCGATCCTATCCCATCCCTTTTAAAGCAATTGTTCATGATCAAGAGCATAGCTCAAGTTGGAAAGAAAAAAGTGCAGCTGGATGAGTAACAAACTTTTTGTCATGTTTATATTTGTTGCCTACGCTTGACAACGATAAAATTGCCTGTTTGAAAGCATTTATAAAAGATAGAAAAACTGTTTGAAAGAGACCCAGGAAGAGACAGAGGGAAAGGAATCAAAAGACTCCAACCAAAGTCTTCCATCCTAATAGAAAAAAGAAAAAGAAATATATATATATATAATTAAATTAAAAAAACAAAACAAAAACTAAATCAACAATGCAATTATTAAATAAGTGTACAAGACACACAAAAACCGTGGGTTCCCACCACAATCTGGTTCCCTTTAGAAAAGTGAGAGTGATTTTTGTAGGAGCACTAAGCTGAGTGTCTTTAGAAAATAATTTTACTCCTCTTTACTTTTTGAATACAAAAATGTCCCCCCCCCCCCCCCCCCCAAAAAAAGTCTTAAAGCATAGTGACTAAATTTTTTTCCCATTAAAAAATGTCAGGTGGAAAGAAATTTATGTCCATGATATTAATAAAGGGAAAAAGAATTCAACAAAAAGAAAAATAAAGGAAAAAAGGAAACAAGAAATTAAATAAATAAAAAATAAAGAAATATTGTTTAAGTCATAAATAATTTCAGTTACAAATGTCTACACTTAGCCCTCATTTGAAAAAATTATAGCTTTTAAATATTAAATATTCATTTTATTTTAAATCCAAAATCCACATTTTCAGTTTTTCAAAATCACTCATTCATTTATCTTCAAAAAAAAAAAAAAAAAAGACTCATTCATTTTAGATTTTCATTTTGAAAATAAAAACTTTCATTTTAAAATGGGGTGTAAAACTGAGGTGGATTATTTTAAATTAAGAATCTAAAATGAATTAATGTTTGCAAAATAAAAAGAATAGAATATAGTGCAGATATTAAAAAAGAAGTTGAAATTTTTTTTCTCTTAAATTGATATACTAAACACCCTCGTAATATTTGTCAACAAAGAACTTTCAACTGCAAAAAACAAAGGTCTCCCCTCATGCATTAGCACAAGATTTTTTTTCAGTCTTCATTTCTTTTTCTTGGATATATTCAGGGTGCCTTTATGTAACGACCCGAACTTTTCGGACCGTTAACTAACTTATTTATTCTAAATTTAATTTAGGCTTAACACTTATTTATGTTCGGTTTTAAAAAAATACATCAAATTTTTTTTAATTTAAATCATATTCATACTACAAAGGTAAGAATTACTAAAATTTTTAACTGAGAAAATTAAAACCATCTAATAAATAATTATCCTATTTAAATTCGTATTTAGAAAATATTTAAAAAGTAATAACTTCATGTTGATTAAAATGAGAAAGTCTAAAGTCTTTTTCTCGTAAAGTACTCATACTAATTTAGTAGTATCAAAACATTGGAACATAATTATAAATATAGTCGTTACAAAATAATTTAGGAAGTCTAAATACAGAAATTAAATTCGTGGTAGTATCCCACTACCTTCTTTCACCGCCTCCGCATAGCTTCGCCTGTCCATAAGAACATCTAAGTAATAGACTGCTTACCCGCGTTACCTACAGCACGAACACACATACGTATGAGTTTTCGCTCAGCAAGTACAAACAATATCTCACAAAACATTTTATAAAGTCATATCATCACATGTAACGTCAAAAATGTTCAAAAGTGCATGTGATTATGTGTGTTCATTTATGCTTTATTATATACATGTCTTGTCTACTTAAGGGCCCTTATGTCGTACCCATATGCGCACAATCAATGAGGAGTTAGGGGAGCGATCCTCTAACAATCTCTAGGGTCATATCTTATAACTTTAGTTCTTATCATATCCTCTCACTAATTGGAGGTTGGTACGACACTTAATCCTATATTTCATTAGCCTTATTCTTATTATTTGTGACAATGTCTAGGTTTACATGTCACTATGCATCTATCATTACGTCATACATATCTGTGAGGCATGTCAATCATATCAGTGCGAGAGAATTTATGCACATCAAATACTTATTCAAAACAATACGTATAATTTATATACTCATCGCATCATCAAGTCAAGTCATAGCAAACGTAGAGCATCAACAAAGAAAACATCTTGTTTCATGCTGTAGGTGAGATTTGTACTTACTTGTCTTATGTGCTTAAACTTCCGGAGTTGTATCTTCTATTGTACAAATTTGAGAAATTGTCCTGATTTAACAATACTCATTATTAGATAGAATCATAGTTACATTATTTTATTCAATTATTCAATTATTTTATAAAGTATAGTGAATTTAATTTACTTATATCATAATTAACCTCAATAATTAATTCTTATTAATTATTAAGTGTTAAAATAATTTTCTATTATTAATTAATTATTTATTTATTTTTATTAATTAATTAATCAATTGATTTATTAATTGATTAACTACTTAATTAAGTAATAGTTAATTATTACTTTATTTAATTGAGTAATTATAATTAAATTACATAATTTTAATTGACTTATTATCCTATTAATAATTTAATTATGTTATTTAAATATTATATCTCATGTACTAATTATTAATTATTAATTCTAATGTTAATAATTGATAATTTAATTAATTTAATAATTAATGTTTGATTAATCTCTAGTTAATCATCCCTAATTATTTTGATGATTATATCAATGATTAATGATTAATGATTAATAATTAATGATTAATGATTAATTAATTTATAATTAATCATGTATTATAATTATGTAATTATTTAACATAATAATCTTGATTATTATATATTAACTCTTATAATTAATTAATTAATTAATAATCAGTTAAGTAATTAATTCTTTTATTAAATTACATTTGGTTATGTATTAATTAATTAATTAATTAATCAATCAAGGTGATAAGGAGTCACCTAAGGGTATACCTCTATTTTATTATTGGGCTAGTCCAATTCCCTTAGTTACGTTCATTTAGTTGGGCCAAGGTAATCTCATGGGATAGGCCCAGTAACCCTCTAGTGTACTTTATCTTAGCCCATTAAAATTTGTGATTTAATTTATGAAATTAGGATTTTTCACATTATTTGGTGTTACATTTAAAATCAACTTATTTCATAACTAAATATATTCATATGTTATGACTTACCCTTATGTCACATTTTAATGTTTCATCGTTTTATCGGTGTAGGATTTGAACTTGTAAGATTTATTTAGTTTTGAGTATAATTCCCTTTTGGACACCTGATAACTTTTTGAAAAGCTTGAAATATATAGTTTTTGTCCTTATAATTAGTTTTCCAAGATTTTAAGCATTTCAAACATTAATGTGGACGTTTTCGTAAGTGTCTTATACAGTGGTAATGTTAATTCCTTTAATACTTAAGTATTCCATACCATAAACTTAGGTTTTGTCACTGTTGGTCCCACGTTTGTACCACAAGTCCAGATTCATGGGTAAGATTAGAAAATTCATAACAATTTACTTACAAGTCCAAATAAAACAAAAGATATGTTATTGGAAAGCTTATAATGTCTATTTTGTATGGTAAACACAGTTTTCTAAAAAGTTATGGTTTACTAACTCAATGTCTACAAAACCCGTGGCTAGTACAGGTTTCCAGCAAGGATTTTCGGTTTGTAGCCCAAACTTGTAAAATTCATCAAAAATTGCACATTTATCCATTCAAAGCGTATACCTTGTTGGAAAGTTCAAAGAATCTAGTTTTAATTTCTTTAACTTATAATCCAAAATTTTGAGTCTAAAGGGTTCGGAGTATAATAAACCCGTCATTTTTTTCTCTATTTTTGTGTCACAACTTCAAATACACATAACTTTAGACATATAAAAGCAAATCAAGTGATTCCAAAGCCTAAAATGAAGCTTATCCTCTGTAGAATCTTAATATATAATTTATTTTTCATAACAAAGCTTATAATGCATGCTATATCATCACAACAACTACAACCTTCAACAAAGTTCATAAATCTTACTAAAATGCTTCGGGGATCCTTTAAGATCTCGAACCTCCTAAGTTCTTCTCCAAACTTTTTGCTAGGTAAGAAAAGTCTAATATTAAGATCATAACTAAACATCATGCTTTAGTTTTCCAAAAATGACTAAAACATGAAGAATGCCACTAAGTTACCTCTAGTAAAACGTCCTCTAACTCTGTCTCACACTCCTTCGATCTTGGTGATGGGGTTCCTTAGAGCTTGAAAATGGAAGGAGGAGGGTGCTAGAGGTGTGTTGGAGGTGGAGAGTAGTGTTTGTGGTTTTTGGTTTTACTTAGAGCTTGGTGGTGGTTAGAGAAGCTGAGTTTTTGAGTTTGATTTGTGTGAGAAAGAAAATAGGGTGTTAGGGGTTTGTGCTTAGCCAACTTTGACCTTGAGAGAGCTGTCTTTTGAGAGATGAAATTTGAAAAATATTTGGCTGAATCAGCCCTTCAATGGCCGGCAGTTTTGGGAAGGTTTTTAGGGTGAAACTTGGTTTAACAAAGTTGAGATGAAGGGTCACTTTCACTTGCCTCTTCCTTAGGTCAAATTGCCAAAAGAAACCATGTCATCTCTTACATGAAGTTGCATGCATGCACCACTTTCCCTTTCACTCATTTGTTCAACTTTCTTCTTATTTCTTGAACCAAAAATCCGGATCCCCCATAGCCTTCTCATTTTAAATTTTGTTTTTCTTTCTTCCAATTTTTCCACCATTGATCCAAGTTGTCATCCTTATTCTCATCCATTAGATTTTCCATCACACCTATCCTCACCTTAAGCTCTCATTGGTCACTTATCATTCAAAACTTGGTCATTGATTTGCCTAGGATCCCTTAACATAAAATCTACACCATTGATTTCAAATCAAGCACAATTCTTGATCAATCTACCACCTTTGGATTTCCTAAGAGTAAATACTAATAATTCATTTTCTATCCATATGACACATTAATTCCCAATCATGCTCTCAAAGCTTGACTATTAATATGATCAAAATAAATACTAAGATCATTAAATCGACCTACTAATAAAAATCAGGGTCCTTCTGAAAAAATTATCGGTATCCCTCTAATACGACATAATTAATTTTTGCGTATAAATTTTTATGTCGTTCATCTTATATTTTATGTATTTAAAATTTCTCATTTAAATAGAGAAACTCAACATTGTTGAATCATCGATATCATCACACCGATGATACATATATTATCAGTCATGATCTTGAAATTTGATATCCATCAAAATAATTCATTAAAAGCATATTAATAAAGAAAATCTATAATAATAATTCATTAATCAAGCTTATGAATTTCTAGATCATCACACTTTAATCAGCTTAGTGACATTCTTCTAGAGGTTATTTCTTTTTTTAATGAACATTATTGCCTTAAAATTTCCTCTATAGAAAATTAGCATGAAAAATTACAAGCATAAAGGATCCGCGGAAAAAGGAATTTTATTTTTGACAAAATAAATATTAAGGCACTCTTATTTTTTAGTTAAGTAAGGTCAACAATCATAACCGTAGGATTTGAATCACAAGGTGAGTATTTTATAAGTAAGATACTGTCAGAAAATTTTTTTGACGACATTGTTACATCTACTTTATAGGTGTTGAGGTAAGATTCCATACCTCATCTTTCATCGTATACGAATTAACACAAGACATAAAGATCAAGGAAATAAATAAGATCAACTGGCCAAATAAATTGACTTGAGAGGCCAATTGATTCCTCAGTCGATATTAGATCGACTCATGACTAGAAGACCAATCCGAGGATAAGCGTAATCTTAAACAGGAAAGTGTCAAAAATATGCTTTTATGGAAATCAGGAAGAGATATCATTCAATCAAAAGCAAGAATCAACTAAATCAATCACTTAGGCGATTCTAGAAGGCTCAAGGAGCAAGCAAGGTTAGCAATGATAAAAAATATGCAACAAATATTCAAAATTGAAGACTGAATCCGGACATAATCAAGTAAAACTCTTACCACATTATGCTTCTTAGCCATTTACATCCACTTCTTCATAAATTTACATTTCCAATGTCTCGTTCACTGACATGGTTCTTTCAAATTGTCCTTTCATTCATGTATTTTTACCCTATCCATTCTCGTACTTACGTATTTTATTGGGCAACTCAATGCCGTTTCACATACGCCGCCAAATAGAAAACTCTGTGTATATTGTTAAATACAATTTATTAGTTTGATATAGCTTATTTTTATATAATTTAGAATTATGGGTGTTTTATTTAATTTTGGTTTGGATACTTCATTTTTGAGTTATTAATATAGAGGATTCTACAATGGGAATACTTGTTTTTCCTCATCGGTGGTGGAGAATTGTAGATCGTAGATTAGGGATGTCAATATTCTTCTAGGGAATGGGGCCCGTAAGGATGAGGACAAAATCTGGGAATTGAGATGAGAATGGGAATGAAATCTTATTCCCGAATCTTAGTGGGACAGGGACGAGGAAAGCAATCCCCGTCCCTGTTCCCATATATATACATTCATGATTATATATATGTTTATGTATATATAGTACTATGAAAATAATTTTAAAAGTGTGTGCATCAATGAAATAATGATTGAAACTATAAGAAGTAGATAAAGAAGGAGAATCTTATGTTTATTTTTTATAGTTTCAAGCTTTTTTAGCTTTAAGTGTTTTATAAAATTTAGTTTTCATAGCTTGAAATGTTTTGATGAGATATTTAATGGTTTTATGCTTAAGATTTGATTTGCATATGTTAAGAATTTGGTTTGTTTATGAAATGTTTGTTTTTGAGCAATTGATGTTACATTTCTACTTTATTATTTATTTTTATTTTATTGTATTTTTAAATCTACATATATAATAGATAGAAAACCGGCGGATATAGGGAAAGCCCCTCTGACAAGAAATATCTATCCCCGACCACGCTTCTATTTAAGCCAGAATGGGGACGAGAAAACATTCTACGGTCCCATCTCGTCCCGTAGCCATCCATACTATAAAAATCTATTTGAATGATGTAGGAGCACAAATTATTAACAAAATTTCACCTCATATTTTCTTTAATGACAAAAGTACCTTAGTAATTTTTTTAATCAAAATATGGATTTATCTCTCAAAATAATTTATAATTACCAAAGTTCATAAACCAATATTATTTGAAAAGAAAAAAAAAAGCCATATATTAGAAGAAGGGCCATCACAGGGGTAATAGTTAATCATTGATTAACTGGAAATTTTGTGATATTGTTTATCGTCAATCAATCATTGACTATAGGTCAATCAATTATTGACTACAAAAATGATAATTTATGATATTATTTATGGTCAATCAGTGATTAACTATAAAAATTTATGAGTTATGTTATGGTCGATCAGTAATTGATTAATAGTTAATCAATGATTAATTGTTTAATATGATTAATCACTGATTGATCATTTACAAAATTGATTGATCATTTTAAGGGAAAAAAAAACTTTAATTAATTTTTAAAATCTTAAACCATTTATTAAAAAAACTAGGGTGAGTTTGGATGCCAAACTTAAACTCATAGATTTAAACTCAATTTTTGTTTTTTTCTGTAAAAGTTTTTTGTCTTTTCTGAAAAAGTCAATAAAAATTACTATTAAAACTTAAAAATCTTAACTCAAACTCATACACCAAACATGCCCTTACTAAGAAAAATACCATTAAGTTGTAAACCCATCTTCCAAGATTATGTTTGGTAATAAGGTTTAATTCTAACTAAATTATACTTTTTCATCTTAATTTTTTTCTAAAAAATAAAAAAAATTTTAATTTTTTTTTTCAATCAATTCAAATTTAAAAATTTTATCTCTAATTAATTTTTCAAATGAAAGCTAAGGGTTCATTTGATGAATGAGTTTGAGTTGAAAATTTTTATTGACTTTTTAAAAAAAGATAAAAATTTTTTCAGAAAAAAATAAAAATTGAGATGAAAATTTTAGATTTGAACTCACGTAGTAAACGAGACCTAAACCAAAAATTTTGCTCAGCTCAGCAGTATACGAAATCAAGGGAAATACAAGCTTCCCATAGTAGAAAAGAATGATGACCGCGGCAGGCGAAGGCGGAGCAGGCAGGGAGATCCGGGGATGCGAGAAGCTACAGCGGGCGCTGAGCGATTGTCACAGGCGGATGCCGCCGGGGCCGGCTCGGGAGTCTGCGTGCCGCCACCTGAACCGCGCCCTGGCTGAGTGCCTCGTGTCGGCCGCGTGCCCGGACGAGTGCGAGGCCGTTCGCAGCCTCTGCTCCAGCGCCGGAACCGCTCTCAAGCGCTCTCAGTGCCAAAACGCCCAGCTCTCCCTCTCCCTCTGCCTCTCCTCCCTCCAACTGCCTCCCTAACGTCCCTACTCTTTCCCACCCCCTCGTGAGTCCTTTTTTTTTTTTGTCTTGTTTTTTGTAGTTGCTTTCGTCTCTTCAATTGATGTCTCTGTTTTCATGTTTGCATATTTTGTTTCTGTGTTGTAATTATGCATTTTTTTCACGAATTATTTTGATCCATATCACATGAAAATGACACTGGAAAGATCAGCAATTAGTTTGATTTGATTTTTGGCATTCTAATTCATGAGTATTGTAACGTTTATTCAATTTTTGATTGTTGTTTCCTTTGTCCGGTGGATTACTAGCTAAATTTGTTCCAAGAACGGATTACCAGTTGTCGTTTGGTGTTGAAAATCGATTGTGTATGTACCAATCAAAAATTGGTGGTTTGAGAAGAAGAGGATTTTTCCAAGGATGATGAATGTGTACAAATGAATCGCCACAAGAACAAAAAGATCGATTGCGGTGTGTCTGTTATGCTTCGGTCCAGAATAGAAATTGAAAGCAAGATCAAACAACGCTTTAGGCATCTTATATTGAAATATACAGATTAGATTATTCTTTTTGTTTAGTAGCTCCAATAGTTCTTCTACTTTCACATTTATGGTTAAATAATATATCAGATTAGTCGTAGGAAAAAGTTGTATTATTTGATTTGGCAGGCCATTTTTTTAGGACTTGGGAGCTGTTTGCTTTGATGCCAAACGGGGCTTTTCTTAACAACAGGAGAGTTTTCAAGCATTCCACTCCATTAGCAGACGTGGATGAGCGTCTCCTCATCAATCGTCGGTGTCTCTTAGTTCATTGCTTACTGTTTTTCCAATTCGATCTAGAAAGTTAAATTTGGATGGATTTTTGAAATATGTAATCATCCTTTAATTTAATTATGATCTGATTTCGTGTTCAATTTCTACTTTTCATTGACTATATAATATATGATAGTTATTCTCTTCGGGTTCATGGACCCACAGGCACCTCATGGCTCGTATAATACTTACTGGCCAAAAATATTATCTTGAATAACCTATAAGCATGGAAATGCAAGCCACTAAAAATGCACTTCGTGGTAAAATTTCCTTTCAGCTTCAAAGAATTTGGGGGGATTTTACGATGAGTGGAAGAGCGAGTTTTATTGAAGATACAATCTAGAGTCAATAGAGGACTTTGAACTGGGGTGGAGGGAGATTGAATATTGCCAAGTGAATTATACTTTAATCCAACGTTTCTTGAGTGCACATCACGCTTGCTTACTCCGCGAACAAGTATGCTTTTACTCCCTGTTATTACTTTCAGTTCATTTGTTTTTCAGCATATTCTATCTGTGACAAACTTGGTTTTTGCTCAAAAGTTTTCATCCATAACTGTTGTACATATAGTTTGTTGGACTTAAAGATCTCGGGTAGTCGACTTGGGAGAGTTAGTACTGGTTTGTGAGGATACGAACGTATACGTAGCTAGGAAATTGATTTTGTATGCTACCCTAATGTAGAATCTTCTGGTGTTTATTTTTCCAAAGGCCCAGATAGAGATGTGTTTGAAATATTCTAGCTCTCCTTTTATTGTGGCTTGTCAACAGTGGATATATATGTATATATACAACTTCCAAGCTTAGCGCTAAGCGCACATGGTTACGACTTCGAAAAAAGCTTGTAAAATAAGAAATTTCAGAGCATAAACGATTGCAAAAATCAATTCAAACTGGCAGATTTTTTCCACGGAATATTTGAAGTGCTATTCACATCAAAATATGGGACGGTGGTCTTATATGGCAGATATCATTTGACTTTTATGGAGATGGTTTCATAAAAGAATACCGTAGTTTCCCGATTGAGACTTGATTGTATAGCGTATGCTGGTGTTATTTAATTGTTTAATGAATGTTATATATATATATATATATATATATATATATATATTGCCTTATTGGATCTGGCACAAACGAGTTCAAAAGAGAAGAAAAGGTGAACTTTTTCTGTAGTAAAGGTTTTTATAGGTAGTATACCTTTTCTTTTCTTTTTTTTTTTTTTTTCCCAACAGAAAATGAGCTTTATCTTATTCTAGTGCTTGGAGTGGATACAGTATATATTGCCACATTTTCCTTTTTTTGGGTGAATTAGCGATCACAAAACTTCAATTTCTTGACCAACGAATACTGTGACCACAACTACCTGGGACAACAGAACTTTTGCAGTATTTGAAACACTTTTTCAATAATATATGCAGCAAAAACGCATGAGCGTGCGCGCGCACACGCACGCACTCACACACACACACACACATATATATTATTCTCTCTATCAAGTGAAAGACTGGATTCTCTCAATGAAGACATCAAATAATTTGAAGTTAAACGTTAAGCAAAGAAAGCATTGATAGTTCCTACAGCTAAACCTGTCCATCTTTCTGCTTTAGAGAGACAACTAGACAAACACAAAATGAAGAGAAGGGCAGCGGCAAGAGGAAGAGCGAGACAAACATAGGGTTTGAAGAACCAAAAAAATGTAGGGGAGAGAGAGAGAGAGGAGCGAAGAAGAATAAAGGAAAAGAACAAAACAATAAAGAGCCAAAAAGCAAATGAGGAGAGGGGCAGCTGCAAGAAGAAGAGAAATCCACAAATAAGGTTTCAAGGACAAAAATAGGAAAGTACTATACACCACATAACCGGTAGACACAAAAAAAGGGGGCAAAAATGTCCGAACAATGCCAGAGGGACAAAACCGGGTAAACACTGTGCAAACCAGGAAAAAACAAAGGGTTTGAAGGATAAAAGGATCATTTTACTGTACATGTTACTATTTACTGAACAGTAAAATTCTACCTCTTTTTAGTATATTAAGTAAGTAATGTCCTATTACATTTTTTTTTTTTTATATATTTAATAATAGAAAGTCCGGCCAGGGAGAGACCTGCATTAGAATACACCGACAGGAGTTACAATAGGGACTGAGTGTTAGGCGCCTGCAACTCAACACACTCACACACACAACATTAAGAGCAGAAATGAAAATATTCAGCCAAAAGGGGACTGATTCATTGTATATGTGCCTACTTAAATCTCAATGTGGAGAAACTCATCACATCAATGGAGAGAGACTCCTCGCAGGGACGATACACCAAAACAGAAAAGGAAAAAAAGAAAATACAGATAGATGGCGGGTTTCGAGGACACCCAGCCTCTCAGACTCTGAACAGACTCTAATCACAATTCACACACCCCCAACTCACCGCTCGACCTCCCATATAACCGTTTTGCCTGACCAACCGGCCCCACAACCCTGCCAGTTAAGGACTCTCGACCAGCTCAAGACCTCCCTTCTCAAACCCCTTCTTGCCCCTCCTTTACCTTGAATAGACCAGCTTGATTGGGGCCTTAGGCCCAGCAGGCTTATCACATTGACACCGACAGGAATGTACGCTAAAGGCCCAAATAGATTCAGATATTGGGGTGTGCTCAAACATGCTAAATCAAATACCAGGTTGACGACAACAACCTTCACATTTAAAACCTTCAAAAGGACTACACAAAATTCAAATATTAGACCATATACCAAACTATTGTAATTAGGTGGTCACGTTCCTATTTCTTAAGAAACAAACTTAATGACCAAGTTGGCTGAAATGTATGCTCAAAAGTGACATTGGAATTTTTCGAAAATCCAACAGAGTAACAGAAAATAGCTATTATTTTACAAAAATTATTATGAGAATACGCCAAATGTTATTCATTATGTGACAAAGTATTAGAGATGCAATTATCCAAAAAAAAAAAAAAAAAAAAAAGTATTAGAGGTGCTCATCTCAAACAAGCACACACAACATAAAGGTACAAGAACCAGTATTGACTCATGCAATATAAACAAAACTATCTAGAAAACCTCTCTCTGTCATGAGGAGAAGAATAATCAATATCGGGGCCACAAGGAATGATTCCAAATGGATTTATCATCGGATGGCTTCCATAATAGTGCCGCTTTATGTGTGGCACATTGACTGTGCTGCTTATTCCAGGAACTTGGAATATGTCTTTGGTGTAATTAAACAGATTCGGGTACTCACGTAGCAGCTTCTTGTTGCATTTGAAATGAACTGCATAAACCTGTAATTGTGCAAGGATCAAAGCGCTAAGCCTCTAGGCGAATCCGACTAGAAAAATAATTTCAATGATCGACATTCACAATGGCAAGGGAAAGGTAGAATGTGTGTCTTCCCTCTATCACACCAAAATTCATCAAGTAGTTTCAGAGCTAACAACCCCAGAAACAGAAAGGCGATGTACACTAAGATACAACATGCTATGATATGCTTCTTTAATTACCGAAGTGGAAGGTAAAAAGAAAAGACATGAATTTTAGAGAAGCGTCTATGCATGCAATACTATCCATTTTCCCTTGCACTCTTGCTAGAAAATCAACTTAAAAGTTGAAATTCAAAGGACAATGCAAGTGGACTAGTTTAAACAATAGGAAATTCCTTCGAAAACCAGGAGAAGTGTTTTAGCGTTCAAACATTGGACTAGTTTCAAACAAGACAAAACAAATTGCTGACTTGAGATTCTCAAAAATCCATACCTCATCAAATCTTATTAAAGTGACAAATAATCGAATATCCGCTTCGGACAAAGTGTTCCCACATATGTACCGTTGCTTGTCCAGTATCTCCTCACATTTGTCCAGAGCTTCATATAACTTTGTCAGAGCCTTCAAAAACAAAGATAAAAATGTAAAAATAAATAACAACCATGAAGGGATTTGGCTTAAAAAACATAAACATCAGAAACTAGCTCATTAAACTCCATATAATTATCAACTACAACATGCAATACACTTACCTCATCATATGGTCCTTGCTTCCGTGCAAACCCGCATTTGTAAACACCATTATTTATCGTGTCGTATATCCATTCGTTGGTCTGATCAATGCTGGCTTGCAAATGTGCAGGATATAAGTCCAAATCTGGATTCTCTGCTATATCATTGAACTCAGTATTGAACATACGGATTATCTCCGCACTCTCGTTACTGACGATAGTCTTGAGTTTCTTATCCCACAGAACCTATCACATAGCAACGGTATGCATATATGGTGAGTGAATCTCAGAAATAGATGAGAACAAGGATACAAACAACAACAAATACAACTACCAACCACTGGTGGTGGTGGCAAAGAAGGCCTTCCTTGGAGCCTTCACTTCTATCATGTCAGGGTTCGAGTCATGCATTGCATAAATCCGCTTAAGTTTGGCAGGACTATGCTGATGGACTCTATGAGGTCCTCAGGATCCTTTGTCACTCTATTAGTGGTACGAACTGTTGTTTATCATGCGTTTGGTCTAAGAACGTGAAAACACCACTGATCCCCTCTTATTGAAATACACACACACATACACACAAATACAAATACCGAAAGGAACAGAGAGGGAAAAAAAAAAAAAAAAGAACATTTATATTAGAGAATATGTAGTACCGGAACCGTGTATTTTCCAGCATAGTTTGTACTCGCAAGTTCATAAAGTTCTCTGATACTTTTTGCTCCATTCAAAGGGTCAGGTTCAGCCCCAGGTTCCTCAGTGTCTGAAGCAGGAAAAACCCATCCCATGTGCTCGTCACTTTGTTTGGTTCTTTCCCATATGGGTTTGACTGACTGAACAACAATTTAACATACACAAGATCATTCGATTTCGCTCTAAGTAAGATGAACATCACTAACGGCACCTTAATACAAAACAATACAAAACATACTGTGAAGCTGATGGCTTTGTCAAGTCCTTTGATCTTCAAGTATGCAAGGCACCTAGAAGCCCAGGGACAAGCATACGAAATGTACAGATGATATCTTCCGGATTCGACCGGGAATTTAGCATTCGGGTCTCGCGAAATTAAGTCGCGAAATGAGGATGCAGTTCTTGCAAATGCACCAGAATCTGACACCTCATCCAATGCAGACCGAGCCATTCGAACAGATTGCTACAAGAATCCATATATGCTCAAATTACCATTCTTCCTTCCCACTTTATTAACTTAAAATTGTAATTTAGTTGAAACATTAAGTCAAATGAAGGAATACAGTCTCACTTAACATATACAAAATACTCTATATTTCCATAAAACTATTTACACAAACTAATTCAATACACCAGATCAAATTTCTAATAAATTGAAATTTGAAGTTTGAAGTTCACTTAATTGATTAATCTTTCCTATTAACCAAAGACTCTCAAAAGAATTTCCCCAGAGGAAAATAGAGCATTCCTAAACCAAATCTTTGAAGTCGTAAAAAAAAAATCCCTAAACTTTTCCCTACAAGATGAAAACAGAGGAAGTGACTTAATTCAAGAAGCAGAGAAATCCCCAAAACTATATAATATGTATTTGTATATGTATATGTATATGTATTGATGTCAATCAAATAAGAAAGCAAATTAATTTCAGTTACCTTGAACAAGGATTGTGTCGGTTGGAGAGGGAGAAGGAGAGTTAAGGAGAAGTTCCTGTTGTGAATGGGTCTAAATGATCGGATTGACCGGGGGCAGCTCGAACAAAGAGCTAGCATTATTTTTTGGAGTTATTCTTATCTCTTAACTTAACATAATAAATGTTCACTTCTATTATCATGCGCCATTAGTGGTTTCTTATTTTTATTTTTTATTTTTGGTGAAAATTTTTATAAATATACCTCTAAATTATGTCGATAGTATTAATATACTTTTCAAACTATAAAATATATCTATTGTACTTTATGAATTTTAACATGCATATTAAGTTGCCCCATCTATTGTTTTTGTTAGTTTTTTCATCATTTTTAATGTCAAAATGACCACTCATCTTTATTTTTATATCAAAATACCCCATAATCTTTACATTTATGTTAAAATGCCCTCGGATTTTAATATTTGTGTAAAAATTGCCCCATATTTGTAATATTTATGTCAAACTATCCATTTATTTTATTTTATTTATCTAAGATTATATAATTGCCTAATAATTATTAACTTTTTAGAATAGGTAATTATTTTATTTTAATAAAATAATATGTATATTTTTTATTTTACTTACTTTTATTCAAGTTTATTTGGATTGTAAGTTTATTTATGCGTAATCATAGTTGGTAAAACTCAAAAGTAGGATTCGGATTTCGAATAAATTGTTTCCTTAGCCTACATAATGCGAAATCAAAGTCATTACATAAGCTATGTAGTTATTTTTGTTTTTAAAAAAATTAAAATTAATGTAAACTTAAATTAAAATAAATGAAATAAAAAATTGTGTGTCAAAAAAGTACAAATATTGTTTTAAAATAATAAACAATATTTTTTTTACCTACGCTTAAAAATTTAATAATTATTAGGTACTTATACATCGTTAGATAAACAAAATAAGATAAAATGAAGTAGATTGATACAAATATTAAAAATCCGAAGCATTTTGACACCGAAACTAACAACAATAGTTAATTGAAGAGTTTAATTAATTAATAATCAATTGTTAGAGTTTTGAGTGCTATGTCCAGTTGATTCTCATGCTAGCTCTACATATGTATAGAATATAAAAATATTCTTGGCTTATTAAATTGATTGTAATATCTTACAGATATTGTTATAAAACTGACTATTCCACTGAATACTTTTGTACTAGGGATGATTATTGGATCAAAACCAACATTTTTTAGCATCCATTAACTAATCTAATTATGAAAAAATCTTTTCAAATCCAACCGATTCAATACAATGTAATTTATCAATCAGTCTAATCTAATCCAAATCCATTGGATTGGATGATTGGATTTTACTTGGATTTTTTTTAAGAACTTAATAAAACTTACCCAAAATGACAAGTCACTTTTAATGAAATTAAATTAGTTATCCGTCATTCATTTATTATGTGTATCATATATCAAAATCACCCCAATAAAGCAGTAAATTGGAGAGCAAAAAATGATGTGAGATTTAAGGGTGTTGAATTTTAAGATAAAAAAATGTTTTATATCCAAAGAAAGACAAAATAAAAAAAAAAGGCCAGATTAATGGAATGTGTTAAAAAAATAAGAAGTATTATTGTATATATATATATATAGGATTATTCCTGCATATGTCATAACTCATAAGTATATTGAATTGGATCGGTTTTAGTGGATTTTTAAAATTAACTTTTAATATCCAATATAATCCAATAAGATGAATAACAATACCATCTAAATTCAATTCAATAGCATTTGGATATGATTTTATTTATTTATTTATTATTATTATTATTATTATTGTTGTTGTGATGGATTGAATTGGATTGAGTTGGTTGGATAAATTAGATAAACAGATCTTGTGCACACCCTTATTCTGTAATATTAAAAATTGCCTATTAGATATCTGGGACATTCGGATGATTGTTTCCATATAACATTCATATTTATGTATTTTAAATTTTTTGTGTGAGAGAGTATATATTAGTTGTGCAGAAAAAAATTAATTTATTTCATAAAATTAATATTGACAGTATTCAACTTCGATCGGGTTGATGAAATTTAATTGCCTGAATTATGAAAAAATTAATTGTTTATTATTTGCGTTAGGGAGAGCTTGTGGTAGAGCCTCTCCCAGAAACACTACCAGTAGAGTCTCTTTTTAAACCGTCGAGATTGAATCGAACGGTTGACATATTAATGGTGTATCATATTTATCATATAGTTTACCTCATATAACCATTTCCATCAAAAATCTTCTTCATCGCCGGTGACCTTTTCGCCGCCCGCGACGGATACCGGTGACCCAACCCTGACGCCGGCGACCCACCGCCGGTAGGGTAGCCCCCACCGCCGGCCCTAGCTCCGGCTCCCCCTCTCCCGCCGGCAGCCCCTTTCTCTCTTCCCTTTCTCTTTCTTCTCCTCTCTCTCTTCCCTCGCCGGTGCCCCCCCACCCCAGTCCCCCCATCCCCGGCCTCCCCCCCCCCCCCCCGCCCCCTACCGCCGGCCCAGCCCCAGCCGTCCCTTACCGCCGGCACCCCCTCTCTCTCTTCCCTTCTCCCCTTTTTCTCTCTTCTCCTCTCTCTCTCTTCCGGCGCTCGGTCCCCCCACCACCAGTAGCCTGGCACCCCCCCATCCCACCCCCACCGCGACTCAGCCCAGCCCCCCACCCTACCCCCGACGTGAGAATAGAGAGAGAAAGAGAGGGGTAGTCACGGGTGGGGAAGAGAGAGAGGGAAGAGAGAGAGAGGGGGTGCCGGCGGGGAGGGGGCGGCTGGGGCTGGGCAGGCGGTGGGGGGGCGGGGGTGGGGGGAGGCCGGGGGAGGGGGGATTGGCGTGGGGGGCGCTGGCGGGGGAAGAGAGAGAAAGGAAGAAAAAGAGGAGAAGAGAGAGAAAGGGGAAGAGAGAGAAGGGGCGGTCGGGCTGGGTCCGGTGGTGGGGGACGGGGGGTGGGGAGGCCGGGGGAGGGGGGACTGGGGGGGGGGCGCCGGCGGGGGAAGAGAGAGAGAGAGGGGAAGAGAGAGAGGGGCTGCCGGAGGGAAAGGAGGAGCCGGAGCTTGGGCCGGCGGTGGGGGGCTGCCAGGAGTGGATCGTCGGTGTTGGGGTTGGGTCGCCGGCGTCCGTCGCGGGCGGCGAAAAGGTCGTCGATGATGAAGAAGATTTTAGATGGAAATGATTATATGAGATAAGGTGTATGATAAATATGGTACATCCTTGATATGTCAACCGTTCGATTCAATCTCGATGGTTTAAAAAGAGACTCTACTGGTAGTGTTTGTGGGAGAGACTCTACCACAACCTCTCCCTTTGCGTTAGCAAAAAAAATGTTTAATTATTTGGAATAAAAAAATATCCATTTTTAGTTCATGAAAGTACACATGGTAGAACTTAATTGGAGGAAACTGTATAGGAAGATGCAGTAGGTGTAATGACCTGACTTTCCGGACCGTTAATCAACTTATTTATTCCTAACTCTTATTTATATTAGGTTCCAAAAATATTTTTTTTTTTTACATACAGATTATACTTGTATTTGAAGAGTTTAATAAACTAAAATTTTTAATTGAGGAAATTGAAAATTTTTAAATAATAAATATCATATTCAAATTCGTACTTAGAGGACATTTAAAAAGCTATAACTTTATGTAAATTAAAAGGAAAGACTTTAAAGTCTTTCCTTTTAATTGAAAATCTTTCCTTGTAAAGACTTTAAAAAGTCTTTCTTTTAAAGTCTTTACATACAGATTATACTTGTAATTGAAGATTTAATAAACTAAAATTTTTAACTGAGGAAATTGAAAATCTTTAAATAATAAATATCATATTCAAATTCGTAGTTAGAGGACATTTAAAAAGCTATAATTTCATGTAAATTAAAAGGAAAGACTTTAAAGTCTTTTTCTTGTAAAATACTCTTACTAATTTAGTAGTACCAAAATATTATAAACATAATTATAAATATAGCCGATACAAAATAATTTAAGAAGTCTGAATGTGGAAATTAAATTCGTGGTGGTATTCCACTCTCTTCCTTCCTCGCCTCTGCTTCACCAGTCCAGAAAATATCTAGATAGCGGGATACTTACCTACGTTACCTATAATACAAACACACACGTATGAGCTTTCGCTCAGTAAGTACAGACAATATGTCATAAAATATTTTCATAAAATCATATCACCACACATAACATCAAGAATGTTCAAAAATGCAAGTAATCTATATGTGTTTAATTATACTTCATTATATATATATCTTATCTACTTAAGGGCCCATATGTCATACGCATATACGCATAACTAATTAGGAGTTAGGGGAGCGACCCTCTAACAACCTCCAAGGTCATAACTTATAACTTTCGTTCTTATCATATCATTTCACTAATTAGAGATTGGTACGACATTTAATCCTATCTTTCGTTAGCCTCATTCTTATTATTTGTGTTAATGTATAAATTTACATGTCACTATACATCTATCATTATGACATACATATCTGTGAAGCATGTCGATCATATAAGTGCAAGAGAAATTATGTACGTCAAATGTTTAATTAACGCAATACTTATAGCTCATATACTTATCACTTCATCGAGGTAAATCACTTCATTGCTGTAATACCTACTTTTTCCATGATTATTATTTCCTTTTTAAAGGAATTGAATGCATGCCGTATCGGCATTTATGAAAAAGTTCGCTTCAGGACTTTATTATGTGTTACGAGTTCTTATAGCTTTATAAGACTCGAGTATGCTTGTTTTGTATGATAAATGGTCTTTTCGGATGAAAAGAGATGAAATTTACATCATTCTAGGAAAGTCAAAGGGTTGACCAAAAAAGTCAACTTTGACCCGGGAAAGTCAAAGTTTGACCAAAATGGTCAAAACCCTCACTGTACAATTTTATGAGATGCAGTATAGGAAAAATACTGTGAAAAACTCATTTTTCGGATAAGATGACATATTTGAGAACTAAAACCACTATAGAAAAATCAAGCACGCAAAAATAGGGTACAGGGCAAAAGGGTTCGGAAAAATAAAGAAAAAATTCTTCAGCCCGATTTTTCACAGATAAAATTTTTATGACAGTATAAAATATTAATACTGTGTATTAGTACAACACAGTATTATATTTATCTATGTTAACTTTAAATTATACTGTTTATTGGAAAAGGAGACAAACAAGCCCTTTATGATTTATGACATCATAAATTTTTGAATTATGACATCACCTACTTTTTGGAGAACAAATCCATGCAAGACATGTGTCCCCTTCTAGCTTTTTCTTACTTGCTTTCCACTCCATGACAGCCGGCCAAAAAGGGGGGTTTTAGTGAAAAATTTCAGAAATTTTGGGGCCAAAATGAGAGGAATTTTGAGTCCCACATTGCCTATAAATAGGGCTGCCCTCCACCCCATTTAAATCAGAAAATGCAACCTTATTATGCCCAAAAATCAGCAGCAAAACCGAGAGCAAAGTGAGGAAGAAAATCTGAAAAATTTCTTGAGCCAACTAGTTAGTGTTGTTCGGTTTGTGTGGGAGAGCAAGAGAGAGTGAGGAAAAAATTTTCCAGCCCTTGTTCTTGGCTATAGCCGTGGACTGTGTGCAGGGGAAAGTGTGATACCTAAGATTTCTATGTCTTTAGTTCCTCCTTAGAAGGAGTTGAATGTATGCCGTGAAGGCATTTACGAAAAAGTTCGATTTAGAACTTTACTATGCGAGATGGGTCCGTATAGCTTTACAGGACTCAAAAATAAATGTTTTAGACTTGAAATTGGCCTTTTCGAATGGAAAGGGACGATTTTTGCATCATTTTAGAAAAGTCAAAGTGTTGACCAAGAAAGTCAACTTTGACCAGAAAAGTCAAAGTTTGACCCAAAATGGTCAAATGTGCAGCAGTATAAATTTTTAGGATCTGCAGTATGAGAAAAATACTGTAGAAGCTCAGTTTTAGATAGAACATCATAATTAAGAGCTAAAACCACCATAGAAAAATCAAGCACGCTAAAATAGGGCACTAAGCAAAAGGATTTCAGAAAAGAAGAAAAATATTTTTTCAGTCCGATTTTTCACAGATAAAAAGTTGGACTGCAGTATAAAAATCCATACTGTATATTAGTAGTCACAGTATGGAAATTTAAGTATGTTCAATATGAAAATAAGTTATTTTCACAAAAAATAGTCAAAAAGGGCTTTTTAATTATGACATCATCGTTTTTGATTTATGACATCATAAAATTTTTGTGAGCCAAGCTAGATAAGACAAGTGTCTTATTCTAGAAAATTCTTGCTTGTTCACCAAGAAAAGATTTTCGGCCAACAGTGGCATTTTTGTAAAGATTTTAAGTTTTGGGGCAAAAGTGCAATTTTCGAAAAATTGATGATGTCACATGGATGATGTCACTATGATGAGTCACCAAAAACCCTTGCTTCACAAGTATATGGCCGGCCACCTTGTGGAAGAAGGGATGATTTTTCAAAAATTTAGGGGTGAAAATCTAATTTTTGAAAAGTTTAGCTTTGCCTATAAATAGAAGTGTTCATACCCATTTTTATTCAAGAAACTAGACCAAACTCTGCCCATTTTCTCAGCCAAAATCCGAGAGCCATTGTGGGAGAGAAACCAAAGAAAATTTTTGATTCAAGCTTAGAAAAAAATTTTCGGTTTGTGTGAGTGAAACCTTAAGGTGTGCTAGAATTTTTCCAACCATCTTCCAAGGTAGAAACCGTGGGTTTGGTGCAGGAAATTAGTGGGAGAATCCACAAATTTTTGGGAAAAAAATTTGGGTTTGAGAGAGCAAGCATGAGGGAGTGTTTCGGGTGAGATTTTGGAGTCAAAATCTCCTTGTGTGCAGCCCACGGGTTTGTGGGATTAGGAGCAGGAAAATTTCAGTTTTTGGGGCTGATTTTGAGCAGCCAAGCCGTGCATAGGGAGGGCTGATTTGTGGTCAAATTTCGTGCCATTTTGGTGAGCTAGAAACCGGATCTAGGTGCTAGAGCCGAGGGGTGTCTTTCGGGTCCAAAACCGTGAGCAACCCTACCTTTTTCAAGAGGTAACTTTCAAAACCCAATCCTAGTTTCATTTAAACTTTTTAAAGTAAAGTTTAAATGTATTTTGAGCTATGGTTTGTAAGAGCATAAGCTCATTTATTTTTGTGCCCATTAGTTAAAGTTTTGTGCTTGATTTGCTAGCTTAAGGGGTGGTTGGTTCAATTATGCATTTATGTTTTCATACCTATGTTTGATTGATCATAGGTTGCATGTTAGAAGCATGAATGAAGTTATATGTCCCTAAGTATGTTAGTAAGAGCAAGAATGCATGTTAGGGTGCTAGTTTGATTGTTTTGGCATGCTATAGCTTGAATGGTTGATGTATGCTAAAAGATAGAACCATGCAGCCATGGTTTGTGCAACCGGATTAGTAGGGCTGTATGGGTGCGTTGGGAAGGCATGTTAGAACATACGGGACGTTAGAAACGTTGTATGATTTGACAATAAGCTCCCGATGTGATCGGTCGAGTTAGAAACCACGAATTAGGACGTTAACCGGATCAATTAGTTAAGACTGCCAGTTCGGGTTCCCCACTGGCCAGTCGCAGAAAAGTGGTAATTGCAGGTCGTTAGAGGCCGAATGGGCAAAAACCTAAAACACGAAAGTTGTAGAACAGGGTTTTTCCTAGGGGACAACGCGGACCGTTTCCCAAAATAAGGTTCCAAAGGCCTCTGTTTTCACGAAAAACCGAGAGTGATCCAGTCAGACCTAGTTTTCAGGATCAACGAGTTTCAAATTAAAACTGGTATTGATCTAAGCAGAATCAGATTTTTTGTAAAACACAAAAGTTTTAGAACTCTTCGAGAGCTAGAACTTTCGTGAAGACAACTTTTTCGGATTCCAAAGGGATTTTAAAATACAACCTGATTTCGGAAAACTGCGCAGGGAACAAGAAATCCTTGCACAGAATTTTTTAGAACCAGTTCAGGAAAAACTGTTTTTGATTTAAAAACATTGTTTTGAACATGGAAACTATTCCAAAGGTAGTTTCCGACCCTCAGATGTTTTATAAAAGCAGTTCTATCTGTCAGGAAAATTTTAGAAGAATTTTAAGAAAGTTGGGCTCTATTACCTAACTCTTTTAATGATTTTAAAGAAAGTAAAGTTTTTCAAGTTCAAGGTTTGCTAGTCAGTAGTCACGAAATGTAACCGGGATTTACACCCGAGTTACTAGGCTTAGCCCAAAGCCCGAGCTTGACCCGAAGAGGGTTGACCTTAGTAACCTTAGAGGTTAACGTGAGTTAACCTAGTAGAGATCAAGTTCAGTTATGAACAGAGAGTTAGTAGAAAAGGTTATCCAACGTAACCTAGTAAGTTACGAGATACGATTTCATGGGGTTATCAGATATAACCCAAAGTGATAAGGTTACTTAGTGTAACCATGCATGAGATAGTTTATAGTTAGGGGGACATATAACAAAGCATGTAAGAATGTTGGTTGGAGACCAACATATTATAGTCATAGATTAGAGACCTTACTTATGTCCTTCGGTTAAGCAGGACGTATCCAGTAGCTAGACGCGGAAGCGGAGCAGCTTAGCATCAGAGATAGAAACGGTAAGTACAACGCCGCCTACAGCATAGGCTAGTAGTTGTATACTTACTTAGAGATGAGTTCAATGTTCAGTGTTCAGTGTTATGTGCTATGTGCTATATGCTATATGCTATATGCTATATGCTATGCTAGATGCCATGTTTAGATAACATGTTTTATAGATGCCATGCAGTATGTATGTTCAGATTTCAGTAGCGAGCATGATTTAAGAATAGGAACATCATGATGCATGTTCACTAAATCTTATAAGAACAAAAAGTCTCAGATAGACTTTAAAAGCAGATCAGTAGGTAGATGGCAAGCAGCACTTGCCGGTGGCGTATCCCCCGTCACAGGGCGGGTCGGGCTATGGCAAGTGTAAGACCATGGTTGCGCGCTGGATACGTTCACCTCAGTAAGGGGCCCATTAGCAGATTAAATTAGAAAGACAGTAAGTAAGTTAGCAGCAGATAACAGAGCATAATATGAACATAACCGGTTCATGCATATGTTTATCAGTTTATGTTCAGTGCACCAGTTGCCAATATATGTTCTATGCAGTGTTGACATGTTGTGATGTTAGTAGTTTATATGTTGCGGTATAGGAGTTGTACTTGCTGAGCGAAAGCTCATTGTTTTAAGTTTATGCTGTAGGTATGTAACCTCTCAGCAATCTCTGATACAAGATGGAGGAGCGTGGTCGGGCAATGTGAAATCGTGGGGAATGGAAGTCGCTACGCGTTTAAATTCTTCAGACACGTTGTATTGAGAAATGTATTTTTAGAACAGTTACGTGCCAATCAGCACGGTATAAAAAAAAAAAAATTTCCGCTGTGTTTTCCAATACTAAGTAAGTATTATTTTCAGTAGTCAGCAACAGTAATAATTAGTTAGTAGCAAGCAGTAGAGTAGCGCACCGGCGCCAGGTCGGGGCGTTACAGAAAGAGAGAAAAAAATTTCAGATTTTGAAGGAAAACTTTAGAGTAGAGTCGGGTTTCATTCGAGCAAGCTAGGGGTAAGTTTTCTGAACCTTTTTCTCTTCCTAGCAAGCTCACGGGTTTGTGTTAGAAACCAAGAAAAATTTTTTTCAGATTTTGGTGCATTTTAGGTGCAGTAGCCGTGTCTAAGGGGGAGCCAAAATTTGAGCCCAAAATCAGCCAAGTTGGGTGTCCAATTGGTGAGCCAAACCGGTTGTAGGAGCTAGAGTCAAGGGTGTGAGATTTGGTTCAAGTCCTAGAGCCAAACCCTATCCACTTCAAGGTAAAAATTTTCAAAAGCTTTAATCCTTTTCCAATCAAGTTTTTAAGTTCAAATTTAAATGTATTTATTCAAGTTAATGGTTGTAAGAGCATAAGCTCACTAATTTAGTTTTATGTCCTTAAAGTGCTTGATTAGGTTGCTAGATGTGGTTTGGTTCCTTTATGCTCATTAACATGCTTATGATTGTTTGGTATGCTAGGATTGCATGCTAGAAATATTACATGAGGTTATATGTCCCTTAGGGTATGAATTAGCATGTGAATGTATGGTTTGAATTTATTTTGGTATGTGATGAATGTATGGAATGAATGGATATGCTATGTTAGCCATGCAACCCTAGGATAGGATTCGATTTCTATGGGCTGCATGAACGGGTTAGGGCTGCATGTTGGGACATGCAAGACGTTAGAAACGCTGCATGATGTGTCTTTAAGCTCCCGATGTGATCGGTTGAGGTAGAAACCGAAAATTAGGACGTAAACCAAATTTAGTAAATAAGGCTGCCAGTTCGGGTTCCAAACTGGGCGGCCTCAGGAAATCGGTAATTGCAGGCCTTTAGAGGCCGAATAGGCAAAAACGTAAAACATGAAAGTTGTAGAACAGGGTCTTTCCTAGGGGGCAACGTGAACCATTTCTCAAAATGAGGTTCCAAAGGCCTCCGTTTTTATGAAAAACCGAAGGTGGTCCATCAGGACGAAGTTTTTATGATCATTCGAATTCAAATAAAAACTGGTACTGACCTAAGCCGAATCAGAATTTTTGTAAAACATAAAAGTTTTAGATCTCTTCGAGAGCTAGAACTTTCATGAAGGAAACTTTTTCTAATTCCTAAAGGATTTTAAGCTAGACCTTGAAATCTGAAAACTGTGCAGGGAGCAAAACATTCCTGCACAGAATTTTATAGAACCAATAGAGAAAAATTGTTTTTCGGTTTAAACACTCTGTTTTGAACATAGAAACTGTTCCAAAGGCAGTTTCAAACCCTCAAACATTTTATAAATCATGTTTTAAGATCGAAGGATTTTTAAGGGAAATTATAGCAGTTTTTAGGCTTATATGCCAAAAGCTCTTTCAAATACAAAGAAAAGAGAATAAAATGTTCAAGTTCAAGGTTTGCTAGGTAAAGAGTTAAGACGAACGGTGATCGGGAATTTATACCCGAATCACAGGGCTTAGCCCCAAAGCCCGAAGTTGACCCGAACGGAGGGTTGACTTTAGTCACCTAGAGGTTGACTTCGGTTAACCTAATTCGGATTAGGATTACGATAAGTTTAAGGTTAGGTGTTAGCCTAACCTTTATACGCTCTCACATGTGATAAATATGAAAGGTTATCCAACGTAACCACACATAAAATGTTTTATAATAGGAGGGACATATAACCGAAGCATTGCATGAATGTTGGTGGATAACCAACATTATTATGGTCATAGGCTAAAGTATTAACTAGTCCTTCGATTAAGCAGGATATAACCTGTTGCTGAGCCCCGAGGTAGAACAGCATATCACAAGACATAAACAAGGTAAGTACAACGCCGCCTACAGCATAGGCTAGTAGTTGTATACTTGCCTAGATATTATTGTTGTGCTATGTGTTATGATGTGATGCTATGTTATATGTATAATAAGTTTATGCTATGAAATGTGTTAAGTAAGCAACGTATGCTTACGAAATATATTAAGTGCATATGAATCATGATAAATTGACATCGAACGAGATGTTCACGAAATGGGATCATGTATGACACGATTAAGAATGACAAGGTGAAAAGTAGGTAAAGGCGATACGTCGCCTGTGTCGTGCCACCCGCACCAGGTCGGGTTGGACTGTGGATTGAGTTGCATTTGGTTTGGCCGCCCCAACCAATTCATAGTCGCGCGCCAGGTACGAACACACATGTTAAGGGCCCCTATGTAGAATAATAGATGCAGAAATAAGTAAGCATAATATGAACATAATTGATTCATGCATGATATATGTCTTGAAGTATATGCAATAGTATGATGGTATGTTTTGATATAAGTTATGAGTCGCGGTATAGGAGTTGTACTTGCTGAGCGAAAGCTCATTGTGTTAAGTTTGTGCTGTAGGTAAACAACCTGTTGGCATTTGATGATGCAAAGTGGAATCGCGTGGCCGGGCACTGTGAATAGTGGGAAGTGGGGACCGCTACGCGTTTTGTTATTTATGTTAAATTATGGAAGGTTTAATTATGGCTACTGAGTGGTATGCACAAAAAATGCTACTGATCATGTTTTATGTTTCGTATATGTATATACGCCTTATAAAAAAAAAAAAATTTTTTCCGCTGTGTTTCATGTAATAATTAAGTAAGTTGTAAAAACTATGTATGAATGCATGTATGTATGTACGGTAACGGCCTGTGCTAGGCAGGTTGTTACAGAGTTGGTATCAGAGCGGTTCCCTTACGACATGAATTCACAGTTGCCTGCCATCGCCTCCACCATTGCAAGTAAGTACTAGGTTTATTTTATTTTTATGTATATGAAAATATACTTATGTTTAAAGTTATGTATGTTAGACACGATAGCATGGACCCGATCCAAATAGAGGAGGATCGAGACGCCGTTGCTGCATTCTACCGGTCGCAGCCTTTATACTTTGACAGTACGAGACGATCGGTGTCGATTGGAGCATGGTTACGCAACATGGAGCAGATTTTTGAGATCTGCCACATCGAGGCACATCTTCAGGTCACCCTTGCTAGTAGGTGCCTGGTTGGAGATTCTAGGATGTGGTGGGTTACTTTGGGAGAGATTCAGATGCCCAGTCGCACGTGGGCGCATTTTCGGACTATCGTACTCACTCGATACGGACCGTTACCTGCACGGAGGATCGACGAGCCTGTCAGGGATCCTGCGATCTACAGAGACATGCGACTTTCTCGCTTTCAGAGGTTATCACAGGATTGGCATACGTACCCGGGTGAGACGATGAGTCATTACTGTTGGAGGTTCCAGGAGACGATGCTCCCATATGTTCCCTCGGATATTCCGATGCCTGAGTTGGAGGCGTTAGTACTCCTACGGAACGGAGTGCCGGATCATATTCGCACATTCGTCCCATCACCTACACCGGAGATGACGGTCGGTAGTTTTATCGATGACATCCTTGAGGCTGAGATTATCGCCCAGATAGTCCGCCCTGACGGTCAGGCCAGCAGTTCACAGGCTTTAGCAGATGACGCCGGCCAGGGTGAGCCACAGTATGAGGTCGGGCCTATGTTCCCTGAGGACCCGATACCGGCTGTACCTGTACAGGAGATCCCAGCCCAAGAGGCTGCGGATCCTATGGACGCCGATGAGGATTCAGACGACGACGTTATACCGATCGATCCACCAGAGCCGGAGGACCCCCCAGTCATCGTCATCTCCAGCGATGACGAGGACGATGAGGACATTGATGAGGAGTTAGAGCCGGAGCCTGATCAGGGTGGTTGGGACTGGGTAGAGGATCACGATGACCTCAACGACCCTGAGGAGTTTCCGTTGGAGGAGGAGCCTCATGTGATTGATTTGGATGACTGAGATGAGGACGTGGACCACGATTCTGATTCCGATGCGTCCGTTATTACGCTTGAGATTATCGTTTAGATCTAGGGCCGTTGTATTTTTCTTTTTGGGACAGTAGGATTAACTATATAGGTTGTATATTCGGACGTTAGGCTGTACATATGTACGATGGTAAAGTGGTAGACACTTCCATCCAGATTTTTGGCCATGTATATACGTTTGTACAGTATTATGTATTTTTGAAAATATGTAAATATGGATATCGACAGTATGTACTTTTGAAACGACGTACTTTTGATACTATGGTGTACTTTTGAAATATGATAAGAAGTTATGTCATGGTTTTGAAAAGTATCCAGTATGATCCAAACTTGCCATTAAGTTATGGTATGCTATGTGACATGATACGATGATATGTATGATATGAATGATTATGGCAAGATGTAAGGTTATATGATATGATATAATAAGATTTGCATGAAGGAAAAGATATTGATAGTATGATATCTTTCCTTATATAGGAATTTAGAAATGGTACGTACGCGCCGAAACGCACCTGCAAATCCGCCCCAGCCGGATTTAGCAACTTTAGTGGCTAACCTACAACAGCAGTTGCTGGCACAGCAATAAGAGACGACGAGACTTCGCGAGCAACTAGCTCAGATGAATCGAGGACCTCAGGTCCAAGAAGTGCCCCAACAAGCACCACCAGTTCCTCCAGTGGTACCTCAGGTGCCCAATGTCCAACCTGAAGTTCCACCAGAGATCCCTCGGAATGTTGAAGTTCCGATGGCACCGGCCGGAATACCAGTGAACCCGCCGCCAGTACGTGAGGATCTTCTTTACGAGCGTTTTAGAAGGATGAAGGCACATGAATTTGAAGGACCTACCGATCCGATAGCCGCTGACAACTCGCTTATTGACATCCAAGTCATCTTGGATTTTATGCGATTTACGGAACAAGAGAAGGTGCTGTGCGCTTCTTTCGCTCTCAAGAAGGATGCGAGGCATTGGTGGAGAACAGTGCAACTACGCCGGAACACGATGGCAATGAACTGGCAGGATTTCGAGAACGATTTTCGTGCGATGTACTACAACAAAGAGGTGCTCGCCGTGCAGCAAGATGAACTCACTAACTTCCATCAAGGATCGACGACGGTGATGGAAGCGATCACGAGATTCGAGCAACTCGCTCGGTTATGCCCGAATCTAGTACCAAGTGAGGCTGAAAAAGTACGACTCATGATGAAAATGTTTAGGACCGACATTGCCAAGCAAATCAGTGCTGGCACTAGTCCGCCTAGGACAGTGTCTGACTGCGTAAGCCGAGCTATACGAGCCGAGCATTGGATTAACAGAGACAAAGAGGCTCGGGCTCAGATCTTCAAAGCCAGGAAAGAGGAGAAAACCGCCGCTAGGACAGCACAACCCCGTCAAGGTGCAGATTCGAGTTCAAATGGACAAGCGAGCAACTCCGCCCAAAATCCCAAGCAGTTTGGGAAAAATAAGCGGAAGGGGAATTCTAATGGTCAGGCGCAGCAACGAAATTTCCCCCAGAAGAAGAATAATCGGGGAAATGAGGGGAATAATGCCAGTTATCCCACATGTGAAAGCTGTGGGAAGAAACACCCCGGAGTATGCAGAAAGGGAACGAACACTTGCTACGTATGTGGCAAGGAGGGGCATTACGCGAGGAGTTGTCCCCAGAATAATCCGAACCAGCAACCCCAGTACCAGAATCGGAACCCCAACCAGCGTCAACTACACGTAGTCCAAGCCAAGCTTGAGGTACCTCCAGTGGCACAAGGAAGATTGGAGGCGCCTGAACATCAAGCCAGGATCTACGCCTATACAAGAGGAGACGCCGAGGCAGGAACATCACATGTGGTGACAGGTCAGATCTCTATCACCACCTATGATGTAATTGCGTTGTTTGATTCTGGCACTACTCACTCGTTCATATCGATGGAGTTCGCTCAAAAATTAGGAAATAGTGTGAATAGGGTAGATCAACCTTTTAATGCTTCTCTGCCATCTGGAGAAATTTTGTGGTCCAACTACTGGATCCAAAATGTTTCCGTTAGTATATGTGGTCGAGAATTACTTGCAGATCTCATCGCAATCAAACTCCATGATTTCGATGTGATCTTGGGGATGGATTTCTTAGGAAGGTACAACGCTAGGATTGACTGTAGAAAGCGTTGTGTGACCTTTAACCCCGACGATCAGGATGAGTTTAACTTTTACGGGCAACCCCGGAATTCCGCCACCAAGCTCGTCTCGGCAGTAAGAGCATGGAAGATGTTAGCTAATGGATGTCAGGGGTATTTAGCTAACATGGTGGATAAGGATCAGGAGAAGGAACTAACACCGGACGACGTTCCCATTATAAGAGAATACGTGGATGTCTTTCCACAAGAGTTACCCTGACTTCCGTCAGAACGTGAGATTTCTTTCGAAATCGAGCTGTTACCGGGAGCCGCACCGGTATCGAAAGCACCGTATAGGATGGCACCGGCAGAGCTGCGAGAACTGCAAGTACAGTTACAGGAGCTGTTGGACAAAGGGTTCATCAGACAGAGTCACTCCCCATGGGGAGCACCCATCCTGTTTGTAAAGAAAAAGGATGGATCCTTACGTATGTGCATCGACTACAGAGAGCTGAATAAGATTACGATCAAGAATAAGTACCCTCTTCCGAGGATAGCGATATCTTCGATCAACTCAGAGGAGCAGTTGTGTTTTCAAAGATCGACTTACGATCAGGCTACCATCAGCTTCGGATTAAGGAGTCAGATATCTCCAAAACAGCTTTCCGAACGCGTTATGGGCATTACGAGTTCCTAGTCATGCCGTTTGGATTGACCAATGCCCCCGCTGCTTTTATGGATCTCATGAACCGTGTGTTCAAGGAGTACTTGGATAAGTTTGTAATCGTCTTCATTGACGATATTTTGATCTATTCAAGATCCAAGTAAGAACATGAACATCACCTTAGGTTGGTGATGGGATGCTAAGGCAACATCAGTTATATGCTAAATTCACTAAGTGTGAGTTTTGGCTGGAAAATGTTCATTTCTTGGGGCATGTGGTGTCCAAAGAGGGGATTTCGGTAGATCCAGCAAAAGTGGAAGCGGTTAGCTTATGGCCAGCACCCAAGAACGTCACGGAGATAAGAAGTTTCCTTGGGTTAGCAGGATACTACCAGAGGTTTGTAGAGAGATTTTCGAAGATAGCAGCACCTCTCACCACCCTCACCAGAAAGGAGAAGAAGTTTGAATGGACTCCTAAATGCGAAGAGAATTTCCAAAAGCTTAAAAGGAGGCTGACAAGCGCGCCCGTGCTGATAATTCCTGATGTAGATGCAGGAAATTTTGTGATCTATAGTGATGCTTCTAAAAATGGATTAGGAGCTGTCTTGATGTAGAATGGAAACGTTGTAGCTTATGCGTCGAGACAACTAAAGAATCACGAAAGTAATTATCCGACGCACGACCTGGAACTAGCGGTAGTGGTCTTCGCACTCAAGATTTGGAGACACTACTTGTACGGGAATAGATGTGAAATCTACACAGATCACCAGAGCCTCAAGTATATTTTTACTCAAAAGAAGTTAAATATGAGGCAGCGCAAATGGTTAGAGTTAGTAAGGGATTACGATTGCGAAATCCTTTACCACCATGGAAAAGCAAACAAGGTAGCCGACGCGCTAAGTAGGAAGTCAGTAGGCATGCTGATTTCTATTGAAGCTTTTCCTAAGCCGTTGCAGTAGGAAATAGCCGATTTTAACCTGGAAATGATCACGGGAAGATTGTCTTCGTTAACTCTTAAGTCAGACTTGTTAGACACCATCAAGGCGCATCAAGGAAGGGATTCCTCACTGCTCAGCGCGCAACTGTTCGACGAAGAGAAAGCGAAATTCAAAACTTCCGAGGATGGAGTTATTTACTTCCAAGGAAGAATTTGTGTAGCGAATGTGGAGGATTTGAAGGATCAAATCATGACAGAGGCATATAAGACGCCGTATTCTGTACATCCAGGAGCTTCAAAGATGTATAAGGATCTCCGAGAGACCTATTGGTAGCCCAACATGAAGAACGAAATAGCGGAATTCGTGTCGAAATACTTGACTTGTCAGAAAGTTAAGGCTGAACATCGACATCCGGGAGGTGAATTGCAGAAAATTGAGCTTCCTGAATGGAAATGGGAGCAAATCACGATGGATTTCGTAGTAGGACTGCCTAGAACGACAAGTGGGAACGATGCGATTTGGGTCATTGTCGACAGATTGACCAAATCCGCTCACTTTGTCGCGATTAAAACGACTTTTTCAGTGGAAAGATTGGCAGGAATCTACGTAACTCAGGTTGTTAGGCTACATGGAGTACCAAAATCAATCATCTCAGATCGTGATGGACGCTTCACCTCGCGATTTTGGATGAGTGTTCACGCCGCTATGGGGTCGAAATTGAAGTTTAGTACGGTATTTCACCCCCAGACAGATGGGCAATCGGAGAGAACAATACAGACACTAGAAGATATGTTAAGATCCTGTGTCTTGGATTTCAAAGGAAATTGGGAGGAGAAGCTACCACTGATCAAGTTTTCCTACAACAACAGTTACCATGCATCAATTGGGATGGCCCCATTTGAAGCATTGTATGGACGAAAATGTCGATCACCTCTACATTGGCAGGAAGTTGGGCAGAAACAGCTACAAACCACAGACTTCATCGAAAAGACGTCTGAGGATATCAGAAAGATCAAGCAAAGATTCGACGTAGCCTTTAGCCGACAGAAGAGTTATGCTGACCGACGTCGCAGACTGTTAGAGTTTCAAGTCGGTGATGCAGTTTTTATCAAAATTGCTCCTATGAAAGAAGTAATGAGATTCGGCAAGAAAGGAAAGCTCAGCCTACGGTATACGGGACCGTTTGAAATTCTCGAAAGGATTGGAAAAGTTGCGTATAAGCTTGCCCTGCCGCCAGAGTTAGCGTCAATGCATAACGTGTTTCACGTCTCGATGCTCAAGAAGTACGTTCCAGACCCTTCCCACGTACTCAGTCAAGAACCGGTAGAGGTTCAGACTGACCTAACTTACGAGGAGAGACCCGTTAGCATTCTCGATAGGGAAGATAGGGTTTTAAGAAATAGAATTATTCCCATGGTTAAGGTCTTATGGCGAAATCATAAGGTCGAGGAAGCAACCTGAGAACTAGAAGATGAGATGAGGAATAACTACCCTGAGTTGTTCTGATTTTCGAGGACGAAAATTTTTAAGGGGGGTAGATTGTAATACCTACTTTTTCCATGATTATTATTTCCTTTTTAAAGGAATTGAATGCATGCCGTATCGGCATTTATGAAAAAGTTCGCTTCAGGACTTTATTATGTGTTACGAGTTCTTATAGCTTTATAAGACTCGAGTATGCTTGTTTTGTATGATAAATGGTCTTTTCGGATGAAAAGAGATGAAATTTACATCATTCTAGGAAAGTCAAAGGGTTGACCAAAAAAGTCAACTTTGACCCGGAAAAGTCAAAGTTTGACCAAAATGGTCAAAACCCTCACTGTACAATTTTATGAGATGCAGTATAGGAAAAATACTGTGAAAAACTCATTTTTCGGATAAGATGACATATTTGAGAACTAAAACCACTATAGAAAAATCAAGCACGCAAAAATAGGGTACAGGCAAAAGGGTTCGGAAAAATAAAGAAAAAATTCTTCAGCCCGATTTTTCACAGTAAAATTTTTATGACAGTATAAAATATTAATACTGTGTATTAGTACAACACAGTATTATATTTATCTATGTTAACTTTAAATTATATGTTTATTGAAAAGGAGACAAACAAGCCCTTTATGATTTATGACATCATAAATTTTTGAATTATGACATCACCTACTTTTTGGAGAACAAATCCATGCAAGACATGTGTCCCCTTCTAGCTTTTTCTTACTTGCTTTCCACTCCATGACAGCCGGCCAAAAAGGGGGGGTTTTAGTGAAAAATTTCAGAAATTTTGGGGCCAAAATGAGAGGAATTTTGAGTCCCACATTGCCTATAAATAGAGCTGCCCTCCACCCCATTTAAATCAGAAAATGCAACCTTATTATGCCCAAAAATCAGCAGCAAAACCGAGAGCAAAGTGAGGAAGAAAATCTGAAAAATTTCTTGAGCCAACTAGTTAGTGTTGTTCGGTTTGTGTGGGAGAGCAAGAGAGAGTGAGGAAAAAATTTTCCAGCCCTTGTTCTTGGCTATAGCCGTGGACTGTGTGCAGGGGAAAGAGAGAAAAAAATTTCAGATTTTGAAGGAAAACTCTAGAGTAGAGTCGGGTTTCATTCGAGCAAGCTAGGGGTAAGTTTTCTGAACCTTTTTCTCTTCCTAGCAAGCTCACGGGTTTGTGTTAGAAACCAAGAAAATTTTTTTTCAGATTTTGGTGCATTTTAGGTGCAGTAGCCGTGTCTAAGGGGGAGCCAAAATTTGAGCCCAAAATCAGCCAAGTTGGGTGTCCAATTGGTGAGCCAAACTGGTTGTAGGAGCTAGAGTCAAGGGTGTGAGATTTGGTTCAAGTCCTAGAGCCAAACCCTATCCACTTCAAGGTAAAAATTTTCAAAAGCTTTGATCCTTTTCCAATCAAGTTTTTAAGTTCAAATTTAAATGTATTTGTTCAAGTTAATGGTTGTAAGAGCATAAGCTCACTAATTTAGTTTTATGCCCTTAAAGTGCTTGATTAGGTTGCTAGATGTGGTTTGGTTCCTTTATGCTCATTAACATGCTTATGATTGTTTGGTATGCTAGGATTGCATGCTAGAAATATTACATGAGGTTATATGTCCCTTAGGGTATGAATTAGCATGTGAATGTATGGTTTGAATTTATTTTGGTATGTGATGAATGTATGGAATGAATGGATATGTTATGTTAGCCATGCAACCCTAGGATAGGATTCGGTTTCTATGGGCTGCATGAACGGGTTAGGGCTGCATGTTGGGACATGCAAGACGTTAGAAACGCTGCATGATGTGTCTTTAAGCTCCCGATGTAATCGGTTGAGGTATAAACCGAAAATTAGGACGTAAACCAAATTTAGTAAGTAAGGCTGCCAATTCGGGTTCCAAACTGGGCGGCCTTAGGAAATCGGTAATTGCAGGCCTTTAGAGGCCGAATGGGCAGAAACGTAAAAAACGAAAGTTGTAGAACAGGGTCTTTCCTAGGGGGCTGTGTGGACCATTTCTCAAAATGAGGTTCCAAAGGCCTCCGTTTTTATGAAAAACCGAAGGTGGTCCATCAGGACGCAGTTTTTATGATCACCCGAATTCAAATAAAAACTGGTACTGACCTAAGCCGAATCAGAATTTTTGTAAAACACAAAAGTTTTAGATCTCTTCGAGAGCTAGAACTTTCATGAAGGAAACTTTTTCTAATTCCTAAAGGATTTTAAGCTAGACCTTGAAATCTGAAAACTGTGCAGGGAGCAAAACATTCCTGCACAAAATTTTATAGAACCAATAGAGAAAAATTGTTTTTCGGTTTAAACACTCTGTTTTGAACATAGAAACTGTTCTAAAGGCAGTTTCAAACCCTCAAACGTTTTATAAACCATGTTTTAAGATCCAAGGATTTTTAAGGGAAATTATAGTAGTTTTTAGGCTTATATGCCAAAAGCTCTTTCAAAGACAAAGAAAAGAGAATAAAATGTTCAAGTTCAAGGTTTGCTAGGTAAAGAGTTAAGACGAACGGTGATCGGGAATTTATACCCGAATCACAGGGCTTAGCCCCAAAGCCCGAAGTTGACCCGAACGGAGGGTTGACTTTAGTCACCTAGAGGTTGACTTCGGTTAACCTAATTCGGATTAGGATTACGATAAGTTTAAGGTTAGGTGTTAGCCTAACCTTTATATGCTCTCACATGTGATAAATATGAAAGGTTATCCAACGTAACCACACATAAAATGTTTTATAATAGGAGGGACATATAACCGAAGCATTGCATGAATGTTGGTGGATAACCAACATTATTATGGTCATAGGCTAGAGTATTAACTAGTCCTTCGATTAAGCAGGATATAACCTGTTGCTGAGCCCCGAGGTGGAACAGCATATCACAAGACATAGACAAGGTAAGTACAACGCCGCCTACAGCATAGGCTAGTAGTTGTATACTTGCCTAGATATTATTGTTGTGCTATGTGTTATGATGTGATGCTATGTTATATGTATATAATAAGTTTATGCTATGAAATATGTTAAGTAAGTAACGTATGCTTACGAAATATATTAAGTGCATATGAATCATGATAAATTGACATCGAACGAGATGTTTACGAAATGGGATCATGTATGACACGATTAAGAATGACAAGGTGAAAAGTAGGTAAAGGCGATACGTCGCCTGTGTCGTGCCACCCGCACCAGGTCGAGTTGGACTGTGGATTGAGTTGGATTTGGTTTGGCCACCCCAATCAATTCATAGTCGCGCGCCAGGTACGAACACACATGTTAAGGGCCCCTATGTAGAATAATAGATGCAGAAATAAGTAAGCATAATATGAACATAATTGGTTCATGCATGCTATATGTCTTGAAGTATATGCAATAGTATGATGGTATGTTTTGATATAAGTTATGAGTCGCGGTATAAAAGTTGTACTTGCTGAGCGAAAGCTCATTGTGTTAAGTTTGTGCTGTATGTAAACAACCTGCTGGCATTTGATGATGCAAGGTGGAATCGCGTGGCCGGGCACTGCGAATAGTGGGAAGTGGGGACCGCTACGCGTTTTGTTATTTATGTTAAATTATGGAAGGTTTAATTATGGCTACTGAGTGGTATGCACAAGAAATGCTACTGATCATGTTTTATGTTTCGTATATGTATATACGCCTTATAAAAAAAAATTTCGCTGTGTTTCATGTAATAATTAAGTAAGTTGTAAAAGCTATGTATGTATGTACGGTAACGGCTTGTGCTAGGTGGGTCATTACAATTGCTGCAAGTAAGATTTGTATTTACTTGCCTTATGTGCTTAAACTTCTAGAGTTGTACCTCCTACTACTCAAGTTTGAGAAATTGTTCTGATTTAACAATATTTCATCATTAGATAGAATCATAGTTATATAGCTTTATTTATTTTATAAATTAAAGAAAGCTTAATTTACTTATATCATAATTAACTTTAACACTTAATTCAAATTAATTATTAAGTGTTAAATAAATTTGTACTATTATTATTTAATTAATTTAATTTTACTTATTTAATTTAATTTAATTGATTAATTAATTAATTAACTAAAATTATTACTTTATTTAAGTGTGTAATTATAATTTAATTACATAATTTTAATTGACTAATTAATAATTATATCGTTAATAATTTAATTATGTCGCCCAAAGGTGCTTTTACGAAAGCCGGTCACCGATGGCTAAGATCCTTTCCTCACTTGTGAAGCCGCATATCAAAAATTATAATATATATAGTGTGCCGTGAGTGAGGATATCGAGATTGGGTTAGTGTTCAGTGTAGTTGAGTATGAGATGCCCAAGATAAAAGGAACGATGAAACCTTCCCAATTTCCCTATCCTCAGATAACGAAGTGACTGCACCAAAAGAGCACACAAAGCAAAGGAAGGGACTCACCAAGCAAGGGCGATTGAGGATTAAATCAAGCATTAAAGACATACCCGAACCGAGGTCCCCCAGTTCACTCAAATATTCTTTCTCATATAATAATTATCAATTATTAATTCTCATATTAATAATTAATAATTAGATTATTTTAATAATTAATATTTGATTAATCTCTAAAAAATCATTCATAGTTATATTAATAATTATATCAATGATTAATGATTAATTAATCATGTATTATAATTATGTAGTTATTTAAAATAAGAATCTTACTTACAAAGCTAATTATTACTTACTAACTCTTATAATTAATTTATTAATTACTTTATTAATTACTAATTAACTTTCTTAGCATAATTACATTTTGTTCTATCTTTATTAGTTTATTTATTTATTTCTTAATTAATTAATCAATCAATGTGACAAGCAGTCACCTAGGTGTATACTTTCTATCTAGTATTGGGCTTGTAAGGCCCAATCACATTAGTTATGATCATTTAATTGGGCTAAGGTAGTCTCTTGGTATATGCTCAGTAATCCTCTAGTGTATGTTACCTTCGTCCATTTAAAAACTTGTGATTCAATTTTATAAATTTAGGGTCTTTCATATTCTTTGATTATTCACTTAATACCAACTTATTTCATAACTAAATATGTCTATATGTTATGACTTACCCTTATGTCAAATTTTAATATTTAATCATTTTATCGGTATAAGATTTTAACTTGTAAGATTTATTTAAATTTAAGTATAATCCCATTTTAGACATTTGATAACTCGTTGGAAAGCTTGAAGTATCTTGTTTCTGTTCTATAATTTGTTTTTCAAGATTTTAAACACTTCAAATATTAATGTGGGCGTTTGCCTAAGTGTCTTATAGTGAGTCCTCAGTTTACTATATTACAATACAATATTATGTGATTTATTAAAATTTATATAAATATCCATTTTAAACGCAAAACTTCATATGTCTACTTTATAGTCGTAAAGTTCTTTACTTTAGTGTTTGAGTGTTTCATACCATAAACTTAAATTTTGTTATTATTGGTCCCACATATGTACCACAAGTCCAGATTTATGGATAAATTTAGAAAAAAATATAACAATTCACTTACAAGTCCAAATAAGGCAAGAGATATGTTATTGGAAAGCATATGCTGTCTAGTTCATATAATAAGAACAATTTTATAAAATATTATGTTTTACTAACCTAAAATATACAAAATCCGTGGCTAGTACAGAGTATCAGTAAAGACTTTCTGTTCGTAATCCAAACTTGTAAAATTCACAAAAAATTGCACATTTATCCGTTTAAGGTGCATGATACCTTGTTGGAAAACTTAAATAATCTAGTTTTTAGATATATAACTTATAATCCAAAATTTTGAGATTAAAGGGTTTGGAGTACACAAAACCTATGACTAAACTGTACTCCAGATGTTCATTTTCTTTCTGGTTTTGTATCACAATTTCAAATACTCATAACTTTAGATATACAAAAGCAAACTAAGTGATTCAAAGCCTAAAATGAATTTTATCTTTTGTAGAATCTTATCATATAATTTATTTTTCATACTAAATTTTCTAATACATGTCATATTACCATAACAATTACAAGCTCTAATGAAGTTCGTAGATCTTATCGAAATGCTCCGTGAATCTTTTAAGATCTCGGACCTCCAAAGTTTTTATTAAAACCTTTGTCTAGGTAAGAAAAAGTCTAACATTAAGATGCCAACTAAACATCATGCTTAGTTCTCCAAAAATGACTACAATACAAAGAATACGACTAGGTTACCTCTAGTAAAACATCCTCTAATTCCGCTTCATACTTTTTCAAACTTGGTAACGGGGTTGGTTGGAGCTTGAAAATGGAGGACGGAGGGTGCTAGAGATGGAGAATAGTGTTGGTGGTTTTTTTTTCTATTTTGAGCTTGGTGGTGGCTAGAGAAGCTAGGGTTTTTTTTTTTTTTTTTTTTTGAGCTTAACTTGTGTGAGAATAAAATGAGATGTTAGGGGCTTGTTTTCAACCAATATTTAATTTTAAAGAAACTGTATTTTGAGGGATAAAAATGAAAAAATTTTTATTGATTCTCCCCTTACATTGCCGCCACTTATGGGAGAGAATTTGTGTGAAAATTTTGTTCAACAAAGTGGAGATAAGGAGTCACTTTCACTACTTGTCTCTTTTTTGGGTCAACATGTCAAAATAAACCATGTCATCTCTTATATAAGGTTGCATGCATGCACCACTTTCCTTTTTTCTATTTATTCAAATCTCTTCTTACTTTTGATCACAAAGAATCCGGATCCCCCCTTTGCTTTCTCATTTTTATTTTGTTTTTCTTTCTTCCAATTTTCGACCATTGATCCAAGGTTGTCATCCTTATTTTTATCCATTGGATCTTCCATCATACCCATTCTAACCTCAAGCTCTCATTGATCACTTATCATCCAAAGCTTAGCCATTGATTTTTCTAGGATTCTTTAACATAAAATCTATACCATTGATTTTAAACTTAAATACAATTCTTAATCAATCTTCTATATTTGGATTTTCTAATAATAAATCCTAATTATACATCTTCTATATCTATGTGACACATTAATTTCCCAATCATACTCTCAAAATTTAAATATTAATATAACCAAAATAAATACTAAGATCATTAAATTGACCTACTAATAAAAATCTTTTTCCCCAAATTAACATTTATTTTTCTAATAAGACGTAATAAATTTTTTTTATATAAATTTATATGTCGTTCAACTCATCTTCTATGTATCTGAAATTTCTAATGTAAATAGAAACACTCAATATTGCTAGATTATTGACATCATCATACTGATGATACATAAACAATCATTTATGATTTTGAAATTTGATATTCATCAAAATAATGCATTAGAAGTATATTAATAAAGGAAATCCATGATAATAATTTATGAATTAAGTTTATGAATTTCTAGGATATCCCAGTAGAAAGATGACATGTGGCACTTGCCCATGCCACGTGTGACATGCATTCCTTGTATCTGCAAGGAAGGGATGTGCTACTTAGTTAATGAGGAGTAAATGAGATAATTTTATATCATTGTCAATCATAAACCTAGGCCTATTAAAGTACCCTATAGACATCTATTAAATTAGTTTCGTTCTACCTTCGTCCAGGATCCCTTGTTTCTCCACTTTATAGAAAAAGAAAACTTTTGGAATTAAGAAGTGAAAAGAAAAAAAAAAAACGGCTTGTGCCAATACACCTCTTGTTTTAAGAAGAAAAAAATAGCGTGAAAGGCCTTGGATTAAGAAACCTTGTATGAACTACTGTCCTACGAGGATGTTCGTTGTGCGAAAGATGTACGGAGCCTGTAGATGACTATTGCCGGTAAATTATTAATTATTGCATTTAATTTATTTATATAACAAATATATGAGATCCTTTATAATGTAAGTTACTCAGGTTATTTGTGTATTTCGATTAGGATAATATAATTAACACTCCTATACTTTAATTATATTTATCTAGACTCTTAGTATGATTTTCTAAAAGCCAAAACGATGAGTGAACAAAAATTAATTTTCACAAAATATGATAATGCACAATAACTGTCGAAAAAATTGTTTTAGATATCAAGTTAATTGAACAAAAAATTTTGAAATTAAAAAAATTTCTGAAATCTTTTGATAATAGAATAATGGATTCAAGTTAAGATCAGAAGTTTAACATGGTTCGCTAAGTACGGATCATCCACTTACTATTACCATTTGTGCAGATTTGATATCAACTCTTTGAGAAGAAAAATGAGTTTATAAAAGACAAAACCATAATAATTTATCATTTATTTGATTGAAATAATAAAAAATATATACATCAACTTAATTTTTTTTTATAAATATTTATCCGTTTTGTATAGTTTGAATATTGTAGATTGTGCCAAGAAAATATTATATCACTTTTATGCTCAGCTTCTGTGAAGCCATACACGCCATCATCACGAACTTCCCAAGAGCAGTAGGTTGGGCATCTCACATCATCCCTCTTGGCTTCATATATATTGAACGTTGATGATGCAGCGCTCCAGGTGAATTGACAATAAAAAAGAGTTGTGAACCAAAAATTCACTCGAAATGACCATTCAAAAGTGCCATTAAGAGGTACGATATGAACTCCGAGATCATCATCTTTTGATTGGCAATGAAGTTTGACCTTTTGGTTATCTGATAAGTTGTTAAGAATGCCAACTTTAATTTTGGGAGCGCCGAAGAGAACTCTTCCACGATATAGTTCATCATCACTTTTGGTGCTGGTGCTTATACGTAGAGATGAAATAAATAACAACACTAACAATATAGCTTGTGACATTCTGAATTGACCCATCTGTGATATGACTACTAGAACTGCTACCAGAGAATACAGGACTATTCAGTGATATTTTACATTGTAGAAAGTGTAATCTATTTATGGGCACAAAAATCCTCTAGCCCATAAATAAGCCAGCTAAATAAAATAATAATAATAAATAATGGAATGAATCCAATAATGGAAAGTTTTTATGATAAAATATATGAAATGAATCCATAAAAATCTATAGATTTTATATATGTATGAATTAAATAAGAAATGTAATAGATAAATAGTCAAGTCCACTCATGCTTTTAATAGGGTTAATATATAGGTGTTTAATAATGGTGAATGATTTTGAACCTCTAATGATTCAATTTAATATTTATAGCACAATCAATGAGAATATCCATCAATTATTGAAATGAATAATGAAATTATGTCTTTAAGGTCATACCACAAATGTTTATGAATTCTATAATAAGAGGCAATTACTTTTCCATGTTAGTAAGGTAAAATATGAGGGATTTCATTAATCTCAATTTGTATATAAATATTCTCTTCCATACTTGATTACAATATAAGTATAATGTAAATAATTATCCTTATATAGTAAAATCACTCTATTTCTCTCTCTCTCTCCTTCTTTCCTTATGTGCTAGGGTTTGCGCCATTCGTCTTTCTCTCTTGGGGCCAGAGTTCGGTTCCACCTCTTGGTTGGTTATCGGACTACCGACCCTAGAGAAAATGCTTTAGACTCCATGATGATGGTTTTGGTTGGAGGGATGGCTTTATGGTCAGATGATATGCGTTTTGGTCTTTTTGGTCGTGTTTATTGGCTTGTCATCAAAGATATCATCAATGGTATCTGGGGTTTTTCTTAAATAGTTATTTGTTTAAAACAAAAATGATGGTATTTCTGCTTGGTGTTTTGTTGGTATGTTTTTATGCTTATTTTGTAATAACAGAAGTGGTCTCCTCACGTTTTTGTATTGTTTTAGTGTCCAATCCGTTAGGATAAATTCTATGTAGTATTGGGGGTGACCTTTTTGCTATAGGTCCCTTGTTCCCGATTAATCAGAGTTTTCTATGAATTGTACTGATATTATTGAAAGAGTCATATGTGTATTCCATGACTGATGTGCCACTTGATTTCCTATTATTAGATTTTGGTGTACGTTTTACCTACCTGTGCGTTTTATTAGAATTTACTGGTGGAACTGATTTGTAATTGGGGTCATGTTTCCTTGTGTTATGAGTTTATTTAAAGTATTGGTGTTTGTATTTTATTGATTTGAAATACAATTATCATTTTCCAAAAAAATTTTATCCTTTATATAATTAGGAATTCTATAATTGGAGACAATCACTTTTTTCCTGCCAATATGGTAAAATATAACAGATATCATTAATCCGCAATTAGTATATAGATAATCTCTTCCAAATTTGATTATAACCTAAACATAATGTCAATAATTATCCTTGATTGCAATACCTCTTTCCTGTCTAAAATACGTTTTTACCCACAATTTTCAGGAAAAAAAAAAAAAAACAATCTTTTGTTAAGAACACAATAAAAGATCAATATTACAAATAATTATGATTTTACCCCTACATTTTCGGAACAAAAACGATCATTTATATTAAATAAAAAAAAAGGGGGGAAATTCATCATTGCAAGATATTTATAACATCCAAAGAAAGTTCCATAGAGATTTTACCAAGGAATGTCACCATCATAACGAGAAAGATATGAATCGCCATCATAGAATGGCAGAAAGTCGTGCATAGACTCACTAAAATACCATAATATTTACACGTAAATCCTTTATTTACATTGTTTTAAAAATCTTTAAAACATCTAGTAAGATTGATATCCCCTATAAAAATGCGATATTACCTTTATTTACATCCTTTTCTTGCATATCAAGTAAGTATAGTATTTCTATAGTAAATCCAATATTGAGGGTTAGTTTGGTGAATGAGTTTGAGTTGAAATTTTTAAGTTTGAATAGTAATTTTTGTTGACTTTTTAGAAAAGACAAAAAAACTTTTTCAAAAAAGGACAAAAATTTGAATTTAAACCTTATGTTTAAACTCATGCTCCAAACGGAGCCTGAATTTTATTTGGTAAATTTGATATTTACACAGTAAATTCAATACCTACAAATATATTCCTTTTTTTTTTTAAGGAGTAAAAGTTGTATTCAAGTTACAAAATTTTTTTATTCTTGTATATCACAAATTTACCAAGTAAATACAATATTTACTATTATAAACAAAAAAAAAACCCAAGTAAATGCAGTCTCTTCAATGCAAATCCAAAATTATCAAGTAAATAGCATATAGTATTTGTATTTATGTACCTTATTTTTAAAATATTTAGTACATCTAGTTAGAATGATATCTCCTATGTAAATGAGATATTTACCATTTAATTTTTGTACATCTAGTAAATATGGTATTTGCATTTTAAATCCAATATTTTCTAAAAATTATCCGGTAACATAACTCAATAAAACATTAGCAATACCTAGTCACCTAGGACGTCTTATAATTGTTAATTTACTAGATGAACGTTAAAGTGTTACATTACCCTTGATTACAATAATTCTATCTTTTCTAAAATGTATTTTAACCAAATTTTAGGGGAAAAAAATAAGTTTTTATTAAAGAAACAATTAAAAGTTCAATGTTACAAATAATTCTGATTTTACCCTGGCCACATTTTACAAATAAAGCCCTTTCGTTGTGGGTTGCGATTGCACGGGTCGCAGCATAGGCGACACATTGCAGGTCACTTTTTCGAGTGGCACTTCTCCAATTACTGGTTTAGTAGCTTTTTAGAATACTAAACAGACAGAAATAATAGCACATGTCCTTTTTTTTTTTTCAAAACACATTTTTTTTTTTTTAAGAAAAAGATAAAACATATCGATTCCAAGTTCTATTTAACATGGTACACCAAACAAAAGTAGTGTTTCACATGCAACTTACCTTAAGATCCTCTCAAAGACAACTAACGGTACGTCTACAATTCATCAAACAAACTTACAAAGTATTTTTAACGTAATCTTTCATTAATTTAAAAAAAAAAAAAAAAAAAAAAAAAAGAAGGTAATTTTAAGAAAATCATGTCAAAATGTATTTGACTCTTTTTCTCACGTTTGGTGGCCTAAAATTCATTCCCATCGATTTTGTTGTTCTGTATATGCAAAAATTCAATCATATCAAATAACTTGCATATTACCATTTTTGCAGATTTGGTAATCAACTCATTGAGGAAAAAAACAAAGAGAGTATATGGAAGACAAAAACATAAGAATTTATCATTTATTTGATTGCTACAATGAACATAAATATGCATATAACTTTACTTCTCTAAAATATTTATCATTTTTATATAGCCTCAACTTTTTGGATTGTGCCAAGCAAATATTATATCATTTTTATGCCCAGCTTCTGTGAAGCCATAGACGCCATCATCACGAACTTCCCATGAGCAATAGGTTGGGCATCTAATATTACCATCCCTCTTGGCTTCGTATATATTGAATGTTGATGAGGCAGCGCGCCAGGTGAATTGACAGTAAAAAAGAGTTGTCATCCAAAAATTCAGTCGGAATGACCATTCGAAAGTGCCATTAAAAGGTACGATATGAATCCCAAGATCATCATCTTGAGACTGACAATGAAGCGTGACCTCTTGGTTATCTGGTAAGTTGTTTAGAATGACAACTTTAATTTTGGGAGCACCGAAGAGAACTCTTTCATGATATAGCTCATCGTCACTTTTGGTGCTGGTGCTGGTGCTTGTGATGAGCAGAGAAGAAATAAAAAATAATGTTAATAATAAAGCTTGTGACATTTTGAATTGACCCGTGTTTGATATGACTAGAAGAACTGCTACTAGAGAATACAAGACCATCGATATTTAACAATGGAGAAAATGTAATCGATTTAAGCATACGTAAAGCCTGTAGCGCAATAAATAAGAAAAATAATAAATAATAGAAGGAATTCAATAATGGAAGGTTATTTATGACAAAATATATGAGTGGATCCATAAAAATCTGTAGATCCTGTATATGAATGAATTAAATATGAAATGTTAACCCATGATTTTAATAGCTAAAATATAGCTCTTTAATAATGCTGAATAATTTTGAAACTCTAATAATGCAATTTAACATTTGTATCACAATCAATGATAAGATCCAACAATTATCAAATAAATAATGAAATAAATGAAGATCTTTTAATAGATAAAAGATTAACAATATTATGTGTCTAAGGTTATAATATCATAAGTGTTTATGAATTCTATAATACGAGGTAATTACTTCCCTGTCATTAAGGTAAAATATTAAGGAATATATTAATCTAAATTAGTACGTAGATATTCTCTTCCAGATTTCATTATAACCTAAACATAATAATGTAAATAATTATCCTTTATATATCCTTTATATAACCTTAACCTTTAGGAATTTTATATAGTAGGAGGCGATTAACTTTCCCTGTTAATGATGTAAAATATAGGAGATATCACTACTCTCAATTAGTATATAGATATTTTCTTCCATACTTAATTATAACCTAAACATAACAATTACCCTTAATAACCTAAATGTTTAGGAATTATAGTCGGAGACAATTACTATTCCCCGTCAATAAGGTAAAATATCAGGCATACATTAATCTCAATTCGTATATAGATATTCTCATCCACATTTTATTATAACCTAAATATAATGTAAACAATTATCATTTATATAACCTAAATAGAAATTATATAGTAAAAGGCAATTACTTTTCCCAGTCAATAATGTCAAATATAAAGGATATCATTAATCTCAATTACTATATAGATATTCTCTTCCACACTTGATTATAATCTAAACACAATGTAAATAATTATCCTTGATTATAGCTAGTACCTCTGTCTTTTATTAAATACGTTTTCACCCACAAAATTTTCATGAAAAAACAAAATATTTAAAATTAAAGTTCAACGTTACAAATAATTATGATTTTTTTTTTTATAGGAAATCTGGATTTTTATTAACTAACGAAACGAAGCCAAATCGGCTCTTGCTAAAGCTCCTAGACGTTTAGGCAAGGAATCAATCCAGATTCAATCAACAAGGCAAAAACTGACATAACTAGCAAACTAGTGGGCTACAACATTCCCATTGCGGGAGTGTAACGACCCCTCACGAATTTTAACTTCTCTTTTTAACATTAATCTCTTGTAAAGAAAATGTGGCAAATATTTTAATTTGAAATAATATTCTTATTGGAAAATTTACTAAGAAAATTTTAGGAACTTTTTTGTTTTTACCTTATCAAAATTAATCTTTAAAACCAAAAAACAAAATTAAAAAAAAAATTCTTATATCATAAAAAACATTTAGGAAATTCCATAAAAATTGTTCTACCAAAATAATAATAAACCAAAATGGTTCTTCGGTATTGGGGCCATAGTTCGAGACCATGCAGGAAGGGTTAATGGCTTGTTTTGGCCAAGGGACTGTAGAGTCGCGTGTCCACCGATCTGGCGGAATGCCTTGCTTTACGCGAAAGTAGTCTTGTTCGAACAACCAGAAGATCGCGATTGCTGAGTCGTCGGATGCTGTGAACGTGGTTCAGGCCGTCAACAAGAGATGTACTCTTGGAGCTGATGGCGTTGTGATAGAGGATTTCTGTCGCCTCTTGTCTGCTTTAACTGGTGGAATTTGCAGTCATATTCCTCTATCTCCGAATTAGCTCAGCTCACCATTTGGTTTACCATTTATTTATTTATTTATTTTGCACATCAAATAAGTACAGTTTTTCTTTTGTAAATCCAATATTGTATTTACTTGATAAGTTCGGTACCCAAATATTTGATTTCTAATTTTATTTTGTTTCTTTTTCTTATTTTCTGATTAGCTTGCGTTTGGTTTACTGGTGGGAGATGACATTTTTAAGTTGGAGTTGGTTTATTTTTTCAAAAACTAATTATAAATTTTGTTGATATTTCAAAAAAATACAAAAACTGAAATAAAAAAGTACAGTTTAATTAGAGTTAAATTGAAATGCCAAACCAAGCCAAATTTCCTATTTTATTAGTTTATTTTCCTTTATTCTAGCTGATCCGCTAAAAGATTATGAATAGATGGTTATGTTTCTTGTATTTTTTTCATTCAATAATTGTAAAAGATATTTAGTTTTATATTTCAGTTCTTGTTTCCCTAGTTTTTCAAAATGTGAGAGATGAGTGACATGCCTCTTTGTGAGTGAGACACGGCTGATACAAGGTTAAGTCTTGGGTGAATTTTATTTGCTTGCGTTCTTCTATTTCAATTCAATTTGTTATTCAACACTTGTAAAATTGATTCATTTTCTTCTGTTTGTTTGGTGTTTATAATAATTATTTCTACAATGACAGCAGTTCTAGTTATTATATTTGGTGTATTAAATGACCAGTGACATGTGGTTTTCTTTTAAATGTTTTTACATGAATATCCCTTACTGCATTCTACCATGGGGTATTTTGTCGCTTTCGGATAGCGCATAAAAATAATCGGTGCTAGTTTTAGTTGAGAAGAAATTAATTTTGTCAAATACTTTTTATACTATTTGTGTCTTTAAATCCATATTTTCTGACTACATGTTTGAGATGTGAAACTTGTGGTTGGTTATAGAATTGAAATATTCAATTTGAACAAAAGCAATTGAGATTCCTCATCCATCCTTTACTTTATTCCTGCATTTACTTTATTACATTGTCAAAAATCCCAAAAATATTTTTGTCTTTTTAATTGCTTTTCTGCTTATCTCTTTAACCTTTATTTTCCATTAATCTTTCTTGTTTGTTAATTTTGCCACCTCCTCGTGGGATCAACTGCCCTTACTGTGTTGCAATAGACCACGTACAATCCAAAAAAAAATTTTGGCGCCATTGCCATGTAGGTGCTATGAACAAGTTCGGTGTTTGAAAATCTGAACGGGAAAAGAAGCAAGTAATTTTTTTCTTTTTGTACAACTCTGACTTGTTAGATAATTTTTTTTAGTTTGCTCCTTTTTTTTTTTTTTTCCTTTAAATAATGGGTTTGGATTTTCTGATTTTTACCGTAAAAATTTTATGATTTCTACTTTGTCCCATGAAAAATTAAAAATTTTACGTAGTTCTCACTAAAACTTTATCTTTCAATTTTTATATACATTTATTTTACGTCCCCATAAAAATTTTTGTCCAACTCCATCACTAACATCTTGAATTTATTGATGCTCGGCAAGTTAAGCTTTTAATTTTTCCAATTTGGACATTTGAGACCTTAAATTTAAAATATATTAACATTAAGCCCCACACTAGCCTATGAACGTTAATCCATTGATATAAATATATCCCCAGATTTTTGTGCAAGTGCACCTGAAACATTTTGTAAGTTTGTAAGTTGGACCTTAAATTTTTTTTTCTTAACATTTATAAACCTCTTATTGTCCATCAATTGACATCGAGTGTTGATTACACTGGTTAAATATTGTCAAATTAGGATCCAAACTTAATGTTAAAATTAGAAATATAGGGTCCAATTTACAAATGACAAAACATCTTGGATGTATTATTAGTTCAACTTACCCTTACATTTAGTTCCTAATTATTGAGATATTACTATTTAAAGAAAAACCAAATAATTTATTATAGGATTGAATATGACTTTTTTTTTTTTTTTAAAAGACAAGTCAAGTTCAATTTCTACTTTGATCGATGTCAAGAGTATATATATATAGAGTAGCGATAATTTTATACTTGATTCCGGCCCTTATATGATGTACAGTTTTAATTTCCCCATCCCAAGTTTTAAAAAATTAAATATATAACTTTTTTAATAATATATGCCACATTTTGATGTGGTTTGGCAAAACCCACAGGTGCAATGGCACAAAATCAAAATAATGCAATTCATTAGGGAGACTAGTGCATTTATAAATGCGTGATTTTTATATATGACTAAGAGTATGTTTAGTAAGAAAGAAAAGTTGAAGGAAGAAGAGAGTTAAAGAGATTAGCGAAAGAATTTTGACAATCTTAGTTGTTTAGTAGGAGGGATTCTCAATATTTCAAAAGACCTTAATTTTGATCGCTACTAAAGAACCTCAAACAAAAATTTGGAGGCAAATCGAAACAAGCGATTACTAGTGACAGATTCAGTGGCAGAGCGAGTTCTACGGACGACTCGAGAAGGACCAGTGTGGCCCGTCATGATCTGTCTGATGCGAGCCTGCAACTCAGGTGTTAACTTAGGGGGCCTGCTCCGTAGAAATTCTGCAGGAACAAATCAAACATGGGTCAGATCACAGGAAGACAAAAGCAAAACAAGACAAGCAAGTGACTCACCAGGACGACCCCACGTGACAGGAATCACCCACCGGCAGCCAGGAGCATCGATTCATCACATAATGATCTTTCCACTCATAATCTGAGTTTGGAAGTTCATTCCAAACTCCGAGTGTTCCTTAAACGTGTTACAAAAACAAATCGACCTCACGAATCAGAATTTTGTTTCATAAAATATAGAGCCCGGAAATCCATCTCCGCGAGCTCCATATCAATACTGTGGCCAATCTCGACCACCCTCAAGGTGATCATCGGCCAAGAGTTCAGCATCAACTGGCCCACTGAGATCCGGTAGCGACAGCCGTAGGCCCAAATTAAAGAAAATCTCGTATACTGCAAACCACCACTCCCAGGGGTTGTCCGCGGTCTCACCCGAGTCAGGAACTCGGAGTTCTAAGTCATCAGATTAGCGAATTTGATTCGCATGTTCCAGAAATCTTCCTCAGTCAAGACAGACCTGAGGTTGTGCTTCAAATAGCGCCAGCCTATGTATTTCACTCTCTACCAAAATTTGGAATCAATTCCGAGTGATTAGAGGATTTCATATCAAACAACACAAGAAAAATGACATTTCTCTCGTATCTCATTTTGTTAATTTAAGTGATCTACTACTTCCTTTTTCCTATATTTTTTCTCCTTCCTATCAAACATACATACTAAGTAGTGAATTTTACATCTGGCGAAGAATAAAATAATTTTAGAAAAGGTCAAATATCTGATCAAATTACCCTTAAAGTAAAGTGAGATGGAGCCCTAACGAAATTGTCCCTCCCCGTCTTTTTCCCTTGAAGATTGACAGAGGTAAAAAGTTTGAAACGTGCCACGTTGACACATCCGAAGGAGGTCCCACCCAGACCTCCTCAGGGGGACAAAGTTATTTATAGTTAAACATGAATAGAAAGACTAAATAGCTTTCCAAGGTGCAGCCAAACGTGCTGCTCTCAAGTTGTTCCCTTTGAATGAGAAACTTGGTTTGTCAAGTTGATTATTTCTGTATAAGATTTGCCCAACACATTGATTGGTTTTAATTCATTTAGATTTCGACTGCCTAACCAGAAATTACTCTAATATATATTCCCTGCATGCTCATGAGTCATCTCAAACAAAATTTGTCCCAAAAAAATAAATAAATAAATAAAGCTGTGTATTAGCAAAATTACTCTTAAATATTCCTTTTAATAGTTTTCTTTTTTATTAGCCAGAAAAAAAATCTTTTTTTAAAAAACAATTTTTCTTCTTCGACATATGATTGTTATATACAAAATTTCAGAAGCTCGAGAGAACCATAATTATTTAGCCGATTTTTGATGTGGCATGAAGACTTTTCTTTTTTTTTTTTTTTTCAATTTAATTTAAATTTTAAATTGGGGATAAAGACTCGACATTGAATTCGAAATCTCGTACCAAACTTGCACATTAACGCCATGCCGTCCTCTAGGGGAAAAAGTTATTTTTCTAAAAGTCCAAGTCACCTAACAAATTTAAGTTTTATAAAATTTTTTGAACATCTTCATTTAGGCTTTTGATTCGTGATGGATATCTAGTCACTGCTTTTGCATGAAATTTAGTTTCTTTATTTTCTATAAATTTAAGTGCACAATATTTTTCTAGAATTTAACCAATGTATTTTTTTTAAGAGAAATTATAACAAATAGCATATTTCATATGTACTTTTGAAATTGATAGTATATTTTTTAAAAGATGATAAATTATAGTATATGTTTTCAAGAAAATCCAATATTTTCAGGAAAATCCTTGAATTTCCTAGAAAATAACAAATTTTCTATTAATTTTTAGTAACAAATTTATGTTTATAGTTTCATATTATAGAGAGAAAGATAGAGGAGGAGTGAGAGAGAGTGTGAGGAGAAAGGATAAGAGGTTTTATTTCATATTATATGGTCATGTATTTTATTATGCTATTTTTTACTATGTTTAAAATTTTATACCATAATTTACTATCGCTCTCTTCTAAAATGTTATTTTTGCTCTTTTTCCCTGTCTTTAATTGTTTAACATTTAGTATGGATGTTTCCTCAAAAATATGGGGGAAAAAAAAACAAAACAAAACAAACAAGGAAACAACAAACAAAAAAAAAAAAAAATAATAATAATAATAATAATAATAATAATCTATAACTATCTTCTAAAGCAAAATTGCATTTTTTTCACTATTCAAAAACTTCGTCTATCTATTTTGTCATTTTTTCTCTCTCTCATTTTTTTCTTGCCTTAACTTCTTCCTTTTTTCCCCCTCTTATCTTCTCTTCCTCTTCTATCATATACTCTCAAAAATAATTTTTAAAAATTTTAAAAATTTAAAAAATTAAAATTTTTAATTAATTCCTTCTTTTGTTTTGCTTTATTTTGCTTTGTATCTTATCTATTTATTATTACATTTCCACCACGTTACGGGTCCTAAGCCTGCCACATGACATTTCTAAATAAAAATTAATTTTTAAAAATTAAAAAATATTTTTTTTAATTTTTTGTTTTCCTTTACTTTGCTTTATTTGTCTATTTCGCACGGGTCCTAAACCAATCACATGACAATTTAAAACAAAAAATTACTTTTTTAAATTTAAAAAAATTTAAAAAATTGATTTTAATTTTTATTTATTTATTTATTTATTTTATTTGTCTATTTCGCATGCCTAAAGCGCATACATTTTAACTAGTAATAATAACAATAATTACTTTTCAAATTGTCAACAGCACAGTACTGTTCTACTCATGGGACAAAATAAAGATAACAAAGGCAGGTCCATCTCAAAGGTCAATTATTAATTTTTAGGACTAAATTTATATAATATGACAATATTTTATCACACAAATGATGTCACTAGTCAGTAAATTATGTCTTAAGTTTTACAAAATGATATTAATTGGTGTCAGCTCTCAGATTCATATTCATCAAAGAAAAGCAGATGATATATATATATATATAAAAGGAGAAAAGCAGATGATATGAATGCACAATCTGATTAATGGTCTAATTTATATATATATATATATATGTATGTATGTATATATCTCTCTCTATGCATAAATAAATGATGGCTGAACTGATTAGTGATATCATCACAATTTACATTATAGACACTGTATCATTAGTATATGATGTTTAACATCAAATGTTCTCATTTGGTGCGGTTGTCCGTCAACATGAGAATTTATATTGGGGGTTATAATCAAGAAGGTTGGTAGTCGTTTTCCTGCCTCAATAGTACTTGAATTGATTGCTACTAAGCAAAGTGTTTTATTTCACATGAAGGCCGTTTAAGAAAAGTGTTTTTTGTATCTGCTTCGATAGAATAGAAAACTGAAAATGGTGGCGTTTTAGTAAGTGTTTGAGAACTACTTTCTAAAAAGAGCTTTTAAAATCATTTTTTTTAATAAATAATAAAATATTTAAATAAAGTTTATAATTTCTAACTTAACCTTAATACAAGTTTTAAAGTATATTTTATAAGTGCTTTTTCCAAAAATATTTTTTGACTTTAATTAACAAGAAATTCTTTTGACAAATCATCCAAATATTTTCAAAAGTAGTTTTTGAACTCAAAAGTCAAAAGCAACTTCTAGTAAGCTTTGTCAAGCATACCATAATAATTGTCTTGTTGCCTCATTTTATTTGGAGTGATTGCAAATGAGCTGCTCCATATGTATCTTCAATGTACTTAGGTGACTTATGGTCCTTTTTTTTTTTTTTTTTGTTTAAATATTAGGCTTTTCTTAGAAATGTTGGTGGTGAATTGGTTAGCTTAATTTATAAACAGATAATGAAACTGCTAATTTCTTTTATTTTTAGGTACATTACTCATTTAGTTCCAAAATTTTTAACCTTATGCTACTTTAGTCTCTAAAATTTTTTTATATATAGAATGCCCTTAAATTTTTAAAATGTTGCTATAATAGTCCTTTGCATCAATTTTTGGCGGAAATATGTTAGTAATGTAGTCAAAAAATGGTATTAACTACGGATATTGTCAAAAAATAACAGAAAGGACTACTATAGTAATATTTTAAGTAGTTTATGATCATTCCAGCTATTAAAAAAAAACATGGAATGCCCCTAAACTTGCTACAATACTTATTTTTATTAATTTTTAAACGGAATCCATTAGTAATTTTGTCAAAAAGCGATGATAACTGATAGATTACATCCAAAAAATTAACATAAATGACTATTGTAGTAATATTTTAATAATTTATAAGCATTCCAGTTGTGAAAAAAAATTTAGGAATCAAAGTTACACGAAATTAAAAATTTAGAAACCAACCTAACAATTCACCCTTTATTTTTTTTCCCTCCAATTACGAGATAGATATTGGTTAGAAAATTATATTTGATTACTCTCCCTATTATTGATGAAAATATCTCTAATTATAATTAATCATGCCAAGTCGTTTACCTTAAAAAAATGAAACAAAATTTTCTAAAAAAAATGAAATAAAATAAAGGAAAGCCTCAAATCTATCCCTATATTTAAGGGACAAGGAGTTGAAGATGCTTCAACCTTCACATGCACCTCGTACCTTAGAAAATTTGAACTTAACATTATTATGGAGTTGATCTATTTCCACCAATAGTGACATGAAACTTAAATGCAATCAATCATAGTTATTTAGTGCTCATATTAGTTAGTAAAATAAATTGGTGGGGCATCTAATTGGTAAAATAATAGATCCAAATAACTTGTTTTCCGAATTTTGAAATCTATTTAAATTGTTATTTCCAATCAACTAATAAATTTAATAAAATCGGATTCACCCTTTAATTATTACTAATTCTTAAGTTCTCCAAATATTTTAGTTGTACATATTTTTTTTTTAAATGTTTTACAAGATTAACACTTGATCACCATCCAAAATAACCACCCCAATGATTGTCACCCCTACATGCATTCTTGCGTCCTTGATGGTTATCGTTCTTTACATTCATAAGTTCTTAAAGATTGACATCCCTTCTTGTGCCCATATGTCCTCGAGGATTGTTATTTCTGTTGTTTTATCTTCAACAATTGTCGTCCCAATGCCATTTTCTTCATTTGTATTTATCTTCTCACATTATTAAAAAAAAAAAAAAAAAAAAAAAAAAAAAAAAAAAAAAACCCCAAGTCTTATGACTCACTCATATCGCTTTCTTCTATAATAATGCAAATTAAAATCTCCTAAAAGAGTTTGGACTCACTCAAATTGGGATGGTGACCAAGTGTTATTGTCAGGACATGTTAAGAAAACATTTTATGTATAATTAGCTTTAGTATTATCTTTATTAGGAGTTTTAAATTATTCGATTTTCATATTTATGCTATGAAATCTTTTGATTCTAGAGATTTGATATCTTGGCAACTTATCCAATTCTGTAATTTCAATTTGTATTTTATATGGAGCACATTAATAGTGTTCCGACTAGTATATCTATCCTTTTCTCCTAGTCCTTAGAAATAAAAACATTACTAAATCACGTTAAATTTCATGTTCTCTTTCCCTTTATAATTTGAAACAATGTCATCTTCATTTAGGCCAAACACTATCACAATGAATTGTCCATTGACAAAGCTTGACCCTAGTTCTATTAGACCCGTAGTATTAAATTTGAAACTTTTATGGTAGGATCTCTTATTTTTTTACTATTAGTAGGAATTATTTGTAAATTGTTATATCAAATATTTAATATTTGATCTAACAATGTCCACTTTAAAAATTTACAACACAAAATATAGAAATGTTCCTAGTGCTTACCGATAGGGCAAATTTGGGGTTCTACCTTAAAAATTTCCTATAAATTAATGTCTTATCATAGAGGGATCTAGTTATTTTATTTTGGAATTTTTCTTACTCGACCTGCTTACTTGATTTGCTTAACAAGAGAATTGACACAAAGTGCTAGCACTTTAATTTGCCTCTAGGAAATTAGTCAGCCAATTGTTAAAGGAGAAATAGTTAAAAAGTCTAGCTCCAAAGGCAAAAAGTTTACGAAAAGGAATCACATGCTTGATTTTTACCGTAGGGTGCAAGCCATCATTCTCTTTGAAATATGACTTTTGACTCCCATCATTTTTTCCCCTAATCTCTCTTTTTTCTCCTTTAAATTATGCTAATCAATGGCAACTGGTTCTAGTTTGGCATCAATCAAATGCATAAATTGTGTTACAGATTTGTTGTTATATATATATAGGCTGGTCCCATGATTTATATATGTAATCGGTGACAAAAACAATTATGCTTTTTCTAACTCAAATTAAATATCTATATATATATGATACATATATATATAATAGAACGACAGAGATTATTCTCATATTGAAAATTATAACGCTTTTTTATTTTTTGAAAAAAAAAAAGTCCAAAAAGAGACAATCAATGTTAGCATCTCCTCTGAGCATTATCAAAAGAGCTCTCCAATCACTGATAAGAATGTTTGTTGAAGTCTCTACTGGCAAACTTTATATAATGCTTTAACCGCTAGGTGGTCTGTCATGGGTTTTAATATAAAGTTCCTCCACTGGTCCCAAAGTTGTTTCAAAGCTTAATTTGCATTTGAAGTCGGTTACCGACTATGTTAATTAGCGTTAAAAGATATCTTCCCAAATAGAAGAAAGAAAAGAAAAGAAGAAGAGAAGAGACCAACTTTAGTTATCATTAAAAAGTAGACAATGACGGGTTTCGAATCATGTTAAAACATGCAAACCACTGCCCACCAAATTATTTATTTTTAAAAAATATAATTAAAAAAAAAAACCAGATTATCAATATCAGAATAATCACAAACAAACCAACTCTCCCCCAATTTCTCCCCGCACACTTTCTATAAAAACGTCCCCTTAACTGTCAGTCACCACTCTCAAAACACCCCATTAAGAAAAACACAAGATGCAAAAGCTTTTTCAATGCCTCTTCCTCGTACTTTCCTGCTTTTCTTTTCCTTCTCTGGCGTCTTTTTCCCCGTATCCAATCAGACAATTCAGCCAGGCAAAGAACTATGAGGGCTCTTCCGACCTGGTCGACCTCCGATACCACATGGGTCCTGTCCTCGCTTCTCAAATAAACCTCTACATAATCTGGTACGGCCATTGGAACCCATCTCATCAATCCACCATTAGAGACTTCCTCTATTCCCTCTCTTCTCCTTCTCCTTATCCTTCTGTGGCTGACTGGTGGCGCACGGTCCGGCTCTACACCGATCAAACCGGATCCAACATAACCGGAAACATTGTCCTCTCAGGTGAGTTCCAAGACTCTAGGTACTCACATGGAGCTTACCTTACTCGTTTAGCTGTCCAATCCATAATCAACACAGCTGTAACTTCACACCATAGAGCTCTACCGCTCAACCCTCACAACGGGCTCTACTTAGTCCTCACTTCATCCGACGTCCGTGTCCAAGACTTCTGCAGAGCAGTCTGCGGTTTTCACTACTTCACATTTCCTACCATTGTTGGAGTCACCGTGCCCTACGCATGGGTGGGGTACAGTGGCTCACAGTGTCCCGGTATGTGTGCTTACCCCTTTGCGTGGCCCAACTACTCGAGAATGCCACCACCAGGTAGCGGCGGTGTCAGCAGCAGCAGCGTGATGCGACCGCCAAATGGAGATGCAGGTGTTGATGGGATGATTAGTGTGATAGCTCACGAGCTAGCGGAAGTGTCGAGCAACCCTCTTGTGAATGCATGGTACGCTGGGGAGGATCCAACTGCGCCTACTGAGATAGCAGACTTGTGTGTTGGTGTTTATGGGACTGGTGGAGGTGGTGGGTATGTGGGAAAAGTCTATAGGGCCAAATGGGGAATTGGGTATAATGTTAATGGAGTAAGAGGGAGGAAGTTTTTGATTCAATGGGTGTGGAACCCAGTCAAAAGGAGATGTTTTGGACCTAATGCTCTCGATTAGGATGCCATTTGTTTTTTCCATACATCCCGATCAATGCAGTAGAACGACTTGAACTCAAATCGTAAACGAGAAAGATGAACACCCTATCAACCCACCTATTTGCACGTTAGTGAAGGATGCCTCGTCTAGTTTGTAACGTGATTGACTGCGATTTCTTTCTTCCCCCACCTCATGCTTATGAACTACCTCGAGATCAAGAGGTCAGGATCACACTGAAAGAGGAAAAAATATGGCACTACAGAGTTTAGGCACTTTCCTTTTTCTTTTTTTTTTTTTCTCTTTCCTTTTCTTTAAAAGGCTGGCAATTCATTTGACGTCTATGGCTACTATATCTATTCTGCAAAGTTGTACAAACATCCTTCGGAAGTTAAAAAAAAAAAAAAAAGTTGTTGTTCAAGCATACGCTCAGTAAATGCTACTTTGCAAAATATATGACCTTCGTTCTGTGATTTCCCATGGTTGCTAGTCAAATATACCCGATAGGTGATTATAGATATAACCTAACACTAATTCCACTGCTAATTTCATAGTAAGGTATAGAATTCAAATCTCCAGCTTTAAATTCAAAAAATACATACATATTTGGCAGGTAAATTATAACATGCAAGAGCGATGAAAATTTACATATTAGAGGGGTTAAAAAAGTTAGGGCAAACAAAATACAGAGATGGAACATGCAAGATCAGCAGAGAAGTCAAGGATTTATTAACAAAGATCATTCCGCAATCTGCATTTTCACTGTTGATGAATTTTATCCACAGTAAAATTGAAAGTTCTCACAACGAATAAATACAAATGAATATGTTATTTCTCTATGGAGTCTTGACCAAATGATTCTCATATACGACATAACAAAATCTGGATGCACAAAAGGGCCTAAAGCTCTATGTTCTTACAGTTTCCTAGAAGAAACGTTGCTAAATTACCTAATTCAATGCGCTCCTGTTACAAAAGGGCCTTTATAACGACGACCAGGTGCAGTTGCATGCTTCTTACATCTAAGCTGCATACCATGTGCCATATGCCCGTGGACTTGTCTGATACCATGAATGGACAAGAAGTCAGCGCAACCATCATCCGAAATTGGTTGCAAAGACTACGAAAGAATTATAGGTGCAAATCACGATGGCTTTTGAAATCTTACGGACAATATTTGAGGGAAAACTACTGCATTTCTTTTTTGTAATGACCAGACAAGTTATAAGACTACAAGTACAAGAAGATACCTGTACTTTGTGTCCAGAAGCAAATTTCATATCATCAAAACTGTGAATAACACCTCAACTTTTTCTTTTCATTTTAGATGTTAGCAAGTAACGAATATCCAAAAAGTGGGGATGCTGGGCAATCCCTTCTGGATTAACAGCTTTTGATAAAATGCCAAGTTGAATTTGAATTCACAACACATCAGAGCATCGGATACAGGGTGGTCAATAAGCCTGGTCACAAGGCTATCTGGCTCTGGAATGAGAGCAGATGTTACACTGTTCCAGAAGTGAAATGTCAATGACTCATCAAGAATCTTTTTAAGCAGAGCATCTTGTTGCGTTTTTTCATCCTCTGTGGCTGGTGCGGTAAAGTATCTGTTTGCAGACCAAATAGACTAAAGCATATGAGGCGGTATAAGAAAAACAGACGCAAATGGCAAATGAACTATGTAGCACAGGTTTGATCGAGGCATATGAAAAACAGAAGAGGGGAAGGGGTACACACACACACACACACACATAGGAAGCAAAAATTAAAAAAAATAATAATAATAAATAAATAGAAAATAGAAAAAGGAGAAGGAATTGATGATGCACAAGTAAAAGAAGATTTCCTATTCATGTACCAAATATCTGCTCAGCTTAGAGATGATGGGTCAACGAAGATGGCGTACATTGAGTGGCACATGTATTCTAAATTTCTAGTAAGTATCATTCTTATTGGAAATTGACGACAGAAAAACAATTGATCTACATTTAAAAACCAATTTTTATTATTAGTCTATTTAGTAGCATTTAGAATAAGAGTTGGAAAATATTTGAATACATAAAAATGTTACTATAATTAGTCTAATCTATAAGAATAAGAAAGAGGATGTCATACAATAATAGAACCAATCCTTTTCCTTTCCTCGGGTGGCCATCCATTGGAAGTTTCGGGTTTAACACTGATATTTTAGCAAAAATTCCAATAAGTGTAAGTAGAGCTCTTGGCTTTTTTTTTTTGGTTGATTTTTTTTTGTTTGAGGGGGGTGGGGGGTGTGGGAGAGTGGGTGCAAGTTGTTCGTTTCAAGAATATGCTAGATCCAACCAAATGCACTTTATCTTTTGGTATGACTAGAAAGGATACCTTAAATTACTCCCAAATAAATAAAGAAACCATCATTCGAATCATCAGCAATTCAAGGAATATTTGACATTATCTGTACCGCATCATTCTTTATCATCAAGTACAGAAAATAATTACTATGATCTAATTCAATCCACTGCTCTAAGAACTTGAGATGATTTAACAATTAAAGTTCATGACCAGCAGCAATATCACAAACATTTTATGCTGTACCTATCAATGAATGCACAAATTCGCAAGACAACTCTTTGCTATGAAATGCTTAAAAATAAATATTATATAATATAACTCTTTGCCACAAATGACAGCTTGGAAAAACTAAGGACAAAATCTCAATTCGCTTACTTTTGGACTTTGCAGTTATAAGTTGAGAGTTTAAAGTTTTAATGTCGCATATATAAGTTTTACCAAACATATTCATTCTTAAACGATGACAAAAGATTGTATTAAAAAATTTAAAACAAAAAAAAAAAAACTACCTTGTAATATTCTGCGAGCTAATAGGGAAGAAAATGGAAGAATGGAGCAATCTCAACTCCAGATCTCGAACAGTGTTTCTCTCAGTTCTCAAAAATTTTGTTGCAACTCTTGTTAATAGCTCAGCCCCATTCCATCTCAAGCGAGTGTCATCATACGTCATGTAGAACTCCTTCAGGCACTCACTTATGAAGGGACTGCGTGGAGAGAAGAAAATATCAGCTAAGAAACTTTGCTAAAATAAAAATGTTTACTTCTTTTTTTCTTTTGTTTTTTTAAAGTAAACTATAATAAACTAAAAGTCCGTTAAATAAAAATTAAAAAGCAATCGAAGAAAGTTTAATTTTTCAAGAAAATCAATCACTCTTCCAACACCATGCTTTTGTTCCCAGTTTACTTGCAGCTTTTTTCATGGTATCTTAATTTATATTTAATCTGGAAAACAAACAGCAGAAAATAATGTCAACTGCATTATTTACGTGGTTAAATAAGTCCTGCCTGTCACCTGCATTCTTGTTCTTCTCCCCGGACTTTCTTTATCATTATTAACATACAAAACAAAACCACCCAGATTAGAAAGCAGTTTTATGATCAAGTCTGGAGGAATATCCTGACTCCATTTAGAAATAACATGCTCACTATTAGAGTGGAGGAAAATACAAACAAACAAACCCAAGGACCAGGAGTAGTACGCCTACCTGTGCCTTCTAAATGCCATCACAGCACCATTCAAAGGACGTCCATGATCCTGATCCTCCATTCCAACAGAATTGCTAAGCGAAGATAAAGATTTCAAGACTACAATATCAGAATCGAGATATATTCCACCATATCTGGAGAACACATTAGAAATTCATAACTGAAGTTAGTACTTAGTACACCATCAGAAAAGAGGATAAACTTTAACGTCACAAGAAGTCTTGTAAATTACCACATTCCTATCCAATATAGAGAAGATTACCACAATCAATGATAATATAAAATAAACGTAGTACCACTATAGCATAACATAGCCTACAGCTCATTTTTACAACCATCGTAGGTACTCAATTCTCCCAAACTTCATGTCCATGAGTACTGCAAATACTTTAGTTCAATAAAGGTAACTTTGCTATGGTTTGTATTTTTCCTAAACGGTTTACCAGGAACTATTTGGCGGAACTGCATGCTAAAACATTTCAATTTTACTGTATCCTCAGAAGGCTTGGATTCAATGCATGTTTAGCTGAATTATCAGCAAATTTAACTCTAAGCCGAGCTTTCAATATTTCTTTTCTAAGACAGATTCAAGTACTAGTATTTCCCTTCTGAGCTACATCATCTGATCATGTGACTCCTGCTCAATAACCAGAGGTGAGAGTCATGGTTCCACGGGACAAGAATGCTACTTCCCTACAGCATATGGAAGAACCGTCCTTGGAAGATAAGTCCCACTAGCTTCTCCACGAAAAGTTTCTTGGAAACATCATGGGAAGTTATTTTGAGCTTCTTCGTCTTACCTATCTTTTCAAGAACAATAAAACAGAAAAATTCCATCCATCTTTTAAATTAATAATGTGCTTTCTTTTCCTTATAATCTATTTGGGTAGTTCCATTGAATTACTAAATAACTTACATTCAAGTTTCTTAGCATCTTTAGGATCTTCCATCATCTTTTTCCCCCCCCTTTTTCTAGACAGAATCTTAACTTATTAACTGCAGTTTGGATGTGCAAGTCTTTCCTTCAAAACCATGAGCAATGTCTACCTCAATACAGTTTCCAAACAACAATTCAACACTTACGGCTTTTGATCCCTTCTTTTGCTATCTAAAAAGCAAAAGCAAAAGCTATCCAAACAGGTTTTAACTATAAAGCCCGTATTGATTCTAGCTCAACTCCAAGTTAATAAAGAATTTATTGATATTTAGTTTCATATTTTGTCTACTGATGCGAATAATGATTTAGGTTGGGATTTTGGGTTTAGCAGAGGGCTCAATAATAGCGAGGCTGAGGAGATGCAATTTTTGCTGTTAAGGATCCATTCTTTCTCACATGGGTCAAGGCCGGATCGTAGGGTGTGGGTGTGTGATTCATCAAGATTTACTTGCAAGTCCTTTTTTCTTTCGTTAGTGGATAACCACCGAAATACCAAAGTTTGAACCCTTTAGTTTCATATGGAAATCTAGTGTTCCCTATAGAGTCAAAGTATTTGCACGGCTGGTATTTCATGGTAAGATTAAAACTTGTGACATGGTCCAAGCAAGAAATCCTCGTTCGGCATTGTCTCCCTCTTGGTGTATTCTCTGCAGGACCAACTGCAAAACATTAGATCACTTGTTGCTTCATTGTGAAGTGGCGAGTGCCTTATGGAAAATATTGCCAAAGGAAGTGGGATTCTTGTGGGTCTTTCCAGCAAATTGTCAATCGTTGATGGTGGAAGACATGGTGGGATTGGGGTCCAATAAAAAAGCAAAAGTTCTTTGGAGATGTATGGTGCTATCTTTATTATGGACCATTTGGATGGAGAGAAGTTCCAGGATTTTTAAGGAAAGGAATATGGAATTGATTGACATTTTTGAAAAGGCTAAATACTTAGCTTCCTTATGGGCTTCAACAGACAAAGAGTTTAAGGGTTTTCCATTCTCCTTGATCATTTTAAATTGGATGGATGTAATTGGTAGATAGTGGGTTGAGGAGGATTAGAATTGTTTAGAGTTTGTATGGTTTACTTTTTATTTTCTGCTGTCTCTCTTATGTTAAGGATTACTCATCCTCTTTCCTTGTAATTGATTTATAACCAATGAAAAGGCTTTTTCTTATCAAAAAAATATGCAAACTTCAAGACAAATATCATGAAACATATGACACCTAGGACATGTTTGTTCAAAACAGGTCTGTATTACATGAGAGGCTCAAGCCCCTAGCATTTATACTAACCAAGAGACACTAGGCGACAAAAGAGCTCAGCAGCCAATATCTCAAATTCAGAGTTAAGAATCAAATGTACCATAAATATGATGTAGCAATTCCACATCCAGAAAGATTACCATTAAATAGAGTACCATAAAGAGTTTGTTTAGAGTACTAATATTCCTGGACTTGTTATGTAAATTTACTTCAATCAGTACCCATATCTTTTATCTATTTCTTTTTTATCATTTGGTGTAAATAGTCAAATTTAACTTAGTAACAAACTTAACATAACAGATGAAATATTTAAATCAAAATCATTCGTTCCATTTTCAACCCTGTAGAGACACTAAAACTAGCTCTTCAACTCCTCAGATTGATATATCAGCGTAGATTATAAGTGTTCTTCTTCAAGCAATTGATATGTAGATTGTTTCTCATACATATCCAAGCATGTGTACGGATCACGGGCTATTACCAGGACTTAGAAAGATGTTTTCTAATATTAAAAATCAAAGAAAGCAGTTCAAAAGTGTAGTCACAAAAGAATAATGGACAAAAGAAAGGATCAGCAACTCATACGAAGTATTTTGTTGTTTTCCCTAAACAAAATTTAATATGCTTACTTGTAGAGTGCAGCAAGGCGGACAAGCTCACTGTAGTGAGTAGCATAATACTTTGTCTTCCTCCATACAAACCAAGCAGAAGTAAACACATGGGTCGGTGTATCCTTCAGCAATTCATCAAGATTTGGCATTGCAACAGCAACTTTATAACTGAAGGGGGAAAAACAAAGAAACCCATCAGTATAGAAAAATGTTCCGCACAAGAGTGAACTAAGCTAATGATTTGAGTATATACCCATCCTTCACAAAGCTATCCCTAAAGAAGTCAAGCTCAATAGTTTCCGAAAACACCACCACACAGGCATCTGGATGATAGTGGAGTAAACTCTCAAGCCCCCTCTGGTACCTCACACTAAACATCCAAGGTGGAGAGTTCCACACCATAAATACCCTCACATCACACTTCCCTTTCCTGAAAAACTCATCCATGAAATCCGAAAACGATAAATACGGTCTCAATCCAGGATAGTACCCCCATCTCTTGCCATCAGCATAGACATGACTCTCGAACTCCGACTTCCTCCGAACTGGATTCGAATCCAGAGTCCTCCGCTCGGCTCGCTTAATCTCAACACCCAGTGGCTTCTTCATCAGAAATGGGACTCTCTTGAACTCACTCAACAAAGATTTCTGAACTAACTTATCTCCCCTTGTTAAGCTAGTGACGCCAATTCCATCAGGGTCTTGAAGCATTGGATTGTTCAAAGGATTCAAACTCTCCAAATTTGATTTGAACATTCTATCTCTTCTTAAGAAATCGCTCTTCTTGTCAAACCAATCTCCCCAACCTTCTCTCAGAGGAGAAACCCTCTCTCCCACCTTCAGCATCAAAGCATCCTCAATCCCAGCTACTTCGCTGGCCTTACTCCTCACGGTTTCATCAACAGGAACGTCGTCAGATCCAAACGCGGCCTTACTCCGATCCTCTACCCCAAGCCCCAGGCTAAACCCTACATAATCGTCATCCCAGTCGTCGATCGATCTCCGGCTGAATCTCCTCCGAATGGCGCCGTTCGCGTGATCGTAGAAGAAGCCGGAAACCCTAGGGCGATTCTTGTCGGGGCTCTGCTGCTCCTCGTCGTCGTCGTCGAGTAATTCGTCGTCGCGAGGGGAGTCGTCGAGGACGACGTCGTCGTCGAGCTCGTCGATCCGGTCGTCGACGGCGACGGTCTCCTCGTCGGGGGAGTCGTCGTAGATGAGGGGGTCGGCGAGGGAAACGGCGTCGTTGTGGTTGTGGCGGTGATGGTGGGAGAGAGAGAGGGAGAGGCGGGAGTGGAGGAGGGAGACGGAGAGCAGCAGGAGGACGGCGGCGAGGGCGGCGCAGGCGTAGGCGCCGTAGCGGGGACGGCGGCGAGATCTCTGGCTGGGGTTTCTTGTCAGCATTCTGTTAGTCATGTCTGCTTCGCCGGAGGAGGTGGAGATTCAGGGATCGGGATTGCCATGGAGTATTGGGAGACTCATTTGGAAGAAGATTTCAGATCAATCCTGGCTAGGTACATTACTTGTGATGGAAGAAATTCTTCTTTTCATTTCCACTTGTAGACGGTTAAGAAGAACACTCGTAAAAATAAAATAAAATAAATAAAATAAAACTGATAATGAAGAAGAACTGAATTTGTAGTACTGGGAGTTCGAAATTGTTGGTCCCAGCTTGGTATTTGCTTGCTTTACTGTACTGCAAAGCCCTTGCGTTTTTTCTTTTTGGATCTATGGGGGCGTTTGGTATACCCACTCATCTCATCTCATCTCAAAATTTTTTTTGTTTTTTTCTCAAAAAGTTTTTGTCTTTTTCCCAAAAAGTTTTTGTCTTTTCTGAAAATTCAAAAAAAATTTACTATTCCAACTTAAAAATCTCAACTCAAACTACTTCACCAAACTCCCCCATAGTTAAAATATGTAAAAGAGCCGTAAAAGAACTTTTTATATACCCTATTAATATAATTTATTTTTGAATCATTAAAATATATTTTTATATATCATAATTATTTTACACCTTTCTTTATATTAATATAGATTAATAAATAAAAATTTTAAAAAAACTCACCCCTTCCCTTTCCCGACACCGATAACTTTCCTACTAATACCCGCGACGGACTCCCCAAACTAGATATATCTCCCCCACCCCCAACACCAACCAAACCCTATCAATACAATTATATAAATGTTGGATGGTTGATTTTGTAGGTAAATTAAACTAGATTCACGTGTTCCGACAAATTGGAAACTACATTCTTGAATGGATTAATTACAAAAATTTTCCTTGAATTATAGCTCTCGTAACACTTTTCTCCTGAATTTTAAAATGTAAAATCCATTTTTTCTTGAATTTTGAAACGGTTATAGTTTTGCCCTCTATCATTAGTTTTTTGGACTGGAAATGTTACATTGTCGACATTTGGGTTGAGATTATTAACTGAATGGTGTTAAATGACAAGAAATATCAATTTGTTTTAATAAATTTAAATTTAGCAATAAAAAAGACTACGATGTCCAAAAAAATTAATATTAAAAATTAAAGAAGTTTAAAAACTATTAACTTCTTCTTCTTCTTCTTCTTCTTCTTCTTTTTGGGTTAAACAAAAAGGCAAAACAATCAAAGTTACCCTCTGAAAAAAAATAAAATCTAGAAACCTTTTTTAAAAGATTAAATTCATCTTCATTTCTTCTCTCTCTTGTTTTTCTCCTCTTCACAGTAAATACTTTATTTATTTATTTATTTTTACTGAAATCTGAAAAACAAACCTTTTTTTTTTTTTTTTAACGAAAACAGCGTTAATTTTCCTAACATGTGTGTATCACATGAGTTTCTCTATCCAACAACTAACAATAAGAGATAAAATTATTATGGATTTAAAGTCGAGAGAGAATGGATGTTATATCCTTGAAATTTCGGAGGATAAAGTGTCACAAATGACTATAATTTCCTGGGAAATTTTGTAATCAATCCTTTTGATGTGATGGGACTGGCCTTGATCATATTTTCTTTTTCCCGAGGAAATGATAAGTACTTGTCCCACTTGAATGAAGCAGAAACCCAAGGGAAATCACCAAAAAAAAAAAAAACAGATGGGGTTAGGGAGAAAAAAAAATTAAGGGGGAGTTTGGTACGTTTGTTTGAGTTGAAATATTTTAGTTTAGTTTGAGTTAAAATAAGTTTAGTTTAAAAGTTGAGTGTTTGGTAAAAAGTTTGAAATAAAAAGTTTAGTTTGAGTTGATTGTTTAGTAAAAAAGTTTGAGCAGGGAAAAACAAAGCCTGTTTGGAAAAAAAATTAAAATTTTTTTGATTCGTGTTCGATAACGATCTTAACTCCAATTAAATGGAATTTTTTCACCTCAATTTTTATTTTCCTAAAAAAATATATCGAATTTCTTATAAAAAAAAATCCAATATGTAGCCAGGAGATAATTTCCTCCTATTAGATACGTCTCACACTCTCTCTCTATCTCTAACTCTCTCTCTTTCTCTCTCTCTATCCAATTCTCTCTAACACAGTCGGTTTCTTGGGCCCAACGAACCTCTTTCTCTTTCTTTATTCCGCAGATGAGTCAAAAGGTTTCTTCTCGATTTTAAGCCGTATGTGCATTTTAGAGAGAGAAAGAGGAAGAGAGAGAGAGAGAGAGAGGGGAGACTTAAAAAAGGAAATCCCAAAAAATAAAAAACAAATGTGGGAAGTTGGGCTGCCGAAGAAGCCATGTGCAGATAAGGTCCAAAATTAACCCAAATTCGGATTTTTTAACTGTGCGGGGGGGGGGGGGAGGGGGCACTGTTCTTAGTGCTCGCCGGAGGGGATGCTTGCCGGAGGTTGGAAAAAAATGTCGTCGATGGATGGGGGCCGAACTGGCTCACCGATGGGGTGAGGAAAGCTGCAGATTTAGAGAGAGAGAGTAGAGAGAAAGGGTTTCCGGCGAGTATTTGAGTTAGCGTTAAAGTGATGAAAGTTGAGGGAACTGTATAACGTTCCAATCAATGATGAACACCAAACGCTGAAGTTTAGTTTGAACATGATCTAAACTAATGCCCCAAGTCAAAAGTTTAGAAAACAAATATTATATATCCTTATAGTTAAATTAGATTGAGTGGTCTATTTTAATCACTTAATCTAATAAATGCTAAATTTTTTTTTTGGTGTAATAAAATGACTATTTGTTTTATTTTATGTTTTTAAAATTTGATCAAATTAATAATATTCATGATACTTTTAATCATTAATTAACAATTTAAAAAAATTTGTTGATCATTTTTTTAGAAAATAAAAACTTCAACTATTTGTTAAAAAACTTCTTCACAAAAAGTCATTTACCTCCAAATCCCCTATTTATATTTATATTTATGCTTATATATAAACATATTTATAGTTTTTGGCTGCCGCTAAAGAAAGGGTCAATTTTTGGCTAGAGTCCTACATTCCCAAATCGTTGCATAACATGCAAATGTGCTTTTCTTGCAACCGGCCTCTATCATAGTTTCTTTTTCCCGATCAGGATGACCAGTACCTGTCCTACTAGAATGAAGCAGAAACCCGGGTGAAATCTTTGAAAAAAATAAAAAATAAAAAAGGACGAGGAGCATGTGGTTGAAACACAAGAGTGCCCGCCCTGCCAAAATAACTTAATTGGAGAAGCGAGTACAAGGCCTAAGAACACCCCTACCCCTTCTTCCTCGCACATAAACAGGGAGAGACCAGGGCTCCTCGTCATCAAAAAAAAAAAAAAAACCGGATTATAAGCAACATCACGATGGCTAATATCTTCATAACCAAATCGTCTGCGACTAAAGTAGTTGCTTTGGCACAAAAACTTTCATCTATACACAAGCTCTTCTAGGACCATGTTATAATGCTTTGCAGCTTGAATCACATGCTTTCGGGTCAACCCCGTGGCCTCCATGAGGCAGTTAACCATATTGGCCTAAAAGAAAATACATCAAGAATGCAAAAGAAACACAAGAACAAGGGCATAAAGTATTTGAGTTCAACAGCCAGAGTCAATTCACAAAATCAGTGGTTGGTAAATACAAGCCAACTTCACCAACTAGAACTACTAAGGAAAAAACTAGGAACATTTTCGTTACCTGCACCACCATTAACAAACTAGGTGACTCGATGCATTTGTTTTTCAGCAACAACGCTACGTAAAATTTGAAAGGATTTTCCCAAAAAAAAAAAAAAAAAGAAGAAGAAGCTGGTTGTTAGCCTTACTGTCATCATTTACAGCAGCATTGACAAAATGTTGTACCATGCTCGGCGTGAGAATTTCTCCAAATCTATAAGTGCAAATATTAGATTAGGTTCATTCTCAATACCTTTGCATTGTTTATGCAAATCCTATTTCTTTGGCTTCTGTTTTTTGCAGTACCTTTGAGATGATAACTCAGGCTTGTCAAGAGAATCCTCAAATGGTTTTGCTCAGGATCTCAGAGAAATCTGCTGGACATTTTCCTTCGGCAAATCTACGGGGGTAGTAGCGTGTTCTTTGCCCGCACTCTGCAATTCAGAAAATTGATTACTTGAGATGTGTATTGACTTCTTGGAAGCATAAGAACTTTTTGGACAAGTTTCATCAACACTTTGAGCACTTGGAAGCAAGTCTGCTTTGTTATTTCTTTCACATTCGTCTCCAGCAAATTCATGTCCTGTTTCAACTTTTTCTTCGGGTAGATGCAGAAGTGTTTCTTGCACAGGGAAATGGCTGGTTTTATGATGAACCAGGGATGGCCATTTATTATCAGATCATCATCAGGATTCTTTTCTTCGCACGTTTCTGAAATTGTAGCATTTCGGGCGTGGATTTCGTAGTTTGCAGACTCTTTAACAACTTCATCCCCAATCCTCTCGGATCTGCTGCAACTTCCTACTCTTGTGTCTTTTCTTTCACTGTTGAAATCCCCATCTCCATGTTCAGAAAGACAGATCAACTCTGGCTGTTTCCCACTTTGAGATAATATTTCGTTTTCATTATTCTGGTCTGATATCGAACCCTCACAACCCCCCGCTTTATCTTTGATGCCGGGAATTCCTCTTGCTGATCCTTGTAGAATCAAATCACAATTCTTAATGCCTTTATCATCAGAGGAGTCACTCTTACTGAAATTTGGCCTGACCAACTTCTTTTTCTTTAGTTGCCCCCTCAGCGCACCCTCACACACTGAAGTTGAATTATCTTTGATGACAGGAATATCTTGTGCTGATTCTTGAAGAACAAAAGTAAGATTCTTAACACGTTTATCATCAGAGGAGTTGTTCCGACTGAAATTTGGCCTGATCAGCTTTCTTTTCTTTTGTTGCCCTCCCAATGCACCCTCACACACTGAAGTTGCATTATGACTTGCAGTGTTTCCATCATTATGAAGTTTGTGCATTTCACTTCGACGCTTGAAATTCAGAAACGACTTTGCATCACTTGGTCGGGTCACATTCTCTTGAGAGCAACCCACTTTCATATCCTCAGCTCCAGCTACAAAACAGTCCACTTTTTCAGCTCCAGCTAGAGAACGATCGACTTTCCTATCCCCTGCTCCAGCTTGAGAACGATTGACTTTCATATCCTCTGCACCAGCTAGACAACAACCAACTTGTATACCCTCTGCTGCCACTGGAAAGCAATCCACTTTCATACCCTTTGCTGAAATTTTTGAGCAATCTGTCTTTGCCTTACAAGAAGCAGTAGCTTTTCTTTTGTTCCCAAGTTTTCCGACATCACCTTGTGTACTCCCCGGTTTGGCTTTCTTCAGCTTAACCCACTGGTTGTGCTTATTGTGCAATGTTTCCATGATTCCATCCACTGACTTGGACGAACCATTAACCTTGTTGAGAATATCAGCATTATCTTCTGATCGATCTGCATCTGAAGCCAAAGCTAAGCGAGAAAACACACTGACCCTATTCTTAGGAGGAACAGAATATAGTGTATCAGAACTTTGGTAAGGCTCCAGATCGTAATCATATTCATAATGCTGCAAACTGTGAGGATCAATAGAAGAAACGCAACCTTGCAATGTGAATGGGTCCACATACGACGAAGTCATATTATCCATCGAAGCTTCATCTTTCTTCCACCAAGCTGCTTCATGCTCTATATGGGCTTTTGGTACCATTTGGTAGCCATAATCATCCATCGAAGAAGGATACACATTAGAACCGAGTGGACAATATGAGGAGAATGTATTCTCCCTCAGATCTATTGCACTTCTCATGGAAGGTACATCTGCTAGAGAGAACTTTAAAGACGACATGCCGGTGGAAGATTGAATCTTGAAGAATTCTGGATTCAAGTTTTCAGAATGTGCCGCCTGTGACAAACCCATGACTGTCCCATGATATGAATTCTCATCAGGAATTTGACCTGAGAAAGCATGGTCCCCAAATGTCGAGTTTTTGTCCAGGTGTTTGTTCATACCTTTTGGCTGTGGATATAAGGAAAATGGTTGTCTTATAGAGGAAGAAATGACATTTTCTGAATAATCAGCGGGAGGAAGACATCCTTCTACAGTAGAAGGGAAATTGACTTCATTTGATGATGGATATTGATAGTTCAAACCGGGAACAACAGAATCATAAGGGTGACTGCTCATCACAACTGCATCTCCGTAAGATGCTTTAGAAGAAAGGTTAGCCAGTAGTTGTGAGTCCATTTGATGGTGAAAAGGGGAAGGTGGCTTCATTCTATCTGGATTTAAAGGGTTTGTTACAAGACGAGGCTTCGTAGAACCAAATGACCAACTAAGTTTAGACTGAAGCAAGGAAGGATACTCAGTTCTTACGATAGGTTCAAAATCGCTGACCTTGTAACGCTCAATTGGAACCTCATCAACTGGAAATTTTCTAACCACTCCAAGATGGTACTTAGAGTACTCGCTTGAAATGGCTGGCTGGAGTACGTTGTTCCTCTCCCATCCACACATTGCAAACCTGCTATCGTCGCTTTCCACTTTACCCAAATCCAACGGGAGATCCTCAGAAGTAGTGGCTGATTTAAGCTCGATATCCACATTGCTATTTCCCCAAACATAGACATTATTTACTCTCTCATCAATTTCACTGACTTCATCCAATGAGTGCGCAGTTGGATTTGCATTTCTACTCTTTGCCAATCGTCGCTCAGGCTCACCCAATTTTCTCAAACTGAATAACTGTAGAAGCCTCGAAACCTGCAAAAAGGGATGGAAGATGCATAACAACTTCGAAAGAGACCTAAAGACAAGATGGTGTGACTTTCAAATGGGAGAAGCAAACCTGAACTTCAGAGAGCCCGAAATTGAACTTTTTTGCTGAAAAATAATTATCCTTGATTGCATCACGAAATTCCCTCTCAGGAAGTGGCTCGCATATCCAAATAGGCTTGAACTTCACCTGGATAAAAATTAGGGGGGCCAGAAACAACAAACAGACACCGAATATATATTATAAATTAGCCATTTGAAATCTGCGATAAAATTGGAGATTATCCCAACCAAGAGCTTGGGAAGTGAAGTGCACTTTTTTTTCTTTGGTTTTGGAGAAAGATTAGCGAAGCATTAATGATTCACTTAAAAAGATTCAAAGGGCTGTGCAATTTCTGCCACCGAGTAAGGCTTATCTCACCAGCATTTGTGTTATTCTATTTTCAAGACCAAAATAAGTAATCAATGAAAGACCATACAGGTTTTCCATACCTGAGCTGGACAATGCAATCCTGAGGAACTGAAAGCATCGGGAACGATATTCATTGCACCATCTGAACATGCCTCAAATACACCATAGAGTTCTCTGCTCTCATATTCGAAGAGAAACAAGATCATTCCAGCTTTAATATGTTTTACGAAGTTACACTTTGTAGATGAAAGGCCAAAAACTTTTCGTCTCAAACACTCCTTTTTTGTCATACTGTTCGACATGAATATTGCACCATATTCAGGTAGGCTACCCGAGCCGGTATTCTGTTTCTTAGTCAGCTTCATTGTTGCCCTCCTGCTGTCAAAAACTACGTCGACAAACAAACAATATTCTAAATTGCAACAAAAAGATTAGCTTATAAGCAATGTAGCCTTAGCCTATAATACGAATTTGGTTCTCTCTCTCTCTCTCTCTCTCTTTATTTTTTATCACAGATTCAGATATACGTCTCAAAAATCATTTGCTGTCACATTGACTTTAAATTAATTTTAATGGCAAAGCAATGAGCGGTTGTGTGAAAAATGCTTCTTAAACAAACGTGTATATCTCAAAAAGTACTTACATTAAAGATATCATAGTAGGTAAATTGAGAAGCAATTCCCACACCAGCAATCTTGCAAATAATGTGCTTAACATGAAATTACAATTGAGGAGCTGATAACTAATAATGCAAAATTATGGATCTAAATATAAATATTAGGAACACCATTTTTGTCATAAATTATTTGAATTACTTCTTTGTCTACTGTGTACTATATATATATATATATATATATGGATTCTAATAAATGAATATACAAGCCTGCGATATTCATGGCATACTACATTGTTAAAAACCCAGAATCTATTTTCAGTTCTATTTGGGCAAGCCTGCGATATTCTTAGCTTTTCCTCTTACTATCCACTTTCTGTAGTAACAACTAAAAAATATATAATATATGTGTGTGTCTGTGTGTATCACTAAAAACAAAAACAAAAAAAATTAATCTTTTCTTTTTTTTTTCCTATCAAGCTTGCTCGCAACATAACAGATATGTATACTTAGAATGAAAACCTAAATATCAAAATTTAGATGGTTTTCAATGAAAATTTTCACAGAAACTCGATGAACAAACAAAAAATAAAAGAGAAACCACCATGATGAAAAAAAAAAAAAAACAAAAAAACCAAAACAAAAAAAAACCAAAACAAAACTTTAAAAAGAGAGGGGGAAAAAAGAGTACGAGAATGAGAGAAAATTCAGACCTGAAAACACTTGAAGAACACTACTTCGGATGAAGAATACTACAATGGACTCAAAGGTAAAATCAGGGGAAAAAAAAAAGAGTGATCGTCAGGCACGGAAATTCGATTTATTTAAAATAGAAAAAAATTGAGATTTTTGAGAATCGATTACGAGAAAAGCAAAGAAACAGAAAGAAAAGAAAGAGAAATTTACCCAGCAAGGGGAGAGAGAGAACAAGCCTAGAACAACACCAAAAGAACACTCTAAAACGTCCGCTTATGGAAAAAGATGAGAGCCCCTAGAAGCAAAATATCTGTCTCTGTGTGTGTGTTTATATATATATATATATCTCTGTGTGCGTGTGTGTGTTTATATATATATGTATCTCTGAGTGTGTGTGTTTATGTATAGTAGGGCTCGCTACGTGGTGGTTTCCCCACGCTTTCACGTTTCGGTGGTGACGGATGCTTCCACTTCAAACAACTTTATTTTTAAAAATATATACACAAAAATTTTTAGGGTAAATTCCTAAATTCTTTATAAATGTGTTATTTAATCCTCAATTTTTTTTTCTTTACTGATTAATCCATGTACTCTTAAACTATATCTAACTCATAACTCTATTTTAACATAATTTTTATATTAAAATACCACAATTTTTACATGAAACTTAAAAGTTTATCTCTAACCCATCTATTTTAAATTTTACTTTAAAAAGAATATTCACGTATTTTCTTCTTTATTCCATTTACAAAAATTATTTTATTTCATCAACTATATAAGTATATAGCGATTAACATATTAGTACAATAATAAATTTGATTAATTATTTATCCAACTCTTATAAAAATAAATTTTTATTACTTTTAATTAATTAAAATTTTATAATTATTAAATATTAAACTAATTAATATTTACTTAAATAAAATACAAACATTTATGTAATAAAAATGACAAAAAAAAAAGATGTCATTTAGTTATGAAATATATGATTCGAGTAAAATATAGATTTTTAACAAGTTTTAAGAACTTTTTATAATTATAAAATGGATTTATAGCTTAATAGCTTTTGTTTTTTTTTTTTTTTAAGTTTTTTAATGAATGATTGAAGTTTTTAAAAATTAATCAAAAGATCATTTTCTCTAAAATAATTAATCAATTTCGTTAAAGGGTCAATCAGCGATTGACTACATAATAATTAATCATTAATTACTAAATGACTTACGGTCAATTACTGATTATTCATAACATAAATCACCAAATTTCTTAATCAATTACTAATTGACCATTAGTCAATCACCAATTTTCATAATCAATCACTGATTAATCAAATCTGAAAAATGATAAACAACTGTTTTCCTAGATAAAAAAAAAATGTTGGGTCGTCTATTAGATTAGATGATTAAAAAAGATCACCCAACCTATATTTTCTTTAAAAAAAAAAAAAAAAGGATAGCGTTGCGCCATCTTACAGTACTGCGCCATCCCCGGTAAACTAGCGCAAAGCATTGTACATGGCTGGAGATGTAATCCAATGCCAATTTGGTTTTTGAGCAATACTAGTGAATCGTTGGAGTTGGCCTTATAAAAGGTAGAGGGCCAATTTGGCATTGTTGCATTGTGAAAAATTTTTGTCATAGCTGCAATGTCAGTCCGAAGTTATTGTGGCTGGAAAAAGGTGGGCGTTTGGTAAATTTATATTTTTTAAAAGTTGCTATAAATATTATAAACAAAATTATAGAGTTTGGTAAACTATCAAAAAAGTTGTTATGCAGAAATATAATGACTAAAAAGTACATATCATATTTTTGTGTAACAAATACTCTAATGTACATAATTATTGTCTGACATTTTAAAATATTACAGCAAATTATAAAAATATTCAATTTTCATTTTATAATCTAAAATAAGTTATTCAAGACAATAAATTATACATGAATGTAAAAATTAAGTATAAATTATAATAAAAAAATTTTGGTAAACAAATACTAATAAAATAAAGGTGTAAATTATAATTTACAAATTGAAATTATTTGTAAGAAGAATATACTAAATAAATTTTAAAAAATAGTTTTATTATTTGGTGCGGAGATAAATATTGTAAGTAGATTGGAATTATTATTTTTGTTAAGAATATTTTAGTAAATTTGTAAAATGATAGTAGAAGTAGCTATATAGAAGCAATCTCTGACCTGCTTCTCAAATTCTGCTGCACTGCAGCAGTTTTTAGAATCTGTTGAGTAATAATAGGGTTTACCAAACACTCCTAACCTGTTGTAGATTCCTTAATAATCTAAAAGTACCCCCAAACGAGCTCATAACTTGCTCCTTTTTGCTAACACCCGTTTAAAAACTCATCATTTTTTGTTAAGTGATCTCAACTTAATCTGAAAAAACTAAACTACCCATATTAAATCAATTTAATCATTTAAAAAATAGCATAAAATATAGATAACAATTTCTTTACTTTTCTTCCCTTCCCTTCATCCTCTCACACTTTCCTATAAAAGCCATTCTCCTTGGACCACCAAAATCCCACACAACAATTTCACAATTATTAAAAATAATTTCTAGCGTGGGGGAAAAAATCAACGACCTTTCTTTTCTCTGATCTACTTAGGCTTGTTTAGGGTCACTTTTAGAAAACAACGTTTTATGCTTTGATCTGTTAACCCATGTTTTGATATTTTAAACCCAGTTAATGGTGTTTTAAACTATAATATGAACTTGAAATGGTTTTGGGACAAATCACAATTTTGAAATAATTAGTGAGAAATGTTATTTTAATGCAGTATCGGGAAGCATATTAACTATGCATGATGTTTAGTTTGATAAGGACTTGTATTGTGACAGATAATTTAATTTATCTATGTTGTTAAATTTAAGGATTTGGTAACCGGACTGAGGAGTCTCGTTTACGTGAAGTGGAGTTATTAGCAAATTTATTTTGTCAAAAAGAGGTAGGATAGGTTATCCCCTATTTTTGTTAAGTGTCTAATTATTTATGAATTTCTCATTTTAAAATCATTTTTGAAATAAAATGATTTTATGAAAGATGATTTGAATAGAGTGTCTATGTATGTACAAATTGTTTTGGGCAAAATGATATACATGTGTAGACACATTATTTTGAGAGACTCAAGTGAGATGTTTTGAGACTTGGCTTGAGAACGCCGAAGTGTGTTAAATAAAATTTCAAAATCTATACAGTTAGATACCGATGAATGATAGTTTTACTATGATACTGTGATTACATACCCAGATGGTATATTGTTTCGATCGGTCTACCTCGGTAGTGACTTAGTTTTGGTTTAGCACTGTGAGTAAATGTATTTTGTTTAATTTATTACACTTTTGCATTATTTATATTTTATTAATTTGTTATGATATCTTCCTGCCTCACCTTTTAAGTTTAATTATTTTAAATGAGTCGCCATATCTTACTGAGCTTGTAGTTCATGTTTTATTATTTTAACACCTCCCCCCCTCCATAGAAGGTGCTAAGAGTAGTGCCGAGTAGACAGGTTGACTTCAAGGCCACTATGGTTTTGTGATAATTTATCTGTATTTTCATTTACAATTATTTAGCTTCCGTTTGGTGTTACGATTGAAATTGAAATTTTTAAGTTAGAGTTGGTTGACTTTTTAAAAATTAGTTATAATTTTTTTTAACTGTTCAGAAAAAGACAAAATTGAGAAGAAAATTTTAAGTTTGAGTTAGTTTACCAAATGTAGTCTTATTTATTTTTTTAATACACGTATAATTAAACTCTTTCTTTGGACTGGGCTTGGATGTCTGTACTTTTTTTTTTTTTTTTGGCTTTTCTTACATTTGTATGTCCTTGCTTTGTTAAACCCTACTGATACCATAAGTTGGATTTCTAAACCTATTTTTATTTGAAAAACTTAGAGTTGTGAAATTTCCCACTATTTTGTTAATAAGCTACTTGGCGGTTTTCATCATTTAAAAATGGTAGCCTTTACGTCAAATTACAACTTGGCACTAGGGATGGCAATATTCTACTCAGGGATCTGTCTCAAATGGGACGAGGGACAAAGTTCGAAAACTGGGACAAAGATGGGGATGATTTTTTATCCCCGAAGATTAGCAGGGTGCAAACAGGAAAAGCACCCTCCACCCCACCCCCGCCTTGCCCCGTTCTAATATAAATGTGTATTCTTTTATATCTTTATAAATATATAATATACTAAAAAATATATATTTAAAATTGTGTGCATCCATGAATTGATGATTGAAACTATGAGAAATAGACAAAAGAAGAGAATTTTATCTTTATTCTTATGGTTTCAAGCTTTTTTAACTTAAGTGTTTTATAAAAGTTCAGTTTTCAAATATTATAATGGGGGTGTTTGGTTCAGAGGTTCATCTCCGTTCCAACTCAAATTTTTTTTGTCTTTTCCCAAAAAGTTTTTGTCTTTTTCCCAAAAAGTTTTTTGTCTTTTCTGAAAATTCAAAAAAATTTACTATTACAACTAAAATATTTCAACTCAAACTAGCGAACCAAACACCCCCAATATTTTGATGAGATCTTTAATGGCTTTATAGTTAAGATTTCACTTGCATATGCTTAAAATTTGGGTTATTTATGAAATCTTTGATTTTGAACTAAATTTGTGGTTTATATAAACTTTATTGTTTGTTTTTACTTTATTATATTTCCAAATGTATATTTAAAATAGATAAGGACCTGGGTGGGTGTGGAAAAAGCCCTTTCGACGGGGAATCCCCGATCCTGCTCCATTACTAATTAAGCGGGGAAGGGGACAAGGATGGAAATGATTTTGGAAGTAAAAATGGGGATGAGAAACCATTCCTTGGCCCCGCCCCGCCTTATTGCCATCCCTACTAGGCACAAAGATTTGACATATTTTATCAGAAATGGCAAGAATTGGAATTTGTTAAAAGTGTGGATGAATTTTTGAATATTATGCATTTTTATGTATTTCGTGTTTTATATAATTTATAAATATTCTCGTGAGGTGACAGTCATCAATCCTTAGAAGAAAAAATAATAAGTTGTGTAATCTCACATCTCTTAAAGATGGATATATGTGATGGTTCATAAGTAAAGAGACCATCTCCTAATGGTATGAGGTCTTTTGGGGTGAGTTCAAGAGTAAAATAATATGGAGGCTCAAAATGGACAATATCATATCAAAGGGAAACATGAGTCGTTACAAATGGTATCAGAGCCTATACCCAATCGGAAGTATGGCTAATAAGGATGTTGGGTTCTAAAAGGAGAGGTGATAGTGACAGTCATCAGTCTCTAGAAGGAAAAGAGTAAACTGTGTAGTCCTATATCGCTTGGAATTGGATAGATATGATGGTTTATAAATATAGAGACCAGCTCCTAATAATATGAGGTCTTTTAGGATGAGCTTAAGAGCAAATTTGTAAAGGCACGAGATCCAAATCGAATAATATCATACCAAATGTAGGCATGAGTCATTAAAAAAAAGGACGTTGGGCCCCAAAAGGAGCGATAATTGTAACAGTCATCAGTCCCTATAAACAAAGGGTAAGTTGTGCATTCCTACACCTTTTGGGAATATATGCATGCGATGGTTCATAAGTAAATATATCACCTCCCAATGGTATTATGCATTTTGAGGTGAACTCAAGGGTAAAATCGTGAGGGCATGAGGCTTAAAACGAGCAATATCATACCAAAATGAGGCATAAGTAATTACAAATGGTATCAGAGCCTATACCTAACCAGAAGTGTGGCCAACGAGGATGTTGGGCCCAAAAGGATGGGTGATTGTGACACTCTTCGGTCTATAAAAGGAAATTGTAAGCTATGCAGTCTCACATCGCTTGAGAATAGATATATATGATGGTTTATAAATAAAGAGATCACCTCTTAATAGGATGAGACCTTTTGGGATTTGCGACTAATTACATTATTATTCTAATTAAACCCATCCACATTACCATACCTAATTTTGGGTCATGACTATTGATCCCTGAACTTCTTAAAATGACAAAATTGGGTCTCTTTTACTAATGACCATCTAAAAACTAGCAATTTTCCGTTATGTGATCAGAATTTTATCTTAAAAAGACTAAACTACCCTCAATATATTAAATGACCATTTTTAAAACTAAAAAAAAAAGAAAAAAGAAAAAAGAAAAATCTTTCTCCCCTCTTCACCTTCATGCTACTTTCTCCTACATGTAAAAACTAGGGGTGGCAATACGGGTCGCGACACGACGACACGAATCGAAAACGACACGAATTTTACGAATCGAAAACGACACGAATAGTGTACGGGTCAAATTCGGGTCACCCGAAATTGACACGGAAAAGAATAGGTCATGTTCGGGTTGGACCCGAACACGACACGAATTGCCACCCCTGGTCGCAACACGACGACACGAATCGAAAACGACACGAATTTTGTGAATCGAAAACGACACAAATAGTGGACGGGTCAAATTCGGGTCACCCAAAATTGACACGAAAAAGAACGGATCGTGTTCGGGTTGGACCCGTGGACCCGAACACGACACAAATTGCCACCCCTACTAAAAACCCAGAAAACCAACAACCTAAAAATTTGACTTATTGATCAATTCACTTTTTTCTTCTCTACTAAACTAACAAATCATTAATTATATAGTGACATATCTTGCAAAAGATTTGATTGGTACACAAAAGTGTAACTTTAATGATTATTATTGTTAAATAATCACTAAAATATTTGAATTTGAATTACACATTTTCATGATTCTTATTCAAAATAATTTAGCTTATTTATTTGTAGATTTAAAAGCAGTGTAAAAATCTTATGCAAAAAGTCATGCAATTTGGCCATGGAAGCCACACATTTGATCACAAAAGCAACCAAGCCAAGCCGCTAGAGTAGTCCTACACCTAATCAACGCCTACCAAACCTGCCATGATGGGCCCCAGCAGCGTGCTTGCAATCTGACCAATTACCAGGCGAGTCTAGCTCACCTTCCACGCACAAGATAGCTTATTCAGCAAATAGTGGACTCAACTACTCCCCAGTATATTTGTATGATCAGTCGTGTCTCTACTCATTGAGCACCACTTGTCTTTACAACAGGTCGTGTCCAACCCATGAGTGCCATGTGGTAGTACGTGTACAGTGAGAATCTTTCTCCGAAAGTCTTCTCTATCAACTCCCAATTTATGCTTCAATAAAATCAAATTAGTCCAAATTCTTTCCCAATCAAATATTTGATTCTCCATAATTAATTATAATTTTATTTAGTTTCTTGATTTTTATTTTCTAGTTTTAGTTTCCTATTTTTATTAATTATGATTTTATTTCCCTTTTTATTTAAGCCTCTCAAACACTAAATAGAGGGCTTTGCCTCCTGTATTATTCATTCAAGAATTGTGAAAGAAATTCAGTTTTATTTTTCAGTTCTTATTTCCTTAGGTTTTCTAGAGGTGTGAGATAAGTGACACATCTTTTCGTAAGTGAGATACCACCGACAGAAGGCTAAGTCTTGAGCGAATTTTATTTGTTTGTGTTCTTCTTTTTATTTCAATTCAATTTGTTATTCAACGTTTACAAAATTGATTCATTATATTCTTTTATGCTTAGTGTTTATGATAATTATTTCTATAGTGACAGTAGTTCTAGTTATCATATTCGATGCATTAAATCACTAGTAATAGGTGGGTTTTTTTCAATTGTTTTTATATGGACATCTCTTAATGCATTCTGTCATGGGGTATTTTAATGCTTTTGGATAATGTATAAGAATAGTTATGATTACTTTAACGAGAAGAGATTATTTTGACCAAATACTCTTTCTATTATTTGTTCTTTGAAATTCATAACTTCCAACTGCGTGTTTGGGATGTAGAACTTGTGGTTAAGCTATAGAATTAGAATATCAAGTTTGAACAAAAGTATTCAAGATTTCCTAACCTATCCTTTATCTCATTTTTGCATTTATTTTATTTTATTATCAAAAATTCCAAAAACATTTATCTTTTCATTTGTTTTGTTCACTTATCTTTTAAACATTTATTTTTCACTATTCTTTTTTGTTTGTTATTTTGCCACCTCCTCATGGGATTGACTGCCCTTACTATGCTGCAATTGACCGCTTTACCAATGCACAATTTGGAACTAATCAAAATCGGAGGGGAGACAATTCATGATAGGGGTTCATGGAGGCTTGCGACGATGCGAAGGCATTCGACGAGATACATGTGTTCGCGAAGTCTATGTGACAGATTTGGGTTATCGAAACACAATAAATCCCTAGCAGCCGAGAACCTGAAGCCTTCGCCCCCTTTCGCTGTTGGAAAGATCAGATCCGGTATCAGAGTTATGGCGCAGTAGACGTTTTAAAATTTTTATGCCGTTTCGGAAAAGAATCTCATGATGTATATAACAATAAATTAAATTCATGATCAATCGTACCTTATTTCTTGGATTCCGGAATTGCTAGAGCGTTTGACTAACGTGTCTTCTCTACTATTCTCGAGTTCCACGACTCAGAGTGTGTGTGGGCACACGTTCTATGAATCCAATTGACCGATAATGCTTTTCGAAGTCTATATCCTTCCTTCTCAATTCCGATGTTCCTTGTTGAGAATATGATCCAACTTCTTTATTCAAAACTACAAAACAGGAACTGGTTAACCTCCTATGAAAATTATCATTCGGTTTAACATTCCTCACTAGTTTTGATTCAATGGAATTTTCTCTCTTTTTCTCTTTCACAAGATAGCCAAATTTTATAATGTAGAAAAAACCTTATTGGTTTTTCTTTCTACTCTAAAAAACGTTTTTCCTCTTATGAATAACCAAAAGTTAATTTTTCAAGAATTCCTGACTTTTATATAGAAGTCTAATCCTTTTCAAAATTTATCTCATTCTTGAAAAATAATTAATAATTATTTTTCCAGATAAATTTTGAACCAAAAGATCATATAACTTTAGGGCTAGATTCATTGAACCTAAAACGTTTTTCCAAGGGGAGATAATCCCTCAAAAAATTTGACCACAAGGAGAAAATAAAGGTTGATTGGTGGTTTACATTTTAAATCTAGAATCTAGACTAGTCAAAAGATCCTAGTCCTATCTACATTCAAATTTCTTTTAAACCTTTTTGAATTTAAATAAGATTCACTTATTTGAATAAATATTTTCCACAAACATTATCCATATTAATTAATTTAAATCAATGGAATATTTCAAATTTTCTTTCCTCACAAAAACCGTGCGCCTCTTTTAATTAGGAGAGAAAAATTCATGAAATAATTTCCATTATTTAAATCAATTAATAATTTAATGTTATGAATATATTTGAATAATTTTGAAATAAAATTTTCTTCCCTCCACTCAATTAAAAACCGTGCATCTCTTTTAATTAGAAGAGAAAAATTTTGTTTTCCAAAATTAAATAATTCACACACAATCTTATTTCCAAAATTCAAATTAACCAATCACATGTTGACAAATCATTTGTCTACAAATTTCACATGTCCAATCCTTTCTGGATTGTATGTTAGAGAGTACTACGTCTTAATAGACATTACTAAATTCCATTTAAATTTACCGATCTCATTAGGAACAAATTCCGAGACACTATATGAAACTATATGGGCTAATAGAGGGTCCCGATGGAAATATATAAAGAGGCTTCTATAATTGTAAAAAATTAATTTGATTAATTATTTATCAATTATCAACTTCAAAACTATTCCACTAAAAGTTTGAAGCTAAACTCTTGTTTACTTACCTATTACGAAAGTTCTCTCACATAGTGTTTCTTCCTTGATTTATTCGTCGCTTGCTTAATCACCATATGTTATCTATGATTGAATTAAGGACTTTTTCCATTTTATCTTTTCAATCATTTTAACTTAAAGTTCCATTATTATCCATTGAAAAAACCACCAATTGTAAAACCATACAATTGGTAAACCAACAGAGAACACAAAGTAAACCGATGGCCAAGATCTTATTATACTATCTTTCAATCGTTGAATAATGCCTTTAAGTAGATAACATGTACTATGGTTAAGATAGCTATGGATTCTGTATCTATGTTGATTTCTCTATCCATAAGTCATGCACCTAAAACACAAGTATATCGACCATGAATTAACAGTGTCTCACCTGTAGTGCATTAAAGTACATAAGTCATGGATACGAACTCAAGTAATCATTTCAGGATTAAGATTAATGCATGATGATAATTAAAGCATCATTGATTTTTATAAACGGAATTATTAAACCGAATCAATTAACACTTTAGGTCCAGTCCAATGTCATACCTTAATACTGATATACATTAAAGTTTCTACTCCGAACCTATCCGATGATCAAGACAAACCATCCCTCCAACGGAGTAGACAACATTTACAATCTTATCATGAATAAAATCCCCAAATCTTATTCCATCGATTGCGGACTATTTATTTAGACTATTATCAAATTACCACGTCTTCTATTTATACCCAGTATACATATGGTAATCCGATATATTACCAATAGCCAAGGAGTATTTTATATTTGTTCAAAATAACCATACAATCAACAAATGAAAATAAATAGGACACAACTTATTAAACATGAATAATCTCCTCTTATTAATATCAAAATGTCATATTTATAGAAAATTCCTAATATTGATTTTCTATCTTTAGGGCACATTTTGATCCCAATATTCGCATGATCGCTGTGACTCGGAAGCTGCCATTCCCATGCCTAGCTACGACGAACTTGGAGGTCGCCAGCGTAGCCACCACGAACTCGAAGGCTATCGCCCCCTTGCACATCGGCCGCAAACTCGGAGTGTGCCGCCAACCCACTACGATGAGCTCTCTCAACAACCCGGCACCGATCCTCTGATGAAAAAACTTGCCCAGAGAGAGAGGAAGGAGAGAAGAGATGAAGTGAGAGAGATCAGATGATAGATTTTTTTATTTTGTTTTATTTCATTTATGTTTTTTTTTGTTTGTTTAGAGCCCATTTGGGATGGCATTTTCCGATGGCAATATGCCATATGAATCCAAAACTCTTAATTTTATATCAAACTTTATCTTTCTTCTATTTTCAAAAAATTCAAACTTTAAATGTACGTAACTTTCTTATTTCAAATCAAAAGGGGATGATTCTTGTGTCAAAATGCTCACAATAATGAGATAAACAAAACAAGATACATTTTGTATTTTTTTTCGACCACATTTTAAATTTTTACACTATTTCTTATACCACAGAACTTTTCGAAAAATCTTTTCTCCAAACACATATTTTTAACCCAACCTCCTAAACATCTTCTTCAAAACATCCCCCAAATGGGCCCTTCATTTTAATTTCAATTATTATTTTGTAAAACTATCCCTCTATCTATACACATGTGTAGGTCACGTGGTGTCGATTTGTTTGCTTTTAAATGGTTGTTACCTTTATTAAGAATTGAAGGACCGATAAAAAAAAAAGTTTGAGAGCTAATCGATACCCTTATTAAAGGCGTGTTTGGCATCCCCATTCAAATCACTCAACTCAAACTTTTTTTTGTCTTTTTTCTAAAAGTTTTTGTCTTTTTCTCAAAAAGTTTTTTGTCTTTTCTGAAAGTTCAAAAAAATTTACTATTGAAACTTAAAAATCTCAACTCAAACTACTCCGCCAAACACCCTATAAAAGTTGATAGACCATTGTTTTAACATCAAAACATCAATTCAGATGATAATTTAAAATACTTCTGTTCCAATATTTTTATTTAAATGTTGCAATCTAAGCCTTTGTTAGGTAGAGCGGAAAAGGGAGAGGAAGTAAATTAGAGGAGAGATTTTGTAGAGGAAAATGAAAATTTGATTGTTTGGTAGAGAGGAAATTTGGAAGGAAATGAAATTGAAAATCTCTGTGCCCACAACTTTTTAATCCTTCCAACTTTGGAAAGAAAAGTGGATGAACAATTTTTCATAAAGTAAATGTGGCTAAAATACCTATTTTGAACTTAATCTATCATAATCTCTTAACTTATATGAGGTAGTTAGAAAACCTTTTTCCTTTTCATCACTTGGTAAGATGGATGAAAAATAAAAATGAAGAATGAGAAAAATCCCTGGGTAATGGAAAAGAGGGAGGTTTTTCAACATGTTATTTGATACAAGAGAAAGAAAACAAGAAAGAAAGAAAAATGCTATTAAGTGTTGTAAGATACCGTCTCCGCAACAACTCCGGTCTATGTGGCATTGTTTTTGTTATACATGGACCCACTTTTAGGCAATTAAATCAAATTGAATTGCATCAATTCAAGCGCGCAAGCAATGCCATGCTCCAATATTGAAACTTGCTGCAAAAAATCAAAGGTAAAACAAATAATTCATAAATAGAGAAACTTAAAAAAGGGTAAACAAAAAAGAAAAAAAAAGCCTTTAATTCTCCAGAAAGTCGATTAGTCTTTATTCGGTTTAGTTATCCCCTTCACATTAAAAAAAAAAAAAAAGAGTTTATTTATCCTCTTCTATCTCTATATAGTAAAAAGTGATGCAAAGAATTTGTTGATGGATTGAAAAACCAGAAATTTGTGAACCAAGGTGTCAAGCTCGTTGCCTACGGGCACATGATTTCATCATTTTTTTTTATTGGTGATGAAGATGTAAGTGAAAAATGGAAGAAAAGGGTAAAACATGTTTATAATTTGACTTTAAAAATATGAAATTTACATATGTTTTTGAGTTTTGATTCTAGTTTTTTGCAGTTTTCTTTTAATTGGGTTGTGCACAATATGAATGAAACTTTAGATTTTTTTTCTTATGGTAATTTATAATTCATATAACCTTTTTTTTTCGTTAAATAAAAATTTTGGTTATATATGGATTTATGTTTTTTCATTCACAACAGATAAAAAAAAATTGTTTCATTATTTAGCCATCATTTAATATTCAAATTTAACTCCAACTAAACTACATTTTTTCATATCAATTTTTGTTTTTATATAATTAGCATTTAAAAAGTCAATCAACTCCAATTTAAAAATTTTACCTTCAACTACCTTATCAAATAGAGGTTTAGTTTTGTTCTTTTTAATTATATATGTTTTTGAATTAACACAAAAGAGTATGGAAAGAAATCTCATGGAATGACAATATTTAGGGTCCGTTTGGTTCACCAGTTTGAGTTGGAAATTTTAGGTTCAGTTTGAAATAAGTTAAGTTGAAAGTTTGAGTTGAATGTTTGGTAAAAAGTTTAAGTTGAAAAGTTTAACTTGAGTTGAGTGTTTGGTAAAAAAGTTTGAGTTGAAAAGTTTAACTTGAGTTAGGGTCCTGTTTGGATGTAAAAATTTTAATTTATAAAGTTTAACTCAAATTTAACTTTCTATTATAGGTTGTCAATGGAAAAATGAAAAAATTATAATAATCTGAAATAAAAACACAAAAAAAAATAATCATCAAAATCGTTTACAATATTTAATATATATGCATAAAATACAACAACAGAAGTTCTGAGTTGCTATGTAAAAGTGCTATTATAAAAATAACATCATATTTACAATCATAATCTGGTTTGAATAGATAAAACTGGGCTTGATTTCAAGTGGTCCTGTACCATGGATTTTGTTGATACTTATCCCACATCACATCGGACAGCACATCTCTCAGTTGATTCATTGAACCCCTTTTCGATGCATTTTGCTGGCTTTCTATACTTAGGCCTGCATCATCTTCCCCGTCGCCCAAAACGTAATCTACGTTAACATCGATATGTCCACTTATTGGCTCACCATCTGTCGCATACGCCTCAAGAATTGGATCCCCAACATGTACCATCCTTATGAAATTATGCAAAATCGCATAAGCTACTGAGATCATCATTTGTTTGGCCATGGGATACTGGGTCCTGCATTTAAGTATTTTAAATCTAGCTTTCCACATACCAAAAGTTCGCTCAATACAATTCCGCAGCGATGCATGTGTATAGTTAAATACTTCCTTGCGGTTGTCAAGTCTGCCCCGACGTTTTCGATATTCGGGTATATGATACGTTTCTCGTCGATATGGACTAAGGAAACAATCCTTATTCGCGTATCCCGAATCGACAACGTAAAATTTTCCTGGAAAATAAACAGTAGTATCAACACAAATCCCATTTTTTTTTTTTTTTTACATATTTCTTGTTTTATTTTTAAATAGTCATATCAGGTGACATATGATCTTACCAGGTGGCGGTATTGGGAAACCATAATATGCTATTGCCTCTTGCAACATTCTAGCATCATGACATGAGCCCTCAAATCCAGCCAACATGTATGTAAATTTCATATCGAATGAACAGGCGGCTAATACATTCTGGGAGTGGACACCTTTTCGATTAATCCAAACTTCAGAATTTGCTGTAGATGGAACACATGGTATGTATGTTCCATCTATAGCGCCAATACAATCCTGCACGAAGAAGCAAAATATTGAATATGTCTACCATCATTAACAACACGTGTTAAATACAAAATAATGGAGTTTCAAATTTGTTATAATTTATTAAAATAATGATATTATAATATGGCATCGATAACGTACATCAAACCATGACCTATATTTGTGGGAGTGCTCCATGATCAAAGGTTGAACCTCTGTGTAGTTGGGCGGTCTGATGAATTCATCTTTTAGAGCACAAATAGTCTCCAACACGTGGGTGAACCAACGTGAAGTTGTCTCTCTAGATTGCTGGAACAAATAAGATGCGTGCCTGATGGTTGCACCTTGTCGACAAATTGTTAAAAAAATGAACAACTGCTCATTGACATTCATGTTACGAGTTGGCCTCAATAACTCCATTCTACCTAATAGATGACTAAGTTCTCTGAATGTATCTGCTTTCATACCGATCAAATTTAGAATTATTTCTTCATGTCCATTTAATAACTCTTCCACACGCCTGGTGCCAGTTAGGATTGAATTATGCATTGGTTGTGAATCTCTTCGTCTGTTACGCCTGTGCGCAGCCACGACTAAGATTGTCAAAGGAAGAAAACTGTCATCGTCGCTTAGCTCGTTCTCTAACGACTGGTCATCTTCTTCGTGCTCGGATGCGGAACTATACTCATCCATCTTGAGAATGACGTGGATCTCGCTAAATTCCCTGTTTTTGCTGATAGAGATAAATTGTTACCAAAACAAGTTTAATTAGTTCGAATACCATTATACGATAACATATATAGAAATAAAATAAATAAGGTTAACTAAATTGGCGATAACATAAAACCAAAAAAAAAAAAACATCGAAATGCTTACTGATGCTTAAAAAAAAAAATCAGCCATTTAATATAAATAATAATGTCATTGTTATGTCTGAAAAAAGTTACGTAAGGAAAAAACATCGAAATAGACAAAGACAGTCAGTTGGCTGGTGGCGACTGAGGCCTAACAACGGTGTTAATAATGCAACGCCTATCGTCATCGGTAAGCCGGTGGAAGGTACGCTGACTTTGTGGATTAGCAAGGAAGTGGTGATACATAAGCGCCCGCTCATATGGTGGAATACCCATCGCTGTCATGCAATTCATGCATATCAGCAAGTGATCCGTTTCATTTGATTGATCGGTGCTGGTGTACGAGTGCGATCGACTACGTAAATGGTTGACTACTTCTTGCATTGCCACGTAAGTTATCTCATCCGTGGCATCTTTTTGCCTTCTCTTACCAGCACTACCCCTAGCACGCGACGGGCCTGCCTCGTCGGCCGGTCGCAGGTTGTCGGCATGCCAACTACGGTTGGTCGGAGTTAGAACCTCATCTGGCACCCGATCGGTGCCAGATGTGTCCATGGACAGTAACTCCTCCACGAACGGATTAGTATCACCCGGTATCGTAACTGACTCGTATCCAAAAGTGCCAGCAACATGCTTTTTTTCAAATACATTATAATACAACTCCTTGTTTCGAAGTCTTTCGTAACGAAGCTGCTTACACTCCTTGTGCACCTGCAAACAGAAAGTGATCAACATACTTGTATGTAAAGAAGGTCGATTTTAATTATTAAAGTTGATCGCCGAAGATAGAGAATGCAATTACGTGGATAAAGCTCTTCCAAGCATCATCCGAGCAAGTGACTCTATCGGTGATCGGATCATATCCAAGCCCAGTCCGGACTTGCAACACCTTCCACCCCCTATATACTTTGTTCATCCTTTCTTTTTTTTGACTCAACGTTTGTCCATGTGCAGGGACTCCGCTGAATTCAGAATTAAATTCGGCGGCCCATCGATCATATACCTCAGGTGATGGCCATTTGCCACCACTGTAGGATAGATACTCATCCAATTTCTCAAGTAGTTTTCTCTCCTTTGCGTTATCCCAAGAGAACGTCTCACCTGTCGCTTTACAAGGCATTTCCTTAAAAAATTCAATAACGAAAATTGAACAAAAAAATTTATAACTTTTATTTGAAGAGAAAATTGTTTTTGGCTCAGTATATTGTAATTGGCATCTTTTATCCGAAGCGTGTCAAATACTAGGTCCAACATCACAAAACCAAAATTCAGAATGCAGAGTAACAAAAACTCCAGACATACCAAACATATCCGGAATTAAATCCACAAACACACATAAGATTGTATCCTAATTAGTTGGCTAATATGTAAAGAAGTTTTAAGTACGGTTACCGAGTTCGAGTCGGAGGATGAGTATACGGTGGTTGACGGCGGATTAGGGCAGGAAGCAACGCCTCGTGCGGTTGATTTCCGAAATCGAAAATAGTGGGTATTGAGCCTTCTAATTTGAGATAGTTTCGCGGACCGTAGTCTCCGCTGCATGTGCCGCCGACGAAACTGAATCTGAAAGGAAGAACTAAAAAAAGGATTAAAAAGACAAATTAGAACGGACGTTATAAAGAGGACAACAATATTTTTAAAACGAGTCACTGTAATGCCGAGCAAAAGGAAGTGTAAAGAAAAGTTGTCAATTTTTTTTTCCCTTCATATGTTAACAATTAAATTCGTTACAGACAAATGTCATAGGGATTTATATGCCGACACAATGACTGAGAAGGAAACCGAAAGATTGGTGCTTTTCTTTTATTTTCGGACACGTCCAATAGCTTATTATTCTATTATAACAAAAAAAGCTTCACATTTAAAAAAAGAAAATCCCAAAACCAAAACCATCTGTAGATTGTCATTAGTGATTATCAGTACTGTGCTTCTGAAGCATTCCTAACCACTATCTCCGAAAACGGAAAAAAAACGACAAACCGACAAAAAGTTTGATAAAGTAAAAAAGAAGCTTCCCAGCTATTGGAACGCCCTACCACACTCATCTGAAGCTACACGTCTCTCTCTCTGTCTCTCTTTCTCTCTCTTGTAGAGGGATAAATTTCTCCAAAAACGGAAAAAAAAAAAAATTAAACCACCAAAAATTCTCCGAAATAAAAAAAAAAAAATTATTCCTGGCTGTTGGAAATATTCTCAAAGTCAGCCAAATAGCCAAGATATACGACAAATAAACCATAAACGACAGAGCCATATTGTGTTTGAGTCTATACAATTAAAACATAAACGACAAATAACAATAACAATGCTCTAGAGCCTTGTTCTTCTTCTTCTTGTTCTTGTTCTGCTCTCTCTCTCTCTAATTTTTTTTTTTTTTTTGGAAATCTGGGGATTACATCAAATTTTGTACAATATGCTACAAGTCTCTCTCTATCTCTCTTTCTCTCTCTTGAAGAGAGATAAAATTCTCTGAAAACGAAAAAAAAAAGAACCATCAAAAAGTTTGGTAAAAAAAAAAAAAGGATGAAACCCAGCCATTGGAACAACACATGAATGTAGTCTACGTAGTCAATAAATCTCTGTCTCTATTTCTCTCTCTTGAAGAGAGAAAAAGCTTGCCGAGCACGAAAAAGAAAAAGGAAAAAAAGACCACCAAAAAATTTGGTAAAAAAATAAAAAAAGATGAAACCTGGTGGCTGTTGGAGCAACAAATGCTCATATTTGCATCAAATGACGACGTTCAGACACTCACATTGCAAAGCAAAGTTCAAGGAGAAGAAGGTCGGTATATGTGGGAAGAGCTGAGCTTACTCTGTTTCAAGAGCTCCGAAACCTTCAAATGGCGGACCAGTTAGATAGACAAAGAGAGAGTGCTCGGAAGAGATAGAGCAAACGGAAATAGAACGGATGAAAGAGAGAGAGCTCGGAAGAGACAGAGCAAACGAAAATAGAATGGGGGAAAGAGAGAGAAAGAGAGAGAGAGATAGAGTATTTTGGTTTATTCTGAGCAGAAGAGGGAAAAAAGAGAAAATGATGGACCCGAAGATTAGCTCGGAACTGGTGAGGATTCAAAACTGGGGCAGATTGCTTAAAGGTCGATGGACTTCGTTTGCACAGGTGGGTTGTGCAGACATGTCGCAGACGGCTTGAGTTGTCTGTTCTGGGAGAAGAAAGCTTATTCCCATCGGTGTGTAGAAAAGCACGTGGGTGAACAGTCCCAACATTTATCTCAGCTCCAATCACTGTATAACGGTTCACTCACAAGTTCAAATTGAACTGAGGAACCAAACTGCTCCAGTTTAGTTTGGACCCAAAATATTGGGTCTGAACTTGGTTCCCGAACAAGCGCTTAGGCCTCGTTTGACAATTTAACTCAAATTATATTTTTTCATATCAGTTTTTATCTTTTTCTGAAAAAGTTTTTGTCTTTTTTGAAAAGTTAATAAAAATTTTTAACTCAAACTATACTTTTTCAACTCAAACTCATTCACCAAATGGATTATTATTCTTTTAATGGAACAAAAATTTCTATGTGGACATAGCCTTTTGTCTTTTGCCCTTTGGTGGTAGAGAAGCGGAATGCACACCCTCAAGTTGAAAAAAGTCACGTGGGAATAGGGGGCTATGAGGAGTCTTTCACCCAGCATTGCACGTGCGCGTGGATTACTGCAATTTAATTTGATTTAATTTCCTAAACTTGTTAGTTGGAGATAAAAATTTTAAATTAGAATTAGTTAATTTTTCAAAAATTAGTTATAATTTTTGTTAACTTTTCAGAAAAAAACAAAAATTGAGATAAAAAAATACAGTTTAATTGAGGTTGAGTTGAAATGCCAAACAAAATTTAAGAGTTTGGATTCCATGTATACGCCTAGACTGGAGTTGCTGTGGAGATGATATCTTGCGGTGCCTAATAGCAGTATCTGGAAAGAAAATATGTAATCAAATATACTTAGAGCCTGTTTGGCACCCCAGTTCAAACTGGGATTTTTTAGTTCAATCCAAACTGAATCCGTTTGGGGCATCAGTCCAAACAGTAGCTCCATTGAACCGTTGCACAGTAAATCCAACTTGGTTTACTGTGCACCTTGCAGTTTAGTGAGGGAAGCGAGGGCAGTGGAGGTGCTGAGGGAGATCGAGGAGAGAGGAAACGACGGTGAAGATGACGAAGGCGACTGGGAATCGGTTCTACGTCTCGACGCCGCTGCCGGCGGTGGGTCCCGTACCGGTTTGGTGTTGGGAGGAACCTGCCGGAGTGTGAGGAGAGAGAAAGGGAAGAGAGAGAAAGAGAGAACGAAAGAGGGAGGCTTGGGGCTGCTTCTACGTCCCGCCGCCGCTGCCGGCGGTGGGTCCCGTACCGGTTTGGTGTTGAGAGGAACCTGCCGGAGTGTGAGGAGAGAGAGAGGGAAGAGAGAGAAAGAGAGAACGAAAGAGGGAGGCTTGGGGCTGCTTCTACGTCCCGCCGCCGTTGCCGGCGGTGGGTCCCGTATCGGTTTGGTGTTGGGAGGAACCTGCCGGAGTGTGAGGAGAAAGAGAGAGGGAAGAGAGAGAAAGAGAGAACGAAAGAGGGAGGCTTGGAGCTGCAGTGCGAAAGAAAGAGAGAGAAGGGGGAGGGACTAATGTGGGGGAGGAGAGAAAGAGGGAAGAGAGAGAAAGAGATAAATATATTGAGTGGGGCTGCTGCAGTCTAAAAGAAAGAGAGAGAAGGGGAGCACTCACGTGGGGGAGGAGAGAGAGAGAGAGGGAAGAGAGAGAAAGAAATTTTATCAATTTTTATTGATCAATTATATATTTTTTATTGATATATTTTATGACAATGTAAGAAATTTTACAAGATATTTTGATGATCCAAATTGATTGGTGTTATTAATTGAACGTTTTTTTTTTTTCTAATTTTCTTCATTAAAACCTACGGTAGAATGTTAAATTTAAAAAAAAAATTTTAACTCAATTTGATAACATCCAAACAAGACCCTTGTTTTTTTTTTTTTGTAACTTTTCAACTTAAATTTTTTTACCAAATACTCAACTCAATTTAAACTTTTCAATCTAAACTTTTTCACCAAACATTCAACTCAATTTAAACTTTGCAACTCAAACTTTTTACCAAACACTCAACTTTTAAACTAAACTAAACTTAACTCAATCTAAACTTAAAAATATCATCTTAAACTATTATACCAAATACCCCCTTAAAAAAATAACCTCACATAAATTAAGAGATTATAATATTTAAATATCAAAATAGATATTTTATCTATATTTATTTTATCAAAAATTTTTCATTCATTTTTCTTATCGAAGAAGAAAGAAATAAAAAGTTACGGGGTCTATAGTTTTTCAATTTTCTTTATTTCTAATTTCATCTCTATCAAACAATTAAAATTTCATTTTTCTCGTCAAAATACCTCTTATCAAACATAGCATTAATTGGAGTCACACTTTTAGGGGATCTGACCCTTATGGGCACACATCCTTGGGGATATAAAGGGAGGTACAAGGGGAGGTGAACTCACAAGTAGCGTAACAACCCGGTCCTCGAACTTTGAAAGCAGCTTTGGGACTCGCGAGAACTGAACCAAACGCACACACGCAGAACTACTTCTCATCTTTCTTATCTTCTTCTTCGACGTCATTCCCGTTCCCCACTCTTCCCGGCATATGAGCGGCGCGTCCTTTGCACGCGCTTTCTCTTAACCCCTTTTTTTCGGACTCTCCAGTTACAGAAGCAGCAGCCATGGAGTTGGAGTTGGAGTTCGAGGTCAGGCTTGTTGCTGGTATCGACAGCTGCTTCGTATCACTGCCTCTGCTCCTAATCCAAATCCTTCAGTCTTCTCAACCGCGCTCCTCCTCCGGTGACGTTCTCGCCCTCGACCTCCGCTCTCGCTCCTCCGACCTCCGCTGGTCCGTCGCCTGGTCCGGCGACACTTCCTCTTCTCCCGCCATCGAGGTCTGGTCTTTTTTCTTTTTTTCCCCGTCAATTCTTAAGTTTCGAATTCAGTTTCTACTTCCTTCTCGTTCTAATTCAATCCAAAATCGTTAGTCTTTGTTTAATTATTAGCTTTTCAATTACGTTTCAGTTCCACTTGAACTATAATTTGTTGTTTGGTGTTTTTGATTTCAAATTTAGTTCGGCTTATGCGTTCGATTATTAGATTTTTAATTCGACTTAAACTTTGTTCTGCTGTTTTTTCTTTTGTTTGTTTTTTGGTTTTCTGTTTATATTCGATTCTGTTTGAGCATTAGTTGTTTGTTTTGGTGTTTTTTTTTAATTAATTTATTTCAGTTCTCTGGTTTAGTTCTCAAATTTTCCACCTTGTTTTAGTTCCACTTAAGCGTTGATGGTAGCTTTGGCACGTTTTCTTTTTGTTTGATTCTTGATTTTTGATTTGGTTGTTGTTTTTGTTTAGGTTTAATTGTGGTTTTGACGACGTTGGGAAATGCGGATATTTTGCAGATTGCTCGGCAGTTTGCGGAGTGCATATCTCTGGGAGAGGGCACGAGAGTTCAGGTGCTTGTGCTGGCGAATGTGGCGAAGGCGAGTTTGGTTACGATAGAGCCCAACAGTGAGGATGATTGGGAGGTCTTGGAGCTCAATTCGGAGCTTGCAGAGGCTGCTATATTGAAGCAGGTACAGAGCAAAACATAAGAGGCTTAGAAATATGTAATCTTTTGGGCTTTAAAGGGCCATATTATTTGTCGGATTCAGAACATTGGAATTAAGCGAGTAGAAGCCGATTCATGTTTTGAACTTATGTTAAATACTTTTATATATCAATATAAGGAATTTTCATATAGAAAAAGAGCTCATATTAAATACTTGGACACCAAATTTAATTACTTCCAGTTTATTTTTTCTTTTGGTTTAGTCCTGATCCTTGGGATGTGTTTGTAACGGTATTTACTTTTCTTCTTCCTTGCTTGTTGATACTCATTTCACAAAATTTTAAGCTGTTTCCTAGGGCTGTTGCTGTTACTGTTACTATTTTGTTCTCTGTTTTAGTATTTTTAGCTTCTATCCCCTTTCCATTTCCATTCCTATTCTAATTTTTGTTCTTCCTTGTAGTTTTTATTTTTAAGCAGAAATATTTTCTCTTGTTTGAGTGCTGATGCTGATAGTTTGGGCAAATACAGGTCAGGATAGTCCACGAGAAAATGATGTTTCCTCTATGGTTGCATGGCCGCACTATCATTACATTTCGTGTGATTTCAACTTTCCCCAAGAAAGCGGTGGGTAAGATGCTATAAAATAAAGTGCTTTCTTGCTCAATATTTTGGTATGTGCTGCTTGGTTGATTTTTAGTTTCTTAGAATTATAATACTGCAAGCAAGGACTTCATTTGTTAAGGCTAGACAAACCTATTAACTAACTAAATCCAACTGAAATATTGGCATTGCAACTTTTTCATTTTACCGCATATGAAACTATAACTTTTGTTACAACTTACAAGAACCTGATATCTCTATTTAATATATATATATATATATATATGGGGTTTGGGGTTTAAGAATCTGATGCCATGTATTGGACTTTAGTTCCTCCTTTCTTTTGTACACTTCCATTCGTTATGATGGAGTTCGTGTTTGTTGCAAGCATAAAAGGCTTTGTACTGAAGGTATTTATTTTGTTATTTTTAAACCAAGTTAAGATTGTACTTCTACTTATGCTTTTCTGGCCCTTGGGTCCAAGTAAAGGAAATATTTCCATTGTGGCTTGTATAAAAGCAATTGGATGGTATTCAGTTAACTGTTGCAAAGGTCAAGTTGATTTATTCATTTATTTTTTAAGTAGAAACTAAGACTTTATTAATGAGTAGGTGAAGATCAAGTTCCATGATGTGAAGAATGAAATTGAGTAGATAAAGTCTGTAGAAATTTTAAGTGTAGCATGTAACTCCTTGCAATATTGTTCCATGCTGGTCCTTTTCTATTATCAGTGAAGTTAACGATTGCATGAATTCTGACATAAGATTCCACCAGTGCAACTTGTGCCAGGAACTGAAGTTGCAGTTGCTCCGAAAGCACGCAAGAAAAATGTGGACTCATACCAAGATTCTTCCATGATATCTTCCGACAAATCACATCCATCTGCAAGTGCTTTATTGCGCATACAAGACGCAGATAGGAGATTAATTCACAAAAGTGACATTTGAAAGTGTTGAGCTTGGTGTGATTCTCACTTCTGTTGCTATAGTGCACCCAGAAACGGCAAAAAAGTTTGCTTTAGATTCTCTTCAGTTAATAGCCATAGTGCCTCGATTACTAGCTAAGGAGAGTGTGAAAGATTCTGAAAAGGATGGCTTGAGAGTAAAGAGTAATTCAACATCCAAGGACGCTAACATTGCAATTAAACAGGAAAATCGTCAAGCAATTGTTTGTATATTGTTTTCTGACTCAGTGAGTAAAGGCCATGTGATGATTGCCCGGTCTCTTCGTCTTTACTTGAGGGCTGGCCTGCATTCATGTATGTTTTACCTACCTTAGTCCAACGAAATCATCTTATATGTTAAATTTTTTTTGAAACTGTCTAATAATTGTGACTATAGTTTAGAAAGATCATTACATATAACCATTTTCTTCCATATGTAAATTTTCTTGGTTCCTTACTAGAAAGTCCCAAAGCAAGTTATGTCTATGTCCTAATAATATGTTGTTTTCTCCAAGTTCAGAGTAGCTAATTTAGTGCCGGCAATTGATTTGTTTCCTTTTACTTGAAGATGATCATAGTAGGCAATTGCCCTATTAAATTTATTAGCTGCAGTGAAACTTCATCTCTGGAAAAATAAATAGTTAGTGATTTTTTTTTTTTCAGTACATAGTTGTGTTCTCAACAAATGTTTTGGAGAAGTTGTGTTGCAAAATCTAGTCTGATGATGGGGCTCTTGTGCAGGGGTTTATTTAAAGGGATGCAATAATTTGAGGAAAGATATTCCCTTGCTTTCACTCTCTCCTTGTCATTTTAAGATGTTGGAGAAATCCAAGCATCTTGAGAAAAATGGTCTTGAAGTGCTTGATGGCGTAAAAAGCCGTAGAACGAAAAATATGCTTCTCAAAACTAACTATATGGATGTTGAAGATTGGTCAACCCATGATGAAGTTATTGCTGCTTTTTCACATGAATCTCATTACAAAAAGGACGAGAAATCTTCTTTTAAGGTTAACAATGGGAAGGGTCTACAAAATCTTATAAAGGCATGGTTTCTTGCACAAGTTGGCGCTATTTCTTCAAGTACAGGTGTAGAGGTTGATTCGTTGTTTCTGGGTAGTGAAACGTTGATTCACTTTGAAGTGAAAGGCCACAGCTTTGGGTCTCAGGAAGATGCACATGCATCGTCTGATGGTTTTCTTGAGAACATTAAGAAGACCAGTAAGCCGGTGGCTGAAATATTGTATTTATTGACGATTCCTGTGGAATCTCATTTTGGTGGGAATGTGTACGAGCTAGTGTTTGACGAATTAAGCAATGGGCATAGTACTTCAGAAGGTGCATTTTTTGAAAAGCTGGAAATGGGTGATCCGGTTTCCTTTGCTTGTGCCAGAGAGAGAGTCTTTGATGATGACACAACTGCTGATGTATCTTCCTTGAGCTGGATGGGGACAACTGTTTCGGACGTTATAAATAGTAAGTTATCCATTTTTATTGCAAGCAGTTTTTGTTTTTTGTTTTTTGTTTTTTTCTCTGTTCTGTTTATGTTCTCTCTTTGATTTATATGCTTATGGAGAGACACCCACTTTGACAACGAGGACATTAAGTGGGATAATTCTGAAACTTAATAATTTTATATTAGCTCAACTTTTCTGTTTTCGTGCTCCTTGACCCAGAAAAGTATTTTGTGGTTTGGTCATGCAATGCAACCAACATGTATCTAAAGTAGAGAATTGATGTATTGGACAAACAATGAACTTTTACCGAAACTGACCGACTTGTTGACTTCCTTTTTAATAACTAGCATACTGACTCGTGACTAATGTAAAGCTTTTTTTTTTTTTTTTGTCCTTTTTAAATATTGCTTTTAATTTCTGCAGCAATGGCTCAAAGACTTCTGAAAATGTCTTTGGCGTTGTTGTATTGCCTACTGAAGGAGTTTTATTTGCAAGGGATTATTGTGGAGAAACTGGCAGATTTAGTAGAAATTGATTCTAATGGTTTTTTGGGCATGTTTAACAAACCGCAGTGTGTTTGGAGATTATGGGTTCTGTTAGTTTTCCAATTCATCCTAAAAGCTTAAGCTATTAGGAGGTGGGCCAAGAGTAGTTTTATATTTCAATACTCCCCGTCATTTGCAGGCCAGATTATGGGCAAACATGTGAACAAATATTGATTAGAATGTCTAACACAAATATTTAAGAAGCCCGAAATATATTAAAGGCCCAACATGGGAATGATAATAAAAAGGTTAAATAGTACAATTGTAGGGGTTCGAACTCAGGACCTCGTGCCTTGATTCATGTTAGTTTACCTATTCATCCTAAAAGCTTAAGCTATTAGGAGGTGGGCCAACAATAGTTTTATATTTCAACATGTTCCCTTTCTAGTGTTTACTAAACTTAGAAAAGCTGGTTATGTTGAGCTGAAAGAATTTTATTATGACTTCTGTTTCCTTTTTGTGTTTGTTGTAACTGTTAAAGGACTCTTATTCTCTTGAATTCGCATAAAAAATCTTATCCTCTTGAATTTTGAATGTAGCTTTCTTTTTCCTGTTATTAATATAAGTTCTCACGTTTCTTGTTAAAAAGGCAGATATGCATAGAGCCTCCTTAAATTTTTCAAGTGTGCGTTCTCCTATATCCTGATGCACATATTGCTCTGTATAGAAATTTTGGAACTGGGCTTCTTTGTCCTTTCTCTTTGTATATCTAACAATGATATTCTGTCTTAACTTCTAGAACATAGAAACATCTTAACACAGCTTGCCTCGGGCTGTTAGTTGTCATAGAAATTTGATAAAGTTTTAATTGGTTTTCCTGGAATTGCATTCCGCATAAACTACTGTGAAAATAGTAAACCATCTGCTCTTTGTGCTAACTAGAGCCTTGATTTTTGTATTGCCTAATCTTCTCCAAATGTAGGGATGATGGTATTGCTATCCCCTGCTTCTGGCATGTGGTTCAGTTCATACAACCTTCCTCTTCCTGGGCATGTTCTGATACATGGACCTACTGTGAGTTTCTCTTAAATCTGATTTTCCGTTAAATGATTTTTAATTGGTGTGTTAGAAAGCTTGTCATGCATTTAGATTGAGTTTACTTTTTGATTAAATATCCTGGATATGAACAAAATATTTCTCCTAACAAAATATTTCTCCCTTTGTTTTTTTGTTTAATTCTTCATGGCTCTCTCTACTCTGATTCTGATCTTGTCCTGTGGGCTAAAAGGTTTTGGCTACACACACGCGCATGCACTCTGATTCTGATCATGTACGCACATATCATATGTTTGTTATTTATATCTGTGTTTGGAGATCACATTGGTTTTCTATTATACCCTCAATAGGCACTCATTTTTTTGTCATCTAATCAAGTCTTGTCGGATTAGACAGAAATTAAAAGAAAGCAATATAGATTAAACGTAGATTAGAAAGTCAAATCCTAACCAATTAATTGAACTTATTAAAAGCTTTGTTTGATCTTTTTAACTTGTAAGTCTTAACTTGGCACATCATTCATTGACCAAATTGTTAAAAATCTTTAAGGGGCCTGTAACAATTTCCATATAAAATAGCCACTTGTTGGGACTACCATTTTAGTGGCTCAAAAGAATTTTTAATGTGACTTTGATTTTTGAAACCATTTATTCATCATGAACATAGTGCCTGATTGATTCATAAAAGTTGCTTGTAACCTGAAAACAGAATTGTTGTTTGTCATAGTTTAATGTAAGTTTTGAATGTTTTGAATACATTTATTTGAGATCTCTGGTAACTGCGCAAGTTCGGAGACCACAAAAAAATGTTATTCCAGAAAGAAAAATGGAAAAAGTATGCTCTGTAGTACTTAAGTGGTTGGAACTACTATAAAAGTCAATAAAAATAATTATGTCAATGCCTCGTCAATTTCTCAGTTTAGATTAACTAAAAGGATTTTTTTTTTCTTCTATGAAATCGAATTTAAAGTGAGCATGAAATAACAATGCTTGTCGAGGTTAAAATAAGGCTTTCATGTTTTCACAACTCAATATGATAACAATGATAATTCTATAATCCTTACTTGCTGAAAGGTAAAGGAGATGTTTTTGCATCAATTCAAGAATTAAGTGTTGCTAAAAACAAATTGGGGGATAAAGATATTCATAATGATGATACATTTGTGCTTTGTTATCATTATTGTTATCATTTCATTATCGTTATCATTTTTAGGAGAATCTTTATTGTTAATTTTTCTCCTATTATTTTACTACCATTTGTTTGGTAACTTAAAATGAAGAAACAATATTATCATCGGTAACTTAAAATGAAGAAACAATATTATCAATCTTGATCTTGACACTAAGTTATCGGATACCTATTCTTAAGTTATAAGGTTTTCAATCAAGGTTTTCGTTGCTTTGTTTATATATATTTGATATGATGATACTTGTCTACATTTCCATCTCATTCTTTTAGCTTTAATACTTTTTCGACTGCTAGGGCTCAGGAAAAACATTATTAGCAAGAGCTGTTGCAAAATTTCTTCAGGAACATGAAGACATCTTAGCACACATGTACGGAGTTTTACTATTTGTATTAGCTTTGTCAAGTTGTTTCATTATTTCTGTTAATTTTGTTTGTGTTTTGGTTTCAACGTTTGCTCGTCTTCTTGTTGTCGGAAAGAGAGGAAGGAAAATGCAAAATTGAAACATGCTATTAAATTATGTTCCAAGTCCTTTTCAGATAAGATATTTTATGGTGGTGAATTTTATGGATTAATCTAGGTCTATGCTTGCAGAGTTGTTGTATGTTGCTCCAAACTTTCTCTGGAAAAGGCCCCATCCATTCGCCAAGTGCTCTCTGGGTACTTATCAGAGGCCCTAGATAATGCGCCATCCCTTGTCATCCTTGATGATCTCGACTGCATTATTTCATCCTCTACCGACTCAGAAGGATCTCAACCTTCAAGCCTTGTCACTGCACTTGCAGAATTTCTGACAGACATTTTAGATGAATATCAGGTATTAATTCATTCGTGGTTGGTTAGTTTATTTGCATGTGAATGGCATCAAGCTGCTGATGTTCACTTATATATTTGAATTTTGACGCTTGTGTGCATCCTAATTTGTAGTTAAGTCCTTAATGATACGACCATGCTGAGTATGTATGTTTTACTGAAAACTTTGTCAACTATGCATTCTTTGCTGGAAAGGATGTAATGGTTGATTAGTTTTTTCTCTGTTTCTTAGTTTTCTTCATTTCATATCTGATGTAATGCTTTCCACTAAGATTTTCTATACATCATACTATCATTAGGGTTTTTTTTTTTTTTTTTTAATTTGAAAGAGAGAGCGTTTGAACTAATGTGACGAGCTACAATTTCATTATCTTAATATACTAGCTGATTAAAACAGTCATTGGTTATGTGGAACAGGAAAAGAGGAAGTTCGCTTGTGGAATTGGTCCCCTTGCTTTCATAGCTTCTGCGAAGTCTTTAGAGAGCCTGCCGCAGTCATTGAGCTCTTCAGGTATTCTTTTTTGGACGTTATTGTCACATCTCGTGTTTTCCCTAAATCTTGAAGTTGGTAACTTGTCTTGCTTCTTTGATATATTTTTATTTTAAATTTATTATGGTTGTTAGTATTATTTTTTAACATTCTTGATTCTAGATTCATGTGTTTACTCTTTTGAATACTAGGAAGGTTTGATTTTCATGTTCCACTGCCTGCTCCTGCTGCCTCAGAGCGTGCAGCCATGCTGAAGCATGAAATTCGGAAACGCTGCTTGCAATGTTCCGAAAGCATCTTGCAGGATGTAGCCTCAAAATGTGATGGCTATGATGCATATGATCTGGTATTCTGGTTGTCTTCTTTCTTGAAAAGATGTAAATGTTGACTTACGCAGAAGTTCTTTCTGCATTGACGGTTCATGTTTTTTAAGATTTCTTAATTCTTTCTGAGGTGTTTACACTTCACAATGTGTGGTTAATTCAATTTTCCCTTTAGTGGAATAGACTTTAGCTTGACTTCCGTACTGCTTGTGAAAATTATTTCAGGAAATATTGATTGATAGAACTGTTCATGCTGCTGTTGGTCGATATCTTGCTTGCCACTCTTCTTTTGACAATTGTGAAAAGCCCACTTTACTCAGGGATGACTTTTCTCGGGCAATGCATGATTTCCTTCCAGTTGCCATGCGGGAGGTTACTAAATCTGCTCCTGATGGTGGTCGGTCTGGCTGGGATGATGTTGGTGGTCTTGTTGACATTCAGAGGGCTATTAAAGAGGTATCTTTTGTTTATGTCTTCTAACATTATCAAATGTATGTATTTTTAGAAAATAGGAGGCTTGAAATTTCAAGATTAAGAATTTTATGATTTTTTGTTTTTTTTTTTTTTTTGTTTTTTGTTTTTTTTCTGTTTGCATGGTTCTTCATAAGTTGCATTGTTTGTTTCTAAACTTTTGATGAGTTTGTAAGTCAAAAGAACGCAAATCTGTTTCTTTATCTCTCTCTCTATTTTTTTTTTTAAACCACAGCAGTAATATCATTTTCTGGAAAGCAAAATATTAATTATTTACAGCAAAAATCATCATATCAATTTTTGAAATTAAAAAACTGATTCATTTCATTTCATGCATGACTCACTTCTATCTCTATTTATTTCAAACTCAAAGATTTGTTCTTTTTTATTCTTTATATGGAATCTGGATAACAGAAGTTTAGGCTATTGAAAGTTCTGTTGTTGCCTGGATATATTGTCTTTATATATACATGTGTGAATATATATATATATATATATATATTGAAACAAGAAACTTGTATTATTTTGGTCTCTGGTATTTGTCCGGTACATAATATGAATTGTGGAGTATCATTATGATATAGTTACCGTAGTAGATAATTTTTGGGAAATTGTAGCAAATAGCATATTTTATAGGTCCTTTCAAAGTTTATAGCATGTTTTTTAAAAGATGACAACTTATAGCGTATATTTCTGAGAAATCCTTAGATTTCCTTTGATTTTCTAGAAAATACCAGATTTACGTTTAATTTTTAACAACAAATTTTTAACAACAAATGTAGAGAGAGAGAAGAAGGAGGATGTGATCATAAATTTGATTATGCTATTTATTATTATGTTTAATATTTTATGCTATAATTTTCTATTACTCTCTTCAAAAATGCTATCTTGCTCTTTCTCCCTAATTTTTCATATTTCTAATTATATTAGCTTTGATACTCTCTTTCTGCCTTCCTGACCAAAAATAAATTGCATATAAGCTAGTTAGTTTAGCTTAAGATGGTCTAGAACATTATGCATAATTTTCCTTCCATTTATAAAAGGACGAGCCTGTGTTTCCCTACTTCCTTTTTCACACACTCCTGATCAGATTTTATTTTATTCATCCTATTAACTTGTAATTTAATGTTAATATCAGATGATTGAGTTGCCTTCGAAGTTGCCAGATATTTTTGCAAAAGCTCCTTTAAGATTGCGTTCCAATGTTTTATTGTATGGCCCCCCTGGTTGTGGCAAGACACACATAGTTGGTGCTGCTGCTGCTGCTTGTTCATTACGCTTCATATCAATTAAAGGGCCTGAGCTGTTGAATAAGTATATTGGTGCTTCCGAGCAAGCTGTAAGAAGCCTATTTTTCCTACTAAACTGCCTTTTTTTTTTTTTTTTTTTAAACAAAAAAGAAAAAATTCCTATTATTTGTTGAAATTTTCCCTAAATTTGTACACGAACCTGAATAGTATGACCCACTAGTTCAATATTTTTTCTCGACTAATAAGAAGCTAAGATGGAAAATGATTGATTTGTTTCCCAGGGGAAAGTGTATTAGATGCTTTTCAAGTACCATGCCTCTTCTTCCAAAAAAAAAAAACGTACATGTTATATCAACATAGTGATAGAGACCTCTGTGTCAGACAAGTATAATAGAGAATTTAAATTGCAACATTAGTTTGCTCCAACAGACAAAATTACTTGGGGGGTAGTGACTCGATGTCGATGGTACGAAGGAGAAAATGGAACATGCATACTGATGCCTTTTAACAAAGGATTACATTTGATTGTCACATGTAATGTATGTTGCATATAGCTGATGCGTGTATGTTTGTTAATAGGTTCGTGATATATTCTCCAAAGCAGCTGCTGCAGCACCATGCCTCCTCTTCTTTGATGAATTTGATTCCATTGCCCCAAAGAGAGGACATGACAACACTGGAGTTACAGACCGTGTTGTTAATCAGGTTAGCATCTCTACTTATAAAATAAAAAATAGAAAACGAAATAAAATAAAATCAGGTTAGCATCTTTTTGTTGCCTGTCCCCGTTTTTGTTATTATTATTATTATTATTTTTTTTATCTTAGTTGATTTCTTAATTCCTTTTGTTATTATTGCAGTTTCTGACTGAATTAGATGGTGTTGAAGTTTTGACCGGTGTATTTGTGTTTGCAGCAACGAGGTCAGTCTGTAGTTTTGTTTTGTGTTTTGTGTTTCGTGTTTTTTTTTTTTTTTCCCTTCAGTTTTTTAAAAAAATTTTTAGATAGGTCAGTCTGTTGGTGTAATGATTATATTGTTTTTGCATCTTTAAAATTAACTTCTTGATATATCTTGAAAAGGATTGACGTCATTGAACATTTATCTTATGGTTCGTCATTGAATAAATCCATCATTGAAATGATTATATTGTTTTTTTGTCTCTTTTTTTCCCCCCATTTCACGACCGGTAAAATTCTGTACTCTGGTGCATATTATATGATGGAGTTGACCTGTATTTTATGTTTAATTTTCTTTTCATGTCAAGCAGTAGACCGGATTTACTTGATGCAGCTCTTTTAAGACCTGGTAGGCTCGATCGCCTTCTTTTCTGTGATTTTCCCTCTCCACGTGAAAGATTGGATATTCTTACAGTTCTCTCTAGAAAGGTTAGTACCAACAGAATCATAAATGCATAAATGCTTTGTGGGGTACAAAAAGTGTAATGGGATTGGTAGGTGTGAATGTTGCTTCTTTTGCACGCCAATTTGAAAACGTGTAATGTTTAGCCTTGTTGTCAAGTGATAGTGCGTTGGAAGCCAGTCATTTGAATCAGATAATTACTTGCTTCTGTTTTGTATTGGATGTTAATATCAGTGAAACAAATGAGCTCTTGATTCTTCTGAGAAACAACGAGACCTTGGTAGCCCCACGCTCTAGCCAATTGATCTAATGTACATGTCTTGATTCTTGAAATTGATGCAGCTACCACTGGCAAATGATGTCGATTTAGATGCCGTAGCTTGTATGACTGAAGGGTTTAGCGGAGCTGACCTTCAAGCTTTGCTCTCAGATGCACAGCTCGAAGCGGTTCATGACCTTCTGAGTGGTGAAAGCATGAATGAACCAGGAAGAAAGCCACTCATTACTGATTCTCTCTTAAAGTCTATAGCTTCCAGGGCAAGACCATCTGTTACAGAAGCTGAGAAGCAAAGACTGTACGGAATCTACAGCCAATTTTTGGATTCAAAGAGATCTCTTGCTGCACAGGTTTTCTCTCTGACAATTAGCTTTGCTTGCAATTAAACAACTCATTAATAAAACCTTCTCTCGGTTTTCTTTTTTCAGAAAGTAGCTTAATGGAAATATTTTGTTTTGCAGTCAAGAGATGCAAAAGGCAAGAGAGTGACGTTAGCATAATAAGCAATTTTAGTGGAAGCAGGTATCTCATATTCTGTGATGGTATAATCCATTTTGCCCTAAAATGACAAATAGGATTTCATCCACATTGAGAACCAAAACATGCTAAGATAAACTAAGAGTAATATGGGTGAAAATTTTTGAGGATGCAGGTTAGATACATGCTCAATTATTCAGCTGAAATATCAGGGAAAGGCCTCGATCGAAGTTTTCGTCTGTCATGCAAATTTCTGACAGCCTCTTTAGTGCAGCCACTCCACCTAATGTTGGACCCCAAATGGTAGTTTGATGTCTTGGTGTACAAAATCCTTCAGTTTTGGCAAACGTGTCAGCAACGTAGATTAGCTTTTATATTTGAATGAATTTGATGGTTTTTGTTAAACAAACAAATACAATGAGGAAAGAATAAAATGCATAGATGGATTAAATGGTGGAATTATACGGGAGTTGTACATGAATAGTAGTGTTCGGAAACTTGAAGCACATGGAAAAATAAGTGAAATTTGAAATCTTACGAATGGCCGCAAGGGTCGGTTAAGCACTCTTGGTATCACTGTCGTCCCTTTACATCAACTGTTTCAAGGATCATAAGCTAGTTTTGATTCGAGGAAGATCATTCGTTTTTAACTGTTTTCCTTCTTTTGGTCAAATAGGGCACGTTGCAAATAGACACCATATTATGCTTATCAGGAACAAATTGCTCATCTTTGTACAACAGACTGAGGACTTCGATATTGATATGAACCATCATTACAAAATCATACATTCCTGCATATGTTCCTAATATATAACTTTAAGGTTCAAGTCTTGGTGGTTTATTTTATTTTTTATTTTTTTATTTATTTGGGGTGCAACCAGCCCTATGATGGTAATTTGAACAACTGAAGAAAGAAAAAGAAAAAAAAAAAAAAAATCCTTTTATCATATGATAAATGGCATAGGTACATAAAAGTATTTGCAGCAATGGCACAAATCCTAACAAACATGTAGCTGAGGAAGATGAGAGGGAGGAACTAGCTTCTGCGTGAAAACTCTGGATTCTATTGAGAGGAGAATGACCAGAATTGTTGAAGAATAGTAGGTGTTGGAATTTCTAAAGCATAAGGAGGGAGGATATGCCGGGCATCTAACTTTGAAGTTATGCATTTTTAAATCAAAAAATTATATTTATTGCGCTATAAACTTTGAAATTACTGTTTACAACAGAATATATTATGAGTAGTAAATTAAAATTACCATGTAATTTCAAAATTTACATGTAAATCATTTATATGTAATTCCAAAATTTACATGTAAAAAAAATTACTATGTTTTTCCAAATCGTGTTCCCAATTCCCAAAATCAGTTCGCCACCAACATAGCCGCCGGAAAAGAGAAGATCGAGGGATGAATGAGAGAGAAAGGAAGAGAGATAGAAGGGAGAGAGATAGGGATATTTTCGGTTTTTTGACTGTGTAAATTCTAGTTTACAGTAAACTGCTATTTACTACCATACTAGAATTTTTATGATATTTATTTTAGGGATTTATGGGTAAATGGCCTCTTTTTAAAAGATTTTTTTTTTAATAAATTGCCAGTTTTGTAAAATTAGGAAAATTGCCGTTCACTGAGTCAATCTATTTAAGGACTAATTGTGATTAATTAATAATTCATCAATATTAATATATATTTTCAGTGATTGATTGTGGGCAATCATTGATCATTTTATTAAATAAAAAAATTTAGCTATTTTATTTAAATGAATGTTTAAAAATTACCTATTTACCTAATTTTCCCTTATTTTTCAGGGATTTGTAGCTTAAAAACCCTTTTTCAAGAAGTTTTTTAATAAATAACTGAAGTTTTTAAAAATTAATTAAAAGATCAATTTTTTCTAAAATGATTAATTAATTATCTTAAATAGTCAATCAGTAATTGACCGCATAATAGTTAATTTGTAATAGACTGATAGTCAATCATTGATCAATTATAATGTAAATCACCAAATTTCATAATTAATCAGTAATTGACTATTAGTCAATCACAAAATTTTATAGTTAATCACTGATTGATCATTAGTTAATCACTGATTAATCAAATTTGAAAAATGACAAACGGCAAATTTTCCTAAATAATAAAAAAAAAAGGTCATTTATAAGATTAGGTGATTAAAAAATGTCATTCAACCTAAATATCCTATTTTTTATTTCATTTTAACTTTTGGCCTACCTCAATATTAGTCTATGAGAGCATTTTTTTTGAGCAACACTCATGGCTCTAGATTTCCCTCCTTCCCCCTTGTAACTGTTCCTATTTTTGTTTGTGTGTGGAGGAGATTTTGGACCATTTAACTTTCATCCAACGGCTTAAAATTTTGTCGCTACCTGTAGGGAAAAAAAATCAGAATTTATTCATTACATTATCTTTGAAAATGCGTCTTTGCATACATGTATGGATATAGGAGATATTTTGAATTACATTTTGTCGTGTTGTTTGCCTCTCATGAGTTATGATAAATGTTTATGAACGACGTTATCATTATTCATGGCTTTCCTTTCACACAAACAAACCCAAAATTCTGAAACCAAACACTCGCCCACTGGAATCTCAATCTCAGCTGCTTTTCCAATTATTCATGTAAGTCCTTTTGTTCTCTCATTGCCTACCCGCATTTTTATCTCTCTCTCTCTCTCTCCATTTTTTTTTTTCATTTCCTTTCTTGGTCTTTTCCACTATCATTCGTCTTGTTCTGTAGTTTAACATGCTTTAATGCTTGTTCCGGGTTTCTGGGTGGGTTTAATGCTGTTCGGCTCAATCAAAAAATTGGTTTCTGATGTTATTGGTCTTCTGCTAATTGTCTTTGTCAAACGTATCCATACAAGGCTGGACTACGCTCTTCTGTTCTATGGTTCTTATTTGAGAATTTAATTCTTATTTATGTATTTGTTATTACTCATTCTTAGTTTTTTGGCCACGGTTAAGCATTGTGGGTAGTTTTACGACATGGGTTCGAACACTGCAACACAGAAATGTGCTTAAGAGGTCAAGCTTACCCAACAACTTTACGTGTGTGCATATATATATATATATATATATATATATACACGTGACTCTATCAATAAGCCCAAAAAAACAAAATTACATAACGTGAATGGAGCACAGGGATTTTCCATTTCTGGGTTTCTGCTTTTTAAATTCTATTATTTATTTATTTATTTTTATTTTATGTAATGGTGGGAAAAAGAAGTTGTATATGCTGAACTCAGAACCCTAAGAATTGTTATTATAATCATAATCATAATTATTATAAATTATTATTATTATTATTTTGCTCCCAAAATATTGTTGTTTTTATTGATCTAATTATGTGGTTGTTGAGGTTATTTACTGAATATAGTTTTCCTTTGCTATCAAAAGACCTTCCAATTTATATGCTCAAGAAGTCCTTCAATTTGTGACATGTTCTGAAACGCGAATATCATGGGTTTGGAAAATGCTTGGGAGCAACAAAACATTTACAACTTGTAAAAAGTGGGCTCTATCTGTGTGTAGCATGTTGTCAGACCTACTTTCTATTGGTATGTGGTGTCTATAGCATTGTTCTTTGCTATTTATATGTTCAATAAGTGCTCTGAATGGGTGATTTCTATCGAAACGAGAATATCATATGTTTGGACGAACATGTAATGATGAAATGGCATTTTTTTTTGTTTGACTAAACTCAAGTAGGTTGATTGTTAAATGCAACATCAGTTACGTTTTAATAGAACGGAGGAGTTGTAAGACTGAGTTCAGATGGAAAGCTAAAAGTTCCAATGGCAGAGATGTTGAGAAGAGCAAGCCAGATAGCTTTTATATTGACAAGCGGGGCAAATTCAGAAGCTTTGATCACAAGAAACTGTCTAGGAAACGATGTACAAACTTTGGACCTGTTCTCAAGTGCTTACTATAAATGATTTGCTATGTATTGTTTGAAACTTTTGATCCATTGTTTCTGAATAGGTGGTTCTTTAAGGGGACGAGGATGGAAATATGGATCCGGGTTTGTTGACGGCATTTTCCCGGTAATGAGCCCCACCGCAGAGAAGATTATGGACCTTGTGCAGGAAGAAGTGGATCAAAATAGAATTTGGCAAGTTCTTGGCTCTCTTCCAGCCTCACATGCCATTTGGGATGATATCATCAATGTAGCTGTTCAACTTCGTCTCAACAAACAGTGGGATCAGATAATGTGGGTGAGAAACAAGTTCCTTCTCATTACTTTCGTTTCTTCTAAATGCTTTTCAGGGAAGGGCTGCCTAATGATGATGCAGTTGATAAAATGAGATTTCCATTTTGGAAGATAGTTGTACGGAAAATCTTTTTCGGAGAACATAAAGCTATTCAATCTCAAAGAATCTTGAATGCCTTGTTAATTGCTACCCGTAAAATCATCACAATAGACTTTTTGATATTGGTTTGACATTAAGGTCGCATTTCCAGATATTTGAGTGGATATTGTACAAGAGCTCGTTCAAGCCAGATGTCATCTCCTACAATTTACTTATAGATGCATATGGGCAAAAATCACTTTATAAGGAGGCAGAATCCACATATTTGGAACTTCTTGATGCCCGTTGTATCCCGACTGAAGATACTTATGCCCTTCTTTTAAAGGCCTACTGCAAGTCTGGCTCGCTAGAAAAAGCCGAAGCTATCTTCCGTGAAATGCGAAAAAATGGTCTTCCTCCAAGTACGATTTTTTTTTTTTTTATTTTTTTAAACTGACTTTTATCTGCTTATATCCCGAGAGAGATGTTCTAAACTTTTGAGATTCAAAAAGTTTTTCCGTTTCTTTCTATGTTCAAATCTGCATGCATAGTCTCCTAATATTTATTCTACTAAGAAGTGCTCCTACCCACACGAATTAAGGTCTTAGTGGTTGAGCTTCGTATTAGCAATTAGTTCCCAAGAATTGAACATATAAGGTTCTCTGTTTGCTATTAGTCCTCTTGGTTCATAAAATACTCGAGTTTTAGAAGTTAAAACTCCGTCTTTCCTTTGGAAATTAAAACAATAAGTTGGAGTATTTAGGGGGATGGGCCTTTTTACAAGTGAGCTCACAAGGACTGCGCTTTAGATCCCTGCCTTAATTTCAAGTTAATGTTATTACCCTCTCTGTTAAACCATAGGGATATAATACTATGACACTTCCTTAGCAAGAAACACGTTATGAAATTACTCGAAATAACTAGATCAGAGATTTTAGATGTATGGTGAAATTCCGATCTAATACAGGTACAGTCGTGTACGATGCTTATATCGACGGGTTGATGAAAAGAGGAAAACCTCAGAAAGCAGTGGAGATCTTCCAAAGGATGAAGAGGGATTGCTGCCAACCATCTACTGACACTTACACAATGTTGATCAACTTGTATGGAAAGGTCAGTGCTATTTTCTTCATATTTCTTTTGCTTTAGTCCTATTTGGAAGTTTCTAGTTCTAGCGTGTCAGCTACGCTATGCGGAAGAACAAACTATCAAACTCATACTTTTCAAGTAGGTTTAAAGTTATGTTGTAATTCTTAATCTTGAAACTCAGAGAAAATGTGTCACACAATACTCAATAAAGGTTAATGGACATCAAGGCCTATTACTTTCGTTTTGGCCTTCTTTAGTTATTTTTTGTTCATCACTTTGTATTTCACAAAACCTGATATTTATGCAGGAAAGTAAATCATTCATGTCCTTGAAGTTGTTTCATGAGATGAAAAGCCAAAAGTGTGAACCAAACATCTGCACGTATACCGCATTGGTGAATGCATTTGCCAGGGAAGGACTATGTGAAAAAGCAGAAGAAATATTTGAGCAAATGCAAGAAGCGGGGCATGAACCTGACTTGTATGCTTATAATGCCCTCATGGAAGCCTACAGGTCAATATCAGTATACTCAGTCTAGAATTGTTTGTAGTTATATTTCTTAAGAATCGTGAGTAGGGTTTATACATTATATGCTTTATGCTGCTTAGACATGCATCATGATTTTTTGCGATATTCTTGTGACAGCCGTGCAGGTTTCCCATATGGAGCTGCAGAAATTTTTTCACTCATGCAGCACATGGGGTGTGAACCTGATAGAGCCTCATATAATATCATGGTAGATGCATATGGGAGAGCTGGCCTTCACGAGGGTAAAAACTAAACTTAAAAAGTTTTCGATCATCGTGGAACTAATGCACTCAGCTTTAACTTTTGCAGTTTATTCAACTCTTTTTCCTATGCATATTTTAGATGCGGAGGCTGTGTTTGAAGAGATGAAGCGAATGGGGATAACCCCAACAATGAAATCCCACATGCTACTTTTGTCTGCCTACTCTAGGACTGGCAACGTGGCTAAATGCGAAGACATTGTGAATCAGATGCACAAATCTGGGTTAGAGCTTGACACTTTTGTCATCAACAGTATGTTGAACTTATACGGACGATTAGGCCAATTTGAAAAAATGGAAGCAGTTCTTGCTGCAATGGAGAAAGGACCGTATGAAGCTGATATTAGCACATATAACATATTGATTAACGTGTATGGACGGGCTGGATTTTTCGAGAGAATGGAAGAGCTCTTTCAGGTGCTTCCAACGAAAAGTCTAAAACCAGATGTCGTGACGTGGACTTCTCGTCTCGGAGCCTACTCCAGAAAGAAACTATATACGAGATGCTTGGAGATTTTTGAAGAAATGATAGATTCTGGCTGCTACCCAGATGGGGGAACAGCCAAAGTACTACTTTCGGCATGTTCAAGTGAAGAACAAATTGAGCAGGTCACTACTGTAATTAGAACTATGCACAGGAATATGAGCACTGCTCTCCCTATCTGAAATATGTTCATATCTTACTACTAAAATAGGTTGTTAACTTTACACCGAAAGTAGGTATATATATATATATATATATATATATATTATAATTCCCATAGATGCTTTCTGAAATATGTTCATATCTTACTACTAAAATAGGTTGTTAACATTATACAAAAAGTAGGTGTATATATATATATATATATATTATAATTCCCATAGATGCTTTCAACATTGCATAGTTTTCTGCAACTTAGAAGTTCCTTTCGTGGATAGAGTTTTTTATTTTTCTCCTCTAATCACTCCCTAGGGAAAAAGCACTCAACAAAAGTATTCCACACGAGAGTTTTCCACCTTTTTTTTCCCCTCCAAAAGTGAATGAAACTGATATCTTTAAATATCTCTTTTTCATTAAAAAAAAAAAAAGACTCAAACTTTAAGAGTTAACTTTCTTATTTTAAGTCGAAATAGAAGGGTTTCTTTTTTTTTTTTTGGGGGTAAAATTGTTTAGAATGGAAAAGAAATGAAACGTGATCCATATTATCTTTTTTTTTTTTTTTAGCACATTTCAAGTTTTCACGTTTTTTAACTTCGAAAAGTTCATCTTCAACCAAAGGCACATTTTCAAAACTCAACTCATTTCCAAATTCCAATCAAAATATTTTCTAGACTCCAATTACAGTTGGTGTTTCAAACGGCCCCAGTTAGAGAAATTTTCAAATAAATTGCTTCCACTAAGCAGCTATATGATGATTGTTGGGATTATGTTTCATCTTAAAGCTAGTAAACGACCATTAATTTGATCAAGTTTATGCTACATAAATGCCAACTGAACTTTTTAAGATTTATTCTTGGGCTTAATTAGTTTGAGTTAAGCTAAAGATAATTATAAAAACGTATTACTGCAAACACATTTGGAGTAATGTTAATGAAGAAAATACAAAGGTTGCGACTGGCACATGTGATTATTCTTCAGGACACAAACAAACCGAACCGTGTTGAAATCGTTATAGATTGTGGGATAAGGCATCAAGGCAACATGTTATCGGAGGAGTGTCTCTAATCAATCTTTTTGAATGTCAAAGTTTAGATTTTAATAAAAGAGTTAATAGAACCTCAAGTGGCTCCATATCATCCATATAGAGTTCAAATGCTCGAGAATTGGAGCACAACAAGAAGGAATAAGGAGATTTCAAATGATAATGACTAGAGTAAACTATCGAACTGTTCAGATTAAGAAAGTTGTTTGGCCATAACAAGAGCTAGTAGTTTTACCAACAAAAAATTAGACCGAGCAGATCATGTTTACAAATTCAAAAACAGCTAACAAGGATATTCTAAGAACTACTAGTTTAAGCATATGAAGGTTCAAAAAAGTTCATGCGTTTGAGCTCTTTTCAGCGAGTGTCGAGACTTACTCTATTTTATGTTCATCATCCAAGGCCTGAAGACATCAACTTTCTGCGTCTCTTCAGCAAACAATCCTCACAAATGTTCGTCCCAAATGAACTTGTGTCGTTCACCATCATCTGTGTAACTTAGACTCTCAAATAGAAAATCCATCTGTTTATCTATTTATCCGTCATGTTTTATAATGAGTCCATATTAGGTATATAACTCAAATTAGTTTTTGGGTGAGTATGGGAAAGTTGCATTTTTGTGTCCTATTAAGAGCCTATAAATAGGTCTATTATGTTAAAAGTTATGTGAGTGGTCAGAAAAATAGAGAGAGTATGTGCTTCCTTCTGAGAGAAAGTAAGAAGTGAGATGGACAAATGGTGTAATGAGTTTTGGGTATAGAGAGTTTGAGAGAATTTGATGAGTGTATAACTTTGAAAGTGTTCGTAAATTTATTCTCCCTCTCTTGTAGTTGCAGGCAATTTTACCAACTATATAAATCTTTTGTCTTCTCTTTATTTTTGTTTTAGTTTATTTTTCTACTGCTTATTGGGTGTGGGGGTATTTTCCCCAGTAGTCTACAATTCCGTCCAAACCAGCAGTTGTGATATTGTCAGATGATCTTTTCCTCTTTTGGCGAGAAGATTGGTTAGAGTTTGTGGTCGATGTTTGATTGACTGAAAATTAGGAAGAAGATTCTTCCTCTATCTTGGTATCAGATTCATCTGATTCTTCCTCCATCTCGGTATCAGATTGATCCATTTACATCAGAGCGTATAGATACACCAGCCTCATAGCACACATTACAATCATTTGCAAATATAACTGCCATGCTATCAGGAATGTCACAATCTTTCTTTTGTCCATACCTGCTCATCAATTTGAAAGAAGGTTAGACAAAAAATTGTTACCATTATCACTAAATCGTTTCATGAATTGTCATGGAATTGCCTAAAATTAACGAAGAGCTTGTTCCGGAGTTCAAGCGGAACATGTTGCAGACACACGGGCTCAGTGGTCAGTCAAGACATAGATGGTCAAGCATGCTGACTCGGAGAGTTTTGGAGAAGAAATATGCTAGTTGAGATGCTATCGGCGAGTTTAACACAGACGGAGTAACGACATCCATCACGTATTAATAATCCATATGTTTATTTAGATATGCATATGATACACTTGCACGATTGTATGATTGGAGTAAGATCCGGTGCTAAGAATGTTTGCCAAACGGTTAAAGATATCGCCTTGAGATAATATTCAAGTGCATGATTTATTTATATAAATGCGAGAAATAACACCTTGCAAGGAAAATAATACAAGTATTGGAACATAGGAAAGCTCTAAATTCCTAGTAAAGCTTTTGATGGAGAGGTCTATGGGGTGAGAATGGCTATTTTCTATTTTATAACTTCTCTGGAATACTTTTATCATTTTGAAGACAACAAATATTAAAGTTCTCTACTGCTGCGATTATTATTTTTAGGGGGAGTTTGGTGGAGTAGTTTGAGTTGAGATTTTTAAGTTGGAATAGTAAATTTTTTTGAATTTTCAGAAAAGACAAAAAACTTTTTGGGAAAAAGACAAAAACTTTTTGGGAAAAAGACAAAAAAAAGTTTGAGTTGAGTTGAGATGAGATGGTTTACCAAAGATGCCCTTAATATCTTTGGAGTTTGTATATTGTTTTCCTATTCCTTCCGCACTTCTTCTCTCTTTTCTCTTACTTCTATTGCTTTTTTTTTTTTTCCTTCTTATTGCCCCACGAGAAGGCGTGGCCTTTTATATAGACAGGAATAATGGCTTGCCAACTTGCGGAAAAGCAAATAGTGATGTAATTGAGGTGATGTCAGCATGATGATGCCATAGAATGTTGGCAATCAAAGAGATACATTCCTTTCGCCTTCCAAGTTACTAACCAAATTCATTCCATCAATTATGTTTTTCTCAAATAAAATATGAGTACAAAATGTTTGTTCCTATTTTTAATTACTATCTTTGCTAATAGTCATTCATAGTCCTCATCGGCGTCACTTTTTTTTAGGAGCCAATGTATTGGCAAAATTCAGAGGAAACACGGCCATTCCTTGCCTGCTTGTATACTTCCCATATGAAGTGTCACCCCCTTCGTGCACGTGTCAAACCCGCATCAATATTTAGGCCCCTGTAGAGTCTAGAAAGTGTATTTTGTGTAGAAAGTGTCACCCCTTTTATGTTTGTTCTTTTTGTTACTACATTTGTTCTATATACGTATATTTCTTTATTTCTTTATTTTCTTAACTTTATTCTCTCTATACTTCCTGTTTAGTTGGGTATTTATATATTATTTTCATTTCACCATTTATGCACTGCACATTCCGCAGTGTCTGTTGCTTAGTCACTTGGTCGTGTGGACTTTTTCTTTTTTGTTTTCTTTTTTATTTTTTATTGTATTGCCTACAAATATGCCACATGCACATTGGTGAATTGTCTATCATTCTTATAAAAGTTTCTGAACCCGGAGAGATGACTACTCGAAGTCTGACTCTATTTCAGTTGGTGGCCAAGAAGAACAGCCCAAGATCGAAACTCCTTTCAAGCTGCTAAAGCCTCAAGTGCCGGAAAAACTTATTATTCTTCTGCTTTCCCAAATATTTGTAGTTCTTGTCTAATCACTGAATGGGTGGAACTCTTAGTGGCTGTTTGGCGGAGCAGTTCAAACTGCTCATTCCTAGTTCAACCTAAACTAGGGTCGTTTGGCGTTCCAACTCGTCTTCAATGGCCCTCTGAACCGTTATACAATAAAAGCAAATAGGTTTATTGTGCCTGGAATCTCCCCTGTTCATTCTGCTGCGCCCATGCCTGGCTCCTGTGCCCGAGCTTTTTCGCCCTCAACTCCGACGCCCATGTCCTTTTGTCGGTGCCTGCGGTCGCTCTGCCCCCATCCCATCGAGCCTCTACTGCATTGCAGTTGCTTCGGTGAACAGGGAATTGATTCGTTTCTCCCCTTTCCTTACATCGTTCAATTTCTTTCGCCCTAGCCCCTTCGACCAGATGCGTCGCTCGAGAGGGTTTGGGAGGCACAGGCGAACCGTCGGCCGAATTACCCAGTATTTCCCAGCCCGTAAAGCAACACGCCGATCTGTCAATTCGTGCCCTGATCCTACAATTTCGACTGGGTACTCCTCCTCGGGCTCCAGTTTGGTAACTCTTGTATCAACTCGTACCCTATGTCTCAGCCAATAATTTAGATTTTTATCTGTTTGGCTTTTATGTTCATCGGAATGTTACCGTTTCTCTACCCTCCACACCCGAACTCGTTTTCGTTGTCCCTTCTCTCTTGGTTTTGTTCATTGATTTAAAATATCTGCATTGGGCTCTCTTGTTTATGTGTTCGGCTACAGAATGTGTTTGTATGGACTGTTGAAATTGCAGGGATTTGGATAAATTTAAGAATTTCTTTCTCTGGTTCGTGTTTGTGGATTCCGTGGGTGTCTGTAATTCGATGTTGGAATACCAGGGGTTTGGTCTTCAGGGATATCACCTGGGCTATCTTATTTGGGTGTGTGGATTCCGTGGGTGTTTGTCTGGACTGTTGAAATTTCAGGGAGTTGGATAAATTTAAGAATTTGACACTCTGGGTTGTGTTTGTGGATTCCGTGGGTGTCTGTAATTCGATGTTGAACTTGCATGGGTTTGGTTTTGTGGATATCACTTGGGCTCTCTTGTTTGTGTCTGTGGATTACGTGGGTTTTCTTGTATGTCTTGTTTGTGGTTGTATCGAAGGTATTTTCGTGCATGCATACCGTCCATAAGCCCGCTATTTACCCATGAGATGCACTTGTTTTCGTTGTATGACTCAGTCGATTCCCCATCCCCATCATAGGCCCTGTGTTGTCCATGTAAACTTGACCACCCATATGGCTATAAATTCTTCATTTAACCATGGTGCAGGCCCTTGTAAAGCTTGTTTTAGTAACTAGATGAATCAATTTCCTTACTGTACAACTGAACTTGATTTTTGTGTTGCTTATTTCGTGCTACAATTTTCTCCTCTGTTTGTGGCCCTTATGCAGGATTTAATTGGTGTTCTTTGTTACGGGCTTGGTTTTTATTTAAGCTTGCCATAAATCTGTTTCATCCCAACTTGGCGATGATGTATACTGCATCAACTACTTATATTGTAATTTGTTCTGACTGGTGAACTCGGCACCCGATGTTTAATGTCAGTTACCGGTACACGAGACCGCCGGCGGTGTAACGGGGTTTAATGCTCAGTTAAACCCTTTTGCACCTAACCCGTGGCCGATATGCCGAGGTAGCTGTACATGAACCGGGTTCTTGGCATGCCTCAGATCAAATGTGTCATTGATCGATACTGAGCCAACGTATGTGCTGTCCCATTTTTTGTATTTATGTTGAGTCTTTCCCTGTGTTTTCGTTATCGTTCTGTTAAGGAAATGCCGCGAAAAGCATCAGGGGAGACCTACGTTTGGGACCCCGTCAAAGAAAAAAAATTCCTCGAGAAACTGGATGACTACCTGGCTACAATTGGCGGGAAACCACCAAGCTCATCAATCCTCGATCTTTGGGCCGCAGAGTTTAATGCTGAGTTCGGAGGTGTACCGGCATTTGGATCGACATTAGCTCAAAAGAAAGAGCGCATGAAGAGGATTTATAGGGGTTGGAAGGCATTGCAGGCTCATACAGGCCTAGGGTACGATCCTACCACGGATCGTGTCATTTGCTCTGATGAAGCATGGCAGAGCTTCATTCACGTAAGCGTTCTGTCTACCCTACGGATCTCATAATTATTCTTCCTTTTCGATGTTTTTAATTGTACGATATTACAATGTCTTGCGCAGCTGCACAAAGAGTGCAAACATCTCAAGCACGAGGGACTGCACCACAAGGAGCTATACTATAACGTCTTCGAGAAAAAATATGCTGCGGGTGCCTCGGCCTACGAATCCGTAACAATGCCGGACGACATGCCACTGTACTTCGACCCCGAGATGTCAATGGATAACTCAGTCTACCGGCCTGTATTAGACGAGGATTCGGCGCCAATGGCGGGGCGCGCCATGTGAACACCATGAGAACCGGTTTCGATGCAGGTCCATTGCGGTCTAGGGGGAGTTCCGGAAAAAGGAAGCAACGAGACGAAACGGATGAGATGACATTCCTCGTTATGCAGGAAATCGTCAACCATTTCCGGGGCAGATCATAATCGGCGACAAGTAACGAGCAATCAAGCCGCATAGATCACATGTTCGATTGTATGAATATCATGGAAGATATGGGTGTTCCCTCCAACGAACGGGCTTTAATGTGGAACTACTTCGATTCCTGTCCACGTCTGCAGCGCACCTTCCCGAAGCTTAAAGATGTCGATAGGCGAGCGATTATCACTTTAGTTGTTCAGGGCCATCCACCCCCGGCTGATTGATTTCCCATATTTTAATAAAACTTTTTCCCATGTATTATTGTTACGGCTACGACTGCTTCCTTTTCGTCGGACAAGACGAGTTTTTTTTTTTTTTTTTTTTCTACATTACTGTTTTTTTTTTATTGTATGGACCTGTTGACTGTTCTACATTAATTTTTAACATCCTTCGCTTTCTCATTTACGCTGTATTATTTCATTCTGGAATGCGGGCATTTTTTCCACCTTAAAACTAGTGTTAATAATATTTGTGACAATAATTTAATAACAAAGTCGCAACTAATTTTGGTAATCTTAGGTGAACATCCATTGCTGACGGGAGGAGTTTCATATTTGGCAAAATGAACTCGGATAGTTCCGATTCAAACCACGAAGAAGATGCCGACTACTCAGAAAACGAGTGTAACCCCCATGATTATTATATTATGCAGGCCGTGCTAGCAACGACAAGTACCAGGCGTAACAGGCGCAGGTCTCCACAACCCATGCATGATTCAATGCTTACTGGTAGCAGGCATGTCGACGAGATACTAAATGGACACGACGGGATTTGTCAGGCAGTGATCAGTATGCAAGCGCGAACATTTAGAGTATTAAGTAACATGTTAGCGACTCGGGAATTATTGACGCCAACATGTAACATGAATGTAAACGAGCAATTGTTCATTTTTTTTATCAATATGCTCACAAGGCGTAACCATTCGACAAACATCGTATTTGTTCCAACATTCGTACAAGACAACTTCCCGTTGGTTCGAGAACGTCCTGTAGGTTATTTGTTCGTTGAAGGACGAATTCATACAACCACCGGAGTACACAAACATCCAGTAGTTGATTATGGAGCATCCGAACAAATATAGACCTTGGTTTGATGTACGTGTTTTAACGTTAGCCTCGATATTATTTCTCTGCTCAATATTGGGTAATAATGTAGTGTTAATGATGTTTATCACATGTCTTTGTTATATCTTATGCAGGATTGTATTGGTGTCATAGATGGCAAAAACATCCCATGTGTCCCCCCCTCGTGACAATGCAGACGCTTGGTTTAATCGCAAAGGGTTTCATTCGCAGAACATATTAGCGGCAGTCTCGTTTGACATGAGATTCACGTATATGTTAGCTGGGTACGATGGATGCATTCATGATGCCAGAATGTTGGCCGAGGTAATAGCATACCATGGATTTCCAATACCTCCACAAGGTACGCACAATCCTCGAATATTACATAGTTATCAATATAATAATTAGGAAAATTTTAATTTGGTCATTGGCTAACAAATTAATTTGGTTTTTATTGTGTAGGAAAATATTACTTAGCAGATTCTGGGTATGCGAATAAGGATTGTTTCCTCAGCCCGTACCAACGGGAGACGTATCATTTACCAGAGTATCGAAGACGTCAAGTCAGGTCTACGCAACAGGAGGGAAGTTTTCAACTACACGCACGCTTCGCTGCGCAATTGTGTTGAACGAACATTTGGTGTATGGAAGACGAGGTTCAAAATACTTAAAAACATGAACAGCTATCCAATGGACAAACAAAAAATGATCCCCGTGGCATGTGCAGTTCTGCATAATTTTATTAGGATGGTGCAGGTTGGGGACCAAGTGTTTGCTGAGTATGAGGCAGATAGTGTGCCTGTAGGGGGAAATGTCGACATCAACGACGACTACGTGCTTCAGGAGGAGATCGATGGTACAGGCCCAAGTACAGGACCAGAACAACCTTCCTCGAGGACGGGTAGAATGAATCAGATGAGAGATATGATAGCCGATCATATGTGGGAAAGATATCAATCATCTCCATGGTATTAATCCATGTCTTTGTTGGTTTAGTGTTTCTTTGTGTTGGGTAAAAAATTGTACCATTAACTATGAATGGGTTATCGATGATTTTTTTGTATGAACGCAATTATCACTTTATGTTGTTCTATTTATGATTTTTGTTGTACCATTAGCTATGTGATTTTTTGTAAAGAAACTGTAAATCGCCTTCAAAGTTGATCAGGTGTTATTAATTAAGCGTATCCACATTTTTTTATTTTTCTCGTTAAAAACTACAGATGAATTAATTAAATAAATTTAAAAAAATTCACTCAGCTCAGATTTTTAACATCCAAACAGGGCCCTTGTTTTTTTTTTTTTTAATTCTCCTCACACCAAACACTCAACTCGACTTAAACTTTTCAACTCAAACTTTTTTACCAAACACTCAACTTTTAAACTAAACTAAACATAACTCAATCTAAACTTAAAAATATCATCTTAAACCACTACACCAAACACCCCTTAGTTTGAATGCAATTTTCATTCCTTTGGCCCCCACGTTTTATAAGTACGGATTTTATAATTAGTATTAATTAACACAAGATTGCGTTTTGACTAGAGAATCTCAAGTCTATGAAAATTTTTTTTTACACCAAACATTGGCAAAAGGTGACACATTTGTTCCCCCAAGAAAGCGGTACGAGATGTACGTACTCCTCACCATCGCATGAAACTAGCTTATCATAATGGGTTTTGAAGTATCTCTACGTGATCTCAACTTGTGATCATCAACACTGATATTTAAATACCCCTAACAAACGCATATATACTTTCTGCCTTGAGATGCTACATAAACACTAGAACATCTCATGGTTGAGAAATAAGTCTATTGCACTCTTAGACTGCAGTTAAATTCACTATTTAATAAACCAAAGGAAATTAAACATTATGTTTAAAGTCATATAACTATCATCAACACAAGGATATCAAGAAGTAAATAGTTTAACGAGCTAAAAAGAAAAGGGAGATCTTAATTCAAAAAACAAGATGGCTAGAAAATATATGATCTCTTAAGAATATTCATGCACATGTCTTGTTCTTCAATCTCAATTCCTCATACATACGTCTCAGATAATCTAATTATATTGTTTAGAGTAATATAGTCCCTGAATTATAAAAGGTGATGATTTGATCTCTATTTTTTTTTTAATTTTGACCGACAAGACCCTATACTATCTAAATATTGACAATCTTAGTCATTTCCATCCAAATCCATTAAGTTTTTGACAGGATTAGTCACATACAGTTCACATGACCAAATAAAAACGGTCATTTTGGTAAAATCATATAATTTATTCTTTTAATGTTTTTTTAAAAAAGAGCAAATATGCGGTTATGAAAGAGAGAGAGAGAGAAAAAAAAAAAAAAAAAAAAAAAAACCAGCTCGACGAACACGAAGAACTCCGACTCGATTTGCAGGAAGGCGCCCATGGCTGGGAGATCAGTTGCGCAAGGAGATCAACCCGGATGACCCGATCGAATTCGATGTGCATGAAGTCCCACAACTTAAGCCATTTCATAAGCTTCTCATGGCCAGAAAAGTCGGGATTTTTTACTAGAGCGAAAGGAATGGGCTTTAGGGTAATGCAATATGGGGTCGAGATCTGCTGCTGTCTGGTCATGCGTCATTGTCGAGTGTCGTCTAGAATAGGAACCCACCAAGATCTGGGAACATCGAGGGTCATCGCTCGTCGTCTAGACCCGAGATCCACCAAGATATAGGGATGGCGTCGTAGCCAAGTGTCGTTTGGAATAGGGACCCACCGAGATCTAGGGACACCGAGCGTCATTGTCAATCGTCTGGACCCGAGATCTGTCATCGGCTTCCTTCGCTAGAGATGGCGGCCGTCGTCGGCTACAAATGGTATAGAGAGAGAGAGAGAGAGAGAGAGGGAGGGACTAAGGGAGGGTTTAGGGAAAGCGTTAATTTGAGGGCATTTTGGACTTTTCACTATAAAAGTGATCACTTAAGCAACATTCCGTTAGAAACTTAACGGAATTTGACGGAAAAGACTAAATTGCCAATATTTAGAAAGTTTAGGATTCTCTTGGTCAAAATTAAAAAAAAAAAAAAAAAGAAAAGAGAACCAAACCGTCGTCTTTTGAAGAGTTTAGGGATTATTTTGACCAATCATTCTATTGTTTAATGGATCTTTGATTAAATTTTTGCTGATAAATGATGATAATAACAATGGATAAAGAGCTTATTTGTACTAAAAATAAAAAATTTTAACATAACATTTGTCTGAATTCATTCTACAATATCTGCTTCAGAAGCCACTTCATAAGTTCATTGACCAAAGTGCTCTTGAGCATAGGAGAGCAAAAAAAACAAAAACAAAAAACAACAAAAAAAAGGGGAGGGGGGGAGAAGAAGCAGATTTCAGACAAGAAGGCCCATTCAGTTGCTTTGATGAAGGCGAGGTTAGGAACATAAGCATGTCTCCGGTGCGAGGTACTTTTATTTCCATTCCTTTGATGCTAAACATTGATTCTTCGAACCTTCTGTATTCTTCTTCAATGCATTCAAGGCTGCCAACAGCCGTTTGACTTCCGACTGAAGAGCTCATATAGCCTGATCCTTTTCTTCAATTTCCTTGTCCTTCTGAGAAATAATGGGGGTGTTTGGTGAATGCGTTTAGTTTAAGATTTTTAAGTTTCAATAGTAATTTTTCAGAAAATACAAAAAACTTTTTCAGAAAAGATGAAAAACTTTTTCAAAAAAATACAAAAATCATGATGCATATTGCTAAGTTTTGTTTGGGGTTTTAGTTTAACTGAAACTAAACTCTACTTTTTCATCTCATTTTTAGTCTTTTTATAAAAAGTCAACAAATTTATAATTTTTTTTAAAAAATCAACCAATTCCAACTTACAAATTTGATTTCCAACTGGCAAACCAAACGCAGGTTAAGGTTTATTAGTCCCCCTATTCCAAAAAAAACAAAAAAAAAATCCTACGTTTTCTTCGGACTGTCATTAGGAGCTAGAAACAAACTAAAGGGGACTTATAGTACAACAAAAGCCTATTAGCTGGCGGGATAAATATTAGTGGTGTCACAAGTAACTTCAGCCGCCATGGTAGGACCATAACATGTGGAGGAATTATGGGTTGAGATTGCGCAATAGCCATGTTCATATCTAAGTAGTGTCCAACCCATTTTTACACATCGCCCTTGAGCTGTTGAACCACCCGAGCAAGCTTTTCTTCTATAGTCAAAATATTGGCATCCCTAGCACGGAGTTCAATGTCTTTTTGCACAAGAAGAGACATGGCTTGGGATAATTCGGCACGAAGAACCACCGTCTCCGCATTGATATCTTCAGTATAGTGGTGCAAATGATGGTGTTCAACCTCATAATCGTGTATGATGGAATGTCCTTCCGCATCATGGAGTTGTTTGATTAAGTCATTGGTGTATTCCAAAGGAATAGGAGGCAAAGTAGTGAGAGGGTGGAAACGTTATTCGAAGACATTGGTGAGAGTTTGTTGTCTTGAGAAGGCATTATTTTTTGACAAGAAGTGAAGAAGGGAATGAAAATATTGAAACTTAAAGCTACAACTTGTTCTCTTTTCCTCAGCATGAATCCTTTGAGGATGTGAAGGGTTTGCAAGCATGTATATGGAAGTGACCTGACTATTAATATCTCACGGATGCACAAAGGACAAAAAGAGCTTTCCTTGCTTTGTGCCGGGGACGAATGTTCCGTGAGCATGCAACATGAATTAACATATTCATTGGTTTGGAGGCCCTCAAAGAATTAGCAATCCATTTACATGGTGAGGGGAAGTCATGGTAAGGGCCCAAGCCCACCAAACTCCTCACGGAATGGAACAATCAGACTTCTCCCGGTATTAAACATAAGCAAACGCAAGTGTCTCACCGTATTTACAACTATGGCTATAAATAGAGCTGAACTTAGCTCACTTGGACAATCAATCAACGAAGTATAGCAAGAAATCAAGCATAGTATCAAGAGACCAAGTATATCAAGAACCATTACTATCAAGAATGAAGAACATAATAACACATCAAAGATCATAAGAAGTTGGAGTCTAATAATCCAAAAACATAAGAGAGAAAAAAAGAAACAAAAAAAAAAAAAAAAATTTTAGAACAAATCAATATCTCTTCGGTTGGAGATTGGATCTCTCACTTCAATCCATTTGCCTATAATCATTTTGTACAACCTTTGTACCTTGACTACAAAATCAAAAATCATCACTATTTATATTTTCTTTTATCCTTTTTTTTTTTTTTAATGTTCTACTAGAACCCTAGAACAACCAACATTGATGGTAAACTTTATGTGACACCTTAGAAATTTATAAACTTGATTCATAAACTATTATCTTGGATTTCCTTCATTAATATACTTCTAATGAATTATTTTGATGAATATCAAATTTCAAGATCATAAATGATTGTATAAGTATCGTCAGAATGATGATGTCAATGATCTAACGATATTGAGTTTCTTTATTTAAATGAGAAATTTTAAATACATAGAGGATGAGTTGAACGACATAAAAATTTATAAGAAAAATTTATTTTGTTATTTTAGAGGGATAATGTTAATTTTTGGGAAGAATTCCTATTTTTATTAGCAAGTTAATTTAATGATTTTAGTATTTATTTTGGTCATATCAATTATTACGTTTTGAGAGTATGATTGAGAAATTAATGTGTCACATTGATAGAAGTTGAGTGATTAGTATTTACTCTTAGAAAATCTAAAAGTGGAAGATTGATCAAGAATTGTGCTTAAATTTGAAATCAATGGTGTAGATTTTATGTTAAAGAATCCTAAGCAAATAAATGACCAAGCTTTGGATGATGAATGACCAATGAGAGCTTAAGGTAAGGATTGATGTGATGGAAGATCTAATGGATGAGAATAAGGATAACAACTTTTGATCAATAGTGGAAAATTAGAATAAAGAAAAACAAAATAAAAATGATAAAGCAAAGGGAAATCTGAATTTTTGTATCAAAAGGCAAGAAGAAATTTGAACAAATGAGGGAAAAAAAAAAGTGGTGCATGCATGCAACCTTATGTAAGAGATGACATAGTTTATTTTGGTAAGTTGAGCAAAGAGGAAACAAGGGGTAAGAAGAGACAAGTGAAAGTGACCCATTGTCTCCACTTTATTAAACAAAATTTCACCCAACTCCCTCCCTTTAAGTGGTGGCAATGAAGGGGAGAATCATCAAAAAAATTTTCAATTTTAGCCCTCAAAATACATCTCCTTTAAGGTAAATGCTGGCTGAAAACAAGCCCCTAACACCCCATTTTATTCTCACACAAGTTAAACTCAAAAAACCTAGCTTCTCTAGTCACCACCAAGCTCAAAATAGAAAACAGAACCACCAATACTATTCTCTATCTCTAACACCCCTCTAACACCCTCCTTCTTCCATTTTCAGGCTCTTAGCAACCCCGTTACCAAGTTTGAAGAAGTGTGAAACGGAGTTAGAGGATGTTTTACTAGAGGTAAACTAGTGGTATTCTTTGTGTTTTAGTCATTTTGGAGAACTAAAGCATGATGTTTAGTTAGAATCCTAATATTAGACTTTTTCTTACTTAAGAAAAATTTTTGAGAAGAACTTTGGAGATTCGAGATCTTAAAGGATCCACAGAGTATTTCGGTAAGGTCTATGAACTTTGTTAAAGCTTGTAATTGTTGTGGTAATATAGCATGCATTAGAAACTTTGATATGAAAAAAAAAATCATATGATAAGATTCTACAGAAGATAAGCTTCATTTTAGGCTTTGGAATCACTTGGTTTGCTTTTGTGTGTATAAAGTTATGTGCATTTGAAATTGTGATACAAACTAGAGAGAAAATGAACCTCTAGGGTACAGTCTAGCCACGAGTTTTATGTACTCCAAACCTTTAGCCTCAAAATTTTAGATTATAAGTTTTAGTTACAGAACCGTCGTGTAATCTACCGTTGTAGAAGATACCACGACGGTTATATGAACCATCGTGGTATCTCAATTTTACACGACGGTCAACAACCATCGTGTAATCCCGTATTTAAGTAGAAAAATCGTAGTGTAAAGTGGACTTTACACGACGGACATATAGAAGACCGTGGTGTAAAGCGGACTTTACACGACGGACATACCGAAGACCGTGGTGTAAAGCGGACTTTACACGACGGACATACCGAAGACCGTGGTGTAAAGCGGACTTTAGACGACGGACATATAGAAGACCGTGGTGTAAAGCGGACTTTACACGACGGACATACCGAAGACCGTCGTGTAAAGCGGACTTTACACGACGGACATATCGAAGACCGTCGTGTAAAGAGGACTTTACACGACGGACATATAGAAGACCGTGATGTAAAGTCCACTTTACACGACGGACATATAAAAGACTGTGGTGTAAAGCGGACTTTACACGACGGACATATAAAAGACCGTGGTGTAGTCCACTTTACACGACGGACATATAGAAGACCGTGGTGTAAAGTCCACTTTACACGACGGACATATAAAAGACCGTGGTGTAAAGCGGACTTGTGTAAAGCGGACTTTACACGACGGACATATAAAAGACCGTGGTGTAAAGTCCACTTTACACGATGGACATATAGAAGACCATGGTGTAAAGTTTCGGAGTTTATCGTGAAATGGCAAAAATCAAGAGACAATTCAAGATATTAACAACATTGATCAAGGTAAAAACATACCAATTATTATATATTACAAAGCTGGAATGTCATAATCAACGAATTCCATTACATGACCACACCATTCCCTCCTAATCAAATCCAAATCATCAGAAGTGAAAAATTCTTTACTTTCAAGTGCGTTAATTCCATTAAACACTATTTCCCTCATAAAACCTAAAATGAAATAACCACATTCAACACTTCCCTCTTGCAGAGGACAAGGCCGGTTCGAGATTTTCATTTTACAATCTCGTCTCTTTTTAATTTCTTCGCCGACCGTAATCTTTCAATCCGTTACAGCCCTAGCAAAGTAGTAAAGTTCAAACTAATTAAAATGCATATATTTAAGATTAACAAAAAAAATTAACATACTAAACTTGACTTACATGTAAATGAGTTTAGTAAAGTCGTCTCGTTTTTTCTCTCGAAGAGGATCAAAATAAAGGATGAGGTCCTCCCACGGGTCAATGACTCCCAAAACCCAATGTCTGCCTCTGTTATGAGGCACAAGAAAAAGCCGTCCTTTTGGTGCGTCCTGCAAAAAGGTTAGAAGATTATCGGCTCGCTCTGTCATGCCAGCATATTCAGTATCTACACGCACCGGTGAGATCAAGGTTGGAGACACAAAAACAAACTTCTCTGCTTGCCCGTTCTTCCTACATAGTTCCTCCAAATAACTGCATAAGTGTGACAAATTTATTATTATACCTAATAACAAATGGAAGAATGTCCAGAAATAATAAATTTAGAGATAGAATGTCGTACCTCATGTAGACTAATATACAATTCGCACTGATTTCTTGTAAATTAATGAACTCATAAATATCGTCGAAGTTCAAATAGACAGGCATCTGAAAACCCATGATCGTATACGGTATTGGGACCTCTATCTGATTACCTTAACGCATGAAATTATGTGCATAATAAGCCAAAGGCTTCATCGCCCTGTTCATTTTAGTAAATTCGAACAAAGTTTGTTGTTGTTGCACATCCTGTTGTACATCAGTTCGAGAGTCGATCGTTCTCTTTCCAACTTGTTTTTGGCGTTTTTTCCTCGCAACTGCTGGGTCAGGAACGTGACTAGACCCTCGACTTGCCTTGTTCATACTTGTGTCGATCTCGACCAATGTTATAGGCCAAGCAACAAACCCATTAACAGCATCCTCCACAGTGGTTGCCTCGACCGTCGGTATAGGTAATGCTGCTTTTTTTAATTTTGGCACAACGATTGACACTCGCACGTTCCCTTCCCCAACGGAATCCCATGCACTGCATCAGTTGGAAGGCTCCCTAGCCATGCTCTTCCAAACGCAACAAGCAACTGTCCACCCTGAACTTCATCAAAGATATATAGCTTACACTCTTGACTGTCGACCGGCACGGTTGTCGGATCAGTCACTCCATGTTGTTTTTCTTGGACAGAGCAACTAGCCTTAAAGCTGTTGTGTTGGTCCACCGTTGGCACATTATTGTTGGCATCAAACGTCGGCCCCGCATTTTTGCTCGCACATAGACCACGAACCAACGCCTTTAGTTCTTCAATTTCACGTCTCATTGATTGTACTTCATTATCTTTGCTCGAACTTCGACCCACGTTGAAGTACTGAGAAGCCTTCACGAACTTTGATTGGCCACGAATACGTCCTCTGTGTTCGGGTCTAGATAATGCGTGTGACAATATATCATTAGTGCCAACTGATTCGAAAGTTCCTTGGCTCTCATGTGTGTTGTACTCCATCTACAAGATAATTAACATAACTCATTCCAGCTTAAGGGTACGTTGTAAGTATAGTAGTGCTAAATAAGTCAATGTTAGTTAGTAAACTTACGATCAAGTCGCTTATATTTTTACATGCTGGATCTTTCAACTCTCCATCTATGCCTGTCTGTTGTTCCAGTCACAAAGCATCTCTTCTTTCCCATTGCCCAGTCTTCTTATGCTGTAATATAACATTGTAACTATACATGAGAATATAATGTTCTAGAATCGGCATACGATTTAGAAGAAACAAAACTTATTGACATACCTTTTCCTAGTCGAGCTTTCTATATCCGTCTCGGCCTCCTCTCGATGAGTATTCCTGGTTCGCTCTTATTTCGCTGCCACGATCCGAAAGTTGTTGGAATTGTGCAGATGTTCTATACTGAACAAACTTCGCCCAATCCTCTTCTTCTATACTCGGGTAGTTGTCAATAACTTTTTGAGGCCGTTTCCACACACTCTCCTCAGATACATGTTCCTCCACAAACGTCTTGTAAAGATCATATCGAAAATTCCTTGCAGCTTCACCGCATAATTTTAAACAAGCCGTACGAAAGCTTTCATCCACGGTGAAAGAAGTAACAGTTTCTTTCCAAATTATATCTTTAAATCTGTCTAAATCACGGGATCTCCAATCTTGTATCCATATTGGAACATGCTCTCGAGCGAGCACACCAATCTAGCTCATCAATTCATCCCCGTGCTTTCCTTCCGGTTGTCCTTTCTCGTCAAATGTGACTTCAATTCATTCGCCCTTCTTCCTTGCTACATGAACACGTTTCATTAGAGTTGCCATTCACTTTCCATCGCCCGTTGGATCAAACGGGTTTGTCCTTCGTGCTCGTCCCTTTTTGGATTTTTTCATTGTATTTTATTCGAAAAAATCACCTATTTATTGCAACACGAACAAAAAAAATTGAACCCGTCAGGTAAGTTATAATGAAAACAAATTTTCTTTCACTACGAAGCACACATTTTATTAAATTATGTAGAGTAACGAAAAATTTACACAAAAAAATCAAACAAAGTCTAACAAAACTTCCTTGTAATTTTTGTAAAAAAAAAAAAAAAATTTTGATCTAGGGTGGGGGCGCCCCCACCCCAGGGGTGCCTGGCGCCCCAAGGCGCCCACGGGAGCCAGCATGGGGCGAGTTGGCCCCCCACGGGCGCCAGCAAAGGGCGCCACTGGTCGCCTGGCCGTGGCGCCCCCACGGGCGCCAGCAAGTGTCGCCCGTGGGCGCCAGGCGCCAGCAAGTGTCGCCCGTGGGCGCCAGGCGCCCACGGGCACAGGAAGGGCGCCATTCGCCTGATGCCCACCCACGGCCCCAGATGCCCCCACGGGCCTTGAGCAAGTTATGTATGATTTAAAAAAAAAATACTCATTTCGGCATTTGATCGAGCATGTGGTGGGCGACAAAATCCGGGTTCATAAATGTGGGTAATTTGGTCATCAATCCCATTCACAAAACAACATATACAAAAATGTGTGATTGTTGTCATCAATCTCATTGAAAACATAAAATCTCATTCACAAAGCAAACAAAGAATACAAATGGAGTTCGGCTAAAGTTCAAGCAAACATAAAATGTCACCTTGGATTTGTTTAAGATGATAAATGTGATGTTGAGCTTTGAGGAAAAATGAGGTTTCGGACCCCACTGTAGTAACGGCGGCGGCAGCGACAGCGGCGGCGGCGACAGCGGCGGCGGCGGCGGCTTTACCGGACTTGGCGGAGGGTGTCCAAAGTTTAGAAAGTTTTGGAGATGTTGGAAAAATGAGAAGAGAGGGGCATTTTTTGTGTGGGGAATGGAGAGTTTATTTATAAATAATGTGTTTTCGTGCGGATTTCGAAGACGAAATTTGAAATTTTAAACAAAAAATTGACTAAAAATTCAAAATTTCGGGTTATTACACGACGGTCTTTAAATGACCGTCGTGTAATCATGGATTACACGATGGGCATTTGCCCGTCGTTTAATCAATGATTAAACGACGGGCAAATGCCCGTCGTGTAATCCATTGATTAGACGACGGTCATTTAAAGACCGTCGTGTAATCCATTGATTAGACGACGGTCATTTGACCGTCGTGTAATCCGTGATTACACGACGGTCGTTTGACCGTCGTTGTATAGGAAAAATTTTTTTTACCGTTCCTTATCACCACGCTAAAAAATCTACGGTAAAAATCTCCTAAAAAATTTGAAATTTCTGTGGAAATTTATTTTGTCACAAATTTCCTCGTTAAATTTTTAACCGTTTGATTTTAGAATAACAAAAAAAAAAATTTAAATGTTGATTATTCCTGCTTATCACTGCCCCATCATATAGTACTATTGTGCCCTGTTCAATATATATGTTGAGAGCCAATAATCTAACGATGTATACATAACGCATGCTTCATGTTTTATTGAAATAAATAGTAAGTAATGTTGTACAAATTAAATGAATGACATCATGTTCAAGTTTTTTTCTTTTTCCTCTTTACTCTCTCAACACGTGTCCATTCTATATCTGGGCGAAGCAAATGTGAAACATCGTCATCGAAATCGTCAATCTCCTCAACCAGTGGCAATCCCTGTGTGAATGCTGGAATGTTGGAGCAATCTTCCTCATCATCTTCGTGACCATCACGGAAAAATTTTGGCTTCATCGGCACAACTAAGGACAACTCTTCATTGCTAGGATCCGATGTGTAAAATACCTGGATTGCTTGTGTTGCCATAATGAATGGATCATTTTTGTAACCCAATCGTCGAAAGTCCACCACTGTGATTCTGTCTCTGTCAATCCTTACAAAATTATTGTCAGCCCACTTGCACTTAAAGAGTGCTACATAAAAACCACAGTAATCAAGTTCCCAGATATCTTCAATGAAACCATAGTAGTTCATGGCTGCATAGACTGGATTCTTGTCCTTTGCAGATGAAATATGCATGGACTTAGCACGGATACTAACACCACTATTTTGAACATGATGTTTTTCATCTCTTTCGCAAGTGTAGAATGTATAACCGTTGACAAAATATGATGTATACCGTGTAACGACGGTCGACGGTCTTCTAGCGAGGTTCATTAAGTCTTGCAAAAAGCTGTCTTTCTCAAAGACATGTTGTCGAATCCACGTACGAAACGACTGATTGTATTCATCTTGTAACAACTTTTCATTTCTGCCTCTTCTTGGATTTCTATCTCTTAATTTCTACAGGTGAACCTCAATAAATGGCTCCACTTCAACCCTATTATGTAAGGTATAGAGACAAGCTTTCTCCTATTCACCTCGATTTACCGAAGATGGAATGCCGACAAATAGTCCTTTAGATTCAATGTGTGTAGTCTTTGACAACCCAATCGCTTCCGCGGTGGACAAATACTCAGAGCAAAACTCTACCGATTCCTCCGCTATGTAGCTTTCTACTATACATCCTTCTGCCCTATTTCGGTTCTTGACATAACCCTTCAAAACCTTCATGTACCTTTCAAAAGGATACATCCATCTCAAGTACACCGGTCCACATAACTTAACTTTTCGGACTAAGTGCACCGTTAGATGAATCATTATGTCAAAAAATGAGGGAGGAAAGTACTTCTTAAGCAAGCACAATGTCTTGACTAACTCTGATTGTAGCAAATCTAGTATCAATGGATCAATAACCTTGGAGCAAATCGAATTGAAAAATGAGCATATATTGATAATTGCGAATCTAACATCCCTCGTTAACACTCCTCGCAAGGCAAGAGGTAAAAACTGTTGCATCAAGATATGACAATCATGTGTTTTCATTCCAACCTCAGATCCTTCATCGACACCAGCCTTTTGAAGTTGGAAGAATACCCGTTCGGCACTTTTACAGCAGTGATCCACTTACAAAACTTTCTTTTTTCTTGTCGTGACAATGTGTACTTTGCCGGTGGTAAGTAAGTGGCATTTCCTCTTTTCGTAGGGATCAAGTTAAGTCTAATCTTCAAATCCTGGAGATCCATCTGTGCCTTTTCACCATCTTTGCTCTTATTAGGAATGTCAAGCAACGTGCCCACTATTGATTCACAAACATTTTTCTCAATATGCATCACATCCAAGCAATAACGAACATAAAGCGTCCTCCAATATGGAAGTTCGTAGAAGATTGATCGTTTTTTCCAAGGTCCATCAACTACCGGATCCTTGTAACTCCGTTTTCGTTTCCCGAGCACCACTTTCAAATCCTTAACCATCTCGAAAACGTCTTTGCCCGTCAAAACCCGGGGAGGGATTCTTTCATCCTATTACCATCGAAAGCCTTTTTTTGCTTGCGGTATCGCTGATTTTTTGGTAAGAATCTCCAATGACCGAGGAAAACGGTTTTCTTACCATGCTTCAAGCGGATGGAAGAAGTTTCTTTCATACAAACGGGACAACCGATAGAACTCTTTACTGAATAACCAGATATGTTTCCATAAGCGGGAAAGTCATTAATTGTCCACATAAACATTGCACGGAGTGTGAATGTCTGTTGACGGTAAGCATCTCTAACTTCGAGCCCCTTTTCCCATAAGATCTTTAGATCATCGATTAGCGGTGCGAAGTACACATCAATGTCATTCCCTGGTTGTTGAGGACCCGATATCAATAAAGTCAATATCAAGAACTTCCGCTTCATGCTCAACTTCGGTGGGAGATTGTAGTTGACAAGTATGACGGGCCAAGTACTATGCCTACTACTCATATTACTGTGTGGGTTCATTCCGTCCGCTGACAAACTAAGACGTAGATTCCGTGGTTCAGTACTAAAGTCAGGATGGTCGACATCGAAGGTCTTCCATTGTGGTGCATCGGCTGGATGTCTAAGCATGCCATCTTCAACATGTTTATCATGGTGCCAAGTCAAATTCTTAGCATGATCGGCATTACGGAATAAACGCCGCAAACGCGGCGCTGGAGGAATGTACCATAAGACCTTTGCCAGCACTCCTTTGCTATCATTCGTTAGCTTCTTGCCCTTCTTCCATCTTGCTCCTTACAAACCGGGTATTCATCCAAATCCTCATACTCTTTTCGGTAAAGGGCGCAATCATTTGGACAAGCATTAATTTTTTCATATTCTATTCCTAGAGTGCTCAACGTCTTCTTAGTTTCGTACATACTAGCCGGTATTTTATTATCAACTGGTAGAACCTCTCTTAGAAATTCTAAAAGAGCCGTGAAACTAAAATTTGTCCACCCTCCCGAAGTCTTCATGTTCCATAGTTTGACTAATGCGGACAATCTCGTATATTTACTACACCCGTCGTACAAGGGCAACTCGGCATCATTCATCATTGCATCAAATAACTCCGGCCGATGAACAAATTGTTCTTCCAAATCATTAATCATATCAAACAAATTATCTCCTACTTCTTCATCAACAAGAGGTTCTTTTCCTTTCTTATTCGTAGTTCTAATATTCAAACACTCCTCACCATGTAAATCCCATGTTTGGTACGAACAAATAATCCCACGGGCAAGCAAATGTCTTCTAACTTCATCAACTGAATGAGATCTATGATTTCCACAATCCACACACGGACATCGAATCTTATCATTCTTTATGTCAGTTTTGGCAAAGGACAAAAATTCTTCAACACCATCTCGATATTTTCTAGTCAATCTATTTGCCCACATCCATTTTCGATCCATTTCCAAGAACCCGACCTAAATCGAAATTGAAGATCATACAATTTATTCAACAATAAAGATTTCTCCGCTTAAATAACATACAACATATTAATTAAGCTTTCCAAATAATTTAACAAATCAAACTGTAAAAAATAAAAGAAAAAAACAAGAATTTACCATTAATTTAGATATATATATATATATATATCGACCATATTTTATCAAAATAAATTTAATTAATAAGTCAAAAGCGGAAGGAAATAATTAATATAATAGATGTAGTACTAGTTCTGGACCTTGATAGTTGAAGAGATCTGGATTCGCAGGCCTTCAGTTTTGCAATTTTTCACGGCGGCGGGATCTGTAATTTTTTTCGCGGCTGCGCTTTGGTTCTGTCAGATGAAAAAGAAGAGACACGAGAAACGATGGTTTAAAAAGCAGAAAGATTACATGACGGTTTGTGGTGACCGTCGTGTAATCCTAACCTTACACGACAGTCAAGTCAATGACCGTCGTGTAATACCTCCCAACACAGGAGGCTTCAACGACGGTCACTTGACCGTCGTTTAAGGCCCCAGAAATGGGGCCTTAAACGACGGTCACTATGACCGTCGTTGAAGCCTCCCTCTTTGTGGAGGCTTCAACGACGGTCATTTGACCGTCGTTTAAGGCCCCCGAAATGGGGCCTTAAACGACGGTCACTATGACCGTTGTTGAAGCCTCCGTCTTTGTGGAGGCTTCAACGACAGTCATAGTGACCGTTGTTTAAGGCCCCATTTCGTGGGCCTTAAACGATGGTCCCTGTGACCGTCGTTGAATCCTCAGGCTTCAACGACGGTCCAATGGACCGTCGTGTAATCCTCGGGGTCTTACACGATGGTCCTCCCTGTGACCGTCGTGTAAGACCCCGAAATGTGGATCTTAAACGACGGTCAACGGTGACCGTCGTGTAAACAGGGTTTTACACGACGGGGTTTTGAAACCGTCGTGTAATCCCCGTCGTGTAATTTACTGTTTGTTGTAGTGTTTCCAACAAAGTATCATATGCCTTGAACAAATAAATGTGTAGTTTTTTGTGAATTTTACAATTTCGGACTACGAACTAAAAGTCTTTGCGGAACTCTGTACTATCCACGGTATATTTTGGATTAGTAAACCATAACTTTTTATAAAATTATTCTTATGATACGAAATAGACACTATAAGCTTTCTAATGACATATCTTTTTTCTTATTTGGACTTGTAAGTAAATTGTTATAATTTTTCTAAATTTACTCATGAATCTAGATTTGTGGGATATATGTGGGACCAACAATAACAAAACTTAAGTTTATGGTATAAAACGCTTAAACAGTAAAAGAAAGAACTTTACACGTCTGTAAAGTAGACATCTCAAGTTTCAAAATGAGATATCATGCGTTTAAACGGATATGTATATACATTTTAATAAATCAAATAATGTTGTATTGAAATCTGGTACATTGAGATTTCACCATAAGACACTTAGGAAAACACCCACATTAATATTTGAAACACTTGAATTCTTGGAAAACAAATTATAAAGATAAAAATTAGATACTTCAAGCTTTCCAACGAGTTATTAAGTGTTCAAAATGGGTTTATACTCAAATTTAAATAAATCTTACAAATTAAAATCCTACACCGACAAAACGATCAAATATTAAAATGTGATATAATGGTAAGTCATAACATATGTACATATTTAATAATAAAATGAATTGGTATTAAGTGTATGATCAAATAATATGAAAGACCATAACTTTATAGAGTTGAATCACAAGTTTTAAATGGGCTAAGATAAAGTACACTAGAGGGTTACTGGGTATATACTAAGAAACTACCTTAGCTTAACTAGATGATCATAACAATGAGATTGGGTCTTACAAGCCCAATACTAGATAGAAGGTATACACTTACGTGACTCCTTGTCACCTTTAGTGAATAGTTAATTAAGAAATAAATAAATAAATAAACTAATAAAGATATGATAAAATATAATTATGTTAAGAAAATTAATTAGTAGTTAATAAAGTAACTAATTAATTAATTAATTACAAGAGTTAGCAAGTGATAATTAACTGTGTAAGTAAGATTATTATCTGAGTAACTACATAATTATAATATATGATTAATTAATCATTAATCATTAATTTAATTGTTAATATAATTAAAGATTAATCAAATATTAATATTAGAATAATCTAATTATTAATTATTAAAATGAGAATTAATAATTGATAAGTATTATATGAAAAAGAATATTTAAGTAACATAATTAAATTATTACCGATATAATTATTATTTAGTCAATTGAAATTATGTAAATTAATTATAATTACTCAACTAAATAAAGTATTAATTAACTACTATCAAATTAATTAATTGATTAATTGATTAATTGATCAATTAAATTAAATTAAGTAAAATTAAATTAATTAAATAATAATTAGTAGAAATTTATTTTAATACTTAATAATTAATATGAATTAATTGTAAAGGTTAATTATGATATAAGTAAATTAAGCCCACTTTAATTTAGAAAATAAATAAACAAATAAATAAAGTAATATAACTATGATTTTATCTAATCATGAGGTATTGTTAAATTAGAACAATTTCTCAAATCTATGTAGTAGAAGCCACAACTCCAGAAGTTTAAGTACATAAGATAAGAAAGTACAAACCTCACCTACAGCATGAAACAAATTGTTTTTCGTTGTTGACGTTCTATGTTTTCTATGATTTATCTTGATGAAGTGATGAATGTATGAGCCATATGTATTATGCTGATTAAATATTTAAAGTGCATAATTTTTCTTGTACTAATATGATCGACATGCCTCAAGATATGTTTGCCATAATGATAATGTATAGTGACATGTAAATCTACACATTGTCACAAATAATAAAAATAAAACTAACGAAAGATAAGATTAAGTGTCGAACCAACCTCCAATTAATAAGAGGATATGATAATAACGGAAGGATAGAAAATCTATAAGAGGATCTATAAGTGCCCTAAGGATAGAAAATCTTAGGGATTTTCTGTAAATATGACATTTTGATATTAATAAGAGGAAATTATTCATGTTTAATAAGTTGTGTCCTATTTACTTTCATTTGTTGATTGTATAATTATTTTGAGCAAACATAAAATACTCCTAGGCTGTTGGTAATATATCGAATTACCATATGTATACGGGGTATGCATAGAAGACGTGGTAATTTGATAACAGTCTAAATAAATAGTCCGCAATCAACGGAATAAGATTTGGGGATCTTATTCATGATAAGATTGTAAAGGTTGTCTACTTCCTTGGAGGGATGGTTTGTCCTGACCATCGGATAGGTTCCGAGCAGAAACTTTAATGTATACCAGTATTGAGGTATGACATTGGACTGGACCTAAAGTGTTAATTGATTCGGTTTAATAATTCCGTTTATAAGAATCAATGATACTTTGATTATCATCCTGCATTAATCTTAATCCTGAAATGATTACTTGAGTTCGCATCCATGACTTATGTACTTTGATGCACTAAAGGTGAGACACTGTTAATTCATGGTCAACATACTTGTGTTTTGGGTGCATGACTTATGGATGGAGAAATCAAGATTCATAGATACGGAATCCATAGCTATCTTAATGATAGTAAATGTTATCTACTTAAAGGTATTATTCGGGGATTGAAAGATAGTATAACAAGATCTTGGCCATCGGTTTACTTTGTGTTCTCTGGTGGTTTTCCAATTGTATAGTTTTACAATTGGTGGTTCTTTCAATGGAGAATAATTGAACTTTAAGTTAAAATGGTTGAAAAGGTAAAACGGAAAAAGTCCTTAATTCAATCATGGATAACATATGGGGATTAAGCAAGCGATGAATAAATCATGGAAGAAGCACTACGTGAGAGAGCTTTCGTAATACGGTATGTAAACAGGAGTTCAGCTTCAAACTTTTAGTGGAATAGTTTTGAAGTTGATAATTGATGGATAATTAATCTGGGATTAATTTTTCACAATTATAGGAGCCTCTTTACATATTTCCATCGGGTCCCTCTATTAGCTCATATAGTTCCACGAAACGTCTCGGGATTTGTTCCTAATGAGATCGGTAAATTGTAAATGGAATTTTGTAATGTCTATTAAGACATGGTACTCTCTAACATGCAATCCAGAAAGGATTGGACATGTGAAATTTGTAGACAAATGATTTGTCAACATGTGATTGGTTAATTTGAATTTTGAAAACAAGATTGTATTTGAATTTTGGAAAACAAAATTTTTCTCTCCTAATTAAAAGTGGTGCACGTTTTTTAATTGTATGGAGGGAAGAAAATTTTGTTTCAAAATTATTTAAATATATTACTAACATTTAATTATTAATTGGTTTAAATAATGGAGATTATTTCATGAATTTTTCTTTCCTAATTAAAGAGGTGCATGGTTTTTGTGAGGAAAGAAAATTTGAAATATTTCATTAATTTGAATTAATTAATATGGATAATGTTTATGGAAAATATTTATTCAAATATATGAATCATATTTAAATTTGAAAAGATTTAAAAGAAGTTTGAATCTAGATAGGACTAGGATCTTTTGACTAGTCTAGATTCTTGATTTAAAATTTAAACCACCAATCAAGATTTCTCTCACTTTGTGGCCGAATTTTAAAAGGGTTTTCCTCTTAAAAATTATTTTTATGTTCAATGAATCTAGCCCTAAAGTTGTATGATCTTTTGGTTCAAGATTTATCTGGAAAATAATTATTAATTATTTTTCTAGTAGGAGATAAATTTTGAAAAGGATTGGAATACTATATAAAGGCTAGGAGTTCTTGAAAAACTAATTTTTGATTTTTTTTTTTAAGAAAAAAAAACGTTTTTTAATAATAAAAAAAAATTTTTTTCTTCCACATCAAAAATTCGGCTTTCTTGTGAGAGAGAAAAAGAAAGAAAATTCCATTGAATCAAAACTGTGAGGAAGGTTAAACCGAGTGATAATTTTTCATAGGAGGTTAACCGGTTCTTGTTTTGTAGTTTTGAAGAAAGAAGTTGGATCAAATTCTCAACGAGGATCATCGGAATTGAGAATGAGGGATCTAGACTTCGGAAAGTATTACCGGTCGTTTGGATTCATAGAACGTGTGCCCACACACACTCTGAGACGTGGAACTCGAGAATAGTAGAGAAGACACGTTAGTCAAACGCTCTAGCAATTCCGGAATCCAAGAAATAAGGTACGCTTGATCATGAATTAATTTATTGTTATATGCATCATGAGCTTCTTTTCCGGAAACGGCATAAAATTTTTAAAACTTCCGCTGCGCCGTAACTCCAATACCGGATCCGATTTTTCCAACAGTTATTGGTGTTGTTGGCATATGTCCCCCAAATACGGCGGGCTAGTTCACTTACTTTCTCTCTTTCTTTTTTTACTGTACTCTTTTTAATTTACGAACTATTTTTTTAGACGGAGAGGAAGTTGATTCACATGAAGATATTCAAGGCTCTAATTCATCTATTAATCTTTTCGTGTCCTAAAATGAAAATGTTCAGAATATGCCAATGCCTCGTATCAATATTGAAGCTTTCGTTAGCCAAGTCGAAGTTTATCAATATTTTGTTCCACCTCAAGAGCATACTTGTTCAAGTGAGTTTTCCTTTCTTATAAGTCATGGTTTTTGGTTCCTATACATATATATATATATATATTTGAATTTTGTAAGTATGATTGACGTTGTTGCTATCAGTAGAACAAATTTCTTATTTGACTTCACAACGAATCATATTATGGCAGATGCTTTTGAAGCAAGTCCTTCCACCATGAGGGGTGATGAACAACAAATTATTCATTCGTCATCTGGTTTGTTTGGCACGAGTATGCAATCACCAGGGCAATTGAATGCTTCCTTGCTTGCTAGAAATCCATTTAAGGAAGACTTCATCAATTCCTAGGGAATTGGAGCCAATACCTACAACATAGGAGGCTGCAATCCGCTACATATGAACCCAATGATTGATTCACATGTTTGATATTCCATATCTAATCTTGGATTTAATCCACATGTGTTTCCCACTGCTCCAGGTTTTATAGGACCAGCTCGTGCAATCCCCTTTGAATTTAAAGATCTCTTTTGTTTTTTTTTTTTTTTTCCCCAATTAGAATAACTCATCGACTCCATCTACAAGTGGACCAACCAACCAACTTGTTTGTGCCACTGATGGTATTAGTTCAAGTACATCCTAATATTTTATGAGATTTATCTTCATATATTGGTTCCATTTTTTATTTTAACTACACATGTATGTTTTATATTTGGGTTGGGTTGCTTGTATGAATGTTGAATATTATGATAATATATGGGCTCATTTAATCTGAGATCCTCGTTCGGAAGCTTTTTCTAACTTTTTTAGCAAATTGATTCGCCTTTTATCCACCAAAAAAAGACATTGCCTTGCTAAGTCTATGAAGTTCTTGATCCAAAATTTGGTCATTGACTTGAGCAACTTGATACCGTGATCCGTCCATTTTTTTTTAATTAACATGACTACTTACATTATTAAAACAATTTCCAAAATCATGTGAAAAGAAGATAACCACTACATGTGTGATGAATTTAGTTATATACCAGCTTTTTGAAGAAAAAAATGAGGCTGTGATAAAAAGCATGACAATATTCTATTTGGAACATTGACTTTACATGTGTTTTGTTAGTGAAGAGCTTATTTGTCAAGAAATTAATGCTAGAAAGTTTCTTTGCATGAGAAGGCTAGAGTGTGAATCGATGGGCTAAAGATGGTGATAGAAATACTAGTTATTATCATTCTTTGTTACGGATTCAAAAGGCGAAACAACCACTGGCGATGTTAAAAATAGAAGTTGATGTTGTCATTGATATGCCAATAATAAAGGATGATATAATTCAGTTTTATAGTAAGCTCTTTAACAAGCCTAAAATTGTCGGTGCTGATCTCTCCATCGTGGATTTAGTAATTGACAATACTATTTTTAACTTAGAGAATTTAGAACTTAATAAACTGTCTTCAGAGGAAGAGATTAAGAAAGTGGTTTTTTCATGGATGCTTCTGGTGCATGGGGACCAGATGGTTTTAGTGGGCTTTCTATCAGCATACTTGGGATATTATAAAAACTGACATGATTATTACTGTTCGGGCCTTCTTTTACTCATATTATATTTCTAAAAAACTTAATTCGAATTTCATTGTCCTTTTTCTTAAAGAAAAAACTACCAATTCTATTGATGCTTTTCGAACAATTGTGCTTGGTAATTTTTTGTTCAAAATAATTATCAAGATTATTGTAGATAGATTAGGGAAGATTGCTGCTCGGATTGTCTTTGAGAATCAATTGGATTTCTTCCAGTCCGTTAGATTCAGGACTGCATTGCTCTTGCTTCGGAGGGGGTCAATGCTTTAGATTAAAAAACTTTTGGTGGAAATATGGCTTTAAAAATTGATATCAAAAAATCTTTTGACACAATGAATTGGGGCTTCATCATTAGAGTTTTAAGAGCTTTTGGATTCTACAAGAGATTTATTAGCTGGATTGAAACAATTTTTCAATATGCTAATCTTCCTATATTGATTAATAGTTATCTTAAAGGATTTTTTCTAATGCAACCAAGGTATTCAACAGGGAGATCCACTTTCTCCTCTTTTTTTCTGCATCATAGAGGACTTCTTGAGCAGATACATTAAGAAAAAAGTTGATGAGGGCAATATAACTCCTTTTTTCGCAGCAAGAGGTATTTCCATTCCTACACACCTTCTTTTTGCAAATGACATTATTTTTTTTGCAAGGCTTCAAAAAAGAATGTTCGTTGCATTATGGAAATTTTTAATGTCTACGAAAATTTATCCGGCCAAAGAATTATAGGAAATAAATCAAATGTCTTTTTTGGCAAGCATGTTAATGTGAAAAGATCATATGATTTGATTAATATTATAAAGATGTGACTAGGTGCGCTTTCGTTTTGCTACTTGGGGTCCTTTTGTTCAAAGGAGCTCCAAAACCAAAACATCTTAGGTCAGTTGTAGATAGCATATTGATGAAACTCTCTAAATGGAAAGGAGATTCTCTTTCTATGTCAGAATATTTGACTCTGATTAATTATATCATCTTTGGAGCCCTTAATCATAACTTTATGAGATACAGATAGCCAGTTAGTTTATTGAAGGAAATTGAAATAGCTATGAGAAATTTTTTTTTTTTTGGACCAGAAATATATTTAAGAAGAAATTGATTTTTGTTGCATTGGCCAAAACTTGCATTCCAAAAAATGAGGCTCGTTTGGGTATCAGGTCTTTCAAAGTGATTAATGCAGGCTTTATCATAAAAATGGCTTGGCGGATTATGACGTAGAATTCTGTGGCAATGAATTTCTTTCATGGTAAATACCTTGGCAGATTGATAAACCTTGACATGGGCTTTTTACATCTTTAGTTTGGCTTGCGATACATGTAGCTTATTCAATTTTACTGGAGGAGATTTGTTAGTACCCGAAACCGGGTATGGTGATGTGTAGGGGTTTAATTAAAAGCAAATGTGTAATTAAACCGTTTAATAAATAAAACACATAAAAATTCCAAAATTTACCCACACTTTTGGTAAAATTTCATTTTAGCCAATTTGAAAAACATATTAGAATATATTGGGCCAAATAGTAATTTGTCCTAAAGTCCACTATTTTTATTATAGAAAACCATCAAGTAGCTCTTTAGTCAAATCAATGGGCATTTTCGAAATAGAAGTTTTCATGTGAACAGTTTGAAAAATCAAACCTCTAGTATCATCACACAAACAACGAAAAACAGGAAATAAAAGTACATACATCCAAATTTAGTCCAGAGAGAAAGTGTTTAAGTTTACATGCCTTAGAAAAAGAAAGACTGAAAATAAAGTACAGATAAATCATCACTGAACCGTAGTGGCCTTGACATCACACTCATTTAATCGACGCTCCTCCTAGCACCTCTTTGGGGGGTTAAAAACAATAAAACGTGAGCTATTAGTCCAGTAGGATACAATTGACTTATTTGAAAATAGTTAGTTCGAAAATATTTCGCTAGAATATAATAAAATGAATAAGGCAAGAACAACTCATAATAAATAAAATGCATAAATAACAATTGTTGAAAATACATAAACTTACTGGTGGCTAGCCTTACAACAACTGATCGGTAATAAGACATTATCTGAGTATCTGAACAAGGTTTCTCAAGCAAAACTATCAATCGCTGATGTCTAATTAGACAGCATTTGAAAGCACAATCCACTTGGACAGGACAAACCAAGTGTTAAAAGCACCTCACTTAAGTCTCTCAAAATAATGTATCTAATTATATATAGACTTTCGACCCAAAACATTTAATACATATATATATGCTCTCCATTTTCAAAACCACTTTGAAATATCAAGGAAACCATAGTAGCATTTAATAAAACCTGGTTTAGGTGTCCTAACTCGTTAGTAAAATAAGTCTATTGATAACTTCATGAATACCAAGGCTTCTCGCTTGGTCACCAAAACTTAAATCAAACCACATAGATATCCTAAGTATTTGAGATAAACCAAAACTCAGTTATACTAAACATCTAGCTTAATTTGTGTGCTTAAAACAAATTACATTATAATTTAATATTTCTTGATTTACGTGCAAACTAGGAAAACTCATATTAGTGTTTAAAACATTGTTATTTGAGTTCAAAATAATAAAACAGGGCTGACTAAACTGAAACAAGGTTCCTGCACGTATTCTGCCTCTGTCTGGTTGATCGGTCTGGCAAGTTCAGTTGACCGTATAGGGATGGAATGTCCTGTCTTATTTTGTAGCCATCTGGTCAACTGGAGAAGGTGTCTAGTTGATCGGACCGTTGCGGAGTAAAGAGTTCCCATCTTCGGCCCAACCTACAAACAGCTCCAAATCCAACTCCAACTCCAAACAACTCCATATATCCAACACAGTAAATAAACAATTTTTAGAACCTAAATAACTAGAATCAAACTCAAATCCATCAAAAATCATTCAAAATCTCATTTGACATTCAAGTTTTCAAAACTAATGAAAATAGAAATTTCAAAACTAAAAATTAAGTTATTTGAATCAAAGAATGAGTTTAAAATGAACCTCTAAAGTTTTAGAAAGCTCAGGGTTTAGGTGTTTCAAAGTTTAAACTCAAGTCTTTGGTGAAGTTTAGCGAGAGAGGGAGTGAGGGAAAATGGGAAAAATTGAAAAATGAAGCGGGAGGCAGGTTTAAATAGATGAAGGGAAACCTTCTTGGGGAGGTTTTATAGCGGCAAATGGTGCTGAGGGCCAAATTCAGCTTTGCGACTGCAGTGGAATCTCAGCTGGCCTAGGCAGTTTATAGAGTTGTAGGTGTCTAGTTGATTGGTAAAAAGGTTTGGTCGACCAGTCAGGGGTATTTTGGTAATTTCATAAAATTTCAGGAGTAAAAATGTAATTTTCAAAATATATATTTAAAACCTAGAAAATATTATTTGAAATACATTTTAATTGTTTTAAAACATATTTTAGCACATTAGTTAATCTAGTTTAGCATAATTAATTACAATTAATTCTAACGGGCGTTATAAGATTATCTGGATCGTGGGCAACGATTCTAACGTCAAATTTTGGACTGATAATTGGGTGGATTATCCTCTGAGCTCTAAAATCATTTACCAACGGGTTTTGCGACTAGAAGCTAGAGTCAAAGATTTTTGTCTTCAAGATAGATGGATTCTTCCAGATATTTTTGGTAGCCTTTTTCCTGGAATTGTTTGAGACATCAAGCATGTTATAGTTGTTGAGGGATGCAAATATGAAATCATCAGGGGTCATTGCTCGACAGGACTTCCAAGAACTGAAGATTTCTACGAACATCTACGTAATAAGGCTCAATCATCAGTTGAGGGAACAAAATTTGGAGACAAGGAATTTAGCCTAGAAGGACTATCATGGTTTGGAAAGTTTTGCACAACAAAATTGCCACGGAAGTTGCTCTTAAAAAGCATGGTTTCTCTCTTGCCTCTTTTTGTAGACTTTGTATGGCTGCAGAAGAATTTCCTGATCACTTATTCCTTAATTGTTCGTTTGCTAGAATGATTTGGGATTATGTTCAAGAGGTTTTTGGCGTGAGAATTGATCTAACCTCTAATGTCACAAATACGTTGGAGACAGCTTTAAAGAAAAAATTTAGCTCTCAGATTTTTACTTTATGGGCAGCTTCGATTATCAATGCGACGCGATATGGATGATATGGAAAGTTAGGAATGGGGCAATCTTTGAAGATAAAGTGTCTTCAAGGCACCACGTGTTGGCTTGCATTCACAGTGGGGTTTATGAAGCGGATTATTTGGAGAATGATTGCATGAATTCAATCTCAGATCTTTTGATACTTCTACATCTTCAAATCAAGGGCAGAGTGGGTAAGGCTCCTAGAATTATTGAAGTCCAATGGTGTCCTCCAAGTCCAGGATGGATTAAGGTTAACACAGATGGTTCTACTAATAGCTCTCCATATCCTGTTAGTTGTAGTGGAATATTTTATACTTATCGGGGTTTTTGATAAGGCTGTTTTTCAATTTCCATTGGAAGTGCTCATGCTTTCGAGGCTGAACTTTTGGGGATAAGCACAGCAATTGATTATACCAAACGGTATCATTGGGATAACCTCTGGTTTTTAAAGCGATTCCACTTATATTATGGATCTTTAAATAAGAAGAGTCTTTCTGATCCATGGAAATATAGGAGTAAATGGATCAATGCCCTCAATTATCTTAGCAAAATCAATTACAGAGCATCGCACATTTTTCGTGAAGGAAACTTAGTGGCTGACAAGTTGGTGTCACATGGAATACATCTCAATAACTTGGAATGGTGGTTTCAATATCTAGATTTTTGCACTAGAGATTCAACATAACCTCACTGAATTACCAAACTCTCGCTTTCGGCTTTCTAAGTAAATATGTACTATTTTTTCAATTTTGTCTTTTTTCCCAATGGGTTTGGACTAAGAGGTTTTAATGAGGCATGTTTGGAGATGTGAGCAAGGTTCGAGTTTCGACTTTAGCCTTTGGGAGCATCTCTTGTCCATTAGTTTGAAAACTTGAATTTAGGTTGTCTTTATTTTTTTTGTATTTCTTTCTAATTCTTGGACACCTGTATGTATATCTACTGATGTTTACTCTTATTATGTACTATTTTTCTTTTATTTCTAATAAAATTTCATTGGAATAGAAAAATGAAGAGGATGCTAGAGGGATGTCGACATAATCGAGATATCTTTGTGCATCTGTTGATTTCTATCTCAATTATCATTTGTTCAAAAAAAATTACAAGTATTAAATTACTTAAAAATGGAATAATAAAGTCTTTAAAAAAAAATTTCATTGCACTGATGTTATGATAACTCAACCATTTATTCAAATATTCTTTAAAAATAAATAGTAAATAATAAATTAAAAATAAACTCAACTCAGCCATTATAATGAGTAGAAGAACCTCATTGAGATAGCTCAACCGAAGATGAGGATGGTAGAGAGAGAGTTCCCACCACCGCAAGATGCGATGAAGCTAACGACAAATCTGATTCGACAGAGAGGGCCCAAATGCCAGTTGTTAACTGAAGATCGTACAGAAAATGATCGGAAGATGGATGCATTTATGTCAAGCTTTGTTTCTGATTTGAAGAGGCCCTCAAAAATTCTTTTCAAAGCCCTATACGATAAGTTGTTTTCTCTTTCATTAATTGGGGATTCACCTGACCTTTGAAGAGCAGGTCACCAATCCGCATCCCTCACACGATCATGTCCGTCCACTAAAATCTAGATAACCCAAGATGACAGAACGCTCCTCCAACTTTCTTTAGGAATGGACATTAGACGCCTCCTATGTATATATATTTTAATTTTTTTACCGAAGGACCCAAGATCTTACAATGTTTGTAATTTTAATAATTTTTGGAGAATAAACTCAAACCCTTTCACTAAATTAAAATTAAAAAACAAATCTCCTATCTATATTTTTTAATTTTTTACCAAAGGACCCAAGATCATAAAATGTTTGAAATTTTAATAATTTTTGGAGAATAAACTCAAACCCTTTTACGAAGTCTCAGTTTTTGGTATTCAAGTTTAACCTCAACTAAATTATATTTTTTCATCTGAATTTTTGCCTTTTTTTAAAAAATTAACAAAATTTATAATTATTTTTTGAAAAATCAATCAATATTAATTTAAAAATTTCATCTCTAACTAACTTATTAAACGAAAATTAAATTAAAATTAAAAAAAAACCCAAACGGTGACTAAATTAAAATTAAAAAAAAAGAAAAAAGAAAAAACCGTCAAACCCTAAAGAAATCAAAACCCGTCAGAAAATAAGAGCAAAAAAACCATAAGAAAACAGAAAGTGGAAGTTGTCGTCGCCATGCAGTCCGTCGCACCGCCCCGGACCAGCGGAGCTTCGTCGCCGACCGGAATCCGTCAGCTTGTCACGCCGGCGAAGCAACCACGAGCTCTATCGCTCCAAAACGACGTCGGAGAAGGAGTGGAAAAATCGCTGCTGCTTCGATTAATCCGTGCAACCTCTAGTCACCATCAAGAGAAATTGTCGCTCGTGAGCCTCTGATTTGTTCGCCCCTTGTTTGCAGTCGACTCCCAGATCGCTCCACCTCCTAGCGGCCGCCACCTCCCGCCGGGTTCGTGTCGCCAAAGCCCAAAGGTATTGGGAAATAGGTACTATGTGTGCTGGGAAAATAATTCTCCCATTTTAGTTATCATGAGTTTAATACCCGTGTATTGCACATGGAAGGAAGAAAAAAATAAAGAAAAAAAATTAAGTATTATATGATAAAAATAATTGGTTAAAATAAATATTATAATTATAATAAGTATAATTCTTATCAAAATGTCTCCCAACAATGAATATGCAAAATCAATATGATAATAATACTAACAATAATAAAAACGAAAACAAAAGCAAAAAAGAAAAAAAAAAATTTCTATAGTTATACCCATTTAAAGAAAAAAATTAAAACAAAAAAAAAAGCAGAAAACAAAAAAAAAAAAGAAAAAAAAATTTTAAACTCAAAAGAACCGGAAAAAACTAACCCTAATAAAAATATTAGAACAAAATAAAATATATATATCCCATTTTCTCCTTTTTTTACTGTTTTAAAAAAATAAATTTTTTTATCAGGTTATATATATGCAAAAACTTAAAAAAATTTATTTTTAAAATATAAAACAAAACAAACAAAAAAGAAAAAAAAAACATGCAGAATCCTTAAGAAAAATGGGGTCTTTAAAAAATAGAATAAAAGAAAAAAAACACAAAAAAAATCAAAATAAAGATAAAAAGTTTAAAGTAAAAAATCATTTAAAAATAAAAAAAAAGATAAAATGAGCAAAAATACAATACAACAATAGATCAGAATCTAATGTCTAAAATTTAGCGTAAAAAAAAGGTAAAAACAATATTAAGAAAAAAAAAAAACAAACTCTAAATAGGGGTAAAACCGGCAACACATTGTAGGAAAAAGAAACTAAAAAAGAGGCGTAAAATGGTAATTATACTGTATGAGTAGTCGGCAATTTCTCCATAATAGGGGTAAAAATGTCAACTCACTGTAGATGAAAAAAACCAACTAAATCAGATGGGCAAAAAAGTCTCTGCATTGTAGATAAAACAGTAAAATATGTGAGGACAAAACCGTCTTTTCAATGTAGATAAGCCAAAATCAGCACATAGGATACGGTCAAAATCGGTAGTTTAATGTAGAAAAAAAAACTATTGTGCATTACTGTAGAAAAAAAACTGTACAGCAAAAGCAAAAAAGATATTAAAAAAATCACTGCTTTTTAAACAGTGAAATATTGAATCCTTTTACTGTAGCAAAGCAGCAAAAAAAAAAAAAAAAAAAAGAAACTGTAGCAAAGCAGTAAAAATTAAAAAAAAAAACACTATTAATTGAACAGTAAAGCAAAACAGCAAAAGTAAAAAAAAAAAAAAAAAAAAACCGCAGCAAAGCAGTAAAAGTAAAAAAAAAAAAAAAAAAAAAAAGAACACAGCAAAGCAGCAAAAGTAAATATAAAAAAAAAAAATAGTATTCACCGACTTACACTCCTTTAGTATATATAATAATGTTCTAGAAAGTTAGCTAGTATATATAATAGCCTTTTTGAGCCTTTTTTTTTTTTTTTGGTTAATTATTGTCAGATAACTAAAATGCGTTAGAAACTTAGTTTGTCTCTGGGGAACAATTTGAGTTGTAAAAATTTGATTGGAGTTTAGTTGAATTGAGTTACGCATTTGGTATGTGTTTGACTGATTTGGGTTAAAATTTGTAAAAACTTGACAAGTGTTTCGGAAAAAAGAAAATCAATATGAAGTTTGTTTTATTCGTCTCTAAATTTTATGTGAAGTTATGAATTTTTAAAGTTTGAATTTTAAGTTATTGTTGGAGTTGTGAATGGTAAAATAAATTATAATTGGAGTTGTGAATAGTGACACAAATTACCGTTGATTTTCAGAAATAGATAAAAAAAAAAATGGAACTCAATGGAATTGAAACTTTTTTCAGAAAAAATAAAAAACTTTTTCAAAAAAAGATAAAAATCATGATGAAAAAAGTACAGTTTAGGGAGTGTTTAGAGAGTTGGTTCATTCCAACTCAAATTGTACTGTTTTTTGTCTTTTTCTCAAAAAAGTTTTTGTCTTTTTCTCAAAAAGTTTTTTATCTTTTCTGAAAATTCAAAAAAATTTACTATTACAACTAAAATATTTTAACTCAAACTAACCAACCAAACACCCTCTTAATTTAAACTAAATTTGTTGCCAAACAAACCCATAATAGTGTTGGACGGAAATGAGCAAATTACCAGCATGTAAAGAGTTCAAGGGTTTGTTTTTTTTTTTTTTTGGGGGAAAATTCAAGAAGAAAAACTAAAGAAAATATCAAATTGTCGCCGTTTTAAAAGTTCAGATGTTTTTTTTTTTGTTTTTTGTTTTTGTTTTTTTCTTTTTTTTTTAACAAGTACACTTAGAAGGAAATTCCGACAATTTCCCAATTTCCTTTACTCCCTCCAAAGTCTAAGCCCTCCATCCTTCCATCCAACGGAGGAAAATGGCTCTCTCCTTCGCTTTCACCCAGCATTTGCCTCCGAAACCTCTCTTGACCGTAAGCAGATATCTCTTTTGTTTCTTTAATTTGTTTTGAGTATTTATTTTAGATTTTTGACTAATGACTTTTTATGTTGCAGCTTCAAAGCCATGGAAGAAAGCAAACGCTATCTGGGTTTTGGAGAAATTCACAAAGAAAGGGGAGGAGTCTTGTCCTCAGAGCAGGCCCAAAGAGGATATCTTTTGGTACAGAATGCAGAGAGGCCTTACAAGCTGGGATTGATAAGCTTGCTGATGCTGTTTCTCTCACTTTAGGACCTAAAGGTCTCTTGCTTTTACTTGTCCGCTTTTTATCTGGCCACTCCTTTTTCTTTTGACTTATTTATTTATTTATATTTATTCTGTAATCACATAATATGAATTTGAATTACTATGTTAACTGATGCACTAGATAACTTATTGTCATATATCTGTGCTGCTAAGCTTTCTTCGTATTGTTGTTTTTTCGGACACAAAAATTATTCAAATTTCTTTTCTCATCATACCAAAGAAAATATGTTTCAAAATGAAGTGGGCTTTGGGGACTATGGTTTCTTCAAACATTAAATTAGAAAAAAGAAAATGTGTTAAATCCAATGAATGTGTTTTATTTCAGAAGTTGAAAATGTATCTTGTTTTTGTTTCTTTTGAAACTTCGTGTGCTTTTGCCCGTGGGAGTTAGTGACTTATCTCATGTCCTATCGTAAGTGAAAGGATAATACTGTGAAGAAAATTCTCTTTAAGAAGCTAGGTGTTTGAGGAAAGTGAAGAAAAGTTATTTTCTTATTACACTTTGTCCCTTCTTTTTAAATCACAATATTACTTGTCTAATGTTATTTCAAGTGGAATTATGCAGGGCGTAATGTTGTTCTTTCCGAGTCTGATACGTTGAAAGTAATTAATGACGGTGTTACAATTGCTCGTTCTATAGAGTTGCCAGATGCAATTGAGAATGCAGGGGCAATGCTAATTCAAGAGGTTATTCATGGTTGCTACATAATTCTCTTCTCTGAGTTTAGTTGGTGCAATTTAGGCATAAAATATTAGAGAGATCAGATAATAAGTGTTTCCCTGGCAGGTTGCGAGTAAAATGAATGATTTGGCTGGTGATGGAACCACCACTGCAATTATTATGACACGAGAAATGATCAAATGTGGGATGTTGGCTGTTGCTTTTGGTGCTAATCCAATTTCTTTGAAGAAAGGGATGGATACGACTGTAAAAGAATTAGTCAAGGTCTTAAAGAAGAGAAGTTTTCCTGTGAAAGGGAGGGATGATGTTAAAGGTAGCAATTTCTCTTTATTCAAAATCTTGTATTTGTAGCTTAATCTTGAAAAAGTGACGAGCATTGAAAATGAGATACGTTTTGCAGCTGTAGCTACAGTTTCGGCTGGAAATGATGAATTTGTTGGAAACTTAATAGCTGATGCTGTAGAAAAAATTGGCCCTGATGGAGTGATCTCAATTGAGTCATCCTCGTCATTTGAAACCTCTGTGTTCGTTGAGGAAGGAATGAAGGTAATTTCTGACAGTTCTACTAGGAGATTTAATTGTCTAATTGTTAAAAGCTGTATATTAGCATAATGAGTGAAATTATTTCGAGTACTTAATCGAGGTTAACTGTAACTGAAAATAATTGTAATATTTAGAATGGGGGAACTTTTTGTTGAATTTTAAGTTAAAAGGTTGGTACTTATTGGACTGGAAAATAAAATTTTTTTCATGGAACTATAATCAGTAGTCGAAACTTAAAAGAATTACATAGGAGAGAAATTCTAGGGAGTTGATGATGGTTTTACCCTTTACTTGACAGTAACATTCAGGAATTTGTATTCTTCATTTTGAGGTAGTGTGTGTGTGTATATATATATATATATTTATATAAACTTCCGAAGATTTTGAGATATGGTCAGTATATTCTCCAAGTATTTGTGCCATTTTAATAGCCTTTGAGGGAACTGGGGTTTTGTGGGCTATTCCCACTAGTTGACTTGTAAACAGTTATGTGATAATACCCTCTCCCGTGGAGGCTGGATATTAGAGGCCAACATCACTGGAAGGTGGCTGTTTTAGCGGTTTTTTGGGGGACTTGGTTGGAAAGGAACCAAAGAATATTTTAGGATCACAAGGAAGAAAATGCTGTTGTTTGGGATAGAGTGAGAGTACTCCACTTTGATAAGGAGTTTAGCGGTGTGTTCGTCTCTGATATAGTTGGGAGCTGAGCTCCCTTTTTGTAGCTCATTTTATAATTCTTTTTTTTTAAAGGAAATGTTTTCCTCCTTCCGTACTTAACATTTGATCGTTCGTATACGGATAGTGTCGAAAAATATGTCTTCTTATGCTCTTAGTTACACTGTTATGTTTCATGCTGTACAGATTGACAAGGGTTACATGTCCTCATACTTTATAACAAACCAGGAGAAGTCCACTGTAGAGTTTGACAATGCTAAAGTCCTTATAACTGATCAGAAGATATCTACTGTTAAAGAAATTGTGCCTTTACTAGAAAAGACTACCCAGTTGAGTGCGCCCTTGCTGATTGTTGCGGAGGACATCTCAAGGCAAGTACTGGAAACACTTGTGGTAAACAAAAAACAAGGTTTATTGAACGTTGCTGTCGTAAAGTGTCCAGGATTCGGGGATCGAAAGAAAGCACTTTTGCAAGATATCGCACTTATGACAGGTGAACATATTTAGGACCTAGTAGTTTCATCTTGATGGTTAACATTCTTGATTCAGCCACTAGTTTTTGAAGCAGTTTTACATAAATCATTTCTTAGCATGGAGTCCTATTTGTTGTCAACTTAAAGCGTGTGGTCCATTGATGTTCCAAGTTGCATGGTTGGAAGGGCCATTTTGTCACACATGAAGAACCCAATTTAATATCAAGAAGAATATGTTTAATATATAACTGTTCAATTCTGAATTTCTAGATATTTTATTTCTTAAGGTGACTGTCCTTTAGCATTCGACACTGCAGGGTTTTTATTTTTTATTTAAGGTGCTTATGTTAAATTCTATGGGGTATAAAAATAAGTCTACCTTATGGTGAAGATTATGCATCCAAAATGCTTAACCAATTTTCTATTTTATCATCTTATTCTCAAAAGAACTAGGAAAAGTAAGGTAAAAGGATGAGACATTCTCATGGAGGAATACCTTTTGAATGCGCCTTTCCGATGATACAACTCATACTATTTGTTGATGGAACAAGAGGCCTAAATGTGTAGACTAGAATGTGCAGCTTTTTCCTAGATAGAAAGAGGAAATTGTTGAATTTGAACGCTACAGCAAATAAACACAGCATAACGTTCTTCACACCTCTTCAGCCCTGTTAGTTAACCACATTAGTTTTTCTTAAAATCTTGAGCTGTACCTTTTCTTCTGGTGTGGGCTTTATTGAAAAAATGAAAAATTCATTGTCATTTAGTGTGCCCAGTAAACCTTAAATTTCGCATTGTTATGCAGTGCATTTTTAATTATAATAGAACAACCTGATTCATTTGTTGCAATATCTTAACATGACAATCCACCAGGTGCTGATTTTCTCTCTGGAGATTTCGGTTTGACCCTTGAAGGAGCAACTTCGGATCAACTTGGTATTGCGCGGAAAGTGACCATCACTAGTAATTCGACAACCATAGTTGCTGACCCTTCTACTAAAGCTGAGATTCAGGCAAGGATATCACAGATTAAGAAGGATCTTGCAGAAACAGATAACGCCTACTTGTCAAGAAAGCTCTCTGAAAGAATTGCCAAACTTACTGGTGGAGTGGCAGTTATTAAGGTATGAGACATGTACAAGTGATTCAAACCTTGTGCGAGAAAGCCTCCACATTTTTTAATCTCATCTGTTTTCATGGTGTGTTGTACTGTTTAGTAACTACAAGAAACTAGTCTTGAACGGAAAAAAATACGACGCCAAGATTACCGCTAAGCGATGAGAGAAATTATACATTGACAAAATTATGCAGGAAAATTGACATTCTAAGTACTTCATATCTTTTCTCTCTTGAGTTTCTACGTATCTGGAGATGTTAGTGTCCGTGTTGTACTCTATTAAGCACTACGACTCTGACTCAGGTAGGAGCACACACTGAAACAGAACTCGAAGACCGAAAACTTAGAATTGAGGATGCAAAAAATGCTACATATGCCGCTATGGATGAAGGGGTGGTACCTGGTGGTGGTGCCACTTATGTACATCTCTCAGAATTGGTTCCGTCCATTAAAAGTTCTCTTGATGATCTAGACGAACAAATTGGTGCTGACATCATTGCAAAGGTGTGATAGTTTCCTTTATATTTGTTAGCTAATCATATTCTTTCCTTTGACGCATGTTTGTATATGCTTGCATCTTCGCATATCTACGAGTTCATGTCATTTTGGGTCAGAGGGTAAATTTGGTGCAAAATTGTTGAAGTTTTTGCACAGAGTTAGGTCTATTGTAACAACGAAAATGTAGAATTGGTCATGCAAGAACAGTGCAGAATCTGTTCAATTTTTTGAGTACTCCATCTCACCTGGATTCTATTCTAGAAGCAAACTCTTGTGGGGGTTAGCTGTTTTAGCTGGGGGAATTTGGATTGAAAACCGCAGAACTTTTTGAGGATCGCAAGGAAGAAAGTGATGCGATTTGGGATAGTGTGAAATCCTTGGTAGCTCGTTGGGTCCACCTACATAAAGAGTTTAGTAGCCTGTTATCTGCTATAGTTAGTAGCTGAGCCCCCATTTTGAAGATTAGTTTTGAGCTTTTAATTTGTGTTTTTATTTTGGTTCATTAGAGGATAACTCTTTAGAAGTCATTATGGTCATGTTAAAAGCTCGGAAGAAATGCAAAGAGTTTGTGTTAAAAATTAATGGAAGAATAGCCTTTTATATTCAACTATCTTCGAACTTTGTTTGGCAAATGTTAATGGTATTCTTTTATTTTTCTCTTGCGTTTGGGGACCTGCTGATCAAAATGTGAGTAAAATTTGTCACTAATCCATTAACAGGCTCTCCTAGCACCCGCAAAATCAATTGCAACGAATGCAGGGGTTGATGGAGAAATTGTTGTGGAAAAGATTCGGACATCTGATTGGCGAATAGGATACAATGCAATGACAGGCAGCTATGAAGATCTTCCAAATGCCGGGGTCCTAGATCCCTGTCGGGTTTCAAGGTGTGCCCTTGAAAATGCAGTCTCCATTGCTGGGTTACTTCTAACAACTCAAGCCATACTTGTTGAGAAAGCAAAGCAAAAAGAGCCGCGTGTCCCCCTTGTTCCCGGAATAGCTCCTTAGCATGTCACTGGAAATCCAAAAATCCAAGAGGCATTGAAAGACAAGGAAGAAGCCATTTGGAGATTCAATTGGTTGGCTATAATTAGTGACAGCGCTTGTGGATGAATTCCCTTGGTTTTCGATGTGGGACGAAGAGGAAACAAACCGTATGAAGATTGACACAAAAAGACGTGTTTCAGGTCGCAATATTAGAATATGAGAAGCATGAGTTCTCCATAGAGGTGGTCGAGCTCAAAATTTTGGCGCTGGCGACTTGGTCGCCCTTGTAGAATCATCACAACTAGTATAGTTTTTCTATTAAGCTTTAACTTTTTTTTTCCCCCTCTTTCTTTTCACAGGGCTAGTTCACATCAGCAAAACTTTTGGAATCGGGGATCTATGCAATGAAATTCAAGGCTTTCTTCAAAATTATAATTTTGATATACTATCGTTTGTTCCCCAAGACATCATTCTTGGTCATTTTTTACAGTGTTTGTTGTCTGCGTCATCTAGGGAACAGATTTTTATTTAGAATTCATGCTGTAAAAAAAATATATCTATATACAAATACAAATACAGAAGTCATGTTGCCAAAAGAGGAACTGTTTGTCCACACATGAAAAAGGAACTATCTTTTCTTTTTAGACTAAATTGTTCATTTAGTCTGTAAACTCTTAAATTTACGAAAATTTAGATGAAATCTGTTAGTTAGTAAATTACTTTTTGACCAAATTATTAATAGATTCTGTGTAAGAATTATTATAGTAACATTTTAATAATTTAAAGACATTTTAGCTACAAGAAAAAAATAAGAAATCAAAGTTATGCAGTTTAAGAATTATTAAAATAATATTTTAATAATTTAAGGAAATTTCAGCTACAAGAAAAAAATAAGAAACCAAAGTTACGTGAAACCAAAGTTACGTGAACTTAAAAGTTTAGAAACTAACAGAATAATATATGCTTCTTTTCAATAGCCTTACATTTTTCTTTCCCAGTAAACATCGTATAGGATTCGTCCCCTTTTTTTTTTTTTTGGTCTAAGAAATATGAAAAATTGTGGGTAGTCAACAGCAACAAAACTCGAAAGTACAGATCACTTGAGCTCCAACTAAGATCCAGCATTCCATATGCCAAAACATTACTTGATCTCCAAATTTAGGCCTCAACCTGCCAAAACAAAGTCCATCAAGTCATCAAACGAGAGGTGGATAAAAGCAAATAAAACAAACCAATTCTCGAAGAGACTAACAATAACTGCACATTCCAATATGTGTGCATTTTTTTCTTGGTTAAAACACAGAAAGACCATTTATGGAACGCTATTCTGCTCTTGAACTTAGGGTGATATAAGATCAATAAGAATAAAATCAACATTACTCAGCAAAGCCCCGAAATTCTTACAAGAATTAACTGCCACGCAAGAGTCATGTGTAATCTTTTCATGTTTCACCTCTTTACCAATTTTTTTTACTGATTTTTTAAATTAAGTATTTGGGGGTTTTTTTTTTTTTTTAATCTAATTTATGAAGATTTTTTTTTTTTTTTTTTAAGATTGCTTTGAGCTTATTAATTTTTTAGGGAAAAAAAACATACTTTTGTTCAAAGACTTTGCTAGCTGAGACAACCTTTCCATCTCTGTCACATTACTGTCATACTTCCATTTTCGTACAAAATAAAATGTGAGGATCAAAACAACCTTTTTTAAGAATCAGGGATATTTTAACAAACAAAAAATATAATACCAACCAATTGAACAGTGATGGAGGGTCTGCCCACAATAAACATGTTCAGTAGAAAAGAAAAGAAAATAAGAAACCAGCTACTGTAGCTGGTCTGCCCACAACTTATGACCTAGATTTTTTTTTTTTTTTTTTTATATTCTAAAACTTTTGCAGGTCCCTTCTTCTTGTTTTCTTTGACCTACGAGCCAATCAATGACTAGTCAGTACCCACACCCATAGGTAAAAATGTCATCCCTACATTTTCTATATTACAAAATATTAGTAGTACTCTTTTTTCTCTTGTAGTAGTTCTTGTAATCCTGTCAAATACAGATCAATTCAGAATGTCACGAGATTTATTGGTTGTAATATTGTTCATTTCTTCTCTAGTCATAAGTACCCGCGCCAAAAGCCCTGATGAGCGATATCGTGAAAGAGTTCTCACCAGTATTCTCGAAATAGTAAGTATTCCCGAAACAAAAGTAGTCATACTTAACAACTTACCAGATAAAGGTGAGGACCAAGTTCATTGTCAGTCTAAAGACGACGATCTCGGAGTTCATGTCTTACCTTTTAATGAGTGGAAATTCCGACCGACTTTTTTTGGGCTCGCACTCTTTTTTACTGTCAATTCACCAAGAATGCTACGTCGGCAACATAGGAAGCCAGAAGAGATGTCAACACGAGATGCCCAACCTATTGCTCATGGGAAGTTCTTGACGATGGCGTGCATGGTTTCACGAAAACGATCATAAAAATGATATAATATATGCTTGGCCAAATCTACAAAGGTCGTACGCAAAAAAGATAGCTATGTAGGAAACATTAAGGGCATGTTTGGTTTCTAATTCATTTTAAACTAAATTGTACTTTTTTCATCATGATTTTTGTCTTTTTCTGAAAAAGTTTTTTGTCTTTCTGAAAAATTTTTTGTCTTTCTGAAAATTACTATGAAACTTAAAATCTTAACTAAACTCATTCACTAAACACCTCTAAGTTGATATATTTCTTATTCTAGCGATCAAATAAATTATCATTCATTTAAACTAAATTGTACTTTTTTCATCATGATTTTTGTCTTTTTCTGAAAAAGTTTTTTGTCTTTTCTGAAAAATTTTTTTGTCTTTTCTGAAAAATTACTATTGAAACTTAAAAATCTTAAACTAAACTCATTCACTAAACACCCTCTAAGTTGATATATTTCTTATTCTAGCGATCAAATAAATGATGAATTCTTATGTTTTTATCTCATGAGTTCCATAATTTGACTCTTCTTTTCTAAAAGAGTTGGTACCAAATCCAAAAAGATAGTTACTTTGGATATGAATGGATATTGCACATATGTCGAACAACAAAACCAAGGGCAAAATTGATAATTATTCACAAGCTAAATAATACTTGATCTCAGTATATTTATTAAGGGTATTCGGGGTATTTTATGTTAAAATTAAGTGTTTTTTGAGGAAGAGCGTAAATTTGCATATTAAACGTAATCTGACTCTGTAAAAATTCAACACTTCAAAACACAAATTATACTTCTGAATAATAGCCAAATATAAGTTACAGAAAGATAAATAACCCAATTTACAAAATTCTTTTTATTCAACAAATTGTCAGAAATACATCCAATGTAGGGCACAAATCCTAACATACCAGATGTGGTAGACTTGAACACGTGCCATAGACTCTCTTTTGGGAGTTGGGAGCGTGCCAGTCGCATTGGGACAGTGGGACGAAACTTCGAACTTTGATTAATATACATATATATATATATATATATATATGTCTGCAATCTAATGCTGAGAAGTCACATAAGAGTTTTTAGGCTGCCATTCAAAATTTTCTGCCGTACTAGATGACAATCTATTTCTATGTGGTTTGTTCTTTCGTGGAACACTGGGTTGGCCACTATGTGCAGCGCAGCTTGATTGTCACAAAATAGTAAGCTGGTCATCATGTGTGAGTAATATGCAGATCCTTTAAGGAGAGAAGCCACATTAATTCACACGTAGCATTTGCCATGGAGCGATATTCTGCTTCAGCAAAGGATCTAGAAACGGTTAGCTGTTTCTTTGACTTCCATGAAACCAGTGAGTCACCAAGAAGCACGCAGAAACCACTAATAGAACGCCTTGTATCAGGGCATGAAGCCCAATACGAGTCAGTAAAGGCCTTCAGCTGAATTGTGGAAGAAGAAAAGAAGAAAAGACCCCCAGTTGTACCTTTGATATATTGTAAGATATGACAAGCAGCCTGCAAGTGTGGAGCTCTTGGTGTAGTCATGAATTGACTAAATCGGTTCATAGAATAGGCCAGATCAATTCTCGTACTGGTTAAAAACAAAAGCTTGCCTATCATCCTTCTAGAAAACAAAGGATCTTCAAGCAACTCCCATTCTGTTTGAGACAACTTCACATTGGGATCCATTGGACTATTTCTACTCTTACAACCAAGAACACTTGCATCAAACAAAAGTTCCAGGGCATAGTGTCTCTGACTAACAGAGATTCCTTTGTCGGGTCTAGCAACTTCCAAGCCCAAGAAGTACTTTCATTGTCCAAGATCCTTGAGTTTAAAATGTTTGTCAAGCAATACTTTGAGATTTGCCACAGATTTGTCATTGTTACTAGCTATCACAATATCATCAACATAAACTAGTGGGGCAATGAAATTCTCACCATCAGTCTTGACAGAAAGTGAGTGATCAGTATTGGATTGAGTGAAACCTTTATCGACGATGGCTTGCGAAAACTTGAAGAACCATTGTCTTAAGGCCTACTTCAAGCCATAAATGGATTAATGAAGTTTGCAAATAGTGTCAGCAGATAAGGTCTCCCCCTCACGGTGAAAACCCGGTGGAAGAGTCATATACACTTCCTCATCTAAATCACCGTGCAAAAAAGCATTATTAACATCTAATTGTGTGAGGCTCCAACCATTAATTGCAGCTAAAGCAAGCAAAACCTTCATCGTGGCAAGTTTAGCTGCAAGGGAAAAAGTATCGAGGTAATCTATTCCTTGTTGAGTGTACCCCTTGGCTACAAGCCTCGCTTTGTACCTCTGAATGGTCCCATCAGCCCGATATTTTATTTTGTATACCCATTTACAACCAATTGGCTATTTTCTTGGTAGAAGAGAAACTGAGGACCATGTATTGTTACTCTCCAAAGCACACAGTTCAGCAGCCATTGCTTCTTGCCTAGTTGGATCACTAGCAGTTTAGGAGTAGGTGGAAGGTTCAGTGTGAGAACAAATAGAGTATACAAAGAAGTGGAGAGAAGGAGATAATCTATCATAACTGAGAACTTGTAAAAGAGGATGATCGGTGGAGTGTTTTGTGCCAACAACATAACAATGAAAATCCTTGAGATAGGAAGGAGGTTTGATGACACAAGTTGAACAAGAAGAGATGGAAGAATCAAGGATAGGAGAGACAGGAGAGGCATTGGACCTTGAAGAATCAAGCACAAGGGAAACATAATTATCAACACAGTGAGGAGGGGAATGGGAAGAATTGTTTCAGAAAAAATGTCTGTCATAGGTAATTTATCTAAACTGCGTTTAAAGGGAAAGATTTGTTCATGGAAAATGACATCTCTTGAGATGTAAACATTGTTTGTGGACAAATCCATAAACTTGTAACCCTTGTAACCAGGAGGATAGCCAAGAAAAACTAACGGATGGCCCGAGGTGAGAATTTTGTATGAAAATGTTGCAAAGTAGAACCATAGCACAAACACCCAAAACATGTAAATGAGTAAAACTTGGTTTCATTTTCGAAAGAAGTTCAAAAGGAGTTTTCTTGGAGAAAAGAGGTGTGGGAGTCATATTGATTAGATAGACAAAAGTCAAGACACAGTCACCCCAAAATGCTAATGGAATGTTTGACTGGAAATACAAGGCATGAGCAACATTGAGAATGTGCTGATGTTTCTTCTTAACCATAGAATTTTGTTGTGGTCTATCAACACTGGAATGAAAAAGGATAACACCATGTTCGTAGAAAAAATTAGAAAAAGCTAATTCAAAAGCATTATCAAATGTATTGACTTAATATTGACCCCAAATTGAGTGTTAATGAGCTTAAAGAATTCTGGAAAAATAACACGCACATCTGATTTTGCACGAAAAATAAACCCAGGTAAAATGGGTACAATCGTCAACAATGTTTAAAAACTATTTGTACCTTTCAGGTTTAAGTGCGTAATATGGTCCCCAATGTCACAATGTAATAATGTAAAAGGCATATTTGACAAAGAATTGATTGAGATAAAGGGCCACCGTCATTGCTTGGACAATTGCAAATAGAACAATGCACTAGATCATTAGGAAATTAAGAGATTTGTAATTCATTTTTGAGATTCTGTATCTTTACATAAGATGAATGACCTAAACGGCAATGCCAAAGTTCCTTTTCAGAAGGAGTGGCTTGATTACATTTAATTGAAGGTGTAAAAAAATTAGATACAACTGGAAAATTGGTAACTGGAAAAAGTGGTATTGAGTATATTGAGGCCCAACGCATAGAGGTTTCCAACCCACCTACCCATCCCAATCATTTTGGCTTGAGTATGGTCCTGATAGCACAAAAATTAGCTATGAATCTAATGGAAAATTGATTGGTTTGAGTAAGACTACTAATAGACAATAGATTGAATTTGAATTGAGGCACAAACAACACATTTTGGAGAACAATTGCAAGGGATAATTTTACTGAGCCAATTTCAAAGATAGAAGCAGATTGACTGTTTGGAAGGATAATAGAAGAATTTGTTGCTGGAAAAGACTGTGCAAAGAAAGATGTTGAACAACATACATGATGTGTGGCACCACTATCTAAAATCCAAGAAGATGAATTAATGGGAAATGAAGTTAGGACTGAGGAAAGTGAAAAAAATACTACTGAAGCTTGCCACTATCCTGCTAGCCTGCTACAATTTAGAGGCTGAAGCAATGGATTTACCTTGAAGCTGTGAGCTTAAGAGAGCAATCAACTGCTGGCATTGATCCGTGGTTAGTGTGTCCAAAGGCAAAAAGGCAGACCTAGCATTGTGTCCAGCAATAGTGCTTGTGTTCACAGACATTTGATTAGCTTGTAACATGAAGTTTGTATTCAGTAGTAGTGCTTGTGTTCACAGACATTTGATTAGCATTGTGTCCAGCAATAGTGCTTGTGTTCAGAGTTCTTGGATCGAAGCTTATAACCAAGTGGATAACCATGAAGTTTGTAATATTTATCCACAATATGACCCTGGATTCCACAGTGAGTGCAAAAAGACCTGTCTCATTTGGTATTTTGAGTGAAATTGGGCGGAAATCAAAGCAGGAGAACTTAAGTCTGCAGTAGCAATAGACCTAGGCAAGAGAGAAGATCCAGAATTAATCTGGCATTGCCTTTCCTCTTGTACAACAAGTAAGAAAGGTTTAGAAATTGAAGGCAATGGCTCCATCATCAAGATTTGACTGTGTGTTTGAGAGTATGACTCATGGAGCCCCATGAGAAATTGCATTACATATTCCTTTTGCTAAAATTCCATCCAAACTCTCATTCCCTGACAATTACATACAGGAATGCGTTGGAAATTACTCAATTCGTCCTAGAGAATTTTGAGCTCAGTATAGTAAGTGCTCACATCCATGGACCCTTGATTAAGAGCAACTGTGTCTTAATCTGAAAAATTCATGGTCCATTACTTTGGTGAAAACGATCATGAAGATCAAACCAAACATTGGATGCCTTATCAAAGTATAGAAGACTACTTGCTATGTCTCGTGAAACAGAATTTAAGAGACAGGAAATTACCATCGAGTTGGAGCGAACCCAAACACCGTGAAGAAGATTGCCGACGGCAAGACAAGGAAGGCTTTCGTTGATAAAAGTGAGCTTGTTTTTGGCTGTGAGAGCCATCTCCATAGATCAACTCCAGGTGTTATAATTAGATCCGCTGAGCTGGTGAGAAACCAGAATCAGACCTGGGTGATCTTTGTTGGGGTCAGACTTCATCTCCCATAACACTGTAACTAGGTCATCGTGACCGCTTAATAAACGAACGGCGAATGTCGGCCCCTGATGGATCAAGTATTCTTAAACATTTAGGCTCGACCCAACGAACGATTTCAACTTGGCAAAGTGGCGAAGGACAAAATGACCGTACTCGACCATTTGGTCTCATTTTCTTTGAGGCCCGCCAATTCACCAAGTGTGAATCGGGTGAGCATTTGGCCCAATAAAACAAACGATGAACAATGCCTAATCCTGGGTCTTTGTGAATGATTGGTTCGTCGTTCAGCGTTCATATTTGGCAAACATCGCACAGAGAAAGATCAATTTCTATAACTGCCAAGCCCATGATCAATCGTGGTATCGTAACTCACGTTCTTACATATGTTCCAAATTGCTAGGGTAGAAGAGGTGTTAACCACCACACAATTGCCGGTATTGGAGTTACCACTGCAAGCCATCAAGTAAGAAAACAGAAAGAAAGACGATCAGACGCAACAAGGAAAAAACCTGGCTTTGATACCATTTCAGTGTTTTTGCTGAAGTAATGGAGATATTCTCATTGATCGAAAAGCTGGGAAACAACCAGAAAGTGTACAGAGGCTAGAAACAGACAAAGTTGGTTATAACCCAATTCTAGCTCTCTAAATAATAAAGATAAAAATAAAATTAAAAAAAACAAAAAACAAAAAATGAATATTTCTTTATTTGCACCAAAACTTAGACAAGTAACCGAATGACCCCTATAATTCTAATAAATAATGAACTCCGAAAAAAAAAAAGAAAAGAAAAGAAAAACAACTCATAAAAGTTGGAAAATATTATCAACTTCTTAAGTAACTTTAACATGTTTACCTCTTAATTACCAAAAAAAAAAAAAAGAAGTAACTTTTATAAGTTTCAATAAAAATAAAGTTATTTTAAATTATAATTAGACACCAAACAAAAATCATGACTAATAAAAACTATTAATATTAATGATACCACCGAAATTAGACAAAAGACCCTAACGCCAAATTATGTAAAATCCTAACCTTTCCCTAATTCCCCGATCTCTCACCGGCTAACTGAAAGTAATAGAGAGATTCTTTCATGAGTATTCAATAAATTTATGAGCTTTTCTAGGAAAGGTGACGCCAGCAAAATCAAAACATGCTAAATCTTGTCTCGATGGTCTCCAGAAATATATGGCGAGGAACAGACATGACGAACTAGCCTTTTCGCAATCGCAAGGAAGAGACGGCAATGACGGAGAGGGAAGGTCAAGGACTGGATTGGAATTTTATTTTTTTATTTTTTATTTTTTTAATATTGTAAGAAAAATCCAAAATGCGCATAGAAAAAATGAGAAAATTAGCTAAATTACTTCATTTTTTTAATTTCCAAAACAACATGAAATAAATTCCTCATTAATGATCAACATGACATAAATTTTAATTAACTTTAGTTTAATTTTATGTTATGTTGGTTTAGAGTTAATTTTTGTGTGATGTTAGTGTAATGGTATTCAAATTAATGTCATTCAAGTTCTTTCTAATGGCCGCCAATGCTGCCACCCTTGCAGTCGCATTTTGCAACCCTCAGTGGAAAGGTTGTGTAGGTAGGTTCACCTGCAAATCTCCTTGCAAAACTCAATAGTTCTTGCAGAGAAACCATAATCCACTGTCACAAAACCAAGAAACCAACCACCGTTTTTCTTGAGTCCAGGTCAAAAGGGTTGCTTCAATTACCTCTTCCCAGCAATTGTGACCCACCACCTAACGTTCCTGCCGTGGCGATTCATCTCTTCCTCATTCTGATGGCCATATCCCTTTCCAACATCACGTCTTCGCGGGAATCTAGCTTTTCATTTCTCACACGTTATTAAATATTTTTAACGTTGGATTTTTTTCTCCCCCTTAAGAAAGGATCATTTTTCCCGAAAATTTGGTGGTCGACTCATAATTTTTTGTAATGATAAATTTTTATTTTTTGTAACCAAATATGTAAGTTGTGCCAAACATCGGGATATAGGTTAACTTTAGAAATTTCGGTGGAAATATTTGTTAGAGTTTCAGATTTCGTCTTTTATTGATTTTGGAGCATGCTAAAATTTTTTTCATTGAAAAATATTAACAAACCATATGTGACATGTTCATAATTATATTCAACACTATTTAAATAACATATCATAACACTAATTTAGAGGACATCACAATCATTTTTAAACTTCATAGGACTTCCTTTTAATATTAAAATATGTAAAAATATGAGAAGTTTCATATGTAAAACTTGAATATTTTTATATTTTCTTAATCTTTGTACTATTTTAAAATGTTATAAATATATTTTGAATTAAATTCCTAAATTTCTGTAATGTTTCCTCTAATTTCACGATATTGATAATATCTTTGAAATTTCTACCTTGGCTATATTATTATCCGCTCCCCAAAACATTGCAATCTTGGTCATATTGCTCAGTGTTTGTTGTCTATGTCATCTTGGTGACGGATTTTTTTTTTTTTTTATTATGTAGAATTTATCCTGCTAATTCGGAAAACGGAAGTTGCATAGGTACAAAGAGAAACTGTTTGTCCACGCATGATGAAGGAACCATCCTCTCTTCGTTGTAACATTAGGGATAAATTGGTCGTTACCTTAGCCGTTAACATCTGTGCCGCTCAAATAATAATAATAATAATAATAATAATAATAATAAATGCCATTCCATTGTTTCATCACTATGATTAGAGGTTAGCTCCAGGGTGGATATCTAGTAGCCCTAACTTGAAAATAGTTTTCAAGGCAAGGCAAGGCAATAACCTTATCAAAAATAGACAACCTGCAATTTCATGAACAGCCAGAAAAAGCTTCGTTTTCATTTAAGACTAAGGCTCCATTTGGAACATGAGTTTGAGATGAAATTTTTATACTGAACTTGGTTGATTTTTCAAAAACTAAATAAAATTTTTATTGCTTTTTTATTTATTAAAAAAAAAAAAAAAAAAGAAGACAAAACCTAAGATGAAAAACGTAGGTATGAACCTGTAATCCAAACGCATGCTAACAAAACACAAGCAAAGAGTAGTCGCCCGAAAGATCTCTTGATATGGTTCAAGAGTGATATTCTCAACTAGAAAAGGATAAGCAGCTCTTCTAGTTCATTACTGCGGAAGGAAACCTATTCAAGTGTTCATGTTCCTCGGCCTTTTTCTTTTTAATAGCTTACACTTTTCTTTTCTAATAAATGTTTTTGTAAGATACACCTTTTTTTTTTTGTCAGCTTTGTCTCTGGTCCGCAACAACAAAACTCGAAAGTACAGATCACTTAAGCTCCAACTAAGATCTAGCATTCCGGATGCGAAAATGTTATTTGAACTCCGAATTAAGATTCGGCTTCAACCTGCCAAAAGAAAGTACACAAAATCATCGAACGAGTGGTGGAAAAGAGCAATGAAAACAAATCAATTTCTCAAAGAGACCATTAATATCTGCATAATCCAGTCCACATTTTTTTCTTGGTGAAAGTAAGGAAAGACCATTTATGGAACGCTATTCTGTTCTTGAACTTAGGGTGATGCAAGATCAATAAGAATAAAATCGACATTATTCAGCAAAGCCATGAAAGCATTTACAAGTATTAACTGCCACGTAAGAATCACGTTTGGTTTATAAAAATTTCCTATCCATTAGCAAGATTAAGATGGTACCAGCAGCATCGCAGCACTTGTCTATATCTTGGATTCCATAGACCTGCGACTGCCTCCCAATCGGTGAGTTACAAGGAGAAGACTCGTACTTAAACCATGCATTCTGGAAGGGAGCTTAACACAATGCTAGAAGGCTAAAAGACGTAACTTACGTGCATGAAAATGCAACTTGATTTTCTCCAACACATTAAAATTATTGTCTGTAACACGCCTCAAACTTTCAGACACTAGATTTCTTAGCGAGTGTTTCATAAGAAGATTAATACAAGGGATGTGGTCCACAAGAAGAGTCCACATATGGCAATATATCGATCTTGGCGTCTAATGTGAAAAGAAGAGGTGTGGGTCATCATTTGCTTCCTCATCGGAAGCTAGGGCCTTGTATTTTATAGTTCAGCCTGCTTAGGGTGGCTGGGTTCGGGGGATTTTCCCAAGTAGTATGGCTCTCTGTTGGTGGAAAGGCCGTATATTCTGGGTTAATTAAGAAGTCAAGAGTGATGTCGAAAAGTGTCATGCTGATTTTCAGCTTTTCTTCGTGGGATTCTACTGATAAACCTTCCAAAAATTTTCTCGGTCAGCTTATTTTTGAAAAGGAAAAAAAAAAAAAACGAAAACAAAAACAATTGGTGTACCCTTTCTTAACCTGTATAAAACTTTGAATATTCATTTAGTTTTGCCCGAAAAACGTATTTCTGATTGAGAATTTTATCTAATTATGTATGATTGATTATTTAAGAGTTTCTTAATTTTTATTCGATGTTTAAGAACAAAATTTTGTATATTTTGTACATTTTCGGTCAATGTTAATCATCACCAATATTTCAGTCTAAATTTCCGTAAAATTTAGGAACCGATACCAATATTTTCCTCCTTAATCCCTACAACTAGTATCGCACAGCAATTCAACTCCTTTTACAACATAAAAATTGATCTTATCTTTACTAATAATTACCATAGGATTTCAAGTTTTCAACACTACCCACGTCTCAAATTCTCAAAATTCTCAAAATTCTCAAATTCTCCCATTTCCTCTACATTTGTTATAAAATGCCAGATTATCGATAAAATTCCCAAATACACCGTACAATTTACAGAATCAGAAAACGAGAAAAACCAAATCATTTAAGGAAATCCAAAACCATTTCCATAGGGAGAGCGAGAGAGAGAAGTACCCCAGAAGAATTTGAATTCTGATAAGGAACTGATTCTAGGTTCAGGACTCTCTGTTCCAAAGCATCAAATTTGTGCTTCATCTGCGGAAAAACAGGGCAGGCATTAAAAAAAAAAAAAAAAAGGAAAAAAGAAAATGAACCAATTCGAGTTTTGCAAGGGGGGGGGGGGGGGCGGCAAAATATATATATATAGAGAGAGAGAGAGAGAAGGAGAAAGATATCGATTAACAGGAAAGGAAAAAAAAAAAAATAGTGGGGTTATACATCGGAGGAAAGAGCATAACGATCGGCAAGAAGATCTCGCCAGACGAAGTGAGAAATAGCGGCGGCTGAGACCGAAAACCCAATGGTGAACCATAGCAACCGAGTTCTCAGCATCTTCAGTTCTTTTGCTGGAATCCACCAACTCAAGAGGGAAGAGATGAAAACAGAAATTTATTAGGTGTTTAACGTGAACATGATTTTAAAAAATAAAAAAGAAATTAAATTAAAAAAAAAAAAAAAAAAAAAAAAAACACACACACACACACACACACACAAGGATTTATTAAAGGAAAAAACTACGGTAATGCTCTTTTTACATAAAGTATCAGCAGAATTTCATCTAAAAATATTCAAATTTAATCGAAAGGACAAGAAATTAAGGGTGTATAATAACTAAAATAGACACTAATCTATGAGATTTTACCCAAAAAAAAAATTGAAGCCTCTTATTGTTCTTCTTCATCAGGCGAGGGAGGGGGGCCGGCGGATGATCATCGTCGGAGGCCCGGGTGGGTGATTTCAGAGGTTGGGATCTGCCAGGAGTGGCAATTTTGCACTCACCTAATGTGGGGGCTATTTGAGGTCACTGAACGTTCGCAGCGGGTGGGTGGTATTCCAAGTCGCCGAACGTAGGGGGTTTGTGGTTTAGCAAGTCGGTGTTGGGGGGGTACTGATATGAACCTCGTCAATGAGACGACAAAACCCAACACCAAACGTCAATTCAAACTCCAAGACCTTCAAGACGCAAACTTGTTTGAGCCTTGACCCGTTACCTAACAAGATATGAACCAAGACTTCGGATATTGACAAATGCCACACTAAGACTCTCAAGAACGTCTCAAGAACCTAGATGATAAGTTTGGCTGTTGAATGCGACAAGAATAACTTGATAAGTTCGAAAGTCTTTCCAAGAATACAAGAAAACACACTCTCACTTTTTTTCTGAATTCCCCAAAAACTGATCCTTAGTTTCAAAACATGCCATTTTTTTTTATAGGCTGTTAGGTACAAATCTATTCTTCCTAATTTAATCCTCTAATAAATTCGGATTTGACAAAAGGAAAACAAATCTGGGAACTAAACTATTCTTCCTAAATCACGCCTACAGCTAGACAAGGAAAATTTAACCTATTCGGATTTGGCTTTATTATCAACCATTACACCTAAGAATCATGCCTAACAAAAAAGAAAGTTAAATAAATTAGCATGCAAACCTTACAATCAGACCTATAACACCAAAAAGGAAAGTAACCATGCTGAAATTAAACTTGTTTTTTAATGAACTTTTCTAGAACTTCAATCATAATGATGCTCCTCTGATGATAACGTGGACCATGCTCAATGGGCCTCCACGAATTTACTTGAGTCTAAACTTCTTGAATCAGCCCATTCAATGCTTCTTCAAATCGCTTTACTATAAGTCTAGTAATTAGCCCAAATAGCAAGCTTAATGAATCACGTGGGTGTTGTCCTTGAGTCCCTCCAAGCCCACCTATTAGTTCCCCACCATGTACACTTGGATATGCAGCCTCATTCGCATCATTCTCCCCCTCTTGAAGAAAATTTGCCCTCAAATTATCACCTACATCAAAAGGAGATAAATCAGAAACATTAAAGCTTGCACTAACACTATACTCACCTGGTAATTCAAGCTTGTAGGCATTGTCATTGATGCATTCTAACACTCGAAACGGTCCATCACCCCTCAAGAGTAGTTTTGAACGTCTTTGCTCGAGAAATCGATCCTTCCTCATATGCAGCCAAACCCAATCCCCCGATTCAAGAACAACCTTCTTGCGTCCCTCATTGGCTTGCTTGACATATTGTTCCGTTCGTCGTTCTATGTGTTGCTTTGTTTTCTCATGAATCTGCTTAACAAAATTAGTTTTCTTCTTGCCATCTAAGTTAACACGCTCACTTAAATGTAGAGTTAAATCCAAAGGAGTCAATGGATTAAATCCATAAACAATCTCAAATGGTGAAAACTTAGATGCAGAATGGACACATCGATTATAAGCAAATTCAACATGCAGCAAACAATCTTCCCACGTTTTCAAATTCTTTTGTATGATAGCATGCAATAACGCAGACAAAGTCCTATTAACTACTTCGGTTTGACCATTAGTTTGTGGGTGACTAGTAATGGAAAACAATAGCTTAGTTCCCAATTTCCCCCACAATGTCTTCCAAAAGTAACTTAAGAACTTCACATCATGATCAGAAACAATAGTTCTAGGCATGCCATTCAACCTAACAATCTCTTTGAAAAACAAATCGGCTATATGTGATACATCATCGGTCTTATGACATGTAATAAAGTGTGCTATCTTAGAGAATTTATCTACAACCACAAAAATTGAGTCTCTCCCCCTTTTAGTCCTAGGTAATCCCAAAACAAAATCCATTAAAATATCGACCCAAGGTACACTAGGAATAGGAAGTGGTGTGTACAACTCATGCAGTTGCTGCCTAGACTTAGCTTGCCTACAGGTAACGCATCTCGCACAAATCCTTTCCCCATCACGTTTCATATGTGGTCAAAAGAAATTTCATGCAACACACTTAAAGTCTTAGCTATCCTAAAGTGTCCCATCAAACCACCCCCGTGAGCTTCCCGAACAAGAAATTCACGCAAAGATGAATGTGCAACACAGAATTTATTTTCTCGAAACAGGAACCCATCATGCAAATAGAACTTCCCACACACCCCCTTAGTGCAATTTTTAAACAGGTCACCAAAATCAGAATCTGTTACATACAAGTCCTTAATGTACTCAAATCCAAGCAATTTAGCATCAAGAGTTGAAAGTAAAGCGTACCTGCAAGATAGTGTATCGGCAACTACGTTTTCCTTACCTTACTTGTATTTGATCACATAAGGAAATGTCTCGATGAACTCCACCCGTTTGGCATGGCAACGGCTTAACTTGTGCTGACCCTTTAAATGCTTCAAAGATTCATGATCCGTATCAATCACAAACTCTTTTAGCCAAAGGTAGTGTTGCCAACTCTCCAAAGTTTGAACCAGTGCATACAATTCTTTGTCGTAAGTGGGATAGTTTGGGCTGCCCCACTCAATTTCTCACTAAAGTATGCAACCGGTCTTCCCTCTTGCATCAATACGCCTCCAATACCATAACTGAAGCATCACACTCAATCTCAAACATTTTAGCAAAGTTAGGTAGAACAAGTAAAGGTGCATTAGTCAATTTTTCCTTGATGAATTTGAATGCCTTCTTTTGCTCCTCTCCCTACTTAAACAAAACGTTCTTTTTGATAACTTCGGTCAGGGGCATGGCGATGCTATTGAAATCTTAAACAAAACGCCGGTAAAAACTAGCCAATCCATGAAAGCTTCTTACCTGGTTCATTGAAGTAGGCGTTGGCCAATCCTCAATTGCCTTCACCTTTTTCTCGTCCACCTTGATTCCTTTAGCACTTACAACAAACTCAAGAAACACAAGTTTATCCGTGCAAAAGGTACATATCTTGAGATTAGCAAATAACCTTTCATTCCTTAAAACCTCCAAAACGAGTCTTAAGTGTTCAACATGATCACTCAAATTTTTGTTATAAATTAGGATATCATCAAAGTAGACAACTACAAATTTGCCAATAAAAGCACATAAAACATGGTTCATAAGTCTCATGAAGGTACTTGGTGCATTAGTTAATCCAAAAGGCATAACTAACCATTTATACAAACCATATTTTGTTTTGAATGCAGTTTTCCACTCATCCCCTTCTTTCATCTTAATTTGGTGATATCCACTTCTAAGATGAATTTTAGAATATACACAAGACCCATGCAATTCGTCTAGCATATCATCTAAGCGAGGAATGGGGTGTCGATACTTTACTATAATGTTGTACATGGCTCGATAATCAACATACATCATCTATATCCCATCATTCTTAGGCACTAGTATTACTAGAACCGCACAAGGACTTATGCTTTCTCTAACATACCCTTTTTCTATCAACTCATGGACTTGTCGTTGAAGTTCCTTCATTTTCTTAGGATTACTTCGATAGGCTGGTCGGTTTGGAATTGTCGCACCGTGTATGAAATCAATTTGATGTTCAATTCTTTGAATTGGTGGTAAGCCGAAAGGCAATTCCTCGATAAAGACATCCTCAAAATCCTGCAAAAAAGATTCAACACTGCTCGGCAATGAACTGGCAAGATCTTTAGTACACAAAAGGGCCTCCTTAGACATGAGTACTATAAGGGGCTAATGTGAAAGTAACGTTCTCTTGATCTCACTTTTTTTTTGCAATGAAATTGTATTTTTCCTCTCCTGCACTCAACAAGGCCGTATCTCTCTCATTTCCCTTCTCACTCTCTTTTTGGTTTTTGTCTTCCTCTTTTTCTCTCTTTTCTTTTTCTTTCTTCTTAGTCTCGGCCTCTCTATCTTTCTTTTCTCTTTTCACTCGCTCTTTGTATCTTTAGTTGATCTTCAAGAACTTGTTTTGGAGTTAATGGAATAAGTGATATGGGCTGTTTTTTAATGATAAAGGAGTACCTATTGGTGAATCCATCATGTGTGACTCGCTGATTGTACTGCCATGGTCAGCCTAATAGGATGTGACATGCATGCATATGTAGCACATTGCAAAGCACCTTATCTTCATACTTGCCAATGGAAAATGCTACCATCACTTGTCTCGTTACCTTGACTTCCCCACAATTGTTTAACCACTGCAGCCGAGTATGGTCGTGGATGCTTTAAAGTAGGTAATGCCAATTTCTTCACTAGCTTGGTGCTAGCTACGTTAGTGCAGCTTCCTGCATCAATAATGACACTGCAAACTTTGTTATTCACAAAACACCGAGTATGGAACAAATTCCCCCGCTGGTTGTTTTTTTCTTCTTTACATTGTGCACTAAGAGCTCGTATTGCCACTAATGACTCTCCTTCCACCACAAACTACCCTTCATAAGCATCCTCAAGAGGTGGGATTTCATCGAATTCATCCTTTTGTTCATCTTCCATCTAAATCTCTCATTGAGCATTTATCATGATCAACCTTTTATTCAGGCACTGACTAGCTATGTGACCCCTACCTTAACACTTGAAGCACTTAATGTCATGGTTTCTAGAAATAGAGGGATTGGTTTTACCTTTAGAAATCTGGTTGGTATTTTCAGACTTCGGCTCGGATTTGTACTTGGGCGTTGAAGATGTTTGTGGCTTGTCTTCCTTCCTTGCGGTACTCGGTCTCTAAGGGTTGGAACCTGAGTTATGGCTTATACGCGTACCACCTCCTCTCTTTAGTTGTTGCTCCACTTTGATGGCCATGTGAACCATGTCTTCTAACTCCACGTAATGGTGCATCTCAACCCGATCTTGGATCTCCCGGTTTAGTCCCATTAGAAACCTAATCATTGTAACCTCTCGATCTTCCTCTATATTAGCTCGGATCATCACAACCTCCATCTCCTTATAATAATCCTCTACACTCCGACTTCCTTGCCTAAGGCTTTGCAGCTTCTTACACAACTCCCTGTAGTAATGACTTGGAACGAACCGCTTTCTCATCACCATTTTCGTCTCCTCCCATGTCTCTATTGGTCGTTCTTCGTTCCGTCTCCTATTTAAAACAAGTTGATCCCACCAAGTAATAGCATAATTAGAAAATTCAACCACAGCTAATTTTACCTTCTTAGTTTCGGAGTAGTTATGATAGTCGAACATAAACTCCATTTTCTTTTCCCATTCAAGGTATGTTTCAGGATTAGATTTTCCTTGGAAAGACGGAATCTTCATCTTAATACTACCCAAGTGGTTATCTCCCCGATTCTTGGCTTTTCTAAACCCATAACCACGCCCAAACATGCCCTAGTTCATTGGTGACTCTTCTAACTCCTCCATCTCCTCTTTCAAGTTGAGTAGACATGTGTCGAAATAATCTCCGAAAACTATCAAATCATCCATGAATACTTTTATACATTCTCGACCATGTCGCTAAAATAACTCATCATGCATCTTTGAAATGTAGCTGGTGCATTACACAATCCAAATGGCATTCGCCAAAAGGCATAAGTACTAAACGAACACGTGAAAGTAGTTTTATCCTGATCTTATAGTGCAATCTCTATCTGATAGTATCCGGAATAGCCATCTAGAAAGCAATAGAAGGGATGACCAGCTACATGTTCCAGAATTTGGTCAATGAATGGAAATGGAAAATGGTATGTGCAAGTGGTGGCATTAAGCTTTCAATAATCAATGCACATGCGCCAACCCGTTACGATCTTTGTGGGGACGAGTGTCCTTTTCTCATTTTCCACCATAGTTACCCCTGATTTTTTTTGGAACTACCTGAGTTAGGCTAACCCATTTGCTATCGACAATGGGGTAAATGATACTAGCATCCAACAGTTATAGAACTTCAATCTTGACGACCTCTTTCATTGTTGGGTTGAGTCTTCTTTACGGGTCTCTTCGAAGGTTAGTCCCTTCTTCCAAATGAATCCGATGGGAGCATATTAAGGGTTGATACCTTTTATGTCAGTAATTGTCCATCCTAATATAGCTTTGCATTCTCGCAACATGTCGACTAATCGCTGTTCTTATGATGCATCAAGTTTAGATGAAATGATAACATGAAAGGTATCACTAGCTCTCAGGAAGACATATTTCAGATCCTCAGGCAATTGAGCCAGCTTAAGTGTTGGGATCTCTTCAGTGGATGGTTTTGTTTTGTTTTTCTCTCAAGGAAGCTCTTCAAAGTGTGGTTGCCAAAACTTGGTTCTACTACTTTGTGAGTCTTTATAGACGATAACATTGTTAGCTAACTCACAATGACCAGAACTCTCAAATTCAGAACTATGGAGGAGATCATCAAGATTATCGGAATCGCTATGCAGTTGAACTTCCTCCGAGACGAGTGTGTCGATCAGAAATATTCGGTGACACTCGTCATCATCATGTGGCTACCTCACAATGTGGAAAACATTTAGCTCCAAGGTCATGTTCCTGAAAGATATTTTCATGAGACCATTCCTACATTTGATCAAAACATTGGCTGTAGTAAGGAAAGGTCTACCAAAGATGATGGGAATCTTGGAGTCCATGCTCAACACAAATTGGGTATCTAGGATAAGGAAATCAACTGGGTAATAAAACTTCTCAGCTTGAACCAGAACATCCGCAACTATACCCCAAGGCTTCTTGATCGAACAATCGACCAACTATAAAACCACAAATGTGGGCTTAATCTCTCCAAGACCAGGTTGCGAGTAGATAGAGTAAGGCATGAGATTGACACTCGCTCTAAGGTCGAGCAAAGCTTGAATGAATTCCTAAATCCCAATTTGGCACGAGATGGTGGGACAACTAGGATCTTTGTACTTAGGTGGTGCCTTCTGCTCGATCACCGCACTCACTTGTTCCGTCAAAAAGGCAGTCTTCTTGACGTGGTGCTTTCTTTTGACGGTGCACAAATCCTTGATAACTTTGGCATAGGCCGGCACTTGCTTGATCACATGAAGCAAAGGAAGATTAATCTTCACTTGAGTCAAATGCTCCGGGATCTCACTTGACTATCCAGCATTTTCCCAGCAGATCGTAGAGCTTAGGGGAAAGGCACCTTTACTAGGAGTTCAGTTGGCTCATCTTTCTTGGGAGCGACTTCTCGACTACTTGAAGTGGCGGTAGTTCTTGATAGTTCATCCAAAATCTTGCCACTACGAGTGGTGATGGCCTTGACCTCCTTGATGTTTTGACCTTCAAAGTTGGAGATTTGTGCCTTGTGTTGCCCCGTAGGGTTGGATTGAGCTTGGGAAGGAAACTTGCCTCGTTCTTGAACAAGCAAGGCACCAGTCAGTTTTGTGATCTGGCTCTTCATCTCTTTACTTTCTTCCACCATTTGTGTGAAAAGTAATTCGAACTTTTGATTCGTCCTCTTCTGTGCCTCCATGAAAGATTGCAAGGTATTCTTGAGAGAACTCCTCGGCGGTTGTACATGGTACTAAGGTGCAGAATACGCCTTTGGTGGTTGTGGCTGTTGCTCCGTTCTCCATTGTCTACCTAATGGTTGTGTTTGATTAGAATCTCTCCAACTGAAGTTTGGATGGTTCCTCCAGCCAGGATTGTATGTGGCTTATTGTATGTCCCTAAGGCATGACATTACTCCTCATAAACCCCTCTCATTTCACTATAAGCAGGGCAATCCGTAGCTAAATGTTCCACCCCTCCACAAACAAAACATGGCTAGTGTGATTCTGCCCTTGTAACCATGTGGATTCCTCGAACTTCCTTGGTTTTAAAGGCCTCAATCTATCATTTCAAAGACTCGATTTGGGCCTTGAGATTATCCTCTTCTCTTAGTTGGTAAACTCCAACAGGTCGGGATCAACTGGTGCAGTCAGTAGCACTTGGTCCAGTCCATATATGGGCTTTCTCGGCTAGCTCGTTGAGATACTCAAAAGCCTCTTCGGGATCCTTTTAGAAAAACTCACCATTGCACATCATCTCCACAAATTGACGCTTTCGGATTGTGAGTCCTTTGTAGAAATAGCTAACAAGACATAACTCTCGTAACCATGGTGGGAACATTGATTCAACAAATCTTTAAATCTCTCCCAGACTTGATAAAGAGTTTCATTGTCCTTCTGGGTAAACATCGAGATCTATCGTTTAAGACCATTGGTCTTATGGTGTGGGAAATACTTGTTGAAAAACTCAGTTATCATCTCTTCCCATGTTTCAACAGAACCAGCTTTTAGCCTTGTCCTTCAAATAGAAAGGGAGAAACTTTAATTGCACAGCCTACAGCCTCAGCTCGGTTGTGGAAAAAGGCCACCACCTCGTCAAACTCCCAATATGCACATACGGATTCTCACTCTCTAACCCGTGAAAGGTCAGCAAAAGTTGAATCATACCCGGCTTGAAATCCAAATTTGGCATATTAGGGGGAAACATTATGCATGACGGTGTAGATGTACGCATAGGGTGAAGGTAGTTGTTCGACGTCTTTTGCTGGACCTCCTCATTTTGAGCCATCGCAAATGGATTTGGAATTGCTAAAGCGTTTAGAGATGGAGGAAGGCTAGACGTAGTAGAAGAAACTTCACTAGGGTCATCAGGTCTACGTGCAAATCTCCCTAATTCGTCTCTATAACGATTCATTCACCTTGAGCTTTTTTTTTTTTTTAAACAAAGAAAACTTTTACAAAACCAACAATAATGTAAAATTGCAAATCGCAATCCCTAAGAGTGCTCCCAGGAAAGATTGGTGGGGCGGGGCCTCCTTAAAAACTAACCTCCTAGACAGAGTAATGTTTCTAGGAAAGACTGGTGGCGTAAAACGCTAATAAAACCCCACCTCCTTGGACAAAAGTCCCTTAGTTTGTACTTTCCAACGTTTCCACTCAATTACTTGCAAAATTTATTAAATTTTATGGTGTATTTTATGAATTATTAAATGTTAGATATTAGTATCCTAAGTTAACGCTACACTAAAACCTAACGTTACAAAAATTATGAGACCTGAATTATTATCACTAGATTAGTATCCTAAGAAGTTACAATATAAAATTTAAAACTAATTATAACAGCAAATTAAATGACAATTCAAAGCTAACAATAACGGAAATGATTAATGCTTAAAGAAAAACAGAAAAACAGAAACTAGAAATTTTTAACGGAAACAAAAATTTATGACAAAAAGAAAAACATATTAAAATTAAAGGAAAAGAACACACAAGCTTAAATTTTTTTTTTTAATTGTACTAACGAAAAGGCAAATAAAAACTGACTAATGGACAAATACACTAACAAAAAAGATATTATGTATGTTTTTTTTTTAATAAAGACAAAAAAAAAAAAAGGGCAAAATAAATAATCGTAATCTAAAAAGGAAAGAAAAAGACAAACAAACCATTCAAACTTACTGGAAATGAAAACTAAAAGAAAAAAAACAAACTACTAACAAAACTAAAGCCTTCCTACAAAAACTAACGTGCAAAAATGAAGAATAAAATAAAATAAAAATAATAAAAATAAAAATAAATAGATATATATATACACACAACCTAACCTATAAAGAAAAACATAACAAATGCAATCTGACTAATAACCAAAAGAAACAGTAAACTATAACAACGTAAACACAATTTTTCGGCTTAAAAATTTTTTTTTTATTTTTTTAATAAAACTTGACCTAAGAAAAACATAAAATATAATATATGTATATATAATCAATAAGAACACACAAAACGTTAAGTTGTATAGTAATATAATATAAAAAAAAAACACTAAAATTAAAATCTACTTATTACATATGCAAACTTAGAACAAAACTGACCACTCAAAGACAAAAACCCAAAGAAAAAAAAAATAGAATATGCAAAACACGCTAACAAAAACGTAGAAACAAATCCTGACTAATCAATCTATAAATAGAAACAAAAGACTAAAGAAAAATTAAATTCAAAATAAAAATGTACGTACTTCTTTGGCTTAATATCTACTAACCAATTTTGTTTGTGGTACCTCCCCGGCAATGGCACCAAAATTTGTTTACGCCTAAACGTGTACAAAAACAAGTAGTCAATTGTAACATAATTAGGATAGTCGATCCCACGAGGAGGTGATAAAAACAAACAAAAAGAGATCAGTGGAACAAAAGCGTTAGAGAAATAAGTAATCAAAGAAAGAAGAAGAAGAAGAAGTATTTTTGTGATTTTGAAATAAATTTGAAGACAACGCAATTTAAAAATGGAGAAAATTCAATAATCAAAAGTGGTAAGACATCGAGAATCTCTTATATGTTTTGTTTACCTATTTGGATTTTGATTTATAAAATAACTCAATTGAAAGTTTCACATCCCAAACAATCAATCGGAAAATAAAAATTTGAAGAACTTGTGAATTAAAATTTATTTTGAGTAAATAAAATTCTCACGTGAAGAGCTAGAAAAAATTATCTTATAAAAAATCCAAAAGCGACAATATACCATAAGCAATATTGCAGTAAAATACTACTTATAAAATAATGCTATCAATATATTATATCAGACAACAATCACATAAAAAGAGCTTGATTAAATTTATATAAAAGTTGACAACAAAATATATTGATATGAGAAATAAACAAGATGAAAGAAAATTATTTACTCAAATGTATAAACTTTACAAACTATTGGAGAATTAAAACCCAAACAAATTCACTACACATATCGGATCATCTCTAACCTCACCAAAGAACTCTAGCCTAGCTTACAAAACATTCTCACAAAATTCTAAAGAGAAAATATGAGATAAAAATGCAAGGAGAAGAAAATTGCACTCCTAACTCAGCCAAAAATTGGTGAGAAAAATGTCTAATGCTTGTTGCACAGTCTTCCTTTTATAAGCCTCAATGTCCAGCATCTAAAGAGAGATTTTTGGTCCAAAAATCTTGCTATCAAGCTGGTAAGTCGAGTGGAGAGAGACGGTAAACTAGCTGGAGGAAATTGATGGCCTGGGCTAGAGCTGGCATCAAACGCGTGAGCTTGGCTGAGAACACGACCCGAAACTCGCGGTAAACCAGCTGGAGAAAAGTGGTGGCCTGGGCTGGAGCTGGCACCAAATGCGCAGGCTTGGCTGGGAACACGACCCTAAATTCTCCTAGGCTGGTGGGTCTGGGCTGGAATCACGCGAGCTGGGAACATGGGCCTGAGACGCGTAAATGGACTCGTTTCACGCGGGCTGACGCACACGTGGAAGGGGCAGCTAGGGCCCGCATGTCTGGGCGGCATGCAGACAGTCGACTCGTGGCTAAGAGGAGCTGCGCAGCTCGGCTTGGCTTGGTAGCTAGCTATCGGCGTGGCTCAGTGGCTGGGACATTTGGGCTTCATTTCTTGGGTTTTGTTTGATTGATTTTGCTTATAATTTTTACCCAAATATCTTATCTCCCTACAAAACAAATTAAATTAAATTAAAACTAAATATTTCCACACAAAAATATTTTTAAATTAAATTCATAAGAAATATTTAATTAAAACTTAATTTATTTGATAATTATGTACAATAAAAGTGTATTTTTGTACATTTATCAATACACATATACATAATCCTCTATATATATCTATTCAATAATAAATTTATGTCTATCATCAACAATAAAAGTGAGAATATATTTTTTTTAGAGTTTTTTTCTTTAAAGTTTCGTAAGGACGTTTCGATGTGATTTTTTAATCTGGTTAAAAATACTTTCATCTTTCGTTTTCTTGTTAAGCTGTTACGTGCTTTTTTTTTTTAATTTATTATTTCCTCCTAAATTTATGGAGTTTTTTTTTTATAGTTTCTTTATGATTTTTTAATTTGATTGAAAAAAGGTTTCAACTAAACTTTTTTGGAGTTTCAGTTTTTTTTTTTTTTTTTTTTTAAGTTTCATATGGAGTTTTGGTTTTTATTTCTTTTGATTTTTTTGTCACTTTGAACTTTTTCTTTTCTTCTTTCTTTTTTTTTTTTTAATTTTCTCATTAAGTTCTTATATATATATATATATTTATTAATTTGGTTAAAAAGGATTTTGTCCAAAATTTTTTGAAATTTCATTCAGAAGTTTTTGTTTTCGTTTTTTTTCAAATTTCGTATGAAGTTTCAGTTTTTTTTTTCTTTTTTTTTTTTTTTAGTTTGTCATTCTGTACTTTTTATTTTATTTATTTCATTTTTTTGTATTTTCTCTTTAAATTCTTTTTTTTAAAGTAATATATTATTCACACGCACCGAGCGCGTGTTAAACTAGTTATTGGAAAATTCTCACAACTGGTATGGTGTAGGTGGCATTTTCAGGACTGTAAGTGAAATTTTGCAACGAGTTTAATTTTAACGAAATTCTGTTTCTATCTAAGAAGCTCGGCGGACGAGACTGTGTTGACAGGAGTATGAGTGGACGTTAGAGAAACAATATATAGATGATTTGCCTAATAATTATCATCTTTTTCATGAAAACAAAGTAAATGTCAGAATCACTAATAAATACTGCATTTATTAATAAATATCATATTTACCTTCACAGAGAAGATATCAGATTTATAATATATACTCGGAATTAATGTATTCCCAATCTTTGTATTTACATGTGGATTTACTAAATGGAAGTAACATATTCGTCGTGAGAGTATGATATCCCTTGGGTACACTTATTTAGATATGATATCTCTTGGATTGAACCTTACCTCATTGATAACGAAAAGTAATTGTCCGTATTAAAAAATTGCTTAACGTTTATGATATAACCCTAGAGACATATTTTTGTTAGGGATTTATACCTAAATAACCTTTTTTTTTTTTTTTAAGTTTTTACATTCTACACAAAATAAAACAAAGATTTATAGGAAAACAAAACACAAAAACAAAACCAAACAAAACCAAACAAAAGAACCGAAGTTAGCATTTATCATGAGTTGGTATCTTCTTTCCAACCCTTCAAAACTAAAACAAAAAAAAAAAATTAAAAAATCAAATCAGTTCGAAGCCGTATCATCCCATATGCAACTAAATAAAAGCAATCATACCAAAACCCGACAAATTAAATGAAATGTGAGACATCTAAAATAGACCGTAAATTAATGAAACCACAGAAAATAAACCGGTAAATAAAAAACAAGAAACTCATGGAGGAGCCATCTAATGAAGAAGAATAAGAAGAAAAATAAGACGCTGTTTGGAGAAGCCAGCGAAGGAGCAATCCATTTGGAAAATCTCGCTGACAGTAACGGGATGGCAGTTGGAGGAGTGTGAGATAAAAGGAAAAGATGAGAGATTAGAGAAAAGGGTTAGCTTGCATTTTGTTTACTTGTTGAAATGAAATTTTTAAATTTGAATTAGCTAATTTTTTAAAAACTAGTTTTATTTTTTGTTAAAAAAACAAAAACTGATATAAAAAAATATAATTTAGTTGAAGTTGAATTAAATGCTAAACGAAGCATTAATTTTAATAATAAAATTTTGAAAAATTTTAATTTCAAATCTAATACCATTTTTCAATACTTTCATTTGTAACAATATCACGTCAGAATTCAAAGGTCCCACATATTTAAATTAGCAGGCTTGGATCAGTGTCGTTTACAAGAACCAGCTTCTTTTTCGGCTAGTTGCTACTCTCTGTGTCGTTCTTTGCTCATGTTATCATATGAGTGATGCGTTTTTCCTTATAGTTTTTTTTTTTCACTATTGCAATTATTATTATTATTATCGTCATCTTATTTTAATTTTAATCTTATTTTATATTAATCTTAACATATATAAAAGGGCCAAAATACTCTCTCATTCTTTTATCATGTGTCAACCTATTATTTTTTTACTTATCTTTTATCTTTTTCTTCTCTCATTTATTTTCTTTTATGCTTTTATCTTTTATTCATTTCTTTTAGCTTTTTCAACTCTCCTCGCATATCTTAACATACATGAAAGATTTATATATATGTATCAACCCATATTTTTTCTTTTCACTTCTCTTTTATGCTTTTATAATTTTTTCTTCTTTTATCTCTTTTTTTTTATATTTCTTTTATTTTTTGCGTTTCTCATTACATACATATACACACACATATACATAATCTTCTATACATATCTATTCAATAATAAATTTATGTCTATCACCAATAATAAAAGTGAGAATATATGTTTTTAGAATTTTTTTCTTTAAAGTTTCGTAAGGACGTTTCGATGTGATTTTTTAATCTGGTTAAAAATACTTTCATCTTTCTTTTTCTTCTTAAGTCGTTATGTGCTTTTTATTTATTTATTTATTATTTCCTTCTTAATTTATGGAGTTTTTTGTTATAGTTTCTTCATGATTTTTTAATTTGATTAAAAAAAGATTCAACTAAACTTTTTGGGAGTTTCGTTTTTTTTTTTAAGTTTCATATGGAGTTTTGGTTTTTTTATTTCTTTTGATTGTTTTGTCACTCTGTACTTTTTCTTTTCTTCTTTTTTTTTTTCCTTAATTTTCTCATTAAATTCTTATATATATATATATATATTGTTAATTTGGTTAAAAAGGATTTTGTCCAAAATTTTTTGAAATTTTATTAAGAAGTTTTTGTTTTTGTTATTTTAAGTTTCGTATAGAATTTCAGTTTTTTTTTTTTTGTCATTTTGTATTTTTTTTTTTTTTTTTGTATTCTCCTTTAAATTCTTATATTTTTTAAGTAATATATTATTCACACGCACCGAGCACGTGTTAAACTAGTTATTAGAAAATTCTCACCACTGGTATGGTGTAGGTGGCATTTTCAGGACTGTAAGTGAAATTTTGCAATGGGTTTCTTAATTTTCTTTTCCTTTTTTTTTTTTGGGGGGGGGGGGGGGCGGGGCAGTGTGAGGGTAAGGAAGATATCAGTTGAGCTTCTTGTTCTCAATATTGATCTTAATGGCTTTCACTCTGTGATAGACAAAGATCTTCTCCATATATCTTGGGTTTTTTTTTAATTTTTTTTTTTTTTAAGTTATTGGTCAATGGTTTATACTTTATTGCTGCATTTATTCAGTACATATATTTAAGAGTAGAGACAACTATTCATCCGCACCAAAGCAATCTTCAGCTTCCATATCCATATCTATATTCGTGAGAACACTGAAGTTCTTTCGTTGCATGGAAAGTCACGTGACTTGCGTGAGTCCTCGAGTGACTGGGTAGGGGCTTGTGTCTGGTACAGAGAAGTCGGGTTATCTGGCTGAGGTGGCTTTGGAAAAGAGCTCACGTCCGGCTGAGACGACCATCTTACCAAGCCTCGTTAACGAGGACGGAGGTGCGTTCTGTTTCTCTGTGGGATCAGGTGTTATTGGCTCGGATAGAAAGGTGAGGAAATTTCCGAAATCACAGGGCTCGGTTGATGGGAAATCTAATACGGGTGACTCTACTAAAAGGAAGGGGGGAGATTTTGAGTAGCAGTTTGGTGTGTGAGAAGAAGCGCTTGGTATGTTATTCGGACATTTTCCCCCAGTTTGGTTTTCATATCGGAGACCAAACTCTTTCACAGTACCAACCTGGATGACGAGGTCAAGGATACGATATTGGACTTTTTGGCTTTAGCTAGTGGCGACTCCCATGATGTCTATCTAGGTTTGCCTTCTTTGGTTGGTCGTAATAAGAAGAAAGTGTTTGGTGAGCTTAGGGAACGTACCTGCAGGAAGCTACAATTATGGAAGGGGAAGTTATTTTCAATAGGAGGTAAGGAAGTGTTGATCAAGGTGGTGGCCCAAGCTACTTCTACCTATGCAAATGAGTGTTTTTAAAATTCCCCTTACCTTATGTGAAGAGCTGCAATCCCTTGTTTCCAAATTTTGGTGGGGTGGCAGAGTGGATGAGAAGAAGATTCATTGCGTTAGGTGGTCAAAGCTCTGCCAACCAAAGGCTGAGAGAGGTATGGGTTTTAGGTGTTGTAATTTCTAAAAAGTCTCAAATATTTGAAATACTAATTAAAAATTACAACAATCCCCCACATATTTCAAATATTCAAAAAGAAAGAACCCTAATACGAAGACACGAATGCTAGAGGAACGTGAAAATTCAGTGCATCTGAAATAGTGCCTTTCAGGCTATGAACTAGCCATAGGATAACCAATTGTGAATCACAGGAACTTGGTGAAACAAAGTTTCTATGAACCGATGTCCCTTGGTGTGACCCAGAGGATTGGCACCCACACTGAACTTTCTAAGTCTGAGCTATTCTGCGGTTTGGCACATTAAAGTGCCCTGCACCTACCTGGAATTTCATGAGCACTTTAGAGAGTCGGCCTAAACCTTCATAGGAACCGGCTCCAGTTCCACACTCATATAGGTGAACTTCCATCAAGTGTGTACTGCAGCTTAACACACCATATCCAAATATATTTATAGACATATATAGGACTATGGAGTTTGTTAAGAGCCTAAGAAGCTCAACCTACCTCACTGCAGTTAACATTATCTCGCCGTAGAAAGGACTTTATCAATAAATAGCAATAGTGCTATAAGACAACAAGTGACTTGTTTTTTTACCTCTATGAACCTACTTCATAGGATCTCCACTCACAGAGATGAGGTTACCATCACTCTTGCCTCATGTTCTAGGCATTAGTCCCATTCCCCTTGATGTATTAACCAATAACCCCCTATTTAGTTCTCACATAATCTAGAGTCACCACTCCAAATTCTAACAGCTGTTTCACAATATTGTATCTCAAACGTATATGTCTACTTTTCCCATTATAAATTTTCCTCTTTGCTCTTGCAATAGCAGCCTGACAATCAGTGTAAAGAAATACTAGAAGGAGAATATGAATAAATGGGAAGATCTGCCAATAGGTTTCTCAACCATTGACCTCAAAACATGCCTTTTCTAAGGCGAACAGCTCGGACTCCATGGTAGAACAAGCTATACAAATCTGCTGAGATGATTTCTAAGACACAGTACCTTCACCAAGAGTAAACACATAACCACTAGTGGATTAATCTCATCTGAATCTAAGATCCAATTAGCATCACTATTGCCTTCAAGAATTGGTGGAGATCTACCAAATTTTAGTCCATAATCAATGGTACCTTTCAGATATTTAGCAAGTCTTTCCAATGCAGTCCAAAGTTCCTTGTTAGGATTGTGCGCACATCTACTCAATCGATTTACTGCATATGCAATGTCAGGCATTGTACTATTCATCAAGTACATTAGGCTACCAATGATCTGGGCATATTCAGACACTATGATCTGTATTTTTCTTAAGTTGGGTGTTCGTGTCATAAGGAGTAGACACTGGTTTGTAGTCAAAGAACCCAAACTGGTTTGTAGTCAAAGAACCCAAACTTTCTCAAAAATTTCTCAACATAGTGCTCTTGTGATAACATAAGTCCATCATCACCTTTGACAATTTTAATGCCAAGAATGACATTTGCTTCACCCATATCTTTCATGTCAAAATGAGAAGCAAGAAATCTTTTGGGCTCATTTATCACATCCATGCTATTTCCAAAAATTAGCATGCCATCCTCGTAAAGACAGATAATCACATAAGTGTTATTTTCAAAATATTTGTGGTAAATGCACTTATCTCCCTCTTTATCAAATAACCATTAGAAATCAACATTTATCAAATTTCTCATGCCATTGTTTAGGTGCTTGCTTAAACCATACAAAGACTTGACTAGTTTACACGCCTTTTGCTCATTGCCCTCGGCAATACAACCTTTTGGTTGTTCTATATAGATTTCCTCATCTAAGTCTCCATTCAAAAATGCAGTTTTGACATCCATTTGATGAACAAACAAATTATGAATGGAAGCCAACGCAATTAAAACTTGGATGGAGGAAATTCTAGTGACAAGAGCAAATGTATCAAAATAATCAATGTCTTTCTTTTGGTTGTAGCCTTTGGCAACCAACCTTGCTTTGTATTTATCAACAGACCCATCAGGTTTCAATTTCTTTTTGAAAATCCATTTGCAACCAATGGACTTAGCACCTAGAGGCAAATCAACCAATTGCCAAGTATGATTTGACAAGATGGAATTAATCTCATCATTAATTGCCTCTTTCCATAAGGGTGCATCGTTTGAAGTCATAGCCTACTCATACGTCTAAGGGTCATTCTCAACAAGAAAGATATAAAAGTCATCACCAAAGCTAGTAGCCTTTCTCATTCTTTTACTTCTCGTTAATAAAAAATTGGAATTTTCCGGAGGATCAGCACAAGCAACAATATGGGGTGAAGATTTTTGCACCTTAATTTCCATGGGAAATGCATTCTCAAAGAAAACAACGTTCTTAGACTCAATAATAGTATTGGCATCAAATAAATTACTATTATTTTTCAAAACCACGAATCTATAAGATGCACTGCTTCCTGCATATCCAATGAACTTGCAATCAACAGTTTTAGGTCATAGTTTTCTCTTTTTAGGTTCAGGAATTAGGACCTTGACAAGGCACCCCACACTTTAAGCTATTGTAGGCTAGGTACATAACCTTTCCACAATTCATATGGTGTCTTGTCAGTTTTCTTGCAGGGTATTCTATTTTGAATATGGCAAGCCGAAAGGATGGCTTCCCCCACCAGTTCACTGCAGCCCCGGAACTCACAAGCATAGAGTTCTTCATATCTTTGAGTGCTCTATTTTTCCTCTCAACTACCCCATTTACTCAGGTGAATAAGGAGGTGTTATCTCATGGATAATTCCATGTTCCTCACGAAATGAATTAAAAGGATTTGACTCATATTCACCACCCCTATCTGTTCTTAATCTCTTAATTTTCTTGTTTAGTTGATTTTCAACTTCAGCCTTATATTTTAAGAACACTTCACCTGCTTTATCCTTGTGTCTTAAGAGATATAACTTGGTATATCTTGAATAGTCATCAATAAAGGTAATGTAAAATCTTTTTCCACCTCTAGTCATGGTTTGCTTAAGATCACCTAGGTCACTGCAAATTAAACTGAGAAGTTCAGTTTCTCTCTCAACTGGTTTGCATGTCTTTTTCATTGATTTAAATTCAACAGACACATCACATGCCTAACTCTAAATGTCAGGTGCCGAGAAGATAAACTGGTGTGGCATTATGACAGCAGGGGTTACTATTTGGTAAAATTGGGCAATCATTTAAAGATAGATTGCAGCGGGAGAGCAATGTTTGAAGAGGAGGCCTAACTCTAAATGGTGGAATTCTCTTTGGAACGCTTGGGTACCAAACAAAGTTAAGACACATGTTTGGAGGACTTGTCACGAAATGCTTTGCCAGCCCGTTCTCATTTGGAACACCGTGGTGTTTCAATCTCCCCTTTGTGTCCGAGATGTGGTGACGTGCTTGAGGATACCACCCATGCCTTATGGTCATGTCCAGGTGTACAGATGGTTTGGGAGGAATCGCCCTTTGAAAATTCCTCAAATTATTTCCTGGTGGGCCTTTTAATTCTCTATGTCTCTTCTTGACCAATTATGCTGCAAAGAAGACCTTGTTATATTCTGCATGGTAGCGTGGTCTATTTGGCCGGATAGAAACCGTCTCGTTTTTGAGAATAAGGCTGAGGAGGCAAAGGAGGTTGTTGCTCGGGCTGGTAGAATTTTGGGGGATTACTTGGTGTGCAACGGCTTGGTTGAGATGAAGTGCAACCGAGCCAAGCCAAATACTGTGAAGTGGTGCCCTCCTGCTCAAAATATGTGAAGATAAATGTAGATGCAGCTGTCAACAATGATATGGAGTTTATAGGGATTGGAGTGGTAGCTCGGGATGAAGATGGAACAGTTTTGAAGGCTGCTGCAAGACGAATGTTTGGCCGGTTTTCTCCGCATTTAGGCGAGTGCATGGCGGTTCGGGAAGGAGTTTGGCTTGCTCAGTCTAGGAGTCTAGAGGCTTCTCTAAATGGATGGTGGAAACTGATGCTCTAAACGTGTTCCAGGCAGTACAAAACCCGGTTGTAAACGCTGTTGAAGCTAATGTTATTAATGACATTCGCGATGTTCGTGTAGATTTAGGAAGTGGTACTGTTTGTTTTGCCACTCGAAGCGGGAATGGGGTGGCCATTTCTTAGCTAGATTTGCTCTTTTTAGCTCTCGTTCTCATGTTTGGTTTGATGTTCGTCCCAGATTATTGGACTCCTTTGTAAGGAAGGATATTAATCCCATATAAATTAGAGAACACTTCCCTTTCAAAAAAATAAAATAAAATTATTTAAAAAAAAAAAAAAAAGCTTGAGATTTTAGTTAATATTTTAACGGGGAATGAACCAAATAACATAATCCAAGTATGAGATTTAAGAGGATTTTTGACAACCATTTTAGTTCAAACTTATTTCGAACTTTTTTTTGTTTTTTTTCTAAAAAGCTTTTATCTTTTTCTCAAAAAGTTTTTATCTTTTTTGAAAATTAAAAAAATTTACTATTACAATTAAAATATTTTAACTCAAACTAACTAATCAAATTCAGCCTTCACAAAATAACATGTTTTTAAAAAGTGAAAATTATAGCATACCTGATTTAATTTTTTTTTCAAACTCCTGTTTTACCCTCACAGCCTCACCCATTGTCTCCAGCTCAGATATGCGAACTCGTCGCCAGCACCGGAAAGCGTCGTCGTCAACGGCAGGCACAACGAGAAACGCAGGGGAACACGACGGCGGGATATCGAACGAGAATCGCAGCAACACTCATCCATGATCATGGAGAGATCGATGAAAACTGGAGTGGAACATAGCCGGAAATCGCGACAAAATGGTGTAAAATTGAGCGGAAATCGCGAAGAAATCGCTGCCATAGATGCTTTGGTCGGGGTGAGGCTTCGACGGGAATGGCGATGCCCCTCGGCGTCGCGACGGTGGGATCGCAACCGCGATAAGATCGCGAACCGTCCCCTCGAGATATCGTCGGTGGCGGCGAGAGATCCCGACCGTCTGTCCTTGTCGCTGTTAGCACGGGACCTCCGGCCTCCTCACGCTGGTTTCTTCGACGGTTGCCGGGTACTCTGTCTTCTCCGGTAAAGCTGGCTTTGTCTTCTCCGGCGAAGCTTTGGGTTGGGGTGATTTTAAAGTTTTCAATAAATTTAGGGACTACTATTAATTACCAATATTTATAATTAAAAGATAAAAGAAAAAAATCTGTAAATAAATTTATTTCCAATATAACATATTTAACATTCACAAACCCTGTAAATATAAATATTTATTAGTAAATCCAATATTTACTAGTAAATATAAGTATTTATCACTAAATATAACATTATTTTATTTTTCATTTTTTATTTTTTATTACATAAATCCAATATTTACATTATTTTTAATTTAATTTTTCCAATAAATTCCCATATTTACATCATAATATCTACTAATAAATCCATGTATTTACTAGTAAATGTCATGTTTATTTTTTAAGATTTGATTATGTAATCAAAAAATTTACACTGATTTTAAAGATGTCATATATCTAGTAAATCCCAATATTTGCTATTTTGAAAATCCAAATCTGAACATTTAAAAGATTTACTAGTATATAATTAGATTTATCAGTAAATATGGTATATTTACTGTTGGGGTTGGACTTCGTCCTCCCATTCCACCGTTAGTCTTTGGAGATACATTTAAACGGACGTTTGATACTCTGATATATTATGTTTGGGCCATGCCCAAGTTATGGTCTGGCTCCTAGATGTTCTCCCATCGTTCGATTATTTGAGCCGGACCCAATCCGTCTTTCTCCTGATATCGTTCGAACTTCAGTATGTGATCGAACATCGAAAATGTATAACGAATGGTGGACGACGCACGAATTATACGTCGAGCGTTTATTTCTTCTCCATCGTTCGTCGTTCGACTCTGTGAATGGCTTAAGGGAAGAATCCCTTAACCACCAGACTCATGTTTATCGATGACATGTCGGATCATTTACAATAACTGACGATCTGAGTGTTACATTTCAACTGTTGAGCCAACGATCGTATCTGGTAACTGCTTAAGTCAACTGCACGACTTATCCGCTGACACGTGTCCCATCATACAAGAGGGATAACCGTTTACCATCGGATGGAGACTGGGTTCCTTCTTCTATAAATAGAGGAGGACCCCTCCTTCAAATGGATCCGAAATCTGAACATACGATCACTCTGCCAAATTATCTCCAGAAACATCATAATCTCTTGTATTGTGAAAAAGATTGACATCAATACCATTACTCTCAGAGGACGTAGCACCATCTTCGGGCGAACCTCTTTACATCTTGGTGTCCATTTATTTCATGTTTATTTCAGATTCAAGCATTTACTTCCTCTTTTTATTTTCTGATATAAACTTTCTATACTTTCGGTATGCTTTATGAATTTCACCAACGATTGCCAGGGGCCCAATCTATCGTTTAATTAGTTTAATCTAACTGATCTCTGTTAAATTTTTGACTGTAGCAATCCAGCATCTACAGTTTGGCGCCCACCGTGGGGCCCTTGGCCATCTTACTCCGGAAATTCGCAAAGCATCAATGGCATAACACGAACACCAGGAAGAACTTCCCCAGGGAAGCCCAATTGGTCATCAAGAAACTTCGACTTCAGAGGCAAATTCCCAGGTTGCAAATCTGACACGATTGGTTGAAGAATTAACCAAGAAGCACGATAGCCAGCAGAGTCAGATGGAGAACATCGCTGCAGAGAACCAGATTCTCAAGAACCAGTTGATGTCCATCAACTCTCAAGCCGCCTACTCATATTACTACCCATACTACGGGTATACATCAGGGGCCAACACAGGGGGCTGGCAAGCATCCTCATCCCAATTTCCTCGAGGTTCCAACAATGGGGGCTGGCAGCAAACCACCCCATACTACCCTCAAGGGACGAGGAATGTTGCAAACAGTCCCGTAGCCCCGATGCAGCCTCTGACTATGACTAGAAACGCAAATACGGCGAACGAAAGGCGAGCACAACGGCCGTAGCAACAACAGCCGTATCAGCACCAGCAACACCAATACCAGTACCGACAGCAACAGCAACAGTATCAGCAAAATCGAACGAGAGAGTTCGATCAAAGACAGCGCAGCACCCCCATCCGGCGTTCGACGCCCGATTTACCACCATCTCCAGAGGGTCCCATTCCACAAGGGACGATGAACGTCGAAGACATGCTGAGAAACATAATGTCTGAGGAAATGAGGGCATTGGAAACACAGATGGAACAGCGCTTTTCCTCTCAGCTACATAGAGCAACCACATCAACTCCCGGTTTTGATGATCTTGCTCGTGAAGTTCGAGAGACACCTTTGACGAGACGGATTACCGACTCCGTCACTCCCAAATATGGTAATGTAACCATTCCCAAGTTCGATGGAATGTCGGACCCACATGACCACCTCCTTCAGTATAAGCATATTATACAGTCCACAAACATCCCAACCACAATGCTCGACGACATGATGTGCAAGCTTTTTGCGCAGAGTTTGAAGGGACCTGCACTTAGATGGTTCTGCAATCTCGCCCCAGAGTCCATCGATTCTTTCGATGAACTATCGCTCGAATTCATGAAAAGTTACTCCGTCCATATCAGATCCGGCAAGACGACGAAAGATTTATGGAGCGTCGTACAAGGCCCACATGAATCCCTCCGTGCGTACATCAAACGCTTCAGCAAGGCCATCTCAGAAATCTCCGGGCTTGATGACGGCACGGCGAGAGAAGCACTGAAGAAAGGTTTAAAGCACAAATCTCTGTTCAAAAACGAGATCTGTGCTCGATATCCCCCGACGATTCAGGATGCTCTACATCGAGCAAAGGGATTCATTGAGTTGGAAGAAGAAAACGAGCGAGTAGAACGAGATTTGGCTCGTACAAGAGACGAAGTCACGAAGGCTCGGGAGGAACAACAGAAGAGTTTCAGACGCGAGCGACCCATTCCACAACGCAAACAAGAAAGGAGGATCGAGCGATCAACTCGACGTGACCATAAGCGTCCTCTTTCACCTCCTAAGTACGCCCTTGGAATCAGTCCCTCAGAACTCATCGCCCATTTGAAGCGCCAGGACTATGTCACCTGGCCAAAGAAGCTGCCAGAGAACCCAGCTAGAGACACCAGCAAGTACTGTGAGTTCCACAAGGATCACGGTCACCAAACCGTCGATTGTCGAGCATTACGAGCAGAGGTGGCGGAACTGCTAAAGAAGGGTCACCTGCGAGAGTTCCTAACCGAGAAAGGCAGGGAAACATATGGACTTGGTAACGAGTCCAAGGAACGAAGAATTGTGCAGCAGGTTAATGATTCTCCTTCGCCACCACCAGTTCGGAAGACTATTGGAGTTATTTGTGGGGGATCAGTTTACAGCGGAGAAACGATAACAGCTGTTAAATCCCACCGCAGGAAAGCCACGCAACCAGTAGCATCAGTGCTCCCAGAAGATCCTATCGAACACTCGATCAGCTTCCACAGCAGTGAAGCAACCAGCTTAAGCCGACCTCACGATGACGCGTTAGTCCTTACCTTGAATGTGTCGAACTGTGAGGTCAGTCGGATCCTTGTAGATAATGGAAGCTCTGCGGATGTCCTCTTCCTTTCGACCTTGAAGGAAATGGAGCTTTCTGAATCAGAGATTGAGAGTTCGACGTCTATTTTGACAGGACTTAACGGAGAGTCAACCGCTGCGGTTGGAAAGATTAAACTTCCTGTGTTTGCTGCAGGAGTGAACAAGTTAACCACCTTTCTAGTCCTCGATTGTCCATCGGCCTATAACATCATTCTCGGAAGGCCATGGATTCATGCGATGCAGGCTGTACCATCTACATACCACCAGCGCATAAGGTTTCCCACAAAACGAGGAGTGAAAGAGATTAAGGGGAACCAGGAGGCAGCTAGAACTTGCTATCTCCACGCTTTAAAGATGAAGAAGGCCGAACGATTATAGCAACTAGAGGAAAAAGAAAAATCGAACGGTCAGATACAGCCTGAAATGGAAAAACTGGATGAAGTTCAGTTAGACCCAGCTCAACCAGATCGAGTCATCAACATTGGCTCTCTGCTCGGAGACACTATTCGCCACCAGCTACTAAGTTTTCTTCGCAACAACCAAGACTGCTTTGCATGGTCACACAAGGACATGCCAGGCATTGATCCAGAAGTAACAACGCATCGACTTAACGTCGATCCAAGCCATAAGCCTGTTAAGCAGAAGCGAAGAAAACTTGGCATCGAGCGCAACATGATCGTCAATGATGAAGTGCGAAAGTTGATCGAAGCTGGATTTATCAAGGAGGTACAGTACCCAGACTGGCTAGCGAACGTTGTCATCGTTAAGAAGAAGAATGGAAAGTGGAGAGTCTGCATCGACTTTACAGACTTAAACAAGGCCTGCCCGAAAGACAGTTTTCCCCTTCCACACATCGATCGTCTGGTTGATGCAACAGCGGGACACGAGTTACTCTCGTTCATGGACGTCTTTTCCGGATACAATCAGATCCTCATGCATCCCGACGATCAGGAGAAGACTGCATTTATTACAGAAAGGGGAATTTACTGTTACAAGGTCATGCCTTTCGGACTCAAGAACGCAGGAGCCACTTACCAAAGACTCGTCAACGCAATGTTCGCAGATCAACTCGGTCGAACGATGGAAGTATACATAGACGACATGCTGGTCAAGTCACTGAAGGCTGCTGATCACATTAAACACCTATCGGAATATTTCTCCGTACTCAGACAACACAACATGCGTTTGAACCCGTCAAAATGTTCATTCGATGTTTTGTCGGGAAAGTTCTTAGGTTACATTGTGACTCAGCGAGGAATTGAAGCAAACCCAGACCAGATTCGAGCAATCATAAACATGCCTCCACCGAAGAACAAGCGAGAGATTCAGAAGCTAACAGGAAGAATAGCTGCTTTGAACAGATTCATCTCTCGCTCGACCGACAAATGCCAGCCCTTCTTCAAGCTTCTCAAAGGTAACAAGAAGTTCGACTGGAACGAGCAATGTCAACAAGCCTTTGAGGAGCTAAAGAGGTATCTGTCCACTCCTCCAGTTTTATCCAAACCCCAGACAGGGGAAAGTTTGTTTTTATATCTCTCAGTAACAGAAGAAGCAGTCAGTGCCGTTCTTGTACGGAATACGAGCGGCGAACAGCCAGTTTACTACGTCAGCAAGACATTGCTTGATGCGGAGACAAGGTACCCGGTGGTTGAGAAATTAGCCCTTGCACTCATAACCGCTGCAAGGAAGTTGAGGCCATATTTCCAATCACATTCGATTGTCGTATTATCAACCTACCCCTTGCGAGCCATTCTTCATAGTCCAAACCTTTCTGGACGACTTACAAAGTGGACAGTTGAGTTAAGTGAATTCGACATCGAATTTCGGGTTCGAACCAGTCTTAAATCGCAAGTGCTTGCTGACTTCGTAGCTGAACTCATTCCGGATCCTTTCATTCCAAAAACTCAAGTAGAATGCTGCTGGACGCTCATGGTGGACGGAGCATCAAATGTCAAAGGATCAGGAGTGGGAGTAATTTGCCAGTCTCCAGATGGCGAAATGATCGAACAGTCGTTTAGATTGGGGTTCAAGGCATCGAACAATGAAGCAGAATATGAAGCCTTGATCGCTGGTCTTCACTTAGCCAAAGCACTGGAGGCTCGACGTTTGAAGATTCATAGCGACTCACAGCTCGTTGTGAACCAAGTGTTGGGAGAATACGCAGCCAAGGATTCAAGAATGGAAGCCTACTTAGGTTTGGTTCGTTCGCTGCTACAGCAATTCGAAGAATACTCGATACAACGAGTGTCGAGAAGCTATAACACTCAAGCAGACGCCTTGGCTTCTTTCGGATCAACATCAGAACCCAACATACGTCGCAGTATCCCGATCGGCTACATCGAAGAACCAATCATTCACATTGAGACCTCAATCATTGAAGTCGAAGCCACTGAAGACTGGCGAACAACAATCACAGGATACTTGAAGGATGGAGTTCTACCAGACGACAAACAGGAAGCTCGGAAGCTCAAGACCAAAGCTGCAAGATTTTCATTAATCAACGACATCCTTTACCGACGCTCGTTCAACGGCCCTTACGCTCGATGTCTCGATGACAAAGAAGCCACATATGTTCTGAAGGAAGTTCACGAAGGAGAATGTGGAAACCATTCGGGGGACGATCTTTGTGCAACAAAGTCAAGCGGCAAGGCTATTACTGGCCTACAATGCTTCAAGACAGCGAAGACTTTGTCAAACGATGTGACAAATGCCAAAGACATTCCCCAATATTCCATCAGCCAACAGAACGGTTGTCGAGCATTGCAGTACCATATCCATTCATGAAATATTCAATGGATATTGTGGGCCCACTACGAGAGCAAGTGGTCAACGCAAATACCTGCTTGTGCTTACTGATTATTTCACTAAGTGGGTGGAAGCAGAGGCCTTTGCTGAAATCAAAGACTCGGACGTCGAAGGATTTATCTGGAAAAGCATAATCTGCAGATTTAGTGTGCCCCAAGAGATCGTAACAGATAATGGGTCTCAGTTCATCTCGGGGCAACTTCAGAAAATTCTGCCACAACTGGAACATCGAGCTTAGCTTTTCCACCCCGCGGTATCCACAAGGGAATGGTCAAGCTGAAGCTACCAACAAAACGATCGTTCAGAATCTGAAGAAGAAGCTCGAAGCTCGAAAGGGGCGATGGGCGGACGAACTCCATGGCGTACTTTGGGCGTACAGGACTACTCCAAGAAGAGCGAACGGTGAATCTCCTTTCTCACTGACTTTCGGTGCAGAAGCTGTTGTCCCAGCAGAGATTGGAGTCCCCACACTTCGGCGTCAATTGGCTTTCGAGAACGAAGGGCAGAATCAAGAAATGCTCAACGACAGTCTGGACATTCTTGACGAACGGCGAGATCAGGCTCTGATTCGCATGGCAAACTACAACAATCAGTAGCCAGATACTACAATTCGAAGGTTTCGACCTAGAGCTTTCAACGAAGGAGATCTCGTTCTTCGCAAGGTGTTCCAGAACACTGCCGAGCCAAACGCTGGAAAGCTGGGAGCAAACTGGGAAGGTCCTTACAGGATTTTGAAGGTTGTTCGACCAGGCGTTTACCGTTCTCGAGACTCTTGAAGAAGTTGAAGTCCTCCGCAGCTGGAATTCTCACCATCTCCGCAAGTATTATGTGTGAAGACTTAATATTTATTTTCTTATCTTAGCCAAATTTCTGTTTACTTTGGCTATCTTTCAGACAATCATTTTATTCCATTTACTTGTAAGGCCAGATCCTTTGTGGTTGATCGTTCGATCCTACAGGTCTGAGTCAGACTATTCTTCTTCGCCTTCCGAGGCCTGAACTACGTTCGACTTGATCCCTAAACACTGGGTACGTAGGCAGCTCGTGTACATTTATGCGAGTCCAGTCAAAATCATTCAACAACTACGTTCAAACGAACTACGACTGGCTTGATCCCTAATCATTGGGTACGTAGGCAGCTCATCACACTTGAATGAGTTCAGCTATTGATGTAA
>CM046375.1:6104782-6159643 GCA_025413485.1 Ficus microcarpa
GTTTTGGTTCAAAAATACCAAATCCTTACATTATTCTGGAAAATCCTGTACAGGAATCTACTGTTTCCTACACAGTTTTTATAAACTCAGTTATACTTTAAAATCTAGGCAGATTTAGTAAAAGTTGTCTTCATAAAACTTTTAGATCTCGAAAAATTCTAAAACTTTTATGTTTTATGAAAAACCCAATTCTGCTTGGATTTGTGTCAGTTTTAGTTTGAAGCTGACTGGTCGTGTAACTAGGTCTGGACAGACCAATCTTGGTTTTCTATAAAAACGGAGGCCATTGGAGCCTCATTTTGGAAAACTGTTCTTGCTGTCCTCTAGAAAAAACTATTATAAGCAACTTTCATGTTTTGAGTTTCTTCAAATTCGGCCTCTAAAGGCCTCAAAATTCACTTTTTAAAAAACTGGTCAGGATTTACCCGAACCTGGCAGTTTTTCGGTTTTTAGTTCGTTTTACGTCCTAAACGTGAAACCTAGCTCAACCAGCCACCACGGGAGCTCTAATACACACATGCAACGCTTTTCTAACGTAAATTTTCTTTAAACACATTTTTTATCATCACCATGCAAGCCTAATTAACTTTGGATAATTTTTGTTGCATGATTTAGGTTGCACAACACATATCAAGCATACTACATAAATTCTAGCAACCTAGCATAAAATTTTCATCCACAACATCCTATGGCAGATCAGGGGACATAAAATAAACTAACATTTAGCATGCAAATCAGTAATTTAGAGCAAGCAAGCAAATTAAAATCAAACCACCCTTAATCTAATTCAAGCACAACCCTAGATTCCTAGTTTTGGGCACAAAATAAATTGAGCTTATGCTCTTACAATTTCAACTCGAAATACATGTAAATTTCAAATTGAAAGCTTAATTGAAAGAGATAAAAGTCTAGAAAGGTTTACCTTGATTTAAATCACAAGTTGGAGCTAGGGTTTGGCTCACCAAAAATTCTTCTCCCTAGACCTCCCTATGGCCGGTTCTTTGATGCCCACTTGCACCAAATTTGTGGCCGATTTTAGGTGGCTGATAGCACTCAACACTAAGCACTCCTAAACACAAATTTTGGTCATTCTCTCACCCTCTTACAGCCGGCTTTAGAGCCCCAAAAACTGAGTACAAGCTGCCCAAAAAAACTGGTTTGAACACTAGTAGAAATCTCACCTCACAAGCACCAAAACCCCTATGTTTGTTGAAATTTTTCTTCACTCAAACTCACCCTAGGATTTCCAGATTTTTGGAGGGGAGAATTGGCAAGAGTTTAGCTGCTTTTCCTTAATTTTTTCAGCCCAAAATCTAATCACCATGGGGGGCTATTTATAGGCAAAATTTGGGGTGGTTTTAGAAATATTTTTGGTTCTCCTTTTTGATAAAACCCCACAAGTTAATTTTAATTGAAATTTGGCCCAAAGTGGCCGGCCACCTCACTGTTCTAGGGAGGTCTAATTATATTTTAACCCTTTCTAATTTTTTAATAAAGCTTAATGATGCCATAAATCCCAAAAGTGATGTCACCCATGATGTAATTAAGGCTTGTTTGGCCTTTTTCCATGAAAAGCAGTCCACTTTAGGCCCACACAGATATTTTTGGTACTGAGCTCACTAATACACAGTATTGTGGCATAGCATGGCAGTCCAAAATTTATTTGTGTGAAAATGGACAGTATGAAAAATTTTCTTTTTGCTTAAAACTTTTTGGCCCAAAAATACCTATTTATTGTGCTTAATTTTTCTATGGTGGTTTTAATTCTTATCTACATTCTTATGTCCATAATTTTGGTTTTTGCAGTATATTTTCCATACTGCTTATCATATATCTGTGTGGTCAACCATTTGACTACCCTTGGTCAACCTTTGACTTCCTTGACAATCTTGTCCTCCTTGGTCAAATTTGACTCATTTGGTCAAATTTTGACTTTCTTTGACTTTCTTGGTCAAAGTTTGACCGTCTTGGTCAATTTTGACTTTTTTAGTCAAAGTTTGACTTTCTTGGTCAAAGTTTGACCAATCGTAAAATCATGGATTTCTTCCCCTTTTTACCCAAAAAGGTCATTTGCTTGACTAAACCATTCATAATTGAGTCTTATAAAGCCAATAAGAACTCATAAAATCACTTAAAACCCCTAATCAGGATTTTGCATAAATACCTTCAAGGTTCAACTCGAAATTCTCTACAAAAAAATCGTATCGACGAAAAATTCAGTTATTACAGCCACCATATGAGACACATGGACAAGATTGTACTCCTTAGGGTCATTGTGCAATTCTAAGAATTTGGAGGTTCAAGAAACTTTTAGAAAACCTCAAAAATGTGTGGCATATTTTCTAGCCTTCCACCTTTAGGATCCGAACCAAAAAGAAAAGAAAAAGGAGAAGTAAGAGAAGCATAGCGAGGTCGGTTTTTGGTGCTAGTAGTGTGCAAGGAGAGATTTTGCAGCCATAGTCTTGGTTTACTTTCTTGAAGTTGGAGGTAAGCCTTCTAACCTATAATTCCTCATTAGAGTTTTGGTTTATGGATGCAAGTATATTTAGTGCTGAAAATGGAAGAGCATAAGCTCACTCTTCAAATTCATGCTCTAGGGTTTTACAAGTGCTTGAGTTTGCCTTATTAGAAGTTGGTGGTCTCTAGTTGTGAATGGATGCAAGCTTACCATTTTTGAGTTAAAAGTTAGTAGGCTGTAGGATGCCTATTATCTACTTGTTATGTTTATTTATGCTAAAAAATAATGCCTTGTGAATGAATGAGAAGAAGGATAGGTTATGATGCAATTAGGGTTTGTGAAAACCCTAAAAACCCTAATTGGTATAGATTACCTTTTTGGGATTGCACAAAAATGATATGGATAAAAAATGAATGTATGATCACCAAGATATTATGAAACACCCTGCAGGCTTGTTATAAGCCACGGTTTTAAACCGCTCAAGTTAGTACGCACGTAATTTTTCGTAAGAACTCGGTTGATTGAAATTTGCCACTCTCGGATTTAAAGAAACTGTTTTCTGGAAACAGGATTTTGAGGCCCTTAGAGGCCGAATTTAGAAAAAGTCAAAACTGAAAAGTTGTAGGGAATGAAAAATTCTAAGGGACAATGCAAACCGTTTTTAAAAATAAGGCTTTTAAGGCCTCTATTTTTATCAAAACCCGAGACCAACTTTTAGGGTTAGAAAATATGGTCAAAAGTTTTCAAAGGAAGAAACGAGCAAGTTAGATGTAGATTCAGAGTTTTGACCAAAAACAAAAGTTTTAGATTTCGATGTTTCCTACAACTTTCATGAAGGAAGTTTTGTGAAAATCAAAACGGATTTTAAAGAAAACACTAGACTTCCAAAACTGTGCAGGGTATTGTCTAGTTCCAAACAACCAAGTCTAAAGGACTAAGTTAGAATGATTCTTATATCACGATTTTTCTGGAAACAGGGAGGTAACCTGTTTTCATGTTTGGCGGGACACAAGATTAAGGAGTAAGCATAAGTGGTAAGTACGACTCCGCGTACAGTATAGATGAAAATGTTTTCACTACTTGTTTATTTTCAAGCTCATGCATACATGTTGATTGTTGAAATGCATGTGATTATTGTAGCATCATGAAACATGTTCACTTGTGTTAAATTATGTGGTAAGATTGCAAACCCAGTTTCAAGAAAGAAACTGTTTAAAAGCATGGAAAGATTTCAAGTACGAAATGATTTTTCAAGTATGTAAGAACAAGTTTTCAATAATCAAATGAAATAAGTTCTCTCGTGTCATACCGACCTGCACTAGGTCAGGTTTGGTCCATGATTTGAGTTGGACAGGGCTGGCCGCCCCAACCACTTCATGGCTGCGCACCACGGTACGTTCACTTATGTTATGTAAGGGCCCTAAAAGATTATGTTATGATAAGAAAGCACAAGAAAAGCATAAATGGTTCGTGCATTATGATTTATGAAGTGTTTTGCGGTTCAATAGTTGTGCTTGCTGAGTGAAAGCTCACGACTTATGTCTATGCTATAGGTAAGCAATCTACAAGCAATATTTGAGCAAGGCAGTGGAGCGTGGCGGTGTGAATTGTGAAATTTGGGATGGAGTCTGCTACATGTTTTGGATTATGATAGTTATGATATTTTGTACATACTTATATATGTATGAGACTCAAATACTTCTTTAAAAGATTGTGCTATATGGATATGTAAAGAGGTTAATCTTGTTTGTTTGTTTGTTTGTTTGTTTTTAAAAAAAATAGTTCGAAAATTTTGTGTTCTATATTTCCGCTGAAATAAGATAAGCTAATAATTATGCAAGATAAGTCTAAGTATAAGTATGGTGACGGCCTGCGCAAGGCAGATCGTTACACTATGAATCTAGATTTCTCCATCTATAAGTCATACACCCAAAACGCAATTATATTGACCATCAATTATCAGTGTCTCACCTATAGTGGATCAAAATGCATAAGTCATGGATGCGAATTAAAGTATTCATTTCAAGATTAAAATTAATACAGGATGGTAATCAAAGCGTCATTGATTCTTATAAATGGAATTATTAAACGGAATCAATTAACACCTTAGGTCCAGTCCAATGTCATACCTCAATACTGGTATACATTAAAGTTTCTACTCGGAACTTATCCAATGGTCAAGACAAACCATCCCTCCAAGGAAGTAAACAACCTTTACAATTTTATTATAAATAAGAACCCCAAATCTTATTCCATCGATTGCAAACCATTTATTTAGACTGTTATCAAATTACAACGTCTACTATGTATACCTCATATATATATGGTAATCCGATACATTTTCAACAACCTAGGAGTATTTTCTGTTTGCTCAAAATAATCATATAATGAACAAATGAAAGTAAATAGGACACTACTTATTAAACATGAATAACCTCTTTTTATTAATATCAAAATGTTATATTTACAGAAAATCCCTAAAATTGATTTTCTATCCGTATGGCACATATAGATCCCAACAAGACAAACATGAGAAGCATATAAGGATAGTTTTGCAGACGTTAAAACATCATCAATTGCATGCGAAATTCTCTAAGTGCAAGTTTTGGTTAGATCGTCTGGCATTCCTAGGCCATATGATTTCTAAAGATGGCATTATGGTAGATCCTATAAAGAATGAGGCTGTTAGCAATTGGAAGAGGCCAACCAATGCAAGTGAGATCAAAAGTTTCTTTGGTTATGGGATATTACAGGAAATTTGTGGTTGATTTTTTGAAGCCTGCTATGCAGCTTATGACACTTACTCAAAAAGGAGAAAAGGTAAAATAGACAGAGAACTGGGAAAAGAGCTTTCAATAACTGAAGAGACGACTCATAAGTGCCTTAATCTTGATGATTCTAGATAAGGATGAAAAGTTTATAATTTACAGTGATGCTTCTAGAATGGAACTTGGTGCAGCCTTGATGCAAAATGAGAAGGTAATTGTAATGACCAACTTTTTGACGGACTCATAATTTCCTTTCATATCAAGGAAATCTAAGTTTGTACCATGTATGCCTGTGTGAAATAAATTATATGATTTATCAAAAATTGTTTGAGTTCTTATAAGATATAAGACTCAATGATAGTATGAGGCCTTTTGTTGAGAAGGCATAATCATAATTTATGATTTTGTTTTGGCCTATGTATGATCAGGATAACTCATGACTTGAGTAAGACGGTACTACAGCGTAATAAGCAGGTATAGGAATTATACTGTGTCTGATCGTTATTGCGGATACAGAATGAAAAATAAAAAACTTAGTACTTGCCCTGATCAAGTACATATATATGAGTACAAAATTAAATTGGGATTTAAAGAAAGTTTTTTAAAAAAATATTTCCGTATTTTTTTACATAAGATACGAGTAAGTTTTTTAGTGAGGTAAGTATAGTAACGACCTACATAAAGTGGGTCATTACAATAATTGCCAATGTTTTAATGCAATTGAAGGACTATGAGAAGAACTATCCCACCCATGACTAAGGGTTGGCTACCGTAGTTTTTGTATTGAATATATAGAGGCATTATTTGTATGAAGTCTGATGCCAAATATTCACCGATCACCAAATTTTGAAGTACTTATTCATGTAGAAAGATTTTAATATGAGGCAAAGGAGGTGACTTGAGCTAGTAAAGAACTACGATTGTAAAGTCCTTTACCACCTGAGGAAGGCATATAGGGTAGCTAATGTGTTGAGTCGGAAGGCCTCTGCCACATAATGTCCTTGAATGCGATGTTCAAGCCTCTTCAAAAGAAGATTCTTGATTTTGGGTTAGAATTAATAGTTGGACGACTTTCAGCAATGAACTTGTCTCCAACTATTTTAGATGGCATTCGGAGTAAGCAAGACTTTGATATAAGCCATGTGAGAATCAAAAAGGAAATGCTCAAAGTGAAGTGTGAAGGATTTAGTTTGTCTAATGATGGAGTGCTAAAGCTTAAGGGATGGTTATGTGTTCCTAAAGACGAGGAACTAAGGAAAAAAATTCTTAAAGAGGTGCACAATGTAATACCCCGAAATTTCTACAGACTTACAATTAAAGGAATTTAAGTTCGTATTATGTGTTTATGTAATATTTTATGAAAATTATGAATACTAATGTGAAATTCATAATTTTAGCAGTAAAAATTTGAGTTCTCATTTTATTAGTTACGAGACTCGATAAATAGTTGTTTAGACATATATAGGGCTTTTTGTGACAAAGGCATCACAAAAATTTATGATTTTATGTTGGTCAAAATTTGACCCGAAAAAGTCAAAGTTGACCAAAAGTCAAAGATTGACCATAGAGGTCAAAGGACTGACAGTATAGTTATTCGATAAGCAGTATGAGAAATATACTACGAAAAACTGTCATTATAGACAAAATAGCAAGACTAAGCCATGAGACTACCCTAGAAAAATCAAGCACACCAAATTAAGAATAAAGTGCAAAACGGGTTCGAAGAAATAAGGAAAAATTTTTACTGTCCGTTTTTACACAGATAAATTTTGGACTGCAGTGTAGTATAAAAATACTGATATTAAGTGGATAACAGTATTAAAAATATATGTGTAGCATAAAAGTAGACTGGGTTTTAAGGAAAAAGCCAAACGAGGCCTTAAGATGATGATATCACCTCACCATGAATTTATGATATCATAATTGATTTAAATTAGCATGGAAAGAATTATGGAAGATTCTAGAAAATGGGAGAGGTGGCCGGCCAAACAAGGGACAAAAATGCAAAGATTTTGTCATTTGGGGCAAAAGTGTAATTTTTGGAAAATTGATGATGTAAGCAAGTGATGTCACTTGGATGATGTAAGCAAGTGATGTCACTTGGATGATGTCACCTTGATGAGGTAAGCAAAACTTGGGCAGCAAGTAGATGGCTGGCCAAGTGACACCTCTTGGGAGTATTTTTACAAATATTTTCACTTTTGGGGTCAAAATGTAATTTTTGGAACAAAAATAAATCCAAAAATTATGAAATTTCAGCTATAAAAAGGGCTAAAGGGGGACGGTTTTCAGGTCAAAAAAAATGGAAAAATCTACCCAAACCATGCCAAAATGAATTCCCACAACTTTTCTCTCTAGATCTAGAAACCCAAAACCCAAAGAACCAAAAAGGAAGAAAAAAAAAATGGATACCCATTTTTGGTGGGTGAAAAGCCGACTGTAGGAGAGGAAGAAAGGGAGAGAAAAACTGAAAAAGATTTACGGGAAAACCCAAGGGAGAGTGCGGTTTTGAGCTAGGAAAAAGCAAGAAAAAAAAAGTTTGGAAAATTTTGGGTCACTTTTGGGGTGTGTGGCCGAGTGGGAAAGGAAGGAAAAAGGGAAAGGAAAACTGAAAATTTTGAGGGCAAATTCTTGTAGTGAAGCTCGGGTTTAAGTGAACTAACCAAGGAGCCAACCAAAATTTTGGTACCCATTTTGGAGGAGGAGCCGTGAGCCAAGGAGGGCTAGGGGAAGAAAGGGATTTTGTGACCAAAACCTAACTTTGGTCTAAGGTAAAACTCTAGAGCCCTAACTCTTCAATTTGAGTTCAATTTGGAGTTTATTTATGGTTCAATTTGGTTTGTAAGGACATAAGTCCACTTTCCATTTCATGCCCTAGTTTGGTTCTATGTGCTTGATTAGTAAATCTAAGCGTGTATGGCTTAATTTCTTGATTGTTTATGCTTGTTGATAAATTGATTTCATGCTAGATGGTTAGGGTTGTGTGTCCCCTGATCTTGGACAAAAATCTGCCCTAGGCAGTGGGTGTGAGCTGCTAGCTTAAGGGTGAATGGAAGATGCTTGATTGATTGAATGCAAAAAGTTAGAACCATGCAAACCTATGTTTATGGCTTTCGAGTTTGGTTTGCATGGATCTGTTCTAGCTGCTTATGGGTTCATGAGGGACGTTAGAAATGCTGTATGTTTGTTATGTAAGCTCCCAAAGTGGTCGGTCGAGATAGAATCCACGAATTAGGACGTAAATCGGATTTAAGAACCGAAACTGCCAATTCGGATTCAGAACTAGCCAATTTCGGGAAAGTGGAAATTTAAGGCCTTTAGAGGCCGAACTGGGTAAAACTCAAAACATGAAACTTGTTTGGAAGGGTTTTTCCTAGGGGGCAACATGGGCATATTTCCAAAACGAGGCTCCAATGGCCTCCGTTTTTACAAAAATCCGTAGCTAATCTGCCCAGACCCAGTTTTCAGGATCAGCCAGTTTCAAACAAAAACTGACAAAAATATAAGTGAAACTGGATTTTTCATAAAACATAGAAGTTTTAGCATTTTTTGAGAGCTACAACTTTTGTGAAGACAAGTTTTTCAAATTTGGATTAGATTTTTAAACTGACACTGTTTTCTGAGGAGTGTGCAGGGAACCGAAAATTTCTGCACATGAATCTTTACAAACGTTTCCGAAAAACTGTATTTTTCCTCAAAACCACTGTTTTGACTATGAAAACTGTTCCAATGTCAGTTTTCAGTCCTTAATGATTTTATGAAGCCCTGTTTTAAAGAAATGAATTTTTACAAGTTAAGAAAAGAGTTTTTGGGATTATTTACCAAAAGTTTTCAATTTGAAGAAAAATGGAATTTTCGAGCTAAGGGCTAGTAAGCGAATCAATTACTAATGGTAACCGAAAGTTATATCCGAGTTACTGGGCCTAGCCCAAAGCCCAAAGTTTAACCCAAAGAGGGTTAACCTTAGTTGACCAAATGTTGACTTTGGTTGACCAAAAATTTGACCTTAAGGGTTATCCAAAATAACCCTAAAGGAAACCAAGGTTAATGAATTGGGCTAAGACTTAGGGTTATTAATAATAACCCAATGGATTACGGATCAAGTAAAAGTAAGACATAAGCCCAAGGTTAGGAATGGTAACCTAACCCTACTCATGTATGTTTGGGGCTTGGTAACCAAGGTTACTTTAAGTAACCAAACAAGTTAACAAGAGGTATTAGAGGGGACATATAACTAGGGTTATTCATGGAAGTTGGTTAAGATACCAACATCAAATGTAATGATTTATGGTAAGATAAGATAACCTTATCTTACACCTTGATTGAAACAGGAATAGGAACCTATTGATATATCACGAGGAACAATAAGTCAAGAGCGTAAGACCTCAGGTAAGTACAAACCTCACCTGTGGTATGGAAATAACAATATATTTTCAAATATGCTATGACATGTTTCATGTTATGATATATAATGTCTTAAAGATGTATTAAAGATGCTATGTTTTAAAAATGTCGTGTTTTACAGATGTTTTAAAGATGCCATGTTTTAAAGATGTCAAGTTTTTAAAAAATGTCATGTTTTAAAAATGCCATGCTATGCTTTATGAATGAAATGTTAAGTTATGTATGATATAGTGACATCATAAGGTATGTTCATTAATGATAAACAACTTGGTAAAAATACACAAGTAAAGTGTCGTACCAACCTCCCAAAGGTGGAGGGTTATTCATGTTCAAGTTCTAATTATCAACCTCTCGTTGATGCGTGAGGGTATAATCAGTTATGTTTCCCAGAACTGTTAGGGACCTTGCAACCCCTAACTTTATCTGGAGGGCACGCAACTGGTACGTACACAAGGGGCTCATATGTTAAAGAAAGATAATAAGTAAAGTTAAAAATAGATTGCATAAATGAACATAAATGGTTCACGCATATGTTATGTGATGATTGGTATATTTTCAAGATGCTTAAAATGAAAATGTTTTTGTGAGATTAAAGTTTGTACTTGTTGAGCGAAAGCTCATCAGATACATTCCATACTGCAGGTAAAGATAAAAGGCTTGTAGCTTTACTTGGTGGGCTTGGAGACGATGCAGCAAGTGAAGGGCGGTGTGGGATACCACTACGCAATATTTTCCGCAAATTATTTAAGTTATGAAGTTTTACATGTATGTTTAAGAAACATGTTATGGTTTATTTTCAAGTCATGATTTTAAAGTGAAGTTCAAGTTTTCAAGTTTTAAAAATAAGAGAAAAAAAAAATTATTCTTAAATTTTCTACAAGGTTTAAGTCAAGCAAGTAAAGTAACGGTCCCCCATTCGCGTGGCCGGCTCCACGTGGGTGGTCGGGGCGTTTCACACAACACTCCATATTTGCTTCATCCTGGTGCAACCAAAATGTACATGCATCTTACGGGTAGTTTTTGGTGGTTCAGAATGAAGAAGGATGTAGCATACTATATAAAGCATTGTATGACCTGCCAACAAGCTAAGGATGAGCCCTAAAAGCTAGGAGGGGTGCTCCAATCGATTCAGATTCCAGAATGGAAATGGGAAGTCATGCGATGGATTTTATTACTGGACTTCCAAGGACTACGAATGGATATGATGTTTTATGGGTGGTCATTGACATATAGACCAAGTCAAAACATTTTCTTCCTATACAAATGATGTCCTCTATGGAATAATTGGCAGAGTTATATGTGAAGGAGGTCGTGAGGCTTCATGGTGTTCCAAAATCTATTAGTTTAGATCGAGATAGTAAGTTCACCTTCCATTTCTTGAAAAGTGTTCAGACTGCTATGGGCACAAAGTTGAAATGTAGCAAGGCTTTTCATCCGCAAACAAACATTGAGATAGAGAGGACCAATCAAACAATTGAGGATATGCTCCGAGCTAGTACCTTGGACTTCAAAGGGAGTTGGTGTAAGTTTTTACTGTTGGTTGAGTTCACTTATAACAATAGTTAACAAGCGACCATTGGGATGGCTTTTTATGAGGCACTTTACGGAAGACGTTATAGGTCCCCCAATTTGTTGGCATGAGGCCAGGGAAAAGAAATTAACGGAGTTGAAACTTAAGGAGAAAACCTTCAATAATATAACCGGAGTGTTGAAAGTGATTCAGTAAGGGATTGCCAAAGCTTAGAGTAAGAAGAAAAGCTATGTACTTCTGAAGCCCTTAGAGTTTGAGGTTGGAGACTTAGTGTTTATCAAGGTCACCCTGATGAAGGCATGATGGTATTTGGAAAGAAAGACAAGCTTAGTCTTAGGTAGGTGGGACAATATATGGTGATTTAGCATATCAGCAACATGGCATACAAGTTAGATTTGTTTCAGGAGATGTCATCTATCCAGAATGCAATTCATGTATAGATGTTGTAAGACTCGAAATTTCATGGACTTATGATTTCCTTGTTCATAAGGAATTAAAGTCTATATTATGTGTGTATGAGGTGTTACATGAAAAATTATGAATATTAATGAAAAATTCATAATTTTATTTGTTAATGTTTGATTTCTCGTTGAAATTGCTCAAAGACTCAAAATAGAATGCTGAGTTTAGTAAACAGCTTTTTGAGTCGAAAAGAACGAAGAAATATGTGATTTTACGAAAGTCAAAAATTTGACCACGACGGGTCAAAGGATCGACTTTACAAGTATGATGAGAGACAGTAAGAAAAGAGATTTTGAAAGTATTTTTATGATCAAGATAATAGGAATAAGCCGTAAAACCACCCTAGAAAATCAAGCACACCGAGTTAGGATTAAGGGCAAAAAGGTCTCCGAAAAATAAGGAAGACATCTTTACGGTCCGATTTTACACAGAAAAATTTTGGATCAAAGTACGGTATAATATACTGTGTGTAAGTGAAGCACAATATTAGAAATAACTGTGTAGCACAAAATTGGACAGTTTTTAGAGAGAAAAATGGATTACTTGGAGAAAGAGAGCAAGAGCCAAACAAGGCCCTTGTTTCTTAAGAGAATGACATCATGTGGCTTTTAATTGGTGAGGTCACTAAGCTTAGATAAGCTTGGAAGAGGTGGAGGCTCTCCCACCACACCATTCGGCCACCTCATGGGAAAAAGGGAAAGGTGAATGAACCTTCCACATCTCCCCTTGGTGTGTTTTCCAAGCCTCCCCTCCTCTATAAATACCCCCCCCCCATAAACCCATTTTTATTCAAGAAATGCAACCAAACTCTAGCCAATTTTCTTCACAAAAACCGTGGGTTTGAGGGAGAGAAAGAGAAGAGAAAATCTGAAATTTCCTTAGGGCTTTTGCTTGTTGAGTGCTTAGGTTTGCTAGGGAGAAACAAGAAAAAAATTTGAGAGCTTGGAGACCCATTTTTGAGCAGCAAAACCGTGGGTTTGGGGAGAGGAATAGGAGTGAAAAAGCTGGAAAAATTTTGGGGAAATCTTCGGTGAATGTTCGGCTTTTGAGAGGAACCAAAAGAAAGAAATTTTGGTGGCCAACCAAGGGTGCAGTCATGTGGGTAAGGAAGCCAAAAGGAAAGAAGAAGTTTTGGGATTTCAAACCCTAACTTGGGTTTAAGGTAAAAATCTTGAACCCATCCTGCAATTAAGTTCAAATTAAGCATTTTTATTTGTGATTCAAGTTGGATTTGTAAGGACATAAGTCCAATTTATTTTTCTAGCCTTAGATGTGAAAGTGTGTGCTTGGTTAGGGATTAGGGTGTGGTTGGCTTGTTCATGATGTTGCTTGCTTAATTTTGTGCTTGAAAATGGTTAGAATGCATGCTAGATGTGATTCGTATGTCCCTTGATGTTTGGTCACAAAATCTGCCCTAGGCAGTGGAAGTGTGGCTGCTAGTTCAATGATGAATGTGATGGAGTATGTTTGATCTTGATGCTAGGCTAGAAACCATGCAACCCCAAGGATAGAGCCTTCGGTTTAGGGTTGTATGGGCACATGAGATTAGCTTGATTGAATGTATGGGACGTTAGAAATGCTGCTTGATTGATGTATAAGCTCCCGATGTGATCGGTCGAGGTAGAATCCGCGAAATAGGACGTAAACCGAACTAAGCAACCGAAACTGCCAGTTCGGATTCAAACTGGCCAGTTTCGAGAAAGTGAAATTTTAAGGCCTTTAGAGGCCGAACTGGGTAAAACTCAAAACACAAACGTTGTTTGGAAGGGTTTTTCCTAGGGGGCATTGCAAGCAGAATCTCAAAATGAGACTCCAAAGGCCTCCGTTTTTACCAAAACCCGTGGCTGATTCCCCAAACCCAGTTTTCAGGATCAGCCGGTTTCAAACAAAAACTGGCACTAATACAAGCCGAACTGGATTTTTCGTAAAACACGAAAGTTTTAGAATTTTTTGATAGCTACAACTTTCATGCAGACAAATTCGAGTCGATTTTTAAACTGACACTGTTTTACAAAGGGTGTGCAGTGAACCGAAAATTCCTACACAGGATTTTCTAAAACTAGTTCAGAAAAACTGTTTTTCTTTTAAAACCCACTGTTTTAACTATGGAAACTGTTCCAAAGGCAGTTTCCCGCCCTAAAAGATTTTTATAAAGGTCCATTTTGAAAACGTGAAATTTTATAAGTATAATTGAGAGTTTTGGAATTTTCCTCCACTCCTTCCTAGTTAAGAGGAGAAAATAAGATTTTGTAAACCTAACTGTTTTCAAGATTTTAAGCCAAGATAAAGGAAAATGAATGTAGCAGGTGGTTTTTTTTAGCCCTAAATAGTCTTATAAAATGTTACCCAAGAAGTAAGAATTTTTCAAGCAAACTAAAGGATTTTTGGAAGATAATTACACAATGTTTTCCAAAGGCAAGAAAAAGGAATTTTCAAGGTAAAAGAAGTAATCAAGCCGACTATGGAGAGTAACCGGAATTAGTATCCGAGTTACTGGGCTTAACCCCAAAGCCCAAGATTTATCATAGAAGGGTTGACTAAGGGTTGACCCAATGTTTAATTAAAGTTGACCTTAAGGGTTACCCAACGTAACCCTAAGGGATACTCAACATATAATTGGGCTTGCATTTAAGAGTTAATGGAGATAACCCAAGGATTATGATGTAAAAGTAAAACCCAAGGTTTAAAAGAAAGCCTAGCAGTATATTAAAGGCTTAGCACCAAGAATAAGAGGTTATCCAACGAGACCTCTTAAGGAATAATCAAAGTTTGATTATCCTTAAGGGAGAAGGATAATTATTGAGACCAAGTAAAGTAACAAGTAACGGGGACATACCACTAAGAGTAGGTGTGAATGTTGGATAGGTCACCAACATCTTATGATAGGATCCTGATCCTATGTTCTTTCAAATAGCAGGAAGTGAATTGCTATTGCAAACAAATTTAAGGACGCAACATGCAGGATACGGCACCAGATGTAAGTACAAACCTCACCTGCAGTATGAAAGATAGTATTTTATTTTCAAATCTGCTATGAAATGTTTTGTGCTATGTTCTAAGTAATGCTATGTCTGCAAAATGTTATGTTTACTAAAGTGCTATATTTGCAAATGTCACGTTTTCAAAAAGTGCTATATTTGCAAATGTCATGTTTTCAAAAAGTGCTATATTTGCAAAATGTCATGCTTTCAAAAGTGCCATATTTCTAAAGTGTTATATTTACAAAAGTGCTGTATTCACAAAATGTCATGTTTATAAAATGCCATAATTGCAAAAATGCCATGAATGTAAAGATGCCATGCCATGTTATGAATGAGATGAAAGTATGTTATCATATAGTGACATCATAAGGTATGATCACTAAAGATAAACAACATGGTAAGAAATCACAAGTAAGGTGTCGTACCAACCTCCCATCAGGTGGAGGGTTTTCATGTTCAAGTTACAATTATCAACCTCTCGTTGATGCGAGAGAGTGTAATCAATCATGTTTCCCAGAACTGTTAGGGACCTTGCAACCCCTAACTTTATCTGGAGGCGCGCTATAATGCTGGTACGTACACAAGGGGCCCATATGTTAAAGGAAGATAATAAGTCAAGTTAAAAATGGATGCATAATTGAACATAAATGGTTCATGCATATGTTATATGACGATTGTATGTTTTCAAGATGTTTAAAATAAAAATATTTTGTGAGATTATGTTTGTGCTTACTGGGCGAAAGCTCATTCAGTTATATTTCATACTGTAGGTAAGAAACCTGCAGTTTAAGTGATGAGCTATATGCGGGCGATGCGGCGGATGAAGGGCGGTATGGATACCACTACGCATATATTCCACAACCTTTTGATAAGTTAAGAAGTTTTTGTATATATGTCTATATCGTGAAGACAAGTTATGTTACCTAGTATTTTATTTTGGTATCAAAGACTTTAAACAACTTTTTATTTTAGTATGTAAGATAAGTTTCTATAAGCAAACCTCTTCATATATAAGTATGTTTCAAAAAAAAAAATTTTCTAAATTTTCAAGTAAAGTAAGGTTAAGTATGAAGATGACGGCCCTACGTAGGATGAGGGCGTCACAGATGTAGAAGACGGATGTACTGAATCCATCTCATATAAACCAACTGCAAGCAACTCAACTTCAAGAGAAGATGAGCTATGAAAAAGAAAACCAGTTAAGATTCTAGATCTAAAGATAAAGACCTGGAGGAACAAATAGATTCCCTTAATAAAAGTTATTTGGTGAAATCACAAGATAGAAGAAGCAACATGAAAGCGAGAAAACACAATGAGAATGAGTTTACCCCAATTATTCTAAGTTTTAAGGACAAAACTTTTATAAGGTAAGAAGGATTATAACATCCCAACTTTTAACTAACCATAATTTATTAGTTAAATGTTAGAAATTAACATAGAAGGTGTTACGATAATATATTTAGTTAATTATAACATTATCTTGAGTTATTTTTCATAGGTGACATGAAGAGTACTCGATATGCTAGAACAAAGTTCATGCCAAATTGATGAATTTATATGGCGATTTGATGAAATTGTGATATTGTTTAATAATGTTGGATTATAATTGGAGGTATTTTCAATATCTACTCTATTTTCTAATGTAACACCCGGAATTTTCATGGACTCATGTGCTATTTCATGAAAATTATAAATACCAACGTGAAATTCATAATTTTAGTAGTAAATATTCGAGTTCTCATTTAATTAGTTATGAGACTCGATAAATAGTTGTTTAGCCATGTATAGAGCTTTTATGGAAAAAGGCTTAACAAATTTCATGATTTTACGTTGGTCAAAATTTGACCCGAAAAAGTCAAAGTTGACCAAAAAGTCAAAGGTTGACCATAGAGGTCAAGGGCATGACAGTATAGTTATTTGATAAGCAGTATGAAAAATATACTGTGAAAAACTGTCATTATAGACAAAATAGCAAGACTAAGCCTCGAGACCGCCCTAGAAAAATCAAGCACACCAAGTTAAGAATAAAGGGCAAAAAGGGTTTGAAGAAATAAGGAAAAATTTTTACAGTCTGTTTTAACATAGATAAATTTTGGACTGCAGTGCAGTATAAATATACTGTTATTAGTAGATAACAGTATTAAAAATATCTATGTAGCAAGAAAGTGGACTATGTTTTAAGGAAAAAGCCAAACGAGGCCTTAAGATGATGATATTACCTCACCATAGATTTATGATATCATAAATGATTAAAATAGCATGGAAAGAAATGTAGAATTCTCTAGAAAATAGGTGAAGTGGCCGGTCACCTTAGGGGCAAAAATGTAAAGATTTTGCCATTTAGGGTAAAAATGTAATTTTTGAAAATTAATAACGTAAGCAATGATGTCATCAAGATGATGTCACCTTGATGAGGTAAGCAAGCCTTTGAGGGCAAGCTAATGGCCGGCCACCTAGGAGGGCAAAAATGCCAAGATTTTGTCAATTGGGTCCTAAGTGTAATTTTTGGAAACTAGGTGAGGTAAGACGATGAGGTAAGCGTGATGAGATCAGCAAGATGAGGTCACCATTTGCTTGGAGGCCAAGGAGATAGCCAGCCAAGTGACACCTCTTAGGGGTGTTTTTGCAAATATTTTCACTTTTGGGGTCAAAATGTAATTTTTGGAATAAAAATAAATCCAAAAATTATGAAATTTCAGCTATAAAAAGGGCTGAAGGGGGACGGTTTTTAGCTCAAAAAAAATGGAAAAATCTACCCAAACCATGCCAAAATGAATTCCCACAACTTTTCTCTCTAGATCTAGAAAACCCAAAACCCAAAGAACCAAAAAGGGAAGGAAAAAAAATGGATACCCATTTTTGTGGGTGAGAAGCCGACTGTAGGAGAGGAAGAAAGGGAGAGAAAAACTGAAAAATATTTAAGGGAAAACCCAAGGGAGAGTGCGGTTTTGAGCTAGGAGAAAGCAAGAAAAAAGTTTGGAAAATTTTGGGTCACTTTTGGGGTGTGTGGCCGAGTGGGAAAGGAAGGAAAAAGGGAAAGGAAAACTGAAAATTTTGAGGGAAAATTCTTGTAGTGAAGCTCGGGTTTGAGTGAACCAACCAAGGAGCCAACCAAAATTTTAGTACCCATTTTGGAGGAGGAGCCGTGAGCCAAGGAGGGCTAGGGGAAGAAAAGGATTTTATGACCAAACCCTAGCTTTGGTCTAAGGTAATTTTCCAAAGCCCTAACTATTTCAATTTGGTTCATTTTGAGTTCAATTTTGAGGTTTAATTTATGATTCAAATGGGTTGTAAGGATATAAGTCCATTTGTAATTTTTATGCCCTAGTATGGTGGTGTGTGCTTGATTAGTAGATCTAAGGGTGTATGGCTTAGTTTCTTGATTGTTTATGCTTGTTGATGGATTGATTTCATGCTAGATGATTAGGGTTGTGTGTCCCCTGATTTGGTGCGAAAAGCTGCCTTAGGCAGTGTGTGAAACATGCTAGCTTAGGGAGGAAAATTTGGTGCTTGATTGGAATGTATGCAAAAGTTAGAACCAATGCAAACCTAGTTTAGGGCTCTCGGATTTTTGGTTTGCATGGATCCTTAGAAACTGCTCATGGGTTCATGTGGGACGTTAGAAATGCTGTGTATTTATTATGTAAGCTCCCGAAGTGGTCGGTCGAGATAGAATCTACAAATTAGGACGTAAACCGGACTTAATAACCGAAACTGCCAATTCGGATTCGAAATTGGCCAGTTTTGGTAAAGTGGAAATATAAGGCCTTTAAAGGCCGAACTGGGTAAAACTCAAAACACGAAAGTTGCTCGGAACAAATTTTCCTAGGGGACAACGTGTGCAGATTTCCAAAATGAGGCTACAATGGCCTCCGTTTTTATGAAAACCCGTGGCTGATCTGCCCAGACCCAGTTTTCAGGATCAGCCGGTTTCAAATAAAAACTGGCACAAATACAAGCGAAACCAGATTTTTCACAAAACACGGAAGTTTTAGAATTTTTTGAGAGCTACAACTTTCGTGAAGACAAGTTTTTCAAATTTGGAGTAGATTTTTAAACTGACACTGTTTTCTGAGGAGTGTGCAAGGAATCGAAAATTCCTACACATGAATTTTTACAGACGTTTCCGAAAAACTGTATTTTTCCTCAAAACCACTGTTTTAACTATGAAAACTGTTCCAATGGCAGTTTTCAGTCCTTAATAATTTTAAGGAGCCCTGTTTTAAAAAAATAAATTTTTACAAGTTAAGAAAAGAGTTTTGGGATTATTCACCCAAAGTTTTCAAGTTGAAGAAAAATGGAATTTTCAAGCTAATGGTTAGTAAGCGAATCGACTATGGATGGTAACCGGAAGTTATATCCGAGTTACTAGGCTAAGCCCAAAGCCCAAAGTTTGACCCAAGGAGGGTTGACCTTAGTTGACCAAATGTTGACTTTGGTTGACCGAAAGTTTGACTAAGTTTGACCTTTAAGGTCACCCAATATAACCCTAAAGGATACCAAGGTTAATAAATTGGGTTAAGACTTAGGGTTATTGATAAGATAATAACCCAATAGATTACGGACCAAGTAAAAGTAAGACATAAGCCCAAGAAGAAGGAAGTAACCAATCAAGTTAACAAAAGGTATTAGAGGGGACACATGACTAGGATTGCTCATGGATGTTGGTTAAGATACTAACATCAATTGTAATGATTTATGGTAAGATAAGATAACCTTATCTTACACCTTGATTGAAACAGGAATGGAAACCTGTTGATATATCACGAGGAACGATAAGTCAAGAGCGTAGGACCTCAGGTAAGTACTAACCTCACTTGTGGTATGGAAATAGTAAAATATTTTCAAATATGCTATGTTTCATGTTATGTTATGTGTAATGCCACGTTCTCAAGATATCATGTTTTAAAGACGCCATGTTTTCAAGTATGCTATGTTTTAAAGATGCCATGTTTTAAAGATGTCAAGTTTTTAAAGATGTCATGTTTTAAAGATGCCATGCTATGCTTTATGAATGAAATGTTAAGTTATGTATGATATAGTGACATCATAAGGCATGTTCACTAATAATAAACAACTTGGTAAAAATACACAAGTAAAATGTCGTACCAACCTCCCACAGGTGGAGAGTTATTCATGTTCAAGTTATGATTATCAACCTCTCGTTGATGCGTAAGGGTATAATCAAGTTTATGTTTCCCATAACTGTTAGGGACCTTGCAACTCCTAACTTTATCTGGAGGGCGCGTAACTGGTACGTACACAAGGGGCCCACATGTTAAAGAAAGATAATAAGTAAAGTTAAAAATGGATTGCATAAATGAATATAAATGGTTCATACATATGTTATGTGATGATTGGTATATTTTCAAGATGTTTAAAATGAAAATGTTTTTGTGATATTAAAGTTTGTACTTGCTGAGCGAAAGCTCATCAGATACATTCCATATTGCAGGTAAAGATAAAAAGGCCTGTAGTTTTACTTGGTGGGCTTGGAGACGATGCAGCAAGTGAAGGGCGGTGTGGGATACCACTACGCAATATTTTTCGCACAATATTTAAGTTATGAGGTTTTACATATATATTTAAGAAATATGTTATGGTTTATTTTCAAGTCACGATTTTAAAATGAAGTTCAAGTTTACAAGTTTTAAAAGGTAAGAAAAAAAATTTTATTCCAAAATTTTCTACAAGGTTTAAGTCAAGCAAGTAACACAACGGCCCCCTACGTGGGTGGTCGGGGCGTTACATCTAAAGCCTATAGCCTTCTCTAGTGAGAGAAAATTGGTCTGGCTCAGAATTTCTAGAATTTTAAATCCATAAATCTTACTCAGATATATAACTATACAGACCATACTTATAAGTGAATATTATTACGTAATATGCAACACATATACATAAAGATAATGTAATATACTTATATTTAAAATATTTCTTTAATTAAACTATCACACAATTATCAAACCATCATAAAAAAAAAAAAAATTCATCAATTTGGCATAGACTTTGTTATGGCACGAGTCTTCGTTGCGTCACCTGTCAAAAATAAACTCAATATAATGTTAGAATTAACTAATTGTCATCCCGTCACATTATTCATGTTAATTTCCAATGTTAAATTTCTAACATTATTGTTAGTTAGGATTTTGGGTTTTACAATCCCTCTTATCTTAAAAAAGTTTCATCCTTGAAACTTATAAGAATTCCAGATAATTCATTCTTATAGCGTCTTCTCGCTCTCATGTAGCTTCATCTATCTTGTAATTACGCCAAAGAACTTTTACTAAAGGAATCTCTTTATTCCTCAAGGTCTTCGTTTTTTGATCAAGAATCTCAACTAGTTTATCTTCGTAACTCATATCTCTTGAATCTGAATTGATTGTGGTTAGATGATGTGAGATGGATCCGATACATATTTCTTTAATATCGAGACATGAAATACATTGTGGATAGATGCAATCTCTTAAGGCAAATCAAAGTTGTATGCCACGTTGTCGATACGCTTAATCACCATAGATGGTCCCACATACCTGAGACTAAGCTTGCCTTTCTTCCCCAATCACATCACACCCTTCATCAAGACGACCTTGATAAACACAAAGTCTCCAACCTCAAACTCTAAAGGCTTCCGATGCACATCAACATAGCTTTTCTTTCTATTTTGAGCTGTGGCAATTCGTTGCTGAATCACGTTTAATGCTTTGGTCGTCTTATCGAAGAAGTCAATTTTCTCCTTAAGTTCTGACTTTGTTAGATTCTTTTCCCTGGCCTCATGCCAATAAATTGGGGACCTATAACGTCTTCCGTAAAGTGCCTCATAAGGAGTCATCTCAATCATCACTTGATAACTATTGTTATAAGCGAACTCTGCCAACAGCAAAAACTTACACCAACTTTCTTTGAAGTCCAAGGTACAAGCTCGGAGCATATCCTTAAGTGTCTGATTGGTCCTCTCCGTCTGACCGACTGTTTGCAGATGAAAAGCCATGCTAAATTTCAACTTCATGCCCATAGCAGCTTGAACGCTTTTCTAGAAATGGGAAGTGAACCTATTATCTCGATCTGAAATAATAGATCTAATAATACCATGGAGCTTCACAACCTTCTTCACATATAATTTTGCCAACTATTCTTTAGAGGACGTCATTCGTATAGGAAGAAGATATGATTACTTGAACAATCTATCAATGACCACTCATAAAACATCATATCCATTCATACTTTATTGCAGTCCAGTAATAAAATCCATCGCACTGTCTTCCCATTTCCATTCTAGAATCTGAATCGACTGGAACACCCCTCCTAGTGTTTGGTGCCTAGCTTTAACTTGTTGGCAAGTCACATAATACTTTACATAGTACGCAACATCCTTCTTCCTATCAAACCACTAAAGAACTTTAACAATCCTCATACATTTTGGTTGCACTAATATACAGCATATACGGGGTGTTGTATGCCTATTTAAGACTCGTTTTTCTCAACTCCACATCTTTTGGAACATATAACTGTCCCTTAAGCTTTAACACTCCATCATCAAATAACCGGGCTCTAATAGAGTATCTGTAACAACTAATATCATTGGTAAACTGTGCGGGCATGAGGTCCAAAGTGGACAATATCATACAAAAGGGAGATGTGGGTCATTACAAATGGTATCAGAGACTATACACAACTGGAAGTGCGCCAATCGAGGACGTTGGGGCCCAAAAGGAAGAGTGATTGTGACGGTCATCAGTCCCTACAAGGAAAGAGTAAGTTATGCAATCCCACATCACTTGGGAATGGATATATATAATGATTCATAAGTAAAGAGACTACCTTCTAATAATCTGAGGCCTTTTAGGATGAACCCAAGAACAAAACCGTGTGGACATGAGGCCCAAAGCGGACAATATTATATTAAAGGGAGGCACATGTCGTTACATCATATCCTCTCAACTAATTAGAGGTTGGTATAGCACTTTATCCTATCTTTCATTAGCCTTATTCTTATTAGTTGTGACAATGTGTAGATTTATATGTCATTATATATCTATCATTATGACATAATTATCTATGAGACATGCTGATCATATTAGTACAAGAGAAATTTCACACGTCAAATGCTTAATCAAGTAGTACATATCACTCATTTGTTCACCATATCATCAAGACAATTCAAAGCAAACATATAACATTAACAAGAAAATATTTTGTTCCATATTATAGGTGAAGTTTTCACTTACTTATCGTATGTGCTTAAACTTCCAGAATTGTAACTCCTACTGTGTAAGTTTAGGGAATTGCCCTCATTTTACCTCATTATTAAAGCGAATCATAGTTATGTATAATATATTTTTTTATAAATTAATGTGAGCTTAATTTACTTACATAATAAATGACCTTAATAAATAATTCATATTAATTATTAAATGTTAAACAAATTTCTACTAATTATTATTTACTTATTTTTATTTTATTTAATTTAATTGATTAATTAATTAATTAATTAATTAACTAACTATGTAGTGCTTTATTATTACTTTATTTAGTTAATTAATTATATATAAATTACATAATTTTAATTAATTAATTAACAATTATATTATTAATAATTAATTTTGTTACTTTAATATTTCTCATATGATAATTATCAATTATTAAGTCTTATATTAATAATTAATAATTAGATTATACTAATAACTAACATTTAATTAATCTCTAATCAATCATCTACAATTATATTAATAATTATACCAATAATTAACGATTAATTAATCTCTAATTAATCATGCATTTTACTCAACATAATAATTTTGCTTACACAACTAATACTCATTTATTAACTCTTATAATTAATTAATTACTTTAATTAATAACTAATTAACTTTCTCAACATAATTATACTTTATTCTATTTTCATTAATTTATTAGTTTATTAATTAATCAACCTACGTCACCTTGGTGACAGAGAGTCACCTAACTGTCTACCTTTAAGTTGGCTGTGTTCATAGATTATTGGGCTTCTAAGGCTCAATTCCATTAGGTCATCATGAATTTGGGCCATGGTAGTCTCTTGGTAAATGTCTAGCAATCCTTTAGTTTACCCTGTCTTGGCCCATCTAAAAACTTGTGACTTAACTTTATAAAGTTAGGGTTTTCTACACTTAGTTGATCACATACTTAATACCAACTCATTTCATCAGTAAATATGTCCATATGTTACGGCTTACACATAGTCACATCTTTAATGTTTAATCGTTTTGTCGGTGTGAGATCATAATTTATAAGATTTATTTAAATTTAAGTATAATTTCGGTTTAGACACTTGATGACTTCTTGGAAAGCCTGAAGGGTCTAGTTTTTTCCCTTATAATTTTTTTTGCCAATATTTCAAGGGTTTCAAACATTAATGTGGAAACTTTCCTAAGTGTATCATGGTAAAATCTCAGTTTACTAGTTTACAATATAATATTATGTGATTTATTAAAACTTATGTACATATATGTTTTAAATGTATGATAGCTCATTGGAAAACTTATGATGTTTACTTTTCAATAATAGAGTTATTTTCTTTAGTATTTGAGCGTTTCATATTGTATACTTAAGTTTTGTTACTGTTGGTCCCATGTATATATCATTGTCCAGATTTGTGGGTATATTTAGAAAATTCATAATAATTCAATCACAAGTCTAAATAAAGCAATATATATGTCATTGGGAATCTTATAACGTCTAGTTTATACAATAAAAAAAATTTCACAAAAAAGTATGGTTTACTAATACAAAACTTACAAAACCTGTGGCTGATATAAGGTTCCAATAAAATCTCTCAGTTTATAGTCTTAAATTATAAAACTCCCTAAAAATTGTATATTTATCTGTTTGAGGTGTATGATACCTTGTTAGAAATTTTAAAGAATCTAGTTGTTATCTCTATAACGTATTCTCGACAATTTTGAGTTTAACAGGTCCAGAATTTAGAAAATCAATGGCTATATCAGAGCTTCAAAGATATTTTGGTTTTGTATGATAGATTGTAAAAATCATAATAAATAACATAAAAGTCCAAATGAGGCTCAAGTTAACTCCTTGGAAAGCCTAACATGTCTAGTTTATAGATTCATCATCTATAGTATCATTAAGAATACTTATTTAGTTTAAAATAACAATATAAGAAACTATAGTCCACAAAACAACTAAAAACAAGGTTTAGGGCTACAAAATTCTACTAGTTACTAAACTAGTCATACAAACTTCTACTAGGGCTACATATCTATGATTAAAGTTACCTATTATGCCGTATAATGTATTTCCAAAACATCGAGATATTGATCTACCGAATATCCTCACTCAATATTGATGTCTCAAGGAAAATACTGTGAAAGATGAGAGTATGCCAATAACTCGGAATTAAGGTCTACTCATATATTTAGCAACTAAAGACAGAATTTGGGTTCTTAAATGAGAATGACACTTGATAAAGAAAACATTTAATTGTGGTCCAATTCAATGTATTTTCCAATGCATAGGTGTCTCTATTTTACAACACTTTTCCAAACGACCCAGATAAGTCATTCCAGACAACATCATAAACCCTGACATAGTAAAGTGTCCAACTCTATTCACCGGTTGATGAACAAATATTTATGACTATAATTCTCAATATTATATCTATTTATAAGTTGTCCCACCATATACATAATCGACAATATTACCGAAACGAAATAGATCATTATGTATCTTACTTTAGCAAAATATATGGAAATAAATAACTTAAAATTATTAAACAAATTGTTCAAACTACATAATATGTTTAAATATCAAAACATGTTTGCTTTACAAGCACCATATTCTAACAACTACATAGGTCAACTTTGCTTTGAGTTATGTTAACTATGACTTTGAGAATTTCACAACTAATTTTAGAACATTCTGATACTTGTATTCTTCTCGTTTACAATCAATAAATATTCGTCAATCTATTCAAATTATGATACTTATAAATTTTATGGACTTACTTTGACGGTCCGAATCAAATTTTGGTAAACTAACTTTTTTAAAGCCACACAAAAATTTTTTTAAACTAATGTTACCCGTTTTATCTAGGGAGTTGGCATCATTACATGAATTCTGATTGACGTGTTTATGTGATCAGTTACCATATGAAAATTTCAGAAATTTTCAATCAGTTACTTAACAAGAAAATTGTTCGAGCAAATTACACATTATAATTTGAAATTCATCATTCATGTCATCAGTCACAAGAAAATTACGAAGTCCTTTAAAATGTTCTTTTAACAAATAACTTTCACGACTTGATTTTTTATTCAATTTAAGATTAATGTTGTGAATTTACCAGATATTCAATTCCATATTAGTTTTTCAATAAAAGTTCTATGTCATATCTTTTTGCATTTTAAATCTTCATAGACCTGGGGAAATTGAAAAGAAAAACAGAGGACATTATTTGGAATATCAGTATGATCATCAAGCTGATGCATGAACCTGTAAATATGGGACGGGCTAAACAGGCTAGCTCATTACCTAGAAAGTTTGCCCGATGGCAGGCCCGACTAGCCCGTCAAACAACGGGCCTATCTCCAACCTACTGCAGGCTCAAGAGCTGGGTTGAGCGTTAATTTTACTGACCGGCCCGTTTAGCCCTGGCCTTCGGACCGCCCGAATTCTTTTTAGCATTTTTTTAAACGACATATGTTCATATATATATATATATATCATTTTCGAAAATGATAATAATAATAATTATTATTATTAAAAATAAGATTGTTAAGATTAACCTGTCATTTATTTTTCCTTCTTTTTGTTTTTGTTTTTTTTTTTTTCAAACTTTTGTCTAGCTTGTCATTTATTTTTGCTCATCTTCTTTCAAGGGATTGTGCATTGTGAACGAAATGCACACCTATTTTCCTTCTTTTTGTTGATTATCTTTCGCTCATTTCTCCTCTTAATTTCCTAATTCCACCATTCTTTTTTCACAATTCAAGTGGGCCCGACCCGGCCTGTCTTTCCTCTTCCGTCCATTAGTGTGGAGCCAGGCAGCTTGAATTTACAGATATAGTGGTGTATAGTGCACAAGAGATGTTCTCGATTAGGTTTTTTTCAATAATTTATGCAAAATCCATCTAAAAGAAATCGGACATCCATATAATAAAAACTTTAATTTTTTTTATCTTCTATAATTTTAATTATTTGATTAAATTTTTAATGATAGTATTTATATGGTGTAATGCAAAGTTTTGATGTGAATATATAAATGAAAATGCAAACCATAAAAAGAGAAACAGGACACATGACTAAGATTCCATATCGTTACTAGGATTATGTAAATTTTTATTTGTATTTTGAAATTTTATATTAATATGCCCTTGGTTCCATTTGATATATAAATCTATATATTTTTTTCCGTTCAGCATTTAATTTTGACCCAAAAAAAATCCAAAATACTGTCAAAAAAGAAAATTAATTTTCGATTTTTCACCTACATTTTATTTAAAAAAAAATAATACCCTACATTTAAAAATGTTGTATTTTGATACCATTCTATAATGAAATTGCAAAGCTTCAAAATATGAAAGTATACTTTTTTAACAAGAGCAAAACACAAAGGATGAAAACGTCTCCATCTACTTTGGTATGGGACTCACCAATTTGCGTCACTAAGTCACACCTTATCTTTTCAACTCATCTTCGCGTAGAGAGAAAGAGAGAGAAAGAGAGATGCAGCTACTACCTTGTTGCAAGGGCACTACTACCTTCTGTCTCTCAAAGGTATCTCTCTGTTCCTCTGCCTTTCTCTGTTTTATTTTTGTTCTCTTACCCTGAAAATGTGTAGATGTTTGAGTTTGTTCAAAGGGTAATAATGTGAAGATGGATCCAAACCCATTTCCAAAATATCGAGTGAAGTTTCTCAAGAGCTTAGCTCCACCTTTAATGGCTGCTCTTCTCACTTTTTCTCCAATCGGCTACATCCCAGGTAAACAAATCCACCACATACTTCTTAGGTTTATCCCTTACTTGTTTCCAACACAACGTACAATTTATTTTTTCTCTCATTTTTTTTTTTGTATTCCTTTATTTTTTTAATTCTTTTTTTTTCCCCTGATTAATGAGTGTTACTTGCAGTGAAATTAAAAAAAAAAAAAACAAAAAAAAAAATAATTGGGTCCTTTTCAGCTTAACACAAATTGTTCATGTTGATATTCATTGTGTAGTGATTAAATTTCAATTATGTAATTCATGACATAGTGAACCGCCATGTAAAATTGCAGAATCCAGTAAAAGTTTTACTAGTATTATCTGATTTAGGCAATAATACAATATTGAAATTAAAGTTCTATTTAAGTTAATTAAATTAGTTTTTGTTCAGAATTCGCTTAATCAGCAGAAGCTGAGGGTGAGGGAGTTGATATAGGACGAGGCGACCAGTGGATGCTAACCTAATTGGAATGTGCTAAGCCTGCTGTTCAATCTCATCATTCATATAAAAAGCGGACACAATATTGAGAATATGGACTTATCTAACGTCTTCAGTGCTCTCTATCTTGTAGTTTATTTTCTTTTTGGCCATCTATGGGGCTAAGGTCGACTCATTAAGGGCTGTTGAAATGGAAATGAAGGACGTTGCTTTCGTCTTAGGAAGATATCTACCATTAGCCTGGTTTTAAAAGAAAAGAAAAGGTAAAAATAAATAAATAAATAAATAAATAAATAAAATTGTAGTAGGAGTTTGAGAGGGTTGTTTTGGCATGTTCAGGTGTTGTTTGTAGGAGGGAAAGTGGAAAGAGTGGCAGAAATGGGAGGATTAGTGGTTGAATTTTGGGAATTACGGCTCTCTGGTAAGAGGGTTTAGTGGAGGGAATGATTTCCCGTTTAGACGGAAGGAGAGGTGAAATTTGTTTTCCTTTCAATTTCTCTCGTACCAAACAGCATAAGAGCAATGTCCTTTCCCTCTCACTCCATTTCCATCACCCAGGTTATCTGCCTCTCTTTTCAGGCTTACTTCTCTCCCGACTCACAAACATAGTCTTTAACGAGTTCTTGTAAGAAATCTCGTGAGTTCCACATTCTTGGAGACTTCGAAAGGATTTTCAATCATGGAAATTTGAAACGATTAACTTAATTCTCTGATACGGATGTAGGAAGTCCAATATAGATCTCCGTATATCTATAGACAGCATAGGAAAATAGCTGATTATGAGGTTTTAGGTAAAGGTCAACAAGCGGATGATCAAGTAACCCGATAAAGTTTGCATGATCAAGTAACCCGATAAAGTTTGCATACTTCACCAATAGAACTGGTGGTGACTATTACATGGTGTGGAAGCAATTACTTCAGCACGGACGTTTGTATAAAATGTTCATAGAAACAGCAAGATTCTTAAGGCACCTAATTTGGTGATGTTGAGGAACTTGAGCTACACATACCGACAATTTTGTTGTAATGCAAATATTTCGTTCACCGTTGCGATTGTCTCCTCAAATATGTGCTCTGGATATCAACATTATTATTTGTCACGATCACTACCATTTAAGCCCTAGGATTTTGTGACTTTGATAGCCCTGCCATGAAAGACATTTGGAGAGTTACATGATTGTGGCAAAAATAACAAAGGGGCCATGTTGTGTAATATGCTAAAGTATTTAGTTCATCTATTGAAACATCCATGGCTGACCTATGTATGAAACACGATATGAGCTGCTTGTTAACATTTCAAGCTTTCAGTTCGTACATGTAATTATTTTCCTGTCTAAATTACACATTTTTTCAACTCATTTCATTGCAAACCTTTTGTCACATATTATAGGTATCAGAAAAAAAATTTGTGTTTTAATTGGCTTTTCAATTTTTTATGTTTCTTCCATTGTGCAGATTCACTTGGACAAACCATTGATGTACAACGAGGAGCATCGTTGTTTCGTAAAGCTTGCATCGGTTGTCATGATGCAGGTGGAAACATAATACAACCGGTAAGCCTCTTTTTAACTCACTGACCTAATTCTAGTTCTCTCTCTAATCTTTACTTGGTGACATCTTCTTGATCTTTGCAGGGTGCAACACTCTTTCTGAAAGATCTCCAAAGGTAAACCGACTAAATGGCCTCTATCTTCCTTAAATAAGATTGTCCATGATATTTTTATGAATTTGATCTTTCACGGTGAAGATGAAATAAAATATTACGAGTCGTAACACTTGTTTGTCAAAATACTTGTTTGTTCTCTATGTACCAGTCCTAATTTCATCTTTTATCCTCAGTTCTCACCTCGTTTTCATTAACTTCTATTTCGCAGAAATGGAATCGACTCGGAAGAGGAGATTTACCGTGTCACATATTTTGGCAAGGGAAGAATGCCAGTAAGTATGAAAGAAGTAAATAGCAGTTATATGAAAATAATTGAAGTAGCATGCTTTTAAAATATTGGAGTAAATAGTAAATTTACAGGTAAATAATTTATTTACGCCAGATTTTCCAGGTAGATGATTTACTTACGTCTTGTAAATATGTCATTTATCTAGTAAATTTTTCATTTACCTACTAAATTTGCTATTTACTTCAAAATATTTAAAAACCTGGTGGTTGGAGGATCAGGCATCGAGAGAGGGGGTCATCGGAAGGGAGAGATGGGGAGGAGGGGGGTTGTTGGAGGGAAGAGAGAGGGACCGGGGGGGGGGTTCATCGGAGGGAAGAGAGAGAGGTGGGGGGTCGTCGGAGGGAAGAGAGAGAGAGGTGGGGAAGAGAGAAAGAGAGAGAGGGGGGGGGGCTTTCGAGTGTGAGGGAGAGAGAGTGAGGAAGAGGGTAAAAAAATAAAAGGAGATAAAATATTTTTGTTGAATTTATTACATCATCATTGTGACATATTTTGCTACTATTTTCAAATTGTGACAAAAATCAATCCACACTCAAATATTTTTGACATGTGTCTTAATTATCCCTCTGTTACAGCACAGCAGAAGGCCTAAATGGGCTTTCCAAATTGGGTCGACCTTGCCTACCAAGACAAGCATTTTGCCCTTGTTTATTTTTTATTTTATTTTTGTAAGTTAGGAGATTACTCACCTGTCTGTTATTCATTTTTCTATTGAAGGTTTATGTTGTATTTCATGAATTGTTTTCAGGGTTTTGGAGAAAATTGCACGCCCAGAGGCCAATGTACATTTGGAGCTCGCTTGCTGGATGAAGAAATTAAACTTTTAGCGGAATTTGTCAAGTTACAAGCAGATCAAGGCTGGCCTAACATAAATATAGACGAATATTGAATCGCAGCATCTATTGATTCTCGAACTTGAGCCAGTTTGGTATATAATTAGGTCTCAAATATATATATATATATATATATATATTTTTTTTTTTTTCTCTTTCTTTTTTTCATCATTTTTTTAAGGCAAGGTGGCATGTTTTCAAGTCTAGTGAAAACACTGCGGGGTAAAAAGCTCGTTGGTGGACAAGTTGTTTTTGTTCTATATCCAATTTCAAACTTCTACATTTCATAATATATGCACTTTGGGAGCTTTTACTTCATTTAAAAAATTAAAATTATGTACAATAGCTTATGTTGATTCATTTCCAGTCTAATAGATGTTAGTCTAGCTACCAGAACTTATGTATCAAAATAGCCTATATCACGTTCTTGTTTAAAATCCTTAACTACCAATCTACTCTTGAAAGTTTGTATAGATCCATCGTTACTGGACTTTCTTTTAAACGCCAATTTGTTGCTCATCGGTTTTGATTCCGGAGGGAGATCAACCAAAAACCTATATTTGATTAAACATGATTGAATCCATTTCATAATTTATAGCCTCTCTCCAAAAGGTACCATCTCTGGATGACAGGGCTTCATTAAATGTCTTAAGATCTTCTTCAACATTTAACAATAATGGTATTTTATTTAGTACAATATTTCCATCTCCTTCAACCAAGAAGGCTAAAGCTTGGGATGAAAGAAACTCCGATGCTAAACATTTCTCTTTTCTTTCACGTTGACTTTTCCTTGGTTCAAAAAATGTCATAGACTCTTTCCTTTTGTTATACGTAGAGTTACCGGGAGCAAAGTCATGTGGTTGATCAATATTATATTCTAATTCAGTAGTAAAATCAAGACTAAATTTATTTTCGATAAATTTAGCATATCTTGATGCCACAATTACATTAGAATCTAGATTCAATGATCTATATGCCTTGGAATTTTCAGCGTCTTCTATTAAAACACTTTAAATTCCTCTTGCACCTAACTTTGATGATTTAGAGTCATGCACTCTATAGAAAGGTAAACAGCCCCCCACTCTTAAATGCATCAAGTTTGGTTTTATTCCTTTCCATATTTCATATGAAGAAGCATGTGTTTTCATAGAAGTTATCCTATTATGAACATGACATGCACTAAGTAAAGCTTCCCCCCGTAAATTATTTGGCAATTTAGCATTATGTCGCATAGAGTTTAAACTAATCAAAGGCTTCATCCTATGTTCTAATTAAGCAACATAAGTGTATTTCGAACAATCATCGATAAAAGTGATCAAACATCTTTTCTCTTGTCAAAATATCATTATACTCGCAAATATCAGTGTGAATTATATCTAATATTTGAGTATTTCGTTCGGCTTTAGAAAAAGGTTTCTTTGTCATTTTTGCATGTATGCAAATCTCACACTTTTCATGTTTTAAATTTTTGCAATTAATCAAACCACATTTAGACATGTATTTCAAAGATTTAAAATTTAAGTATGCTAATTGAGCATGCAAAACATCAAAAGAGTCAACAATACAAATAAAATTCATATATTTATTATCAATAATACTTAGCTTCTACATGCCCTCTCTATAATAACTTTTTGCCACAAAAGCCCCATCTTTAGGTACAATACATGTGTTGCATTCAAGTACGATCTCAAGCTATTCTTACACATAAGACTGGCAAATACAAGATTCTTTCTAAAATCAGGAACATAAAAGACATTGTTCAAAGTCATTTTCTTCACGAAAGAAAACTTAATCTCCACCATTCCTTTCCCGGCAACAATCGCTGCATTATGATTCCCCATGATAATGGTAATAATGCCAATTTCTGTCTCCAAGACCATAGCACATATCTCTTTGATTTTGTCTTCAGCGGCATTGGCTTTGTTGATGTACACTTATTCCTTTTTCTTCTTGTTTTTGTATTCATTTTGGCAATGACCTTTCTTTTCTCAAAAAAGCACTTTCCGAAAAACTTCTTGTAGTCATTGCCGGACATCTTGAACTTCTTGTCATTATTGATTTTGAAGTTATTTTGAAACTTACTTGCTTTGGCGACTTGAACTTTAGAGGAATCCACAATCTTGTTCTTGGGATCACGAGACTTACTCTCTTCTTCAATCCTAAAGTGCTTTTGTAATTCCTCCAAAGTTGTGTCATCTCTCCTAGGAAGGAGTTTCTTTCTATAACCATTCCAATTTTGGGATAATTTAGAAATAATAGCCCCTACTTGAAATGATTAAGAAATTTCAACTTTCACTTCTCGAAGCTTAGTAACAATAACTTGCAATTCATGTATTTGATCAAGGACGGACTTGGTATCAAATATGACAAACTCAATTTATTTCAAAATGAGGAATTTATCCGTAACTTGTTTCTCCAATTTGTACTTGTATTCAAGAGCATTCCATATCTCTATCGGAGATTCCATTGAATTGTAGAGATTATAGAGCTTATCGGAAAGTTTGTTGAGAATGTGACCCCAGTACATCAATTTATCATCTTCACGCTTCTTCCTTGTAGCCTTCACTACGTCAGAATCGCCCTCCTTTGGTTTTGGAAGTTGCTCCAACTTTGGATCAAGAACATAGGCAATCTTGAGGACGGTGAGTAGGAATAGCAATTTTCCTTTCTAGTGAGTAAAGTTAGTGCCATCAAAAGATCAAGTTGGACAATTGGATTAAGAAAAGAAGTCATATTCTTTTCAACCTACATTGCAGTAGATTAAAACCTTAAAGATTGTTGGAGAATGAGAGAGAACAAGAACAATGGAGGCAAAGAAAACTGAAAAAACAAATATGGGTTTGAGGTGTATTGAGAATATTTTCCTTTAAGGTTTTGTTTACCCTCACTACAAAGTTTATTGAAGAGTTTAATGGCAAATTACTTCTAAGATACAACAAATCTTTGAACACAATATCTAACAATAATATTGTAATCCAACATGAAGATATGAAATCTGTAAATTTTTAGAGTTTTTAAAAGCACAGAGTTGCATTTTCATGGACCGTTACAATCATAGTAATCCATGTAGTTTTTTCCAAGAGGTGCCTCTTCATTGCAAAAATATCTCTTTTTGTATTTATTCAATTATTATAACTGATATATCAATTATTAATAATAATTCAGTTTAGTATGAAAATATACAATCAATAGACACAAAGGTTTGAAACAACTCAAAAGATGAGTTCAAAATTTTCATATTAGCATGAAATTGCACAACAGTGCGCTGCCCTCTCGGCCAACTGGGCGGGCTATAGGAAGCTCGCTAGCATGCCTGTGTGGCAGGGCTGCGCCGCCCTCTTGGCTCGCTGGGCAGGCTGCAGGGAGTACAGCTGCGTGGCCATAACTCTTTCTCGGCCCGCTGGGCGAGTTATAGGGAGCACAGCCGCAAGCTATGTGTGGTACGACTGCACCGCCTTCTCGGCCATCTCGGCCCTCACAACTCTCTTGTGTCTTTTGATCTTATGTCAGGTCAGAGATATATTACAATCTCTCTTGCATATCATTTTAACTTTCAACGATGGTTTTTAACCATAAATAAATCAACTATCTATATCAGTCATTATTTCTATATACGGCCTTTTAAATGTTTGAACTAAAATTCCTTTGTTTTGTTTTATATATATGCTGGAGACGTTATGCGTCATCTCCAAACGTTTTTGTTTATTCACCTTAAAATCTACTCCCATAGAAAGATAAGCATTTATTAATTAATGAACAAAGTTAAAGAGAGAAAAATCCGCATATAAATGTTATATGAACAAATTTGCAAGACAATGGCGGGCAACTGAAAGACACAAATTTAAACAAATTTAAACAAATTTGTTGACTTCATGTCGGAGTACTTTTCGGTTAGAAAGACACACATACATAAATCCATATACAACACAATATTTATGCATATTATATTATAGTTAATTTACTACTATTAAAAAAGGAGGGAAATACGACAAAAACCTCTAGGAATAAAGTAAACAATATAAAACTTTTTGTGTGATAATAAATATCATATTCACGATAAATGGTGTATTTACAAGGCATTATTCGCGACAAAATTATCTTTAAAAAATTCTTGTAATTAAAAATATTTGTGATAAATATCATATTTATGGGAGATAATTTATTTACGAAAAAATTACATTAAAAAAATTCTTGTATATTGTTGTATTTTTTTAAAACGACATTTTTGTTGTAATTTCGCTCATTAGTAACTCATATCTTAGTATAACACTTACGACTTGCTTTTGGGCCTATTTCTTCCTGTATCATTTTCAAAATGGCCCAAAATTATCTGGTCAAAAAACTTCTACACCACACGCATATTAATATATTGAGAGAGTGACCCACACACCTATCTACACATGTATTTTACAACCATATACATATTTAATTGTTCTTTTACATTATCACTGGGAAAGTAGTTGAATCAACCTAAAAATAATCGGAATAGATTTAATAAATTTATTAAAATAATAAAGTGAGGATTTTTGAATTGTACACCCTGTAGGAGAACTAATTTAAGATTTATGTTTAAGTTATTAACCACGATGAAATGTAAGTGCATCTTACATTGAAATCATAACAAATAATTAAACTAATACAAAAACATTGATAGTTGACCTAAAACATGACATGCCGGCTGTCACTTTTATGATGAAAAATTTTAGTCCAAGAATAGATCATTCTACATGTTCCAACAGCTGTCAATCAACAACTGCTCCAAGTTGTTAAACTAGGGGTTGTTAACTCTTTTTCTCATTTGACCTAACATGTAGCTACACCATTATGATTGAATATCTTTCTATTTATTTATTTATTTATTTTTGCTTTAATTAAATAACTAATAAAGGAACTGCAATTCCAAAGTTTTAGGTCACCTTTCTTAGCAACGTTAATTATACTAGTTTTTTTTGTTGTTCCTACTTTTTACTACAGAAAAGAGAAAAGATTCCAAGAACAAGGGTCTGATCAATGGAAAGCCTACACGTCCATTCAACGGATCATGAATATATAGTTCTATGTCAAAACAAACTAATCAAGACTAATTAACCAAGTAGCAAAAGTCATAATAATTTAATAAAAATCCTCTTTTCGAGTTGGTTTGCCACTTTTTCTTTTTGTTATATTTTAATAGGGAAAAGATATATACAGGGCTGGCGAATCAAGGGGACCAACCTAATACAAACCTCCAATATTTCTCTACCTATTAAATGGGGTAGAGATGTAGACAAATCGAGACCTAATTGTGGAGGAAATTTTGCTCCATTCCTTGGTTCATGATCAGTACCCTTTGACTTGCCTTTAATTCATATTTAAAAAGATAAATTACTAGTAAAAGTTGTAGTTGTTGTTGTTGTTGTTTTTTTTTTTTTTTTTGAATGACCTTTTACTACTAAAATTTTGCTATAATAGTTCTTTTTGTTAATTGTCGGATAGAATCTGTTTGCAAATTTGTTAAAAAATGATGTTAATTAATAGATTATGTCAAAAAATTATGCAAATGATCAATATTGTAGCAATATTAAAAAAAAAAAAGGGAAGAAAAAAGACCAAAATAGCACAAACTTAAAAATTTAGAGACCAACCTAATAATTTATCATATATTTAATACATGTAACATGTGTGTATATATAACACAAAATAACACAAACTTAAAAATTTAAAGACAAACCTAATAATTTATCATATATTTAATAAATGTAATATATGTGTATTTATAGAAGAGCTTTCAATAATACTCTTTTTTGTGTATATGCATGAATCTATCAGTCTTTCCACCAATTATATCTTATCCAAATGGTAATACTGCAATACGTGTTACTGATATATATATATATATATATATATAGATATGTTTCGTCATGATAGAATAAGTATTTTTCACCATGGATTCGAAAAGTGCCCTCTGTCTGAATCAACTGGTATTCGAAGGAGAGCTTGACCTTAATAACAAATAACAAAAATACAAATGACAAAATATGCGGCTAGTCACATGATTCTTGGTGAGTGAGTGTGCCTTAATTAAGTGAATTTATAATAATAAAAAGGGAAACAACTCTCTCTTAATCTTTTCAGATACTAAGGTTTCTCTTTATACAGGACTTTTGTCGCCACCATTGATCAAGACTCGGTTGGAACACATTAGTGATGTTAACGGTGTCTGATAAGACAAAATCATGGCTGACGAGGGTGATCATCGATTTGATGACTTCGGTGAGGAATGGAGTTAAAGGGTGCTAGTTGGTAGTTTCTCGACCAGATCTAATTTCGCGAGCTTCTAGTGGTTTGGATTCCGATGAGACCTTGGTGATCCGATGGTCGATGTGGTGATCTCTTACCTCCAATCAAGTCCAATCAATTTCCTTTGAGTTATGACTCCTTTCACCAAGTCATCACTAGAAGTAAGTTCTTATCCCTTGGTGTCAAAGGGCAAGTTCTTTTCTTGTCTTGCCCAAAAACTTTCTTTATTCTCATTGGAGAAGACTCTCTTGCCATAGGGTTTACACTAAGGGTCAGCTGCTTTCTTGCTTTCCCTTAATCAGTCTATAGTGCCTTTCAGTTGGTGTCTGTCTTGTGGGACGGCTTCGGTCAATGGAATTACCTCAACTCATTAATGTAAAAGACAACTTTAGATATCCCTAATTTTACTATTAATAATGTGATTTATAGTGTCAAAAGATTTGTAGTTTAATAGTCAACACTACTACAGAATATAGATTCCATGATGAAGCTTCCAACATCACGCGAAAATGATTTTTCGAAAACAGTTGTGGAAGCCGAAGTTTCCACGATGGTTTTCCTAAACCATCGTGGAACCTAAGGATTCCATGACCGTTTTAGAAAAACCGCCATGGAATCCGAGGAGTCCACGATCATTTTTAAAAACCGGTCATGGTATGTTCTTTGTTTTTCTCCCCCTTTTTTTAAAAGTTAAGCTTTTTAAAAAACCTTCTCCCACCCAAAACCTTTATTCTCTCTCTCTCCCTCTCTTGAAACCCTCACTCCTTATCTCCCTCCGCCGCCAGTCCTCCCTCCGCTACCAGTTCTCTTTCCCACAGCCGAAGCTTCCATCTCTTTCTTGCGCCGCTCTCTCTTTCTCGCTGCCATGCCTCCCTTCGCTACCCCGAACTAGTTTCCCTTTCTCAACTCTAATGAATTCCCATCTCTTGCAATCTCTCTGCCATCGTGACCACCAAGTAACTTTGTCTACTTTATCTACTAGTTCTCCAAAATATTCCTTTCTCTTAATGTTAAATTTGAAACATGTTCTTCGAATGCATATGCTTAGGGTTGGTTTTGTCTTATATTGCTTTACTAAGAATTGAATTTGCATTCTTTTTTTTTTTTTGTTTGCTTTATTTGCTTTTGGATATTTAATTATGATATTTCGTTTTCTTGTTACAAGAAAGGTTGAGCCCTTTTGAAATTGGATTATGTGTATCTATGTTATGCATATACATATAATCACAAATGCATATTCTATATAAAACTAGGGGGTTTTGCATATTACATGTGCGATGACATGCTTGAATGTGAAAATTTGGTTAGAGTTGTATTTGATATTGTTTTGGAGTATAATATTTGTATTTTTAGTTTTGCATATTACGTGTTCAACAAAATGCTTAAATGTGAGAATATTTGAAGAATTTCAATTGCTTATTGTGAGAGTAATTTTGAGTGATTGTTTTCCAGAAAAAAATGTTGCTTTATTAGTTGGTTATTGCGAATATACCATAAGAATTGTTTTAGGTACAATTTCTTTCACTTTTATGACTTCATTTTTTTTTTTTGGGGAAAAAGTGTGTATTGTGACAACGTGAAATGAGTTTGAAACTTGAATTATAGATAGTGAAGGCTGTGAGTTGTATTTGATATTGTTTTGGAGTATAATATGTGTATTTTTGGTTTTGCATATTTACATGTTCGAGCTTTGGTCAAGTTTTCAGTTGTAGTGTCCTTATCTCTTTATTTGTTTCTTAAGGGTATTCGTTTTAGGGGTCTTTCTATTCCGGAGTGCCAAAAAGTACTACCGGTTGCTAAGCATGATGAGCAAGTACCTTTGCATGAGTGTCTTCGTGGCATCTTCTATTATAGGAAAGATAAGTCGTCTCTACCCTATGTTTGAATTACAATCTATTGGAATGGCATAATAGGAAAAAAGAAAGGGAAGAAGTCATCTTGTTGAGTGGCTAACCACAAGTGATTTGTTCATTCTAGCTGAATCTTGTGAAAGATATTACTAATGGTGAACTTCAATGCTTAATGCCTAATTTCAACCTTGGATGTAATATGAGCTCATCATTCTCTCAGTTACCAATTTATTTAGTATTCTTCTTCTTCTTCTTCCCCTTTACAAAGTTGTTTTCCTTCTAATAATTAAAAAGTAAATAAAATTTTTTTTTGTTCCTCTTCTGTTTAAGGTACCAACAAAAGATCAAATAGATGCATTATCCACGGACTTGCATGCTTGTGCAGTAGTTCAAGGTTATACCTTTCTTGTGTCTGTTAATTTTTTTTTTAAAAACTTTTTGTGCATGATTTTAGAGTAACTTATACCTATTGTTATTTAACTACTTATTGCAATGATGGTATAGAGTAGAACACAATAGTGTGCATCTAAGAATGGGATAGTAATGTTCGGGTTTTGAGTTTGTAGATGGATGGCTTATTCTATAATTTGAACTTTGTATCTTGATTTTTCTCAATGTAAGTAATGATTGTTTTCATTTGCTTTTTTTGTTTTTCTTTTGCTGAAAAGTTTCTTCATCTACAATATCTTTACAGATTTTATTTCTTTCTTATGAAATAGTTTTTGGACCTGTAAATTTAGCATGTGGTTAATCGTTAAAAAGGTGCAAAAAACAAAAAACAAAAAAAAAAAAAAAATTCACATGAGGCACATACCACAATGGTTTTTCGGACAAGCTGTCATGGAAAGTCCACATACCCTGACAGTTTTTGAAGAACACTATTGTGGAATGTTTACTTTGCACGATGGTTTTTCCGAAAAACCATCGTGGAAAGTTGAATTCCACGATGGTTTTTTGGAGAACCATCGTTGTAGGTTTCACTCCAATTCAAACATAAGAGGTAATATATTGGCCTTCCACAATAGTTTAAAAACCGTCGTGGTATGTCACGACATACCATGACTATAGATTTCATGACAATTTTTTAACCATCTTCAAAACTTTTGACGACGGTTAAAAACCATCATGGAATCAAATATTTCTACTAGTGGGAATAAGTAATCCAATCTGTCTCGCGCTTTATTTAAGGTAGAATAAGGAAAAACCTAAGGAGTGGGTTCGACTCCTAGCTTAACTGTGACGGCCATAATTCTTAGCTACTACCATTCTCCAAGACGCCTTCGATTGAATGTTTAAACCTAATCCACCGTCTGCACTTGTTGCATTCACTCCCAAAAATTTAAATAGGAAAACATGCATTGTAACCCCTGGTCTTCTATAGTCCGCCTCAAGGTGTGCCTGACTGGTGAGTCTACGACTCCAAGGCTTTCCATTTTGTGGCTACTCCTCAAGCCTTTGAGTGTCAATCTTTGCACACAGCAGAGTGGTTGTTTCACGTGAGGAGGGAATTTTGTAGTTGATGGTATATATATTCATATTTTGTTTTGTGTTTTTGTTATAGTTTTGTAATAATGGTGGTAGTTTCCCCACCTCCAATTGTATTTATTTGTGTGCTCTACTTGACTGGTTCTCTAGTGGTATCTATTTGTTAGTTCCATTCGCATTATGGTTATTGCAACGTCTATGCTGAGAGTAACTATCTCTCAATCGGTCAAAATATTCAATTGATTATAGATTTCTTAAAAAAAAAAAAAACGGAAAGCTTTGTACATGCTCTATTATAGGATTATCGAAGAATTCAAGAAAATTTTCTATTACCAAATCTCGCCTTATGTCCTTCTCACTAAGTTTTATCAGATTTTTCTATGGAATGGTCAAGGGTATGTCTCTTATATCACAAGGATATTTAATCTTTGATATTGATGTTTGTATCCCGTTTTAGTTTGAATGCTAATTTTCCATTCAAAAAAATGTAATTCTTTTTTACCTTGTTCTGAAAACCTTTTGCATTTAGAATTTTATTAAATTTTCCTATAACTCATTAAAAAAAAAAAAAAACAATGATAATAATAATGCGGTGAAAAATGATTTTCCTAATAAATAAATAATTTTCTTATAAATGATTTTTCTAAATATTCATTTAGGAATGAATATGTTATTTATTTCAAATATTTTGAAACTTACTATTTGCTTCAAATATTTTTGAAATTTACCTATATGCTTCAATATACGGCCCTGTTTGGGGGCATTTTTCCAAACAGCAGAATACCGTCTGGTTTGCAAATGGATTTTTGGGGGACTTTTAGATTTCTAAAAGTCTTTTTCAAAAATTTACTATTTAACAATTTTTTATCTAAAAATCAACAAAACACGCACTCCAAAACATCTCTTTTTTAATTATTCTTCCAAAAAACACAAAACTCCAAAAAAAAGTTTCTTTTTTTTTTTTTTCAAAAATTTTTACTCCAAACCCACATTTCCAAACTCATCTCAACTTCAAAAGTTCAATGGCAAATCTCCGTCTCCAAAAGTCCCCCAAACGGGTCCTCAACCTGGGGTTATGTGTGACAATGTATGTTTACATAATAGAGCATTTATACTTTGTTCATATACGTGGTTTTAATCCATTTTATGTGGATGTATACATCCAAAAACGAATATTAATTGATAACTTTTTATATTCTTCAAATTGTAATCAGTCTTTGGAAAAATAAGCAACAATCACACGAATCTAATTAGATATAATGAAATCTTTCTAAATGAATATGCACCACTCTTAAACGGGAATTGATAACAGTGGGACAAACAAAAGACATCTGAAAACCCTATCAGGAAGGGAAGAATACATGAAGAATCCAACTCAAGTGGGGCCATAAAAAATACTAAATATAAATATAGAAATAAAAATAAGTGGATCGACGTTTCAGGAAAAGAAAAAAGAAAAAATGGGAACTGTAGAAAAAAAAGAAAAAACAGAAAAAGAAAACTACATTCATTTTGGTCAGAGCGGTCATTAAATAAATATATAACGAATTTATTAGCAGTAGCAATATAAATAAATAAATAAATAAAGATAAAAGGCCAGACAACGTATTCCAATCTGAATTCATTTTGGTCAGAGCGGTCATTAAAAACTGCCATAATTTTGATTTTAAAAAAAAATCTAGTAACCAATATCTTAGTTCTGGAATCTTTCCATCTTCGATCGCAATGAGAAGGATCAAAAGGGCTTAAATTATTTTAAATATTTTCTGATGTTTTTATTTAGTTTTATTTTTTTTATTTTTTGTTTTAAGGCCGGATGGCCATATTAATTATGAAAATAGAAGTTGTGATTGCTTTATATATGTGACGTCCACAATCACCATTCACAACCCCACCTTAATTAATGAAACTAAGATTAGAACTCTGTGAACTATATTACAAATTATGCAGAAACGACATACATAGATTGACACCGCATTCTTTGAATTTAAAAGCATACAAATAGAAAAAATAAAAATAAAAATAAAAAACTAATAATAATAACCAAAGTGAGAAAAATTGAATTGTGGTCCTTGCCTTTGGAATAGGGGTTGTCTTTATCCTTATCTCTATATTTATTAGTGAACAAAAGACTTCAAAAAGACAGAAGAACCACCCAAAGGTAAAGACAAAAGGAGGCACTCCTCAACTGATTCCACCAACCTGGCCAATTCATGCCCCCCCAACCCTCCTATTCATTTATTAAAATTAATAATTCAAACTATTTAATGACTTTGCATTTTTGTATATAGCCGTGGGGTCACTCGCCGCCTAAGCACATGCATTTACAAACTCCTATTTCACTTTTGATTGCTGTATATACATAGCACTTCTTTATATATAGGAATTTTAATTATTAACTATATGTGTTTATATATAAATAAAAATATATATATATATAGTTATATCATTGCAGAGCCCTGCTGAAATGATTATATCTCGGTGGCAGGACGAAGCCATAATATTTTATGAGGGAGCTAATAACAATACAATAGGTAATTAGAGATCATTATGATAAAATTTTTCTTTTTGGGAGGTTTTAATGAAATTTTATTCGAAATATTGTAGGTTATTAAAAAAAAAAAAAAACAAACAAAAACAAAGGTTAAGTTCCCTCCGTCGATGTTTGGTGGTGATCTGCCGAATATAAGTATTGACAATTGATAGAACGGTCATAGAACGGCATAAAAAGGCACCAACAGTCAAGCATTTTGTGTACTTTGCTTATAGTGAAATCCTTAGTATCAGTGGTCGCAGGTATAACGTAATAGATTGAGCGAGAATGATAAATATCAGATTGAACCACATTAAATTCTTGTAGTTTTTTAAGTTTCTACTCGCACTAAATAAATATCAGATTGAGCAAGAACGATAATAGGAGATGCATCATCCTTATTGCTATGTTGTTGACCTTAACTTCAAATCATAATGCGATCTATAGCTTCAGGTTCCACATGAGCCTTGGTATAAGAAGTAGCAAAAATTAACAATAGGGTCAAGAAGGGCAGTTTCACTCATGGCAAGCCTTCTCAAGCAGCATAGCGTCGATGCTCTTTAATTATTATTTCTATATTAGTGATCAATTTTTATAAGGTCACGCAAGATGAGTTCATGTTGTTTTGTAATTTTTCTCGGACGTATTTTTATATGGAATTAGAAAATTTTAGTTAAAACAAAATTTAGAACCCGAGACCATCTGCATGTGACGAAGCATGCTTTTATATTATACATGGTTTTCCATTTGTTGTTTGGAGAGAGAAGAAAAGATATTTTATCTTAAGAGGGAACTAACGTGATGAATCTCTTTTCACTACAAGAATTTTCACCTTCCGGTACTTGGTTGGAGAAGGCCTTGTTTTTTTATTGCCAAGGCATTCCCCAATCAAAATATTTTGGTCACCATTTGAACGCCATAAACCAGTTGCGGAAGGTTTTGGTGACCCAAAAATATTTTGTCATCATGGATATTCTGCTACCTAAATTTGATAGCAGAAAATGGGAACAGGCTTTCTATTTTGGGACCAGATTTACTCTTCAAAGTATTACTATTCTTCACAAAAATCAATTTAAAAAACAACTTATTTGTAGAAATATTTATCAATGTGAAAAATTGGCTGATCAATAAGATATTAATTCTAGTTCTTATTTGCCCTATGCTCAAGGAACTTATGGTACAAAACAACTACTGGTGGCAGTAGTTTAGGTATATACATATATATATATATATATATATATATATTGACGAACTGAAGTCTTAATGTAGAAGTGATGAACACCATTTCTTTATGACATCTTTCATTCTTTTATCTTTTTCTAAGATTATCATATCAATCGAATGAATGAAAAAAAAAAAAAATAAATATAATATAAAATACACGAAATCCCTAGTTATACATCACGCTCATTAGAGGTAGAGAATTAATTGAGACTTTCTAAACACAAAAAAGTAGTGGTCCCCTCAATATGTCTATATATTATGTCCAATATATTTTTTTCCTACATTAAAAAAAAAAAAAATATATATATATATATATATAGAGAGAGAGAGAGAGAGAGAGAGAGATCAAATAAATAAATCTACATATACATTAAAACCCATAGCTTTAAATATCACTAATAAGACTAGTGAATTAATTGAGACTCTCTTAACACAAAAAAAGTAGTGGTCCCCCCGATATGCATATATTTTATGTCCAATATATATATATATATACACATTCTATAATACAACAATTTAGAGAGGGGGGGGGGGTCTAAAAAGGGTCAGTGTCACTAGCTGTATGAAGGACCAAAACCCATTAATAAAAATACATATATGTGTATATATATATGTTTATATTGGAAACTACAGGGGAAAATTAAGAAGAAAGGCATATTCATTCATATGCAAAATATGAATGAATAAGGAGAGACAGAGAGAGAAGAGGAGGAGGAGGATAACATCGGCAGTCATTCATGAGGGTTTAAAACATGCATGGTGACTCTCTTATGTTTGTCTGAAAAAAGAAAGCTCAATTTCTTGTTCCTTTTTCATGGCTTTCTGATTCCATTGAATTATGTTGGTTTGAGAGATTGAAGCTGCCAGCATGATCTGGTAATCATGAATACTAACATCATTCTATTGTGTGTGTGTGTGTGTGTGTCCCTCTCTCTCTCTCTCTCTCTCTCTCTATATATATATATATGTATATATGTATATGGTAAAAAAAAAATTTTAACAGTTACGAGGACTGTATTTGGAGGTTTTGGGTGGGTAGATCTTATTGTCTAATTCAGATCTTGATTCGTGTTGTGTCTATATATTTAAGATGAATTTTTATTTCGAAGAATCCGATAAAGATTAGGTGATCCTGGGAAGTTTCTTCAGGTTAGTTTCCGGTATATATGGTATGGCCTCTCCTTCATCAGGTCATCTTGCAGCTTCAATCACTCAATAACCAACAATAAAAGAACTTCTTCACCAGGGTGTTTTTTCTTCTTATTTGATTTATCAATACTTGCCCAAAGTTTCAGGTAATTCATCTCTTAACTTTGTTTTTTGGTATTCTCTCTCTCTCTCTCTCTCTTGTGCGAATATGTATATATATGTTCTGTACTTAAATAAATTAGCCAACACAAATTACATGAATATTATAGAAGTACATCTGTGTCATAAAAAACGAGAGATTTGAAAACTTTCAAGTGGATTTTGTTTTGTTATATTTTGAATTCAGGTTTGTGAGTTATGTTTGTCTTGACTGTCGTTGTAGTAGCACATATTTAGATAGATAAGACAAATTTCGCAATAAATAAGAAGGATGTTATAGGAAAACTACTACAACTTTGCAGAAGAATAAATATTTGTCTGATACATTTGTTACTTTATGGCATTTACATGTTATTGTGCAAACAAGTTCCTTGTCCTATGATCTGTTCGTATGACATTTACATTTGTCACTTCATTGTTATCAGCTTTCATGTAGTATGGCAAACAAAAGATTACTAGGTGAGATAATGCAATACGTGAATGACTATCATACATCAGTATCTTATAACATTTATGGATATATGTTCATTTATGTATCTAGAGAATACGTTCAATATAATTAAGCAGGGTCAACCGAATTATTAATGACCAGAACATCCCAATTAGATTGACACCCAAAAATAAACCCTCACACACCAGAGTCCTGACTCAATACTATATTGAAAGAAAAAGAACTACATGAAAAGAATATATATATATATATATATACACAACACCGCGGCACATACCAACTCAATAACAACCCAAAACAAAGGTCTAGAAGGCCATAAAACTTAATCTTAACTAGCAAGAACCAACTACAAAAGGCTAACCTGAGACTTCGAAAGTCAAAATCTAAAATTGACCTCATTAAAAACCTTTGTAGTAAAACCCAGAGGGAAAATCCTTACTGAGATTATTCCTACCTCGTTGGCTCCCGAAGATATATAAAAGTTACCAGAGATGATTCTGCTAGATGGACCCCGAGAAGAGTGGGAAGTGGTAGTGTTTCTCACACTTGCAAAAGCTTTGCACTTAAGGTTGTTTCCCTAGTCCTCTTGGTATTGCTTTTGCGTTCGAAGCTGAACTTTTGGCATTTAAAAAAGCCTAGGACCTTCATTAGACTAATTTACTAGTAGAATATGATTATGCCTCTGTGATTAACCACGTTCCATGATAATTTTGCTATGATGCCTTGGAGGTTCAAAAACAAATAGCACCATTTTGTATGTATTGCCAATCATTGAACTATTCGGGGTTGTCACATATTTACAGAAAAGCAAATATGGTTGTGGACAAGCTTGCCTCTTTTCATGTGCTTCAATTTGAGAATTTCCACTGCTGGTCGACTATGCCGAACTTCTTAAATCCTAGGGTCATATAGGGTTATGTCTACTCTTCTCCAAACTATCGCTTCTCTCGTTAATCTTATGTTCTATGTAGGGCTTGTTTTCTGTTTTTAGTTCCCTGGTCTAGCTAGCTAGACAACATTTTCCCCTTGTTCTACTGGAATTAATAACTCAATACAATAGCATACTATATTGATTCATTGAAATGTTTTCAAGACTGTTTGGAACTGAGTCAATATTAGATATTGTTGTTAAATGTGCTTGGAACGAAAAAACTCATCTCCAAAAGTTAGCTCAAGGGAAAATGATGTTCAACTTACATGTAAACACCATAACAACCTAGAAACTTGAAGTTATGTGACAAATTTAACTTCTAACACTATCTCTTGTGATCGAATGTAAAAGCCTAATTCTAATACCATGTTAAATGGATTTGAGTAGATTTCATCCTCAAAAGTTAGCTCAAGGGATAAAAAGTGTCCAATCCACGTGCGAACTCCATAACAACTCAATATTTTCTTGATGTGAGACAAGTATTCAACTCCTAATTAACAATTGTATCTATGTTCAAAGTATTCAATATGACCTACCTGAGAAACAATAATAAATCTATTTTCACTAAAAAGAGTTTTTCTAGGACAATCTCGCTTTGTTGAACCCAACATAAGGATGAAAATCTACAATCAAATAGGAAATGTATGTCTTCAGATTGTGTATGTGTTGTATCGCACTTTTATCTTGGGCACCCCATTCCTTGTTCATTAAATTGAGGTAGATCTCTTTCATCCCATAAACCTTTCCTTTTATACAAGCAAGATTTAATTGATTAATTTTGTTTCTCTTATCTTAATTATAAAATTTCTATTCTTTTTGTTTGATTAGAAAAATGATGTCATTCTCACCAAGTGCCTTTTTCGGTTGAGATATTGATTGGCTTTTTTTATGTCAGTTGTCTTTCTCATTTATCTTTCTACGTAGTCATGTTTAGTTTCTTTTTTCTTCACACGAATCATATGATGTCATTAATATATTTTATTGAGTTAGATTTTTTAACATACTCAATATCATCAATTTTTGATGGAATAATCTTTGCCAAATCATATTTTCATATCCATCATGTTGTCTTTCATTATAAAATAGAACTGTGATCTTACTATTGAAAATATAATCACATACGCTTACACTCACAAAATATTTAACTAATAAAAATTGTTGAGAAACATTCATTTAATAAAACTTGTACTCTAATTTATTAAAATTAAAAAAATAATAATAATGCAAAATACAGTCCCTACAAAGACAACCAACAAATCTCATAGTATAAGAATAAGTAATTAGCCAAATCCTTATGTGGTTCAAGCTGGATCTAGTTCATATCTCCCTTCTTTGTGTCCTTATTCCCGTCCCTCAAATAATAATACGACATGTGTATAACTGACATAATCTTTTAATTGATTTGTTATAATATTACAATTAAATATAAATCTTTAGTTGATGTATCATGATATTATTGGAGTGACATGAAGGATACATGAATAAGGGGACACAAGAGTTAGATCCGTCCTAACTACATACTTTTATAAATTCATTAACGACACACTTCACAAATTACTTACCGCAAATTTTTCTTATTAAAATGTAGATTGATTTTCAAATAATTTTATTTTAGATTAAAACCTCATATTTAGATTCTTATGTTGTTTCAATTTTGGAAGAATAAAACTGCTTTTTAAGTTTCCCTATTTCTTTTTTTCCTGAGATGAGTAAAAGGGAGTAACTATTAGCATGGGCTACGGCGCCGAATATAAGAGAATTATTTCGCGATCTTTTTTTTCTTGCTGCTTTCAGTTCAGATCTCCATCTCTTCTTTGAAGATCTCTTTATAACAATTAATGAATGCATAAAATATATCCAAGGAACTAGTACTACACAGCTTGAGACAATCCTTTGGATGATTTTACATGAGCTATAAAAAAATAAAAAATAAAAAATAAAAGAAAGGAATATTTTGACAATATAATTTAGTTGGATACTTTTCTAAGAAGAGATCATTATAAAAGTTGATTCCTACTGATCATGTACTGGTCCCTACTAGGTAAAGTAACAATTAGCTTCAACTTACATTTAGGGTTGATTATCTTTTTTGCCCCCAAACTTGGGGCATATAAACTTTTATGACTGTTTAATTCAAGATCATGTTCATCCTATATTGAGCAAAGAGTAGATTGAGTTAACGTTTAGTCTACTTGTGTTTTAGCGACACAATTATATATATGTTGAGATAAAAGTATGCCAATATTGGTGTGCCTTTAAGCCAAAAAGTGCAATAATGCAGTAGTACTGTAACTTATATGTGTAATCATTATCTAGGTAGAACACTTGTAAACTATATTTCCTTCAATGGTATGGAATTTTGTTATAATGTGATGCGGATTCACTTTAATGTCAAAATTGCATCTGGATCTGCTTAAAAATATTTCAGAGTTGGCATATGAATCTTACAGATTTCTATGTGAATGTTATCTTAGAAACATATTTTGTTTATCTATATCTCATAATTAGGCTTTGTTCTAATTAAATATATATATATATATATATTGAAATATAAGAAGTATTCAAAATAGAAACATGTCCGTTTCAGAATCCACTAAGAGAATCTCTTCCAATGTGCTATGGAACAATTCTATTTCAGTGACTTGTTATTCTAGTTTTAAAGGTACGCCTCAGCACAATGTTCTGTATATTTGACAGACAAAATTAAGTCTCTGTTTGGTAAGTTAGTTGAAGAAGAAAATTTTAAGTCGGAGTTGATTAAAGGAGAAACTCTTTCAATGGTGGGCATCTTTTGATGAAGTATAAAGAACATTTTCCATACAATGCACTTCATCAAGATTTGTCGGAGACACATCCCAACAAACAGAAGGGTGCATATACACTAAAATAAACATCCTTTTGTCTCTTATAGATATCCTACAAACAGGCGTACTTCAAGCAATTCTAACTCATCAACCATAGCATCTTTAACATGAGTGAAATACCCCAAGTTTGAATATGACATAAATTAGGTTTGTGTCTCCTCCAAATATTAACATGTGTCTTTGGTGTAGTGATGGAATTTAGTTTAACAAGTAAACATCTGTTTGTAGTTTATTTCCACAAGATGACGTGGGCAATGATAAATAACTTAGTATTCATCTCATTATATCAAGTAATATTTTATCTCACCAACCTGCAATATTTTTGCGATGGTATCCTTGGAGAAGTAAAGTTTCACAATCTCTCATTGTCACTCAAATACTTCATGAATTCTTATACAAGTATTCTCCATCTTGATCAAATTGTTTGATTACGCTATTATTTTTCCACTTCTATTCAAAGTTCTTTGAACATTCTAAGAGTTCAATTTGCGTTGCATGAAGTATGTAGATCATTATAACACGGAGGGGCTTTCTTGTCACCCAATATTCCTCGTCGACCAGACAGTTTGGCAGCAACTGAAGAGAAAAATTCAATAAATTGCTTAAAGAAATTTCTCATTGATCAGTGACTGACATGAAAAATACCATACTAATAAAGTGCTTGAAAAAACTTTCTTGTCAATCAATGACTGATGTCAAAAGTAGCGTACTTTTTTTTGTGACTCATAACCGTAAATGGATTTTGTACATTTTTTGGTATCAACATCAGCCCGTTTAACTTTATAAATCGTGCAATGCATTGAGATATGTAATACAATCAACTCTTATTATATTTATATATATGGTATTATAATCGCATCAAATTTCTACAATATTTTAGTTCTCCAGAGAGCATATTTATCACATCATACTTTTTTACACCGTACCATACATAAATAAACTTCTCTTTTTATTTATACATATATACTTGCATACATATATAGACTATATTTTTATATTTTCTCTTTCTTCAAACATCTATATATATTCTGTACATGAATATATATATATAGAGGACTATATATGTTTAGTAGTTTGTACCAAAATGCAAACTTAATCTTTTAGTTTATTTATTTATCTATTAATTTGCATGAATTGTCTTTCTTCTATTGTAATTCATTCTTTTCTTCTTATTATTACGATTTTTATGTTTAACATTTATAAAAACTTGGCCCTCTCGCCCCCTTTTCTCTTTATTTATTATTATTTTTTTCCTTTTACACTTACTTCGTTCATTCTACAATAAATAGCAGAGCACCACCCCTCTCACCTTTTATGTTGCACAGGATCTCAATCTCTCTCTCTCTCTCTCTCTCTCTTTCTCTCTCTTTTTTTTAATCGCTCACGTTTCCTTCTTAGATCCAATTGCAAGGTAGACCTAACTCATCAAAAAAATTATATGAAGTGCTTGAAAAGAAATTGGAAAAGAAATAGAAGAGAATTGAGGACAAGTAAAATAAAAAATAAAAAAAGGTTATGTATGTAAGAGAAGAGGCAGATCAAAATCGATTGATAAACGAAAAAATGTGACTTGGAGGAAGAGACTTTGTGGCTTTTGAAAAACAAATATGTATAGAAGCGATAGAGCTTATAGACGTGCTAGATAAACTTTTTAGAAAGCAATCTCGTCATCGCCTATTATTGTGATCAAGAGCTTGTAAACTTTAGTTTCTCTTCAGGTAGGTATGATCTCTTCACTCTTGCTCAATTTATTGGGTTTCTCTTTTTTGTAAATTTTTTTTGTTACTTTCCATCCTCAATGTTTGTTGGGTTCTTCCTTTTTTGTTGAGATTGAATTTCTTATGCTCTTTTCCTGTGTCTCCCTTTCCATGTATAGTCTCACTTTTTTTTTTTTTTTTTTTTTGCTATCCCATACTGAAGCTAATTTGGCTCTTCTTTTTTTTTTTTTTTTTTGGACTATTTACATAAATAACCAAATTAGAATCGTACGTTTCAACAATGTCTAAAAACAAAATATTTATAAAGATGAACAAATAATAAAACTAACATATTGTGTTGACAACCCTTAAATCTAATTTAAGAAAAAAAAATGTCAGAATTTAGCTTAAAAATAGCTATATTGATTTCAGTTATTATTTTTATCTAAAAGTAGAAATAGAAAAATATATAAAATCATATCACAATTCACATATTTAAATCAAAATTCATTCATGTATGATGTACTGTTTGTTGTTTCTGTTTACTGTCAATATCATATTAATGAATCCACTATGTTATGGAATTATATTTGATGAATATGGATTTTTATTTCCTCAATGACAAAGTCAATATAGTAATTATTCGAAAAGCGACAAGACCTGTAATATGCTATATGAATATATAAAGCAATTATCAATCGTAATATTGTTATTGAATATAAGTATGCAATATAATTATTAAACGCATTAGTCTAGTTTAAATATCGCGTGACAATAAAATTGTTAAAGTGACAATATTGCTATCATATAATAACCATAACATCAATCATACTAAATATGAAAAAAAAAAACACTAATTAACTGAAAATATAATTTTTCAACATATAATAAATCCATAAATTAAAAAAAAGATTAAATATATATTAGTAACCTTAATACTTAGTTTTGACTTTCACAAATTTTTTTTTTCTATAAATAAGAAAGTTGGAAATTAAAAAAAAAAAATCTTACATAAACAGTTATCATATTAAGTGGATGGGTAAATAAGGAACAAAAATTAAGTCAAATTTAAATTTTGTTCAAATTTGTAAATAAGTTTATTAGTGTTCAATTTTTAAAACAGGTATTCTAATTCGACAATTTTGTGTAAAAATTTCTTTTTTTTTTTTTTTCCTCTTCAGATGAGAATTTCTTGGAATGCATCATTCATTGTCCATGTCGTTGCCTCTTGAAAGCGCTGCTAAAGACATAATTGAAAAACGCCTAAGCTCAAGTGTTGGGTGATTGCGAGAATGATTTGCTTCCACCTTCTTCTTACCTTTTTTTCCTCTTTAAATGAAATGCTCTACATTCCTGGGTTGATTCAGTCGTTGTTGATGGTGTGTTGTTTTTGTCTTTCCCTTCTTTTTGTTTTTTTTTTTTTTTTTTTGAAACATCACTTTCATTATGGAAGCATTCTCTACTTATGACTTGTACTTTTTATTTGCCTACAATTGTTCATTTCTACATTTATAATGAGATTTTTGTATAATCACATTGTTTTGTTCTACAATTACTCTACTCCGTTTGTTTATTTGACTCTTCCATAGATGATGAGGACTTTTCATGTTTGGCAAGATCCTTCAACTAGAATTTTTGATCCGTTGTTTCAAATTGATAATTCTTTATCTATCAAAGTTAAGCCACACCAATGATTCTTATGATGGAGCTTGTGTAACGACCCACATCTCCCTTTGTATGAAATTGTCCGCTTTGAGTCTCGTGCCCACATAATTTTTCTCTTGAACTCATCCTAAAAGGCCTTATACCATTAAGATTTGGTCTCTATACTTATGAATAATCACATATATCTATTCCCAAGTGATGTGGGACTGCACATTGTAATAACTGAATTTTTCGTCGATACAATTCGTTGTAGAGAAGCTCAAGTTGAATCATGAAGGTATTTATGTAAAATCCTAATTAGGGTTTTTAAATGATTTTATGAGATCTTATTAGCTTTATAAGACTCGAAAATGAATGGTTTAGTTAAGCAAATGACTTTTTGGGTAAAAAGAGGAAGAAAACCCATGATTTTATGATTGGTCAAAGTTGGTCAAGGAAGTCAAACTTTGACCAAGAAAGTCAACGAAAGTCAAAATTTGACCAAAAGAATCAAAGTTGACCAAGGAGGTCAAGTTTGGTCAATGAAGTCAAAGGTTGACCAAAAGTAGTCAAAGAGTTGACCACACCGATAAATGATAAATAGTATGAAAAATATACTGTAAAAACCAAAATTATGGTCAAGACAACGTAAATAAGAAATAAAATCACCCCAGAAAAATCAAGCACAATAGATAGGAATTTTTGGGCCAAAAAGTTTTAAGCAAAAAGAAAATTTTTCGTATTGTCCATTTTCACACAGATAAATTTTGAACTGTATCACAATACCACAGTATGGTGTATTAGTGACCTCAGTACCAAAAATATCTATGTTGAATAAAAAGTGGACTGCTTTTAAGAGAAAAAGCCAAACAAGTCCTATGACATCATGCATTACCTCACTTATGGGATTTATGGCATCATTAAGATTTTAATTAAAAAATTAAGAAAATTTTTGGATAATCTTGGAAGAGTCTAGAGCAAGGATGGCCGGCCACTTTGGGGCAAAATTACAATTAGAAAAACTCATGGGGTTGTTTCAAAAAGGAGAACAAAAATAATCACAAAACCACCCCAAAATTTGCCTATAAATAGCCCCATTTGTGATCAGATTTTGGACTAAAAAAATTAAGAAAAAGCAGCCAAACTCTTGCCAATTCTTCCCTAACAAATCCGAAAATCATAGGGTAGCTTGAGTGAAGAAAAATTCAAGAAACATAGGGGTTTTGGTGCTTCGAGTGTGAGATCTCTACTAGAGTGCAAAACAGTTTTTTTGGACAGCTTGTGTGCTGTTTTTGGGGCCATAGGGACGGCTGTTAGAGGGTGGAAAAGTGACCAAATTTTGTGCTTAGGAGTGCTTAATATTGAGTGCTAACAACCACCCCAAAATCAGCCACCATCTTGGTGCAAATTGAGCACAAAAACCGGCCATAGGAGGGGTGCAAAAAGGGAGAATTTTTGGAGAACCAACCTTAGCTCCCACTTGTGTTTTTGATCAAGGTAAATTTTTCTAAACCTCTAACTCTTTCAATTAAGCTTTCAATTTGAAATTTACATGTATTTCAAGTTGAAATTGTAAGAGCATAAGCTCAATTTATTTTTGAGCCCAAAGTTAGAACCTAGGGTGTGCTTGAGCTAGATTAAGGGTGGTTTGATTTTATCTTTGCATGCTTGCTTTAAATTTGTGAACTTCATACAAAATGATGGTCTATAGTATGTCCCCTAATCTGTCCTAGGATGGTTGTGGATGAAAATTTGATGTTAGGTTGCTAGAATTTCATGACAATGCTTG
>CM046375.1:6159743-6186071 GCA_025413485.1 Ficus microcarpa
TTGACTTTCTAAATCAGAAATGTCTTCTCAGCTCAAAATCTCCAAGAAGAATTAATGAACTTTTATATGAGTCACAAGTCAGAAAAATTTTACAGAATCTGAAAAATTAGCATTTCTACGATGATCTGTCATTTCCTTCTCAAGGCTTCTCAAGGCTTCTCAAGTTGATGCAATATCAACTGGTTTTGATGCCAACACTATGGTTGTAGTAGATAGGATATTTAGATCAATTTATTATTGATAATTCATTGAATTTGTTACCTAACTTACATTGCTGAGTTCTTACCTAATTCAACCTTAATTTACAGTTCTATGGTTGTTATAACTTTGGGAATTTTTCTAGATGTTTTAGGTGAATGACTATCATTTCATTTGGGCTTGTTTCGATTTGATGTCAGCTTTTTTATTCCTTTATGTCCTTGGGAACCTTGTTTTAATCTGGCTTCTTTAAAGTATCTTAGTCAAGCTCAGGCCCCATATTCTCTGCCCTGAACCTAAAAACATTTGAAACTATCACGTAGGTACTTGTGTCTTCACTCGCTCGTAGTCTTAGATTACGAAATTTCATGGCTGTGTAGGTTGCAAGCCAGGAGACATATGGAACCTTGGGTGCTATTGTGCGAAGCCGAACAGGAAACCAGCAGGTTGGTTTCCTCACTAATCGACATGTGGCAGTTGATTTGGACTATCCGAACCAGAAGATGTTTCATCCTTTACCACCAAGCCTTGGACCCGGCGTCTATTTGGGGGCGGTGGAAAGGGCGACATCTTTTATCACAGATGATCTTTGGTATGGAATCTTTGCTGGAACAAATGCAGGTAATTAGTTTCAAATTGATGGAGCAATTATGAATTTCCTGGATTTATGGTGACATATAATTAGCAATTTGGATCACTATGACTTTTTCGAACCCATGGTAAAAACTTTGGCTCCATAATTCTGAAAATCAGATTCGAGAGATACTCTCTGATTGTTATCTGGATTTTTGCTGGTAAAGATCCTTCGGTTTCACATTTGGCTTGTGACATAAATCCTTTGGTTACGTCATGATGAACTTAGGAGTAAGATGTATTGTAATCAAGCAAAAAACAAAAACTAGGTTGGTCGCCGTGCCTTATATTATTTACATTACTTGTGTGACATTTTATCCATTTCTTTTTCCCTTAGGAGCTGTTCCCTCCCCACCCCCAACCACCACCCCCCCCCCCCCCCCGCCGCTAATTTTTATTTTTTATCCTTCTTATGACTCGAGAAAAACCACGAGGACCATAAGTTCATTTTATGTTTCACTGGATGAGAATTAATAAAGATTATGACTTAACCACGTCAAGTTGGTATTCATTTTTTGAATTTTGACATAGGACAAGTTGTACTTTAGACCAGCCAATAACTGTTTAGTTTGTGCCTCACATTGGTTGCTCCCAAATCATGCTATCTTGCACTATAGCACAGTTGACTAGTTTTCATTCATTGGAAGAGATGGATACTCAATTTGCAGATTGCAAAGTCCCATAAAATCATTTTGGCAGGAATTTGCATTGGCCATTTTCAAATTGTGCTCCTTCAAATTTGTCAAGATACTTTGTATGTTACTATTGGGGAGGACTTATCATCGTAGCATCTTTACTGAATAATAATTTTTGTCTCTGAATATTTTGTGCTTGTATATTTGAGTGGATAGCTATGGCATGGATCAATAGTTTTACTTTTGTCCTGAACTTCACGTTTATGCTAATGGTTTCCTCATTGTGTCCTGACTATCACACATGCCCACTACAATTTGGTGCCCCTGCAGAAACATTTGTACGAGCTGATGGGGCTTTCATACCTTTTGCGGAGGATTTCAATATGAATAATGTGAATGTGACTGTAAAAGGAGTAGGCGAGATCGGTGATGTCAACATCATAGATTTGCAGTCGCCAATTAACAGTCTCATCGGAAGGCAGGTGGTCAAAGTTGGAAGAAGCTCAGGTTTAACCACTGGGACGATAATGGCGTATGCCCTAGAGTACAATGATGAAAAAGGAATCTGCTTCTTTACCGATTTTCTCGTTGTTGGCGAGAACCAGCAGACCTTTGATCTTGAAGGTGACAGCGGAAGCCTCATCCTCTTGACTAGTCCAGACGGGCAGAAGCCACGGCCTGTTGGAATCATTTGGGGAGGAACAGCAAACAGGGGTCGCTTGAAATTGAAAGTTGGTCAACCTCCTGAGAATTGGACTAGTGGAGTTGATCTAGGGCGCTTGCTTGATCTCCTGGAACTTGATCTGATTACAACCAATGAAGGGCTTCAAGGTTTGTGAATCTCAACTAATTAGTTTTCTCTCATGTAAATATTAAGGTAAATTGCTAGGTTGGTACCAAAACTTTTAAGTTTGTGTAACTTTGGTCTCTGTCTTTTTTTTTTTTTTTTTGCATAGCTGGAGTGATCTTAAACTATTAAAAACGTTGCTACAATAGTCCTTTTTGTTAATTTTTAGACGGAAATTACTAGTTAGCATTAGTTTTGATCAAATTATTGACGGATCAAAAATAAATGGAAAGGACTATTGTAGTAACATTTTAATAGTTTAGGGTCATTCAAGCAATGAAAAAAAGAATAAGGACCAAAGTTGCACAAACCTAAAAGTGAGCAGTTTACCCTAAATATTATTATGATGCCCTGGTAACATGACACTGTTTTCCTCTAGATACTGGGAAGTCATAGACATCTTAGTTCCAATTCATGGCTTGCTATTTTCTTAACTTGATTCCAGTCGCTCTTTTTTGTTTTTGCTGCTTCTTTCTGAGTGCCCGGCCCCCCCCCCCCCCCCTTTTTTTTTTCACCATCTCTGGTCAAACTACAAAGCTTTTAAGAACATGTTTGCTTAATCCAACAATTTTTATTTTACGGAGTAATACTCCTATTACTCACAAGTTCGTGACAAAATCCTCATCATTATTGAGCATAACGTGCTTTAAGACACCTGGATGCTTATTTTAAGAGGATGTTGCAGCTGTGGTGCAGCCTTGGTTTCTTATGTATTTTCAGATGTTCTAGTTGAACTTGAGATAGGTTTAAAATTTTCTTTGCTCATCTCTTCTGGAGTAGAGTGGGATATTACCAAATTATATTTCCGTTTCCTGGTCTTAGATGCTGGGTTTGGTTACACGAAAGGGTTTCTTCTCATACTTGCTGATATCATCATGGAGCATTTTCCTGTTATATCCTCCTAGGGTTTAGTTAAAACCCTAAGAATGCTGTGGTACTGCAGAATTCGTTCCTTTGTGTTTTATACAAACCTTAAAGAGATACGTCCCTGTGGAAGTGGAAGTGTGGAACTGGTTCTCACACCCTTTTTCCTTTTTGTCCAATAAAACATTGCTGTTTCCATTTGTGCATAGAGAATTTGTTGCTTTTGGATTTCTAAAGTTTTTTTGAGTTACGTTTTAGTTTTGCTTATTTCGTAAAAAGGAGAAAAATAAAATTTTTAAATAGACAATGTAAGTATGACTGCACCCTTTCAAAATATCTAAATCCATACCAAAATGGCAAAACTTGAGCTTGACGGTAAAATTTATGGGACACTTGCAAATGAAAAGATAACTACCAGCTTCTTCTTCTTCTTCTTCATTTTTTCCTTCTTTTTTTTTCTTCCTGAAAAACCAGGGCTTGATATAAGATTGCTGAGATACCTTGGAGTGAAACCAGACTATATATTTTAAGTTCAATGGCAGTATTATTTCCGAAACTTTTTAGATTCTGTTTCTCCTGATTTTTATTGCATTTCTGTTGGTTCATTGTTAATATAGCTGCGTTGCAAGAGCAAAGAAATGCTTCAGCTGCAGGGATGGATTCTACAGTTGGTGAGTCATCCCCAACGGACCGAGTGCAATTCAAGGATAAACTTGAAGAGAACTACGAGCCTCCGAATTTGAATATTGAACAAGCTCCAATTGAAAGGGAATCCTATCAAGGACCAGCTCTAACCTTGAGGCAAAGTGAGTTTCATATTGAAAATGGAATTAAAATAGCTGCTAGCATTGAACATCAGTTCATTCCAAGTTTTACTGTCGGACCTATGTTACACAAAAGCAGCCGTCAAGAGGAAAATCAAGAATCGAAAAACCTATCAGGATTGAGGAATGGCTCTGATGAAGATATATGCTTTTTGTTGGGGCTAGGGGAGCCTGAACTGAAGAGAAGAAAGAACACGAACTCTTCAGTTAGCAACAAAGAACCAAACCCGAAGTAGGAATGAGTAGATTGACTGGAGGAACTGTCTTATTAAGAAATGGCTGCTTCCTTCAATTATCCTAGCTTCAGAACTTGGTATTGAGATTCTGAATTGCAATTTTCTCACAAAAATGCTGGATGCTACAACGGTATCGGCAGGTTCATGCCTCCTTGATCATTTTACCACTATTCTTTTTTCTTTTTTGATGGATGGTTTAAAATTATAGGTTTATGTGGGTCATACAAATATTTTACAGAGATTTTGGGGGGGGGGGGGGGGGTGTGGCGGCAGTGTGGTTGCCGTGTTCAAAAATTCTGTTTTGGTATCCGTCCCTCTGTGAAAAAGTCTTGTACGATAATCACCCCCTAGAATGGGGGCATGGCAGTAATGGAAGTAGAAAAGAATGTAAAATGTTACTTTTGGAAGCTCTTTAGCTTTTGCTTATAATCCATTAGAAAAGTCATGTTTATTGTAGAGGAGGGAAGGGAGAGCAAACTCAGTATTATATCATTTATATCTTCCAATTTGTTTAATGAATTTACATTGTTAATATGCTTGTAAATGTTGCAATTAAAAATTGCCCACCATGACTTATTATATGATTCTATTTTTTATTTTTTAACCTTTCTTTTACAGTTTCTGAGAATTGTTAATTCTAGCTCATATATTATTATTATTATTATTATTACTATAACTATTACTATTAATTTTTGGTTTCTGCTTACGAACTATACCTAGACACTTCGACATCTTATAAGATATATTGTGGCTAGGCAATTATGGTCAAATTCGGTCGAGGATAAAATCAAAAGACAATGTTGAAAGTTCCTCCATAGGATTTGAAGTCCCCATTCAAACTCTAATTAACCGTATGTAGATGGGTTAATTTCGCCTGAAAAATATGTGTTGTCTTGCTCTGCCATCCGGAATTTAAGTGTCACATTATTGACACCCGACTTTATCAAACACGATTCACTATTGCTCCCATAAGAAAAACGTTAAAATCTTCTAGAGCAACAGCTTCGCCTATGACATCACGAACTACCAAATATTCCTTCTTTGATCGGCCGGCATCAAGATTCTCATCATCATCACCCAGAGCAACGTCTCCTTTCCTGATGATGTCATCATCTCTTGAGGCTTCCTCCTCCTCCTAACCAAGGCTTTCACCAAAATTTTGATCTTTGTTAGAATTAATATTTCCATCTCTACCAATATCACTGTCAACAAAGGGTACTCCCAGTAACTCTTTCAGAGAGGATTGGGGATTATCCCCTCATGAAACATCGTCAACTACGGTACTCATTTCCATATCCGACATTGCATTCAGAGTCTCTACTTGGAATGCTTCTTCCAGAGACGCCTCTACACTCACTATTATCTCTGGAGCCACTTTTTGTCTGATTTATAGTGAGTTTGGTGTACCAATTTAGAATGAAATTTTTAGATTGAAGTTGGTTGACTTTTTAAAAACTAATTGTAATTTTTTGTTGATTTAAAAAAAAAAAAAAGACAAATTGTAATAGAATTTTTGAGTCCAAACCGGAGAGCCATACAAACCCTACTCCGTGAAAAAGACCAGAGGAAATAGTTGGAAACAAAGCAGCCAGTGGCACACCACTCGGAGTCACTATCAACTTGGGATGGCAAGTGTCTGTCTGTGGCCACACTACATGAGTAATTATACTAGTTGGAACAGAAGCAACCAAGAGGGGAATTGGAACTAATTTTTATCATCTTTGCTGGAGGATCCGTCACAGGAATGATGGCGCTTTGCTCAGTTGGTCCCTACAACAAAAAGGATAAAAGAAAAAGGATTAATTTCTCTTACAAATATGGATAAAGCAAAGTAAATGCCCGCGAGCAATACACAACATTTTTATTGAACCTAAAGTCAAGCTTCAGTCTGAAGCTCTCACGCATTTAAAATGCATGTTAAAGCTTCGGTTTGAAACTTCTTTGCAATGTAAAGCTTCGGTTTGAATCTCTTTGGCATATTCAATATTAATTCAAAGTTTGAATTCAAGAAACTCATGCATATGTACATTTTAAAAAGGGAGGCTACCACTTGAAGCTCTTACACAATATTCAAAGTCTCGGTCTAGAGCTCTCTGTTGGTTTGAAACCATTGTAGCAGAAACTTGAGAAAGATTGTAGACGATCGGATCATGTACAACAAAAATTTTCATGAAATTTGTGCCAATACTCTGTAGATTTATTAATTCAACATAAATATTATGCATAAAAATTAGAATATTACCATTATCCAACTAGGTTGATAGCTTCAAGGACGATTCAATCTACAAGACACCTTAGGGCTTCTATGTTTTATATCGGTACTAACAAACATATGGGCGTCTCTATTATTTAAGACTGATTACCCTGTCACTTTTGTGTGTTTGCTTTTGATTCTCAATACATGAGAAAAGTAAATAGTGCAATAGATGAACTTTTCTCTCTAGGTTTTTTCTTCAAAAAAAGAGACAAAGAGTTAATGATCTCACAAAATAAATCATCTATTTATAGTGGCATGAAAAATATTTAGAGGGAGGTGGCGTTCGGCCCCCCGCCACCCAGCCTAATGTTGGGTTGCACGGATCTGCTCCCCTGATTTTCATTTCTTCAACTTTTGAACCCCGTTTCTTGTTTGAATTCAAATATCTAGATAAAAATCTGATTTTTATTTGAATATACTTTAAATTCAAAATAGCAAATGTATCATATAAAAATTTGCACTCCCTGTGGGATAGGCGTTCACGCGCACTGGATCATGCAATGAAGATTTATTTTAATAATCATATTATTTAATTTATAAGATTAATTATAATTATTTAATTTATAAAATTAATTCTAAATTAAATTATCATATAAACTAAGTATGTATTTATTGATAATTCAACAATTATATTTTTTCTTGTTGGGAAAAACATCAATTCTAAATTAAATGATCCAATTAAAGACAGAAGGTTCAAGTAGTATTGGGAAAACGACATGGGGAACTGTGGACATAATTTCAAGCACCAGTAAATATGACAAGTAATTAAACTCTCTAACCAAAATATATCAATTTATTAATTGCAAAGTTATTCCACTAAAAACAAGGAATTGCACTTTTAAAATTTATTAAAAAAAAAAAAACATATTGATAGAGTTTGAATCGTCCATTGGTAGCACTATATATTGGTCAATCCTCCATTAGCGGTTCACAATTAGAACTAGGTTCCTTTTATCTGTTAACCTCTTTTATTGTATCTTTTATCTTAAGTACTATTAATTCTCTAATGAATAATATATTTACGATCTTATCATACATTGAGCGTTCTTGTTAATCAAATTAGAAGTCAACACTTAAGGGATCTATCCATCAACTTCAAAATGAAGGAAGGGACTTCATCTCGTTAAATTAACATTTCTAGCTACTTAATTTGTTATGTTTCCTAGAAACGAGAAATGAGATTCGACATCTTGTGAATTTGTACCAAATAAGTCAAGAAACATAACACGATAAATAAGAATTTGTTAACGACTCATAATTAAGTCTATTCCAATATGATCACCTTGATTAAAATCAAATACTCTATTTTCTCGTGGAGATTGTCAGGAATTCAAACTACTCACATTCCACCCCTATATAATCGCATTATATAAAGTACCTTCATCCCGATGAAAGCTAAACAACAATTCGAATAATACTGTCCCACTCAAAATGAAGGTGAACCAATTAATTAATTAATCATCCTAACTTTAATTATTTATTACAAATAGTTTTTGATAATTATCAATAAATATATATACTGTTGCATATATTACTTATATACAACATTTGAGGTCATGTTATCTAACGCCCAAATGCTAACTAATAATAATATTAGAAATTAATATGGATAATGTGACGGTATTATAATTAGTTAACCCTAACGTTATATTGAGTTATTTTCACATATGACGCGATGAGGACTCAACTTGTTAGAATACAGTTCATGCCAAATTGATGAATATTATACAATGATTGATGAATTTTACATAATTATTTGATAAGTTCGTGTAAAGGTTTAATTGGAAAGAAATATTATATATGTTAAGTTATTATGTAATAAAACGTTTTCATATACTTTTATATAATTATGCTAAATTAAATATTTCATATATAAGTAAATATGTAATATACTATATATGTACGTTAATTTTTTTTTTTGTGTATTTATATATATATATATATTATACGTAAATATACATCCCATAGATGTTAAGTTTTCCTGATATAGTTTAACATATGTATATACATATATGTTTAGTTAGATAGTCCAACTAATGATATATAATTAATGTATTAGAGTAGCTGTTTGTTATACATATAAGGAAGATGAAGGAGGATGACATGACGGAATGAGGAAAAATAAAAATAAATGAATAAAAAGTGAAGAGCACTCTTGAGGAAACGTGAAGAAAAGGAGAAAACAAAAAAGAAAGTGATTATTAAAAAAAAGGGGGGGGGGGGGGGAATTTATCTCCTTAATTCATTCCCTTTTTTTTGTTCGACAACTTTCTTGCCAAAAATAAGTCCTTGACAGCCCACAATTAATATTCTAATTATACCAAAATTTGTATGGGATTAATTGCTCACAATTTTTTTTTTTTTTTTGGAATAAAAGCTGTTTTATTAAGTAGTGGCATTTAAAGAAACATCATTGGAGATTATAAAGGGAGTCTCACAAATTCACACATTGTTACAATTAGAATTGAATCCAAACTAAGCTAAAAGATGGGCTACATGATTGGCACTACGGCGAATATGGTTAACACCTAGATACCTCAACTAAGCAAGCAGTTCTTTTACATCCTCCAGGATTAGCCCTTCCAAAGAAAGATCTAGTTCATCTGAAATAGCAGAGACGACATTGATGGCGTTAGTTTCCACCACTAGGGTAACAATCTCCAACTCCTTAGCAATCTTTATACCTTCACGAAGAGCTATACACTATCTAAGAAAGGAGAAAAAGTCTCATCCACTGAATTTGCCAAGGCACATAAATTCTCCCATTCTCATCACAAATAACGGCACCTATTTCGATATGATCTGAACCCCGGTGAAATAGATGCATCAACATTTAGCTTGAGATATCCCGGTCGTGGAGCAACCAAACATCCGAGCCTACAACTTGTTGTTGAACCGGAACCTGATGTAGAGCCTGCCATTCGTCGAAACTATCAATTCCTAGATCAAGGATAGCCTGCGGATCACTACACTCTGTCTCGTGAACTACCTTATTCCTCTCACACCACAATTTCCAAGCTAACCAACAAACCAAGGCAAAATCCTCCATAGAAATTTTTGACATCACATTTCTTAAAAAATCTGCAAAAGGGAAGTCCCTCTTATTATCGACTACCTTTCGAAACCGAGAAAACTTCCAAACCGCCTGCGACATCGGGCAATCTAAATTCACATGAGAAGTTGTCTACATCTTGTCTTTACATCTAGGACAAGCACGGTCACAATCAATGCCTCTATAATACAAAGAAACCATCGTCGGGAGAATCTCATGGAAGGCACAACAAATGAACAATTGGACTTTGGGAGGAATCGGCAATCTCCACAACTTTCTTCACCAAAGCACGTCAGTGTTGGCACTAGAGGAAGATTCTAGTTGCTTAGAATCCATAATGGCCCTGTACCCCGAATGAATCTTATAAAAGCCTATAGGATCAAAGTGCAGACCTATTTATCTCCTACATCTCCATTACCTAAAGGAATTCCTCTAATAAGCTCTTGATTAACCGGCCAAAGAATTTCATCAATCTTTTCCAGATTCCAAACTCGGTCACCATCCATCATCAAATCAATGGCCATCAATGTTCCAATCCTTCTAGCATGTGAGTAAGCGCTTGAAAAGAATGGGGTCTAGGGAGCCACGGATCATCCAAAACCCATGTAGAGCACCCATCACCAATGCGATGTTGAAGACCAAGCTTGATAACATTTTGTCCCCATAAGATACTTCGTCATATATAAGAAGCACAGCCCTTAGCTTTTCCCTCAAGAAAATCTATATCTTTAAAATACTTATCTTTTAAGACCTGAGCCAATAAAGAGTTTGGATATTGCAGAATCCTCCAATATTTCTTAGCAACCAAGGCTTGATTAAAAGTTGAGACGTCACGAAAACCCAGCCCACCTTCATCCTTTCTCTAGCATAGTTTCTCCCAATGCCACAAATGTATTTTCCTCGTATCACCCTCACTCCCCCACCAAAACCATGCCATCATGGCTTAGAGGTCATCGCAAAGAGCCATAGGGAGGTGAAATACACTCATAGTGTAAGTTGGTACCAATTAGGCCACTGATTTAATAAAGAGCTCATGACCACCAATGGAGAATAATTTTCCATGCCATAGTTGCATTTTACTGCAAACTCTCTCCTTAATGGCCCTAAATACTTCTTTCTTTCCCCTACACACCAATGCTGGAAGCCCTAGATATTTGTCATGGGGTTGGGTCGGCCCCAGGCCCAACACTTGAAGAATACAACCTTGAAGTTCAACACGAACATTCTTGCTAAATGTGATAGCCAATTTTTGCATATTAATGGATTGCTCGGAAGTCCTTTCATAAGTTGCCAAAATATCTCTAATGTGCAAACACTTATCAAGAGAGGCTTGATAGAACATGAGAGTATCATCGGCAAAAAAAGAGATGATTAACCTTTGGCCCATTATGCGTGCAAGAGAAACTAGATTTCAAGGAGTCCCTTTAAGCTTTTGAAAGAAGTTCTGATAGACCTTCAGCGCATAAAAGAAAAAGATAGGGAGAAAGTGGGCATCCCTGCCTCAGTCCACGGGAAGATGCTAGTTGGCCGCAAGCCTCCCCATTAATAATAAAAGAAAAACTGGAAGTGGTAATGCAATCCATGACCACTCTAATCAATGGCTCTACAAAGCCCATTTTCGCATTACACCAAAGAGAAAAGGCCATTCAACTCGATCGTAAGCTTTACTCATATCCAATTTCAAAGCTATCCATCTTTTCCTACCAGTGCAACCCTTACTTAGTGAGTGCATTAGCTCAAATGCCACTATATCATTATCAGTAATTAAACGTCCTAAAACAAAAGCACTTTGGTTCGTTGAAATTAGAGATGGCAAAATAGTCTTCAAATGGGAAGCAAGAACCTTTGTAACAATCTTGCAAATAACATTACAAAGATTAATTGGTCGGAAATCCGCTATCTTCCTACGAGCAGCCACCTTTGGTATGAGCACAACATTAGTACTATTAAACATTTGGACATAATTCTTCCCTTTGAGAACACCAATACAAACCCGAGATATATCATGACCCAACCAGTTCCTCTGTAAAAAAAAGAGTACGAAAGCCGTCAAGGCTAGGAGCTTTAGTCTATCCCAAACTAAGAACAACATGTTGAATTTCTTCCACTGAATATGGTGAAAGGAGGAGCTTGCTCATTGTCCTAGTGATCTTCCCATGAATGCAACTAAGCATCACATCAATATAAATGAACTGAGGAAGTGAAAAGGATCGAAAAATAATCATAAACAACACCCATAATCTGTTCATCATCCTCAATCTGCTTATGATCCTCCCACCAGTAGCCCTCAATATCTTCCAACCCAAAACTTGCACTCTTTTTCCTCTTGGAAGAGGCTTCGGAATGGAAAATATTTAGTATTTCTATTCCCATTTTTGAGCCACACCATTCTAGATCTCTGACACCAATATTGTTCTTACCACCCCAAGACCTTATCAAGCTCTTTCTTTGCATCACGAATTATGTCCATAGACCCTGTAATAACCAAAAATTTCTACGGACTCAAGATTTCCTTATACATGAGGAATTTAAGTCCGTACTATGTATTTATGTAATGTTTCATAAAAATTATGAATATCATTAAATTATGAATATAAATGTGAAATTCATAATTTTATCAGAAAATGTTTGAGTTCTCATTTAATTAGCTATGAGACTCAATAAGTAAGTTGCTTAGTCAAGCATGTGACCTTTTGAGCAAAAAGGGAAGAAAAACTCTATGATTTTATGTTGGTCAAAGTTTGACCAGAAAAATCAAAGGTTGACCGAAAAGTCAAAGGTTGACTAGAAAGGTCAAAGTTATAACGGTACTGTTATATGATAAGCAGTATGGAAAATATACTGTAAAAAACCGTCATTACGAACAAGTTAGTAAGGATAAGATTTAAAACCACCATAGAAAAATCAAGCACATCAAGTAGGATATTAAGGGCAAAAAGGCTTTAAGAAATAATAAAAATTTTTATACAGTCAAACTATACATAGATAAATTTTGAACTGCAGTTCAGTATAACAGTACTGTATTGTGAGTAAGAACAGTATTGGAAATATCTGTGTTAGTATGAAAATGGACTGCATATCAAGGAAAAAGCCAAACAAGACCTTAAGGGAGGTGACCTCACCTCACCATGAATTATGACATCATTTCTTGATTTAAAGAAAATTTGGAAAGAATTCAAGTCTTGCTCACCAAGACTACCCATTATGGTTGGCCACATGGAAGGCATGTGTGCAATTATTTTTGTCCCAAGGGTTTCTAAGCAAATTTTGGATTAAAAATAAATCCAAAATTTAATTCTTTTTCACCTATAAATAGGTGGAAGGGGGGGCGGTTTTTGGCTCTCAAAAATTGGAAAACTCCCCAAAACTATGCTCAAAAATTTCTTCACCCTTTTCTTCTAAAAATCCGAACTCAAAGAAACCAAAAAGGAAGGAAAAAAAAAAGGTGGAACAAGGAAATTAGCTTGTAAGGGTAACCGGATTTTTGTTTGGACACAAGTCAAAGTGGCCGAAAAATTTTCGGACCCCATTTGGAAGGGAAGGCCGGTTGTGGAGGTGCCAAGGAAAAAGGGGAAAAGTTGGAACCAAGCAAGCCAACTTCTTGAATTGATTAAGGTAAGCCTCTTTGGACCCTAGGCTTTTCAATTCAAGTTCCAATTTGAAAATTTAAGTGTATTTCAAGCATTGGATGTAAGAGCATAAGCTCAATTTAATTTCCATGCCCTAGATTAGAAATTTTAGATGGTGCTTAATTTAGGTGCTTAGGTGGTTTTAAATTTCAAAGTGTGCATGTTTATGTGATTGGTTGCATGAAAATTAGGGTTTGCATGGTTGATGTATGCTAGAGTTGTATGTCCCCAAATATGTTTAAGAATGTTGTAGGATGTAAATGTTAGGTTGCTAGATGTATGGAATAGTTTATGCAAACCCAAAACCTTATGCAAACCTTAGTTGGTGCAAAATCACCAATGGTTTGCATGAGTAAGATAGATTATGTGAATGATGGGATGGTACATTAGAAAAGCGCTGCATGTCTGATTTTAGGCTCCCGCATGACTGGTTGAGTTAGATTTCACGAATTAGGACGTAAAACAAATTTAAGCAAGAAAACTGCCAGTTCAGGTAAAACTGGCCAGTTTTCTGGAAATCAGAATTTGAGGTCTTTAGAGGCCGAATTGGGAAAAACGTAAAACATGAAAATTGTAGAGAAGGGTTTTTTCTAGTGGGCAACACAAACTGTTTTTGAAAATAAGGCTCCAATGGTCTTGATTTTTACAAAAATCTGAGCCTGACCGTGCCCAAACTTCATGCACGGCCTGACAGGTTCAATAGGGGATTTGAGTAGGATAGAGTCCGAACTGGATCTCGAGTTAAACATGAAAGTTGTAGGGCTTTTTGTGATTGAAAACTTTTGTTAAGAAAACTTTTTTAGATTTGACCCAGATTTTTAAATAAAAATTGGATTCCAAAAACTGTGCAAGAAATAGGAAATTCCTGTACAGGATTTTCTAAAACAGTGCAGGAAAAGGACATTCCTGCACATACACTGATAATTGGTAATAGGAAACTGTTTCAAAGGCAGTTTCCAACTGTTGATAATTTTTACAAACCCTACTCTAAGAATTATAATTTTTCACAAGTTGAACAAGGGTTTTTATACGAAAAGGACATAGAGCACTAAGTTTTTCCAAAGTAAAGAAAAACAAATTTTGGACCCCAAGTTGTCTTAAAACTTGGTAACAAGATGATGACCAATGGTAACCAGGAAGGATACCCGAGTTACTAGATTGAGCCCAGAGCCCAAGGTTACCTATAGTAACCCGATAGGATATGACTTAGGAGTTTGGGCTTTAGCAACCCAAAAAGATCAACCCAAGTTTCACTTAGGCTAACACCAAAGGTTACCCAATGTAACCTAATAAGATACTAAGTATGTCAGTTGGGCCAAAAACTCTAGGGTTACTTCTAAGTAACCCAGTAAGCTATCATGTACATGTAAGGGGGACATATAACTAAGATTTCTCAAGGATGTTGGTTAGGTTACCAACATTTTATGATTATGATTTATAGGATCCTTATCCTATGTTCTTTTAAATAGCAGGAAGTAACCTACTGTTGTGACTTGATTTGGAATAACGAAACCTAAGACATAGCATATCAGGTAAGTACAAACCTCACCTACAGTATGGAAAATAGTAAACTATTTTCAAGTATATGACATGTTATGCTATGTCAAGTCATGCTATGCTATGTTATGTTATGTTATGCCATATCAAGTCATGATATGTCATGTTAAGCCATGTTAAGTCATGTTAAGTCATGCCATGCCATGTTAAGTCATGTTAAGCCATGATATGTCAAGTTATACCATGATTTATGGTTATGCCATGTTGTAAGAAATAAACATGCCACAAGTTATTTTATGCTTTTACTCTTTAAGTCATGCCATGTCTATGTATTACATGCATCATGACTAATAAAATCACATGTAAAGAATCTTAGTCTTGGTAAAGTAACAAGACTAAGACTAAACTAAGACAAGTAAAGTGTCGTACCAACCTCTCGCCAGATCGTGGAGGATTACAAGTTTCAAGTTACCAAGACTTTCCGCCAGATCGTGAAGGTATACATGATTCCCAGAATTGGTAAGGACCTTGCAAACCTTAACTTTCTGTGGATTGCGCGCTTTTGGTACGTACACAAGGGGTCCACATGTTAAGCAAGATAATAAGTTCAAGTCAATAATTGATCATAAAAGATTTATAAATAAACATAATTGGTTCATGCATAAGTTGCACGATATTTGTTACGTTTTGTGAGATTATGTTTGTACCTGCTGGGCGAAAGCTCATCAGTATATTTCATACTGTAGGTAAAAAGCCTGCAGCTTAATTGGTGGGCCATGTGGGCGATACGACGAGTGAAGGGCGGTGTGGGATACCACTACGCAAGTTTTTCGCAAGCTCTTTTGAGTTGATATGTATATATATATCTCAAAAATATATTATGTTATACAGTATAAATGGAGTTGAAGACTTGAGAATGTCTTTTCATTTCAGTATGTATGCCTGACAAGTTTACTACATGAGCTAATCTATTTATATATGTTTAAAAAAAAAATTTATTCTCGAATTTCCAAATAAGTTTAAGTTATTAAAATCAAGATGTAGTACAAGTATGCATGGTAACGGCCCTACATAGGTCGGAGCGTCACAGACCCAATGTCACGTGGTCTATTGTGAAGTAACTCTACCAAACGCTGAAGTTGAGCTACTCGCTTTGGAATATTACCAAATTTTCTCAAATTTCTCACAATTTTTATGCAGTATAGATTTCCATTATTTTACAAGTTCATGCATATCTTTCTCTATTGTCTAGTCTCATTTTCCCTTTCTCTTCCACGTTCAAAAAAAAAAAAAAAAAAAAAAAAATCCAATACCAGCCTCTAAATCTCAATCCTTCCATCCACTTTGTAAACCTTTGATTCTTCCAAGCCATAATCAAGAGGATTTCAAGGTATGGTTCGTCTTTAGCTTGGTATTCTGTGAAAGGTTATGGTGATTTTCTTTTAGTTTGATTATGCTAAATTAGGGGGTTGATAAAGGATATTCATGGGTCGTCTTTAGCTTGGTATTCTGTGAAAGGTTATGGTGATTTTCTTTTAGTTTGATTATGCTAATTTAGGGGGTTGATAAAGGATATTCATGGGTTGATGATTGAGGGTGGACATATGTGATTTATTTTTGGATAACCATGCTTAATCGATTGTTGTTTTATTATTTCGGATATCATGTTGATTTGTTTTATTCCCTTTATCAAAAGGGTTTTTGCAAAGTTTTTGTTTTGAATGTTTTAGAAACATGCCTTAGGGCTGTATTTTATCTGTGTGAGTCATATACATTTTGGTGATGATTTTTTATTTTTAATTTTAATTTTAAAATTTGGATTTTACAATTACTAGAATTTCCAGGTTTTGTGTTCAACATTTAGCATTCTATTTGAGGGTCTAAACGGACTCCGGTTTTAACAAATTTGGCCTTGTTGGAAAGCTTTGGATGTCTACTTTCGTTTGAAACTAGTGTCAGGGAGTTTAAAGAGCTGAGTGGATTTTTATGATTTTTCAAATGGACGGAGGTTCGGATGCTAGTTTTATAAAATTTTTGTGATCAGTGTTTGAAAATGTTTTTAAGGATCCAAATGGTCTCCGTTTTTAACACATTTAGTATCGTTTGAAAGCTTTGGATGTCTAATTTTTTTTACAATTGGTTTCATATAATTTGGATACCTATTGAAAATTTTATGAATTTTGAAAAGGACAAAGGTCTGGTTGTCAGTTTTTGTAAAGTTTTGTAATTTTATGTAATTGTTAGGTTTTTGTATTTTTATCTCATTGGATGATGAAATAGGCCTATTAGCCACTGTTATAATATGATGGATGTACTTGATTAATTATTACTACCTTTTGGTAATTTTATTATATTTATTATTAATAACATGAACGGCTCTAAATGAGAGTACTTGAGACCTCAATCGCGTGTCACCGTCGGGAGAATTTAAAAAGGTTATGTAAGGAATTTATGTGAGTATAGTTTCACCTGCAACATGAATTAAAGAATTGAGAAGTATAAATTTTGATGTTAATGATGATGTCATGAAGTTTTGTTTTGTTTTGTTTTTTTTTTTTTAATACTTTTGTTATGATGATGTTTTGATGAAAATTATGCATATGTATGTATATGGAATTTTATGTTCTAAAATGGTGTTGTACACCCTTGATGATAATGATGATGATGTTTAGTGAGTGGACTTTTTATCAGCGTTGTTTGGGATTTACTACTCCACTCCTGTAATTAGCGGGCTATGATGTTAAAACACTGGGCCTAATATATGATGATTTTAAAAGCTATACTAAATTTTTTAAAATGATGTTTATAACTATGATGATGTTTAAGATGATAAAAAAAATATTTATTTGTGTTTGTAAGATTTAAGTGTCTCATTAAGCCTTGCTTACATAAGTTATTTCATGTTGTAGCTAAAGAAAATGATAAGATATTATAATGGAGAAGTTTGGAGTGGAAGTGGGATGATAAGCAACAGGAAACTGGAGGAACAATCATGAGATGAACAATTTTTTAATTTTAAATAAAGTTTTGGGACTTTGATTTATGATTATTTAGATTGAAAGATTATTATGGACTTTCTCAAAATTATTTCATGAAATGGATTTTAAAATTTATATTAAAAAATGATGTTATTTTAATATGATAAAAAAAATTTTTGTTAGAATTTTCTAAATTTCTTTTTAAGTAAATTTTCCAACAAGTCAAGAATACTATTTCAAATTACTTTATTTTCCACACATTTTGCAAGAGATGAACGTTGAAAAGAGAAGTCAACTATAATAGTCCGTAAGAGGTTGTTATATGTTAATCATCACAAAATGTTATGATATTTACTAAGTATCAAACATAAATATACAAAAGACAAAAATGAAAATAAAACTAATATATTTAGATAATAATAAAGTCTTAAACATCATATATTCTCTAGACATCAACCTTAATACTCTCATGCACATGCAACATGCACTCTTTGTAGGGTTGGCTCAAAAAAAAGTTAGGCCTTAAGCGGTATTTTTTGTTTTTAGGGGACTTTTGATAACTGCCATAATATGATGCATTGAATTGAATTTTGCCATACAATAAAATACTCTTACAGAAAACATATATTACATCATAAATATTTATTCACCTAATTATCTTAAAATATTAATTAAAATTATTAATTGGTACACATGATAAAACCACTAGTTGATAACCAACTAGTTACCGACCACTGGTCGGTTTTCGATCAATAACCAACACCGTCGGTCAGTTATTGGTCAGTTACCAAATGGTTACCATCTGGTAACCACCTCCACCAGTGAGTAACCAATTAGTTACCAAATGGTACCTAGTTGGTTACCAACTATCAACGGGTAACCAGTTGGTTACTAAATGATAACCACTTGCTTACCGACCACCGGCAAGTTACTAGTTAGCTACTAACTAGTTACAAATTTGTTACCTACTGAAAACTTCCAATTTTAATGGAATTTCAGGATTCCGTTACCGAAATAGTTAAAAAAAAAAAAACAACAAATTTTATTACTAGAACACTAAAAAGTTCAATAAAATACTAGATTTAATCATAAATCACAAGAAAATACACAAAATCCACAATCCACACACAATACCATTGTCCTATCAAATTCTGTCATATAACCAAACTCAATAAAACAAAACGAAAAAAAAAAAAAACGGAAGCACAACTCCAGCACAAAAAAAAAAAAAAAAAAAAAAAATTCTTGCGTAAAGTAAAACCAATTGTTTTTGTGTAACAATCAAAACTGCTGAAGAAAACATAAGTACAATTGAATTCTAAAAAAGTCACGAAATTAAATTTATAATACTATGTTAAAAGTAGAATCATAGTAACAAGTTTAAATATATAAATACATATTAAAATTTTAAGGGAAACATTTCTTTCAGATTATTAGATACAACCTTATTTTTATTTGAAGCAGTAATTAGTTAAGCTAAATGAATAAGTCATGTATATGTATATGTGTTTCGGTAGAAACAAAAGCTTGTGTATGTAGTTAAGCGAAAAAAAAATCAAGAATACATGTATTTTATGAAAAGCAAAATTTATGCAATGTAGCTCATATATATATATATATATATATGACAATACATTTATCAAAAACATATTACCGTATCATGATATAATAAAATGGGCCTTGCTGCTCAAAGGAGCTCAGATGCCTCATGCTCGAACCGTTCTCAACTCTCCGGTGGCGGAGCTATGAGTCGCGATCTGAAGCCGTGACACTAAGCAAGCACACATCTAGAAGAAAAGGAAACATAAAAAATGAAAGAAGAGTATCTCCATTATTTGAATAACTTATGTTATGGAATTGTTTTTGTCAACCTAGTCTCTGAAAGTTCTTAGGAGTCACACTTGACGGTCATCTTAGCATCAAACTATCTTCAGGCATTTTACCTTAAGCAAGAGCTCCCTCGTACTAAAGTAATCATCACAAAACAATAATGACGTGCATATTCTTTTTCATCAATATTAGGTGCAACAATCAATACTGGTTGATCTAAGCCAAATTGACAAAGAAATAGATACGTGTTGTAGAACATTAAGTCATAAATTCCTCCATCATGAAATGTCAAGAGTAATGCTAGAGTAGCAAGCAAGTAGAAAATGGTAAGCTTTTCAATCCCATATTGCCTGAGAATAGATATGTGTGATAGTTTATAAGTAAAGAGATCACCTTCTAATATTATGAGGCCTCTTGGGGTGAGCCCAAGAGTAAAACCGTGTGGGCATTGGGTTCAAAATGAACAATATCATATCAAAGAGAGGGATGGGTCATTACAAATGATATCGAGCCTATACCTAATCAGAAGTGTGACCAACGAGGATGTTGGGCCTCCAAAAGAGGGGGTAATTATGATAGTCATTAGTTCCAACGAGGAAAAAGAGTAAACTGTGTAGTCCTACATTGTTTGGGAATGGATATGTGTGATGGTTCATAAGTAAAAAGACCACTTCTTAATGTTATGAGGTCTTTTGAGGTGAGACCAATAGCAAAATCGTACAGGCATGAGACCTAAAGCAGACAATAGCAAATGTGTAGTCCTACATTGCTTGAGAATGGATATGTGTGATGGTTCATAAGTAAAAAGACCACTTCCTAATGTTATGAGGTCTTTTGAGGTGAGACCAATAGCAAAATCGTACAGGCATGAGACCTAAAGCAGACAATGTTATACAAATTGGAGGCATGGGTCATTACACTAGGTGGCTGTCCATCATGAATACTTGACGCAAGGATCATCATTGGAGCACGTTAATACAAAAGTCTCCACTAACAAAAGCTTGTGGTAAGTTCACTTAAGACCTGAAAGAGAAAATTTCTTCATAGTCAATAAAGTTCAAAATATTTTTCCCTTCCGTCTCTAACCATGGACATCATAAGGGTGAGTGATGTCAAAAATCATGCTTACATCATAATCCATTTGTACCTCATCTAGTGACATGTATTTTACGCCATAATATTTGAATCTCTCCAAAAGATGGTTTGAGGAATGATAAGTCTCAATCATATAACGACCTATTACAAAGGCCTCATTTGTAGTGATCAAGTCTAGCTGAGTATAGAAACACCTAAGAAATAGTGAGGACAGGGAGTAGAGTTGGCCCTTGATAGGTTTAACCGCTAGAGGAAATAGTCAATGATGGATTATTTCATCTAGGAAACTCAGGATCACGAATCTGCTTAATCAAAGTGCTTATACTCTACAATCCTAATTACATGCCCAACCTTGAATATAAACACAACCTTTCAACAGTCTCAAGAAAAACCAACTCTATAATACAAAGCTAGACTCATTTGGCATATTCTTACATTCTGTTTAAAATTTTATCAATTGTCCCTTAACATCTCATTTGTCCGAAGACTATTCTATGTCAGATAAGGGCTCAGTTTCAACAACAAGTAAGTAAAACAACACTCGTACATTTTTAATAGAGGGATTGAACTCCAACCAAGCAGGGATAAAAGAATGTGTTTTCATATTCCAGCTCCGCTCATGTGCCTTAATGACATGGTATCTTTTGTGATATTAAATTGATTGGAAGCAATAAGCAATGAAAGTATCCCAACATCCTTCAAGTGAGATCGAGTTGTATCATATTTTAATTCTGATTCTATTAATTTCCTCAAACTATTTATGTGGTCCACTGTACATCGAAAGTGAATTGACACTAGGTTAAAGTTGCCTTGCAAATTTGAAACTTTAATTAGAAGAACCATTAAATGGTACGGCTTGGTTTGGAGCTGGCTCATTGGACGAGCAATAGCTAAAATCGCAACCTGTAATGCCCTTTCATGGAACGTCACAGTTACCGTCTCATAACATCCATTATTTATAATCAAATAAGAGATTGCAAATATAACTAAGAAAGATTGATTAAAAGTAGCTCGAATTTTTTTTAAATGACTTACAAATGAAAAAAAAAAAATTTAAAACTCCATCAAAGAAATTAGTAAATGTAATATTACTAAATAAACCTCAATCTTAACTAAAATCTTTGCTTCAAGAAATTCATATATAAACCATAAACTTTAACTTTATGGAATTATAATTAACTTCATCAAAATTCATCAAAATAAAATCAAGATGCATCACTCTGATTTTTTGATTCCTCCACCACATATACATCCGTACCATGCTCTTCCAGCCTCATATTTTACCGTTATTCCTAGCTACAATATGAGAAACATTTAGTAAGTACATCTTATAATATCTCACATCATTAGAAAACTGACATTTATCTTCACAAATTCTATCAATAAATAAATATATATATTGTACGCAGCAGTAGATGAGAAAAATTATCTCTCATTATCTCAAATGATAAAAAATAATACAAATAAATGGCCAAAGGTCGAGCAAAAAATCTTAATGTCTTGATATTCTAACTAAATAATAACAAAAGAAAACCAACCTAACTAAACGAGATAATCTAGATTTTCTAATTCTAGATATTCTGTTATTTATTTAAAATACAAAAAATCCAACTTCCTCGTTGAATTGTGATGCCCCCCTCAAGTTGGTGTGTAGATGTTAGTCATGCCCAACTTGGCTATAAGTGATCTAACTTCTCCTTGATAAAATGCCAATCAATCTCTATATGCTTCGTATGATCATGCTGAATCCACTATTATAAAAGTTGGCTTAGACGATAGAGATTATATGACAGTTTTACAAACACCATCGTCTAAAACCTAATTACATGACGGTTTTAATAAACCGTCATGTAAACTCGGAGATTACACAACGGTTTTGGTAAACCATCATGTAATCCTCGTTTTAGTGAGGATACGACGATGGTTTTTTGCAAAAACTGTAATCGTATATATGGATTACACTACAGTTTCTAGCCGAAACTGTCATGTAATGCTTCGAAAATTATTTTAAAATTTTAAAATTTTGTGTTTTGAAATTCCACATAAACCCTTAACTTAAATCCACTTTCCTCATCTTTTTTCATTATTTTCATCTTTTTTCTTCTCGACCACTTAAAGATTTTTCCTACCTACTATCTCCTTTGCCCGCTGCCGACAATGCCGTCGCCTTCTGTGCCGTTGCCTCCCATTTCTCTCATTTTCCCGGTGACACCACCGCCGTCCTGCCCTATTCCTTATTTGACCGTCGCCTGCAACGCCGCCATTCCCTCTCCCTCATTCTCCCGTTGCCCTCAACGCCGCCCTCTCCTTTTTCCGTCGCCGCTGCCACCACCTCCATTGTTACCTTGTCTTCCTATCAAATCTATGACTTTTGCATCAAAGAAAGATAAGGTGACTTCTATATTGCTCAATTTCTTGTTTTCCAACAAAAATACGAACACACAATTCTTTAGTAACTTGCTTGGAGTATAATTTGTGTATTTATCGTTGTTCAATTTTTTGATCGTTGCTCTTTGTAGACGAATCTTTTGTGCAATTTTTTGGCATTTTAAGATCTTTGTAGACAATATTATATGCATTTTTTTTTCCGCCCACCATATTCTTAATGAAATGTTAAAATGGAATGTTATTTGGTTATTCATATCGATTTTTTAAACGTTCTTGGGGAATATGAATTTGATTTGATTTAATTGGATCGATTATTTGTTTGTTTTGTATATGGTTAATCATATGGAATTAGTTTCTAGTGTAGTATGCTCAGATTTATTATTATTGCTCTTTGTAGATGAATCTTTTGTGTAATTTTTTGACAGCTTAAGATCATTACAGACTATATTCTTTGCATTTTTTTTTCGCCCACTACATGCACGATGAAATGTCAAAAAGGAATTTCGTTTGGTTAATCATATGGAATTAGTTTCTAGTGTAGTATGCTTGAATTTTTTAATGTTAGTGGTGAATGTGAATTTGATTTGATTAAATTGACTCACCATATTCATTTTTTTCCCTTCATTTGTCGCCATTTTGCATGATGCACCAAAAGGGCAACTTTATCTTATGCCACATAATAGAGGGAGACATTGGGTTTTGGGAGTTATTGACCCATGGGAGGATCTAGTCTTTTATTTTGATCCTTTTTGAGAGGAGAAACGGGACGATTTTACTAATGTAACGAATATGTAAGTCAATTTTCATAACGTAAATTTTGATTTAATCTTAATGGCATGCATCTTAATTATTTTGAAATTTGTAAACTTGCTAGGGCCCTAATGGATTGGAAGCTTATAGTTGGAGAAGGGATTAAAAAGAGATGAGACTATAAAACCAAAATCTCAAACCGCCATTGTCCTCACCAAGAGGGAAGTGTTGAATGTGGTTATTTTGTTTTAGCTTTTATGAGGGATATAGTGTTGAATAGATTTGACGTATTTGAAAGAAAAGAATTTTATACTTGTGATGATATGGATTTGATTAGGGGAAAATAGACTAAATTTATAATACAATTCATTAAATATGATATGTAAACTTGTAATGTAATGGATGGTTTTTTTTTACTTTGATATAATATAGCTAATATTTTGTTAATCCTATCTTGAGCCGTGTATTGAATAACACATGGGTTAGGCCACCCATGGGAAATCACCACTACACAAGATAGATTACACGACGAAGATTACACGAAGGTTTCATAACACCATCGTCTAAACAGAGGATTACACGACGGTTAAAACAAAACCGTCGTGTAATATTTGGACCACACAATGATTACACGACGGATTAAGTAACTGTCGTGCAACATGAGAATTACACGACGGTTCCACGAGAACCGTCGTGTAAACCTTGGTATTACACAACGGTTCTACGTAGAACCGTCGTGTAATATATAGGGAATACACGACGGTCCCAAGGACCATCGTGTAATTCAAAGGCGGAGATTACACGACGGTCCTCGGGACCGTCATGTAACTTAGATTACACAACGGTCCATAGGACCGTCGTGTAATTCCCCTTCCAGGGGGATTACATGACGGTCCTCAGGACCGTCGTGTAAATCCATATTACACGACGGTCCTGAGGACCATCGTGTAATACTGAGGTTTACACGACAGTCCTAAAAAAGACTGTCGTGTAATCTTCCGGCTTTTTATTAACCATATAACCAGCTGCCCTTTTTTTAATCTGATAGAACTATTTCGCAGCCGAAAAAAAAAATTACAGAGGCCTGTGAAACCACATTTCCTCCACTGCCATGGTCCAGTATTAAACCATCTCTTATAGTAATTATTTGTAAGTAGAGATTATTACTTACTCTTCTTTTGAGTTATTAATGAATTTTTATTGATAAATTATTGTAGATATCTAAAATGGTAAGTTCTCCTTTTTTATTTTCTTTTTTAAAGTTTGATTCGTTAAATTATTTTGAAAGCTTAATATGTTGTATGTTAAATGGAGAAAATCTTTATTATTGAATGAATTGTATGATCTTTAATTTTGATTTAGGTTGGGTTCTTGAAAATGGATCGAAAATGGATGTGGGCTAATAGATTGACTAAAAAATATCGAAATGGTGTTGAAGAATATTTGTCTTTTGCCAAAACTCACATGAAGAATGATAAGATGCGATGTCCTTGTGTGGATTGTGAAAATCATAGATCTCATTCAGTTGTTGAAGTTAGAAGACATTTGCTTGCCCATGGGATTATTTGTTCGTACCAAACATAGTATTTACATGGTGAAATGTGTTTGAATCCAACATCGAAGAACAAAGGAAAAGAACCTATTATTGAGGAAGATGTAGGAGATAATTTGTTTGATATGGTTAATGATTTGGAAGAACAATTTGTGCATCATCTGGAGTAATTTGATGCAATGATGAATGATGCCGAGTTGCCCTTGTATGACGGGTGTAGTAAATATACGAAATTGTCCGCATTAGTCAAATTATGGAACATGAAAGCTTTATGAGGGTGGACAAATTCTAGTTTCACGGCTCTTTTAGAATTTCTAAGAGAGTTTCTACTGGTTGATAATAAAATACCAGCTAGTATGTACGAAGCTAAGAAGACGTTGAGCACTTTAGGAATGGAATATGAAAAAATTCATGCATGTCCAAATGATTGCGCCCTTTATCGAAATGGGTATGAGGATTTGGATGAATGCCCGGTTTGTAAGGAGTCAAGATGGAAGGAAGGCAAGAAGCCAATGAATGATAGCAAATGAGTGCCGGCAAAGGTGTTATGGTACATTCCTCCAGTGTCGCGATTGTGGCGTTTATTTCGTAATGCCGATCATGCTAAGAATTTGACTTGGCACCATGATAAACGTGTTAAAGATGGCATGCTTAGACATCCAGTTGATTCACCATAATGGAAGACCTTTGATGCCGATCATCCTGAATTTAGTGCGGAACCACGGAATCTACGTCTTGGTTTGTCAGCAGATGGAATGAACCCACATGGTAATATGAGTAGTAGGCATAGTAATTGGCCCGTCATACTTGTCAATTACAATCTCCCTTCGAAGTTCAGCATGAAGCAGAAGTTCTTGATGTTGACTTTATTGATATTGGGTCCTCAACAACCAGGGAATGATATTGATGTGTACTTAGTACCGCTGATCGATGATCTAAAGAGCTTATGGGAAAAGGGGATCGAAGTTAGAGATGCTTACCGTCCAGAGACATTCACACTCCGTGCAATGTTGATGTGAACAATTAATGACTTCTTCGCTTATGGAAACCTATCTGGTTATTC
>CM046375.1:6186171-6211171 GCA_025413485.1 Ficus microcarpa
AGTAAAGAGTTCTATCGGTTGTCTTGTTTGTATGAAAGAAACATCTTCCATCCGGTTAAAGAATGGTAAGAAAACCGTTTACCTCAGTCATAGGAGATTCTTACCAAAAAATCATCGATACCGCAAACAAAAAAAGGCTTTCGATGGTAATACGGATGAAAGAATCCCTCCCCGAGTTTTGATGGGCGAGGACGTTTTTGAGATGATTAAGGATTTGAAAGTGGTGCTCGGGAAAAGAAAACGGAGTAACAAGGATCCGGTGGTTGATGGACCTTGGAAAAAGCGGTCAATCTTCTACGAACTTCCATATTTGAGGACGTTTTTCGTTCGTCATTGCTTGGATGTGATGCATATTGAGAAAAATGTTTGTGAATTAATAGTGGGCACGTTGCTTGACATTCCTAATAAGAGCAAAGATGGTGAAAAGGCACGGTTGGATCTTAAGGCTTTGAAGATTAGACTTAACTTGATCCGTACGAAAAGAGGGAATGCCACTTACTTACCACCGGGCAGGTACACATTGTCAAGACAAGAAAAAGAAAGTTTTGTAAGTGACTCGCTTCTGTAAAAGTGCCCAATGGGTATTCTTCGAACTTCAAAAGGTTGGTGTCGATGAAGGATCTGAGGTTGGTTGGAATGAAAACACATGATTGTCATATCTTGATGCAACAGTTACTACCGCTTGCCTTGTGAGGAGTGTTAACGAAGGATGTGAGATTCGCAATTACCAAGTTATGCTCATTTTTCCATTCGATATGTTCCAAGGTAATTGATCCATTTACACTAGATTTGTTACAATCAGAGTTGGTTAAGGCATTGTGCTTGCTTGAGAAGTACTTTTCACCCTCATTTTTTGACATAATGATTCATCTAACGGTGCACTTAGTTTGGGAAGTGAAGCTATGTGGACTAGTGTACTTGAGATGGATGTATCCTCATGAAAGGTACATGAACGTTTTGAAGGGTTATGTCAAAAACCGAAATAGGCCGGAAGGATGTATAGTAGAAAGCTACATAGTGGAGGAATCAGTCGAATTTTGCTCCGAGTATTTGTCCACTGCGGAAGCGATTGTGTTGCCAAAGTATACAAATATTGAATCGAAAGGACTATCCGTCGGCATTCCATCGTCGGTAAATTAAGGTGAATGGGAGAAAGCTTGTCTCTATACCTTACATAATAGGGTTGAAGTGGAGCCTTTTATTGAGGTTCACCTACAGGAATTAAGAGATAGAAATCCAAGAAGAGGAAGAAATGAAAAGTTGTTACAAGATGAACACAATCGGATGTTTCGTACGTGAATTCAAAGATATGTCTTTCAGAAGGACGGCTTTTCACAAGACTTAATGAACCTCGCTAGAGGACCATCGATAGTTGTTACACGGTATACATCATACTTCATCAACAGTTATACATTCTACACTCGTGAAAGAGATGAGAAGCATCTTGTTCAAAATAGTGGTGTTAGTATTCGTGCTAACTCCATCATATTTCATCTGCAAAGGACAAAGAATCTAGTCTATGCAGCCATGAACTACTTCGGTTTCATTGAAGATATTTGGGAACTTGATTACTGTGTTTTCATGTAGCACTCTTTAAGTGCAAGTGGGCCGATAATAATTTTGTAAGGATTGACAGTGATGGAATCACAGTGGTGGACTTTAAACGATTGGGATACAAAAATGATCCGTTCATTATGGCATCACAAGCAATCCAAGTATTTTACACAACGGATCTGTAACACCCGGAATTTTCCTGGACTCATGTTTAGAAGAAATTGAAGTCCATATTAAGTGTTCACGTGATATTTTCCGAAAATTATGAATAGTAATGTGAAATTCATAATTTTACTAGCAAATGTTTGAGTTCTCATTAAATTGGCTATGAGACTCAATAAATGATTGATTAGCTATGTATGAAGCTTTTTATGGAGAAAGGCTTAACAAATTTCATGATTTTATGTTGGTCAAAATTTGACCCGAAAAAGTCAAAGTTGACCAAAAAGTCAAAGATTGACCATAGAGGTCAAAGGCATGACAGTATAGTTATTCGATAAGCAGTATGAGAAATATACTGTGAAAAACTGTCATTATAGACAAAATAGCAAGACTAAGTTATGAGACCACCCTAGAAAAATCAAGCACACCAAGTTAGGGCTAAGGGCAAAAAGGGTTCGAAGAAATAAGGAAAAATTTTTACAGTCCGTTTTTACACAGATAAATTTTGAACTGCAGTGCAGTATAAAAATACTGTTATTAAGTGGATAACAGTATTAAAAATATCTGTGTAGCATAAAAGTGGACTGCGTTTTAAGGAAAAAGCCAAACAAGGCCTTAGGTGATGATATCACCTTACCATAGATTTATGATAGCATAAATGATTAAATTAGCATGGAAAGAATTTTGGAACTCTCTAGAAAATGGGTGAGGTAGCCGGCCACCTAAGGGGCAAAAATGCACAGATTTTGTCATTTGGGGCCAAAATGTAATTTTTGGAAAATTGATGGTGTAAGCAAGTGATGTTATCAAGATGATGTCACCTTGATGAGGTAAGCAAACTTTGGGCAGCAAGGGAATGGCTGGCCAAGTGACAGCTATTAGGGGTGTTTTTGCAAATATTTTCACTTTTGGGGTCAAAATGTAATTTTTGGAATAAAAATAAATCAAAAAATTTATTAATTTTCAGCTATAAATAGGGCATGAAGGGGGCGGTTTTCAGCTGGAAAAAAATGAGAAAACTTACCTAAACCATGCCAAAATGAATTCCCACACATTTTTCTCTAGAAACCCAAAACTCAAGGACCAAAAAGGAAGAAAAAAAATTGATACCCATTTTTGTGGGTAAGAAACCGACTGTAGGAGAAGAGAAAAAGAAGAGAAAAACTGGAAAAAATTAGGGGAAAACCCAAGGGGAAGGTTCGGATTAGAGCTAGAACCAAGAAGAAAAAGTTGGAAAATTTTAGGAGCCTTATTGGCCTTGGTGGCAGAGTGTGAGAGGGAGGAAAAAGGTAGAGGAAAAAGCTGAAAAATTTTGGGGGAAAACCTTGGGGGAATGATCGGTTTTGGTGTGGGTCAACCAAAGAGCCAAAAGAAAATTTTGGTACCCCAAATTAGGTTGAAGCCGTGAGTAAGGGGAGGAAGAGATCTTGACTTCAAACCCTAATCTTGAGCTAAGGTAATTTTCCAAAGCCCTAACTATTTCAATTTGGTTCAAATTGAGTTCAATTTTGGTATTTTAGTTGTATTTCAAGTTGGTTTGTAAGGACATAAGTCCAATTTAATTTTTGCCTAATTTTGGTTAGTATGTGCTTGATTAGAGGATTAGGGGTGGATTGGCTTATTATGTTGTTTGCTTGCTTGATTTGTACTTGAAAAATGCTAGGTAGCATGCTAGATATGAATGTTGTGTGTCCCCTGATTTTGGCCCAAAAATCTGCCCTAGACAGTGCATGATGGCTGCTAGCTTAAGGGTATATGCTAGAGACTTGTTTGAATGGATTGCAACAAGTTAGAACCATGCAAACCAAGGATTTAGGCTTTTCGGGTTTGGTTTGCATGGATCTGTTTGAGCCGCTTATGGGTCCATGAGGGACGTTAGAAACACTGCATGTGTGTTATGTAGGCTCCCAAAGTGGTTGGTCGAGTTAGATTTCACGAAATAGGACGTAAACCGGACTTAACAACCGAAACTGTCAGTTCGGATTCAAAACTGGCCAGTCTCGGAAAAGTGAAAATTTGAGGCCTTTAGAGACCGAATTGGGTAAAACGTAAAACACAAAAGTTGCTCGGAACGATTTTTCCTAAGGGGCATCATGAACAGAATCCCCAAATGAGACTCCAATGGCCTCCGTTTTTACAAAAATCCATGGCTAGTCTGCCCAGACCCAGTTGACATGATCAATCAGTTTCAAACAAAAACTGACGAAAATATAAGCGGAACTGGATTTTTCACAAAACACAGAATTTTTAGCATTTTTCAAGAGCTACAACTTTTGTGAAGACAAGTTTTTCAAATTCTGAGTAGATTTTTAAACTGACACTATTTTCCGAGGAGTATGCAGGGAACCGAAAATTCCTGCACATGAATTTTTACAAACGTTTCCGAAAAACTGTATTTTTCCTCAAAACCACTGTTTTGATGATGAAAGCTGTTCCAATGGCAGTTTCAGTCCTTAATGATTTTATGAAGCCCTGTTTTAAGAAAATGAATTTTTACAAGTTAAGTAAAGAGTTTTTGGGACTTATTCACCCAAAACTTTCCAAGTTAAGGAAAGATGAGATTTTTAAAGCTAAGATTTAGCAAGCAAGTCGATTACGGATGGTAACCGGAAGTTATATCCGAGTTACTGGGTTAAGTCCAAAGCCCAAAGTTTGACTCAAAGGGGGTTGACCTTAGTTGACCAAATGTTGACTTTGGTTAACCAAAAGTTTGACTTAAGGGTTACCTAATATAACCCTAAAAGATACCAAGGTTAATAATTGGGTTAATTGAAATAACCCAATAAGTTATGAATCGAAGATGATAAAGTTAAAGCCCAAGGTTAGGAATGGTAACCTAACCCTACTCATGTATGTTGGGGCTTGGTAACCAAGGTTACTTTAAGTAACCAAACAAATTAACAAGAGGTATTAGAGGGGACATATGACTAGGGTTATTCATGGAAGTTGGTTAAGATACCAACATCAAATGTAATGATTTATGGTAAGATAAGATAACCTTATCTTACACCTTGATTGAAACATGAATAGGAACCTGTTGATATATCACGAGGAACAATAAGTCAAGAGCGTAGGACCTCAGGTAAGTACAAACCTCACATGTGGTATGGAAATAGTATTCTATTTTCAAATATGTTATAACATGTTTTGTGCTATGTTCTACGTAATGTCATGTTTGAATGCCATGTTTACAAAAAAAAAAAAAAAAGTGCTATATTTGCAAAATGTTATGTTTAAAAAAATGCTATATTTGTAAAATGTCATGTTTACAAAAATGCTATATCTGTAAAAATGTTATGTTTGAAAAAGTACTAAATTTAAATGCCATGTTTTTACGTAATGCCATGTTATGAATGAAGTGTAAAGTTATGATATGATATAATGACATCATGAGATATGCTCACTAATATCAAACCACATGGTAAGAATCACACAAGTAAAGTGTCGTCTCAACCTCCCATCAGGTGGAGGGTTATTAAGGTCCAAGATAATAACCAACCATAAAAGACACATAATTGAACATAATTAGTTCATGCATATATCATGTAATATTAAAATGTTTTGTGAGATTAAAGTTTGTACTTGCTGAGCGAAAGCTCATCAGATATATTCCATACTGCAGGTACAGATAAAAGGCCTGTAGTTTTACTTGGTGGGCTTGAAGACGATGCAGCAAGTAAAGGGCGGTGTGGGATACCACTACGAAATATTTTCCGCAAAATATTTAAGTTATGAGATTTTGCATGTATATTTAAGAAACATGTTATGGTTTATGTATGTACTATTTTCAGGTCACGATTTTAAAATGAAGTTCAAGTTTTCAAGGTTTAAAAGTAAGAAAGAAGAAAAAAAAAATTTTATTCTGAAATTTTTTCAAGTTTAAGTATTTAAGATCAAGGATTAAGTTAAGCGAGTAATGTAACGGCCCCCATATTTACGTAGTTGGCCCTACGTGAGTGGTCGGGACGTTACAGGATCCTAGCAATGTAGAGTTGTCCTTAATTGTGCCGATGAAACCAAAATTTATCCGTGATGGTCAAGAAGATGATGAGAAAGATTGCTCTGACATTCCAGCTTTCACACAGGGATTGCCACTGGTTGAGGAGATTGACGAATTCGATGACAATGTTTCTCACTTGCTTCGACCAAATATTAAATGGACACGTGTTGACGAAGCAAAGAGAAAAAAAAATAAAACTTGAACATTATGTCATTCATTTAATTTGTACAACATTACTATTTTATTTTCATTCAAGATGTATTATATATATTTCGTTAGATTAGTTGCTCTACACATATATTGAACAGGGATCAATACTATAAGATGGCTTTAACACACGGGTAACAAAAAGACCATTTACACGACGGTTTTCCAGCAAACCGTCGTTTAATACCATGATTACACGATGGTTTTTTTAAAAACCGTCGTCTAATCAGTGATAATCAGATACAATACCTTGAAAATTTTCAAATAAATTCAAATTTTTCGGGGTATTACACGACAGTTCAAGAACTGTCGTGTAATACGTCGAAAATTTTGAAAATTTTCAAGTTTGATGAAAAATTTCAAAATTTTCATATGTATTACACGACGGTTTTGAAAAAAATTGCCGTGTAATACATCATTACACAACGGTCCTTGGACCGTCGTGTATCCGTGTAACGGTCCAAGGACCGTCGTGTAGACCGTCGTGTAACCTTACACGACGGCCTTAGACCGTCATGTAAGTTCGAAATTTTTGAATTTTTTTCAAATTTCGTGGAAAATTTCAAATTTCATACTTCAAAATCCGTGCCCAATTACTTGAACACAACCTCTTCATAACCGTGCCAAAGCCGCCTATCCTCTATAGAAATTTCTCCAAATTTCTCCAAGTTTCGCCCACTCTCCGCCAAGTCCGGTCAACCATCGCCGCCATCTCTCTCTAGAATTCCGGTGAAGCCGCCGTTGCCGCTGCCAGTCACTTTCTCCGTGGATTTTTTCTTCTTCAAAAAAAAGCAAGGTGACATTTCTCCAAGCTCAATTCCTTGTTTTGTAATAAAACAACTAACACACAATGCTTATATATGTATTCTTGTTTGCATCTTAACATATATTTGTCACACATTTATGTTTTGTGAATGTCTTTGGAACTTTTGCCACATTTATGAACCCGAATTTTGTCCGCCCACAACATGCTCGATGAAATGCCGAAATGAGTAATTTTTTTTTTGGAAAATCATATAGAAGTTGATAAATATTCATAGCATAACTATAGCAATATTAAATAAAGTCACTTATCATGAAAAATCATTAATCCACACTCGAGAGAGGCGTGGGGGCGCGAGAGAGGCTTGGGGGCGCCTAGTGGCCGTGGGGGGGGGGGGGGGGCACTTGGCGCCCGTGGGTGGTTTTCAAATTTTTTGTAAATTTTTTTTTTTTACAAAATTAGTCCTCGATAAGTTTGTGTACATTTTTCATTATTCGATAAAATTCACGTAATGTGTGCTTCGTATTGAAAGAAAATTTGTTTTGATTATATTGGTTCGACATGTTCGAAATTTTTTTTTTCGTGTTGCAATAAATATAGGTGATTGTTGGAATAAACCATGAACCAAAATACAATGAAACAATCCAAAAAGGGACGAGCATGAAGGAAAAACCTGTTGATCCAACTGGCGATGGAAAGCGAAGGGCAACTATAATGAAACGTGTCCATATAGCAAGGAAAAGAGGTGAACGAATTGAAGTCACATTTAACGAGAAAAGACAACCGGAAGGGAAGCACGGGGATGAATTGATGAGCTGGATTGGTGTGCTCGCTCGAGAGCACGTTCCAATATGGATACAAGATTGGAGATCCTGTGATTTAGACAGATTGAAAGAAATAATTTGGAAAGAAACTGTTACTTCTTTCACCGTGGATGAAAGCTTTCAGACTGTTTGTTTAAAATCTTGTGGTGAAGCTGCAAGGAATTTTCGATATAATCTTTACAAGACGTTCGTCGAGGAATATGTATTCGAAGAAAGTGTGTGAAGACGGCCTCAAAAGGTTATTGACAACTACTCCAATGTAGAAGAAGAGGATTGGGCGAAATTCATTCAGTATAAAACATCCGCACAATTCCAACAACTTTCGGATTGTGGCAACAAAATAAGGACAAACAACGAATACTCACCGAGAGAAGGCTGAGACGGATATAGAAAGCTCGATCAGGAAAAGGTATATCAATAAATTTTATTTCTTCTAAATAGTATACCGATTCTAGAACATTATCTTCTCATGTATACTAACGATGTTATATTACAGTTTAAGAAGACTGGAAATGGGAAAAAAGAGATGCTTTGTGGCTAGATCAACAGACAGGCGTAGATGGAGAGTTGAAAGATCCAGCATGTAAAAATATAAGCAAATTGATAGTAAGTTTACTAACTAACAATGAATTATTTATCACTACTATACATACTTACAACCCTTAAGCTTAAATGAGTTATGTTAATTATCTTATAGATGGAGTACAACACACAGGAGAGCCAAGGCACTTTCGAATCAGTTGGCACTAGTGATGTATTGTCGTAAGCATTATCTAGACCCGAACACAGAGGACGTATCCGTGGCTAATCAAAGTTCGTAAAGCCGTCTCAGTACTTCAACCTGGGTCAGAGTTCGAGTGAAGATAATGAAGTACTATCAATGAGACGTTGGTTCGTAGTCTATGTGCGAACAAAAATGTGGAGCTGTCGTTTGATCCCAGCAATGTGCCAACTGTGGACCAACACAACAGCTTTAAGGCTAGTTGCTCTGTCCAAGAAAAACAACATGGAGTATCTGATCCGACAACCATGCCGGTCGACAGTCAGGAGTGTAAGCTCTATATCTTCGATGAAGTTCATGGTGGACAGTTTGCTTGTTGCGTTTGGAAGAGCATGGTTGGGGAGCCTTTCCACCGATACAGTGCATGGGATTCCACTGGGGGAAGGGAACGTGTGAGTGTCAATCGTCGTGCCAAAATTAAAAAAAGCAGCATTACCTATACCGACGGACGAGACAACCACTGTGGAGGATGCTGTTAATGGGTTTGTTGCTTGGCCTAAAACATTAGTCGAGCTCGACACGAGTATGAACAAAGCGAATCGAGGACCTAGTGAGGTTCCTGACCCTGCAGCTGCGAGAAGAAAACGCTAAAAATAAGTTGGAAAGAAAACGATCGACTCTCGAACTGAGGTACAACAGGATGCACAACAACAACAACCTTTGTTCGAATTTAATAAAATGAACAGGGTGATGAAGCCTTTGGCTTATTTTGTACATAATTCCATGCGTCAAGGTAATCAGATAGAGGTCCCAATTCCATACACGATCATGGGTTTTCGGATGCCTGCCTTTCTGAGCTTTAACGATATTTATGAGTTCATTAATTTACAAAAAATCAGTGCGAATTGTATATTAGTCTATATGAGGTATGACATTCTATCTCTGAATTTTTTATTTCTGGATATTCTTCATATGTCAGGTATAATTGTAAGACCCGAAATTTTGAAGACTTGTAATCTCCTTGCTCATAAGGAATTAGAGTCTAATTTATGTATCCATGATGTGTTATATGAAAAATTATGAATAATAATGAGAAATTCACAATTTTATTTAAACGATGTTCGAGTCCTCATTTAACGATTTTGAGACTCAATTAATGTTTTACGAGCCAAGAATGAAGTTTTTAAAGGAAAAAGAATGAAAAAGGATGAAATTTGACAAAAGTCAAAGGTTTGACCGAAAAAGTCAACTTTGACCAAAAAGTCAAAGGGTTGACCAAAAGTCAAAGGGTTGACCAAAAAGTCAAAGTTTGACCGTGACGGGTCACAACGTCGACTTTACAAGTATGATGAAGGAATATGGAAATAATCTCCGAAAATGAAGTTTTATAAGCCGTAAATCCACCCTAGAAAAATCAAGCACACCGAAAAAGGAATTAAGGGCAAAAAGGTCTCCGAAAAATTGGAGAAAGAGAGTTTCGTTCCAAATTTACATGGAATAATTTTTGGACAAAAATATAAAATAAGAATGCTCATCACAGTGTTGGAAATAACTGTAGAGCGCGAAAGGAGCCGTGAAAGAACGAGATGGCCAAACAAGACATTAAGAGAGCTAGTAGAAGGTGACATCAACCTCTTGACATCACCCTCCACCAACCCAAGGCTACACATGTGGACCCCCCATTCCCTTATAAAAATTCGGCCAACTAGAGAAGGAAAAGGAAAAGATTTGGTTTGTTTTGGTAACTAATGGTCTTCCAAATCTAACCAAACAAGGACACCTTACCATGCTTCATGACATCACCTCCCACTCATCCAAGCAAGCACATGGAACCCCCCATCACTCCATAAATTCGGCTGCAAACACAAAGGAAAGGAAGGGAGACATAAACCATAAATCAAGGAGAAAGGATATGAGAAAGAAAGCTATGATTCAAGGACCAAAAAGTGAGCAAGTATGGGAGGATTTTCTAGAGATTTTTAGGACCAATCAAGGGCTGCCACATGCCCCTTTCCTCTCCAAAATTTTCAGCAATCCAACCCCTTTTCCCTCCCTTGGATTCGGCAACACAAGAGCACAAGGAAGGTATGGCATAAAGCCATTTTCTTAGGGAAAAAGTGTGAGCAAAATTGGTGGAGTGTAGAAGCCTTTCCACCACTCAAAGGAAGACACTTGGCACTCCCATTTTTCAGCCTCAACAACCCCCACCAACAGCCCATACTCTCCCTTTTTCCCTCATGAATTTTGGATGCAAGCAAGGGACAAGAAAGACTTGACATAAAGCCTTGAATTAAGGACAAGTTTCCACCCACTTTGGTCAATCAAAGGAACCCTTCCATCCCTCATACTTTTGTTGGAAAAAGTGAGCCAAAGCTCTCACTTTCCTTGAGATTTCGGCAGCAAGAAGGAGAAGGAGAGAGAGAGAGTTTCCAAGAGAAATTTTGGGTTTTCTTCACAAGGGTGCACGGGTTTTGCAAGGGAGAGTGCTAGAGAAAGATTGGAAAGATTTTTTTTGGTGAGTTCTACCAAGTGGTGGCCGAACAAAGCAAGAGAGAAAGAGGTAAGAAAACTTGGATTTTCTCTTGATTAAGGGTCGGTTTTATTGAAGAACAAAGAACTAACAAAAAAATTTTTGTTGCCATTTTCTTGGAAGAAAACCGTGGGCTAAGAGCAAGCCAAGGAAGGAAGGAAATCTTTGGATTTTCAAAACCCTAAGTTGGGTTGAGGTAAAATCTTTTAAACCACCTTGAATCTAAGTTTTATTTAAGTGTTTTTAAGGTTGATTCAAGTGGTTTATAAGGACATAAGTCCACCTTAATTTTCTGCTCTCTTTGATGGTGTGTATGTGCTTGATAGGTTAGGGTTGGTTGGCTGATTTTTAATGCTTGATTGCTTTCAAATTTGTGCTTGAAAATAATGGATTTTTTTCATGCTAGAAAATAGGTTGTATGTCCCATAAGTTTAGGCCAAAAGATCTGCCCTTGGCAGCCAAAAGAGCTTGCTAGACTTAGGGATGGATTTTGTGTTGATGGTATGTGATGATGCATGAGTTAGAACCATGTAACCCTAGTCCTTTTAATTTTCGGATTTGGGGTTGCATGAGTAGATGAGATGGATTTATGGGTTTTAATGGGACGGTAGAAGCGCTGCTTGATGTTGTCTAAGCTCCCGATGGGATCGGTCGAGATAGATTCCGTGAATAGGACGTAAACCGAAAGGACGAACCGAAACTGCCAATTCGGATGCGAATCTGGCCAGTTTCGGGAAAGGGTAATTTCAAGGCCCTTAGAGGCCGAATGAGGTAAAACTCAAAACACAAAAGTTGTTCAAAACAACTTTTCCTAGAGGATAACGTGAACAGAATCTCGAAATAAGGCTCCAAAGGCCTTCGTTTTACCCGAAACCCGTGGCTGAATCCTGGGACGTTCTCCACACAGTTTTTCAGAGTTAACCCGTTTTCAAATAAAAACTGGTACTGATCTAGGCCGAACTAGATTTTGTGCAAAACATGAAAGTTTTAGCATTTTTCGATAGCTACAACTTTCGTGAAGACAAGTTTTTTAGATTCTAAGCCGATTTTTTTAAACTGGGCGCGTTTTGTGAGAGACGCGCAGAGAGCCCGAAATCTAGCAAATGAGTCTCACGAAAATCTTTTCTAGAAAAATCATGAAGTGTTCTTAAATGGTCATTTTAGCTTCGGAAACCGTTCCAAAGGTGGTTTCCGACCCCAAATGATTTTATAAATGATTTGTTTCGAAAACCATGAATTTTAAGGGCTCGGGTTTGAAATCTCACATTTTTCCACAAAGAAAAGAAAAAGAGGATCTTATACCAAACATTCCAAGTTAAAGAAAATAATGAGATTTAACCAAGGTATGTTCTAAATTAAAAGAGTTAAGATTTTTATAAGAAGAATGAAGGATTTTTAGAAGTTAATTGCACAAGATTTTCAAAAAATTAAGGAAGAGGAATTTTATAGAAAAATTAGTAAGCAAGCCGATTACGAACGGTAACCGGATATTATATCCGAGTTACAAACACAAGGATAACCAAGGGTTGACAAAAGGTTGACCCAAGGTTAAATAAGGTTAACCTTAAGGGATACCCACATATACAATTGGGCTAAGATTTAAAGGGTTAATGGAAATAACCCAATAATAAGGATGTATGAGCAAAGCCCACTAATAGAACAAGGCTCTAAACCAAAAGGGTTACCTAATGTAACCTCTTAAGGATTTAATCGAAGTTCAATGAAGAATGGGGATTAAAGTGGCTGAGATGGATAACATGTATAGGGGACATACAACCAACAGTAATTGTGAGTGTTGGTAGGTCGCCAACACCTTACGAAAGGATCCTAATCCTATATTTTTGGTATATCAGGAAAGTGAATTGCTGTTGCCGACAATTTAAGGAACGCAATTCTAAGGAATACGGCACTAGAGGTAAGTACAAACCTCACCTGCAGTATGAAAACTAGTAAATTATGTTCAAGTATGTGGTTTTCAAATATGCTGCAATATGTTGTGTGCTATATCTATGAATGTCATGTTTTATGAAAAGTGCTATTTTTGCGAAATGCCCTATTTATAAAAGGTGCTATTTTCGTAAAATGCTATGTTTATAAAAAGGTGCTATTTTTGTAATAGATTATAAAGGTGCCATATTGCAAAATGTCATGTTTATAAAAATGTCATGTTTGCAAATGTTATGAATGAAAAGAACGCCATGCCATGTTTTTAATGAGATAAGAAGTATGTTATCATATAGTGACATCATAGGGTGTGTTCACTAAAGATAAATAACATGGTAAGAAATCACAAGTAAGGTGTCGTACCAACCCCGCCAAGGTGGAGGATTTTTATATACAAGTTATGGATTCACCCTCACGCTGATGTAAAAGGGTGTAATCACTTGTGTTTTCCTGGAGTAGTTAGGGACTTGCAACCCCATCTAACTGTATCTGGAGGCGCGTTATATGCTAAGGGTACGTACACTATGGGGCCCATAAGGAAGGTAAGAATGTTAAAAGAATTGCATAAATGGAACATAACTGGTTCACGCATATGCATATGATGATGAATGTTTTTATGATGTTTAAATGTTTTGTGAGATTATGTTTGTGCTTACTGGGCGAAAGCTCATTCAGTTATATCTCATACTGTAGGTAAGAAACCCGCAGCTTAATGCTGGGCATTGTTGGAGCGGTGTGGCGGCAGACGAAGGCGGTATGGATATCACTACGCATAGTTTCCGCAAATCTTTTGATGTAAAGAAGTTTTTGTATATAAGCATGTATGACAAAGACAAATTATGCTTTACGGTATTTTGGAACTAAATATCTTAAGTAAGCGTTTGCTTATGTGGTAATGATATATTGCTAAAGACAAATGTTTTATAAGTAAGTTTCAAAAAAAAAATATATCCCCAAATTTTCAAGTAAAGTAAGTAAGTAATCTAAGGAGTGACGGCCCTACGTAGTAAGGGGGCGTCACAATAATAACAATTTTGTTACGCTTATGCAGTTATTTGGAGGAACTATGTATGATTAACGGGCAAGCTGAGAAGTTTATTTTTGTGTCTCCAACCTTAATCTCACCGGTGCGAGTAGATACTGAAGATGCTGGCATGAGAGAGCGAGCCAACAGTCTTTTAAACTTTTTGCATGACGCACCAAAAAGATGGCTTTATCTTGTGCCACATAACAGAGGCAAACATTGGGTTTTGGGAGTCATTGACCCATGGGAGGACCTCGTCCTTTATTTTGATCCTCTTCGAGAGAAAAAACGAGAAGATTTTACTGAACTCATAAACATCTAAATCAATTTTAGTATGTTAATTTTTTAGTTAATCTTAATTATATGCATCTTAATTAGTTTGAACTTTACCAATTTACAAGGGCTTTAACGGGTTGAAAGATTACGGTAAGCGAAGGAATTAGAAGGAGACGAGATTGTAAAATGAAAATCTCGAACCGGCCTTGTTATCTCCAAGAGAGAAGTGTTGAATGTGGTTATTTCATTTTAGGTTTTACGAGGGAAATAGTATTGAATGAAATTGACATACTTGAAAGTAAAGAATTTTTCACTTCTGACGATTTGGATTTGATTAGGGGTGAATGGTGTGGCCATGTAATACAATTCATTAATTATGACATGTAATCTTGTAATATATAATAATTGGTATGTATTTTTACTTTGATCAATGTTGTTAATATCTTGGATCGTCTCTTGAAAATCAGGAAAAAAAAAACAATTTTTTATAGAAAAAATACACGATGATTCGAGGAAGAATCGTCGTGTAAAGTGGGACTTTATACGACGGTCCTCGGAGACCGTCGTGTAAAGTCCGCTTTACACGACGGTCCTCGGAGACCGTCGTGTAAAGTCCGCTTTACACGACGGTCCTCGGAGGAACCGTCGTGTAAAGAGGAGTCTACACGACGGTCCTCAGTAGAACCGTCGTGTATCATGCTTAAAAAAATTTTTTTGTTTTTTTTTTCTTGTTCATATATTTCTTGTTTCGACAACGGTTCTAAACTGTCGTGTAACATTAAGATACCACAACAGTTTTCTACCGTTGTGGTATCTTCCACGACGCTGGATTACACGACGGTTATAGAACCGTCGTGTAAATAGGGATTTTTACTAGTGAATCACCAAAAAATGCCAAATTGTTTTTTAGTTAAAGTGGATTTTACACGATAGTTTTTATTTAAAACCGTTGTATAAAGTTCTCATTTTAGTAAAGTTTGCTCTATTTTTTGTTTATTCGATGACGGTGTGAACTGTCATGGAATATTGAGATACCACAATGATTTATTAACCATCGTGGTATCTCAAAACATCCCACAATGGTGGATTACACGACGGTTTTCTAACCCTCGTGTTAACTTTAGACGACGGTTGATAACCATCGTCAAATCCATAATTTTTACTAGTGATTGGATTGTGCGCTATACTTATTGCTGCCTTGCTGTCACAAAAAAGTTTCATAAGAGAATCATATTTCAATTTCAATTCTTCTAAGATCCTCTGTATCCACAGTACTTCACAAACTCCATGTGCTATAGATTGAAATTCTAACCCCGCATTACTTTGAGCCACAACATTTTATTTTTTACTTCTCCATGTAACTAGATTTCCTTAGAGAAATGTACAATATTCGGATGTAGACTTCCTATCTGTGATCGAACTTGCCCAATTAGCATCTGTGCACACTTCTAGACTTTTTTGCTCACTCTTCTTGAACAATAATCCTCGTCTAGGCGAGCCTTTGAGTTATCTCAAAATGTGATATACTACCTCCAAGTGCTCTTTACTCGTTAAGTGCATAAACTAGCTTACAACACTTACCGCAAAAGCGATATCTGGCCTTGTGAAAGGTAGATATATCAGCTTTCCAACAAGATGCTGATATCTACATGTATCCATTGAGTTTCCATCTGTGCTTTCTCCTAATTTCTGATTCGGATCCTTGGGCGTGTCACAAGGCTTACATCTACTTATCCCAATTTCTTGAAGCAGGTCAAACACAAACTTTCTTTGGGAAACCGAAATGCCATACTTTGATCTAGCAACCTCCATTCCCAAAAAATACCTTAATTGACCCAGGTCTTTGATCTCGAATTCTATTGTAAAGCCTTGGTTTAAACGATTAATTTCTCCTTCATGACTACCTGTTACAATGATGTCATCCATGTAGACGATTGAAATAGCCATATTTCCCTCAGTCGAGTGCTTGATAAACATAGTGTGGTTTGACTGAGCTTGACGATAACCCTGTTTCTTCACTGATTTCGTAAATCTCTTGAACCAAGCTCTTGGGGATTGCTTTAGTCCGTATAGAGACTTCTCTAACTTGCACACTTGAGTTCCAAAGTTATCTTCAAAACCTGGAGGGACTGTCATATAACTCTCTTCCTCCAAATGCCCATTAAGGAAAGCATTCTTTACATCCAACTAGTGTAAAGGGCCAATCTAAGTTTGCAACAATGGTTAAAAAAACTTGTACCATGTTAAGCTTTACCACTGGCATAAAATTTTCTTAATAGTCAATTCAGTATGTCTGAGTAAACCCTTTGTAACTAGCCATGCTTTGTAACGCTCCAAGGATCCATCCGAATTGAACTTTACAGTGAACACCCATTTACAACCTACTGGTACCTTTCTTTTTGGTAAATTTGTCCTTTCCCATGTGTCATTCTTCTCCAATGCTTCCATTTCTTCAAAAATAGCTTTCCTCTAGTCAGGAACACCTAAAACCTCTTGTATATCCTTGGGAATATCCAAACTTGATAATTTTTAAGTGAACGAAAGAAATGAAGAGGAAAGATTTTTGTAAGACACATATTTAGACATTGGATAAAAAGGAAACTTAGTGCATGACCGACTACTTTTCCTAATGGCAATAGGTATATTTAGATCATTAGGACATGACACGATTGGCTCAGATTGATTATCTTGGTTATAGATTTGAGCTTTTTTGGTTTGGACTCTAGTTGGATGATTGGAGTTACACAGGAGCAATTTCTTGCCTACTTTGTGTCTGTAAGTTCCTCGAGTGGACTTCCTCATTTTGACTTGTTTCTAGAACTGGTTTTGTCCTAATCTCAAAATCATTTGCAGGCATTGGTGAAGATTGATCCAAATCGTCATTTGAAATTTGTATGGGTTCAATGAGGTTAGGAACATTACTTGGTTCTTTCAAAATTATGTCCACCTCATTAGAACCTGTATATGGGACAATAGGATTAATCCCAATGTCTATATTAAAAATAACCAAGTCATCACATACATTCCCCCCCGGATGAGGAGTGGTATCAAAGAAATTTTGTGACTCAACAAACGTGACATCCATACTTACACAAAAATTTTTTGATGTAGGATCAAAACATCTATAGCCTCATTGTGTTGGTGAATAGCCAACAAAAACACATTTTAATGACTGGGATCTAATTTTCTTCTATTATAATTATGAATGTGGACAAAAGCAATACAACCAAGAACTTTAAGGGGAATATCAGAAATAAGGCGAGACATGAGAAAAATTTTATGAAAAACATAAAGTGGAGTTTGGAAATTTAACACCCTTGAAGGCATCCGATTTATCAAAAATGCAGTAGTTAGAATTGCCTCTCCCCATATGTATTTTGGTACCTTAGTGGTGAACATAAGTGACCTGGCGACCTCTAGAAGATGTTTATTTTTGCGCTTTGCAATGCCATTTTGTTGGGGAGTATCAATGCAAGTGCTCTGATGGACAATCCCATTGACTACAAAAAAGGCGCCCAAAGCAGTGTTAAAAAATTCTTTCCCATTGTCACTCTGAAACACAAAATTTTCCTTAAAATTGTGATCCCACCACAGTGTAGAAATTTTTAAAAATTTGTTCAACCTCTGATTTTTCCCGAAGCAAATAGACCTAACAAATACGTGTGTGATCATCAATTAATGTGAAAAACCATTTTTTCTTAGAAACTGTGGGGACCTGGGAAGGGCCCTGTAATGACCCGCCTAGCACAGGCCGTTACCATACATACATGCATACATATCGTACTTATTAACTTAGCGTAATTCAGCGGAATTTTTTTTTATACGAACATATTAACATATAGGCAATAACTAAATAAAGTTGTTTGTCGAGCATATACACAATAAGTAAATAGCGATGTTCTAATGTCAAATAAAATATTCATAAAATAAAACAAAACGCGTAGCGGTCGATATTCCCACATTTCACAGTTGTTCCGTCACGCTCCTCCATCTTGTATCACTTGTTGCCCATAGGTTGCTTACCTACAGCATATACATAAGACGTGAGCTTTCGCTCAGCAAGTACAACTTATACATCCGTGACACACCAATACATAACATTCATAACATAATAGATCATAGCATAATGACATAACATATTAAATTATGCATGAGCCATTTATGCTTCATTATGCTTACTTATCATTTCACAACATGATTCCTATCTTATCTTAACTTATCTTATTTATGGATCCCTTACATAAGTGTCCATACCGGGTGCGCAACTATGGAGTGGTTAGGGCGGCCAGTCCATTTCCAACCCGACCTAACGCGGGTCGGTACGACACAGGCAAGCTCGCTTGCCATCTTACTTGCTTTTCATGATTTCTTTCTTGATCTTACTCTTATCTTAATCATTGGTAAACATGCTTCATGATGTCACATATATATAACCATATTCTAACATGCCTCGTATTATATCCATGACATACTTTCATCGTAACATAGTCATGATCTTAACATTTCATACGACATAGCATAAGCATACCTCAATTTTGCATATCATATAGCATAGCATACATCATATTAACATCAACCACAAGCTTGGCATATCACATAACAAACAATATAACATACATCGAACAATATCACACAATAACATGTTTGGGTAAGCACCACACAAAAGCCTATGCTGCAGGCAGAGTTGTACTTACCTTGGTTGCTATGTCCATTATATGGCTGCTCCCGCCTAGGATGCCTGTGCAGGTTATCTCCTGCTTCATTGAAGGACATAGGTAAGAAGCCTTGATCAGTATAAGGTGTTGGTAACCTAACCAACATTCACACATGTGATTATAGTTATATGTCCCCTTCATAGCTCATGATGGCTTATTGGGTTACTACAAGTAACTCTTGGGTTTAATGTCACCATCCTTAGATTTCATCTTATTACGTTACATAGGGTAACCTTGTAAACTAAGCCCATACATACATGCTTAAGGTTAGGTCATTATCCAATCCTTGAACTATGTCTTAACATACATAGCCCGTAACCTATTAAGTTATCTTTGGTAACCCTATGTCTTAGCTTGCCTTAAGACTTGGTCTCTTGTTAGGTTATGTTGGGTAATCCTTAGTTTTAGTCCATTAATCTTAGTATCATATTGGGTTATATTGGGTAACCCTTGGTGTGACTCAACCTAGGTCAATCTAGGTTAACCCTTATTGGATTACTAAGGTCCAATTAGTTTGGATCCTATTGAGTGACTATTGGTAACCTTGGGCTTTGGACCCAGTTCTATAATTCGGGTATTCTACTTGATTATTGTAGGTTATCCTCTAGACTACCCAAGTTTTAAGAAAACTTAGGTCTATAGTTCTATTTGTTTTCTTTTGTAAAAATTTGGTATTTTACCACCTTTTTCATAAAAACTCATTTCATTTAACTTATGAAAACTTTGGGTTTCTTAGAATGGTATTTGAAAAAGCTATTAAGTATTGAGACTGCCTTTGGAACAGTCCCCATAGTCAAACTATCAGTTTTTGAGCAAAATACTATTTTCCTGCATAGTTTTCAGAAAATCCTGTACAGGAATTTACTGTTTCCTGCACAGTTTTTAGAAACACAGTTTTACTTTAAAATCCATAATGAATTTGGAAAAGTTGTTTTCATGAAACTTTTAGATCTTGAAAAATCCTAAAATTTTGTATTTTGTGAAAAACCCAGTTCTGACTCTAATCCTTTTGTTTTACCCTTGGAATTCAACTGGCCGTGCATAAAGGTTTGGGCACGTCAGTCTTGGGTTTTCATGAAAACGGAGGCCATTGGAACCTCATTTTGGAAAATTGTTCATGTTGTCCCCTAAGAAAAACTGTTCTGAACAACTTTCATGTTTTGAGTTTCTTCAAATTCGGCCTTTAAAGGCCTCAAAATCCACTTGTCAGAAAACTGGTTAGGATTCACCCGAACCTGGTAGTTTTTCGGTTTTAAGTTCGTTTTACGTCCTAAACGTAAAATCTAGCTCAACCAGCCATCGCGGGAGCTCTAGAACACACATACAGCGGTTTTCTAACGTAAATTTTCTTTAAACACATTTTCTAACATCATCATGCAAACCCTAATTGACATTGGATCAACCAAGTTTGCATGGTTTAGGTTGCACCATTCAAACCAAGCATACTAATTCAATTTCTAATAACCTAGCACATAATATCCATCCACACACCCTAGGCAGATTTGGGGACATACAACACTAATATTTAGCATGCCAATTATGAAAATTAAAGCAAGCATGCAAATTCAAATCAAACCACCCTTAGTTCTAGCTCAAGCACAAACCCTAGGTTTCTAACTTTGGGCACAAAACAAATTGAGCTTATGCTCTTACAAATTCAACTTGAAATACATTTAAATTTCAAATTGAAAGCTCAATTGAAAGAGTTTGGGGTTTAGGAAAGTTTACCTTGATTTTTCTCAAGAATTAGGGCTAGGGTTTGGCTCACCAAAATTTCTCCCCCTTAGGTCACCACCAAGGTCGATTCTCTCTACACCAAGTGGCACCAAAATTTGTATTGATTCTTTGGTGTTGGCTTGAACCTAAACCATCCACAAACTAATCTAAAATTTTCTCACTCTCTTACCCCCCTTGCAGCCGACCTTTGGCCTTGAAAATGGGCACCAAAACTGTCCAAATTTTTGCTTGACAACCCTAGTGGAAACCGAACACTACAACTCTAAAAGCCCTTTGATTTTCAAATTTTCTCTTCACTCTTTCTCACCCTTGAAATTCTGAATTTTTGGAGGAGAGAAATGGGCAGAATTTGGCTTTTTTTTCTGATTTTTTTGAGACCAAAACCGTCCCCCCCTTGTGGCCTATTTATAGGTGAAAAATGAGGTTGGTTTGGAATTATTTTTTGTTCAACTTTTGCTTAAAAACCCTTAAAACAAGAATATTTGCTAAGTAACCGCTCTCTTAGCCGGCCACCTCATGCTCTAGAGGATTTCAAGATTATCTAATTTTCTTAATTAAATCCTTAATGATGTCATAATTCAAAAAGGTGATGACATAAGCCTAATTAAGGCTTGTTTGGCTTTTTCTTTAAAAAGCAGTCCACTTTTAAGCCCACATAGATATTTTTGGTACTGTGCTCACTAATACACCATACTGTGGCATTGCATTGCAGTCCAAAATTTATCTATGTAAAAATGGACAGTACGAAAAATTTTCTTTTTGCTTAAAACTTTTTGGCCCAATAATTCCTATTTATTGTGCTTGATTTTTCTATGGTGATTTTATTTCTCATTTACATTCTCATGTCCATAATTTTAGTTTTTGCAGCATATTTTCCATACTGCTTGTCATACATCTGTGTGGTCAACCCTTTGACCATTTTTGGTCACCCTTTGACCTTCTTGGTCAACTTTGACCAACATAAAATCATGAATTTTCTTCCTCCTTTTCACCCAAAAAGGCTATTTGCTTAACTAAGCAATTCATAATTGAGTCTTATAAGGTCAATAAGAACTCATAAAATTACTCAAAAACCTTAATCAGGATTTTGCATAAATACCTTCATGGTTCAACTTGAAATTTTCTACAAATCATATCGTTGAAAATTTTAGTTATTACAGGCCCTATACATCACTATGAATAAGTGTAAATGGTGTAGAAGGCTTGTAAGGTTGCCTTAGAAAAGAGACGCAGTGATGCTTGGCAAATTGACAAATATCACAATGAAAATAAGACAATTTTAATTATGGAATAACTTTGGAAACAATTGTTTCAAATACTGAACATTTGGATGACCTAAAAAAAATGCCGCAACATAATTTTATTGTCATTAGAATCAAATACAGATTGGAAGCTAGTCAACTGAGATGGCCCACACACTTCACGTCCATCCCCAAAGTAGTAGAGTCCACTGTGTTCTTTAGCATTGCTAATCATCATCCTTGAGTCCAAATCTTGAAATTCAAAATGAGATTTGAAGAATTTAGCACAACACCAAAGATCTTTGGTTAATTTACTGATCAAAAGTAAATTACAAGAAAGATTGGGAACATGAAGAATGTCTTGAAGAAAAAGAGTATTTGAAATAGCCACCGATCCTTTCCCAGTAATTGCGGAAAGAGAACCATTAGCTATTTTGACATTTTGATTTCCTGCACAAGGACTATAAGAAGAGAACAATTTGGAACAGCTTATCATATGGTCGGTTGCTCTAGAATCAATTATCCGTGGATACTAAGAGGGAAAAGACACACTAAAGGCAAATGGCTGGGAATAATTACCTTTCTGAACCAAAGAACAAAAAGGAGGTGGGCTTGAGAATTGTGTGGATGAGAAAAATTTATACAGTTAGTCTAATTGTTCTTTACTGAAGGAAGATGCCTTTGTAGAAACTTCAGTATTGGTAGAATGCACTTGCTCCTCTAGACCTGTGGCTCAGAAGGCTCTAGATTCATGATGAAAGTTGCTAGAAGAGCATGGTTTCTAGTTTCCTGGCTTGCCACAACATGTTTCTCGTGTGTCGCATGGCTTGTGACAGTGATCAGACCATATATTCTCACCCCTTTTAATTGGCCTAGGTTGACGGAAAAAAGGACAATTTTCCAAAACCAAGGCAGAACTTTCAGAAAAAGGAGGACTAGGTTCACCCAACAACACCTTTCATCAGCCTTCTTCTCATCTAACCTCAAAAAACACTTCCCAAAGAGTCAGCAATGGACGACAGCCAAGGATTCGTCCCTTGACCTCATCAAGATTTTTGTGTAGGCCTGCCAAGAAGACATAGACTTGTTCATTCTCTATTTGTTGTAAATGTCTTGCACTATCCTTAGTATAATCCCACTCCTCATCATGACAGAATCGAGTTCCTACCATAGTGTGATCATCTTGTTATAATAATCTATCACTTTGCGGTCTCCCTACTTTGATTGCCATAGCTTTGTCTTCAATTCAAAAACCTGCGATGAGTTATCCACATCAGAATATGTATTACAAACTGATTCCCAAACGGCTTTTGTGTAAGACCCGAAATTTTGAAGACTTGTAATCTCCTTGTTCATAAGGAATTAGAGTCTAATTTATGTACCTATAATGTGTTATATGAAAAATTATGAATAATAATGAGAAATTCATAATTTTATTTAAACGATGTTCGGGTCCTCATTTAATGATTATGAGACTCAATTAATGTTTTACGAGCCAAGAATGAGGTTTTTAAAGGAAAAAAGAACGAAAAAGGATGAAATTTTACAAAAGTAAAAGGTTTGACCAAAAAGTCAACTTTGGCAAAAAAGTCAAAGGGTTGACCGAAAAATCAAAGGGTTGACCAAAAAGTCAAAGTTTGACCGTGACGGGTCACAACGTCGACTTTACAAGTATGATGAAGGAATATGGAAAGAATCTCCAAAAATGAAGTTTTATAAGCCATAAATCCACCCTAGAAAAATCAAGCACACCGAAAAAGAATTAAGGGCAAAAAGGTCTCCGAAAAATTGGAGAAAGAGAGTTTCGGTCCAAAATTTACATGGAAGAATTTTTGGATCAAAATATATGTAAGATCCGAAATTTTGAAGACTTGTAATCTCCTTGTTCATAAGGAATTAGAGTCTAATTTATGTATCTATGATGTGTTATATGAAAAATTATGAATAATAATAAGAAATTCATAATTTTATTTAAACGATGTTCGAGTCCTCATTTAATGATTTTGAGACTCAATTAATGTTTTACGAGCCAAGAATGAAGTTTTTAAAGGAAAAAGAATGAAAAAGGATGAAATTTTACGAAAGTCAATTTTGACCGAAAAAGTCAAAGGTTTGACCAAAAAGTCAAAGGTTTGACCAAAAAGTCAAAAGGTTGACCAAAAGTCAAAGGGTTGACCAAAAAGTCAAAGTTTGACCGGAACAGGTCACAACGTCGACTTTACAAGTATGATGGAGGAATATGGAAAGAAACTCCAAAAATGAAGTTTTATAAGCCATAAATCCACCCTAGAAAAATCAAGTACACCGAAAAAGAATTAAGGGCAAAAAGGTCTCCGAAAAATTGGAGAAAGAGAGTTTTGGTCCAAATTTACATTGAATAATTTTTGGATCAAAATATAAAATAAGAATGCTCATCACAGTGTTGGAAATAACTGTAGTGCGCTAAAGGAGCTGTGAAAGAACGAAATGGCCAAACAAGGCATTAAGAGAGCTAGTGGAAGGTGACATCAACCTCTTGACATCACCCTCCACCAACCCAAGGCTACACATGTGGACTCCCCCATTCCCTTATAAAATTCGGCAACTAATAGGGAAAAGAGAAGAAATTGGTTAGTTGGAAACCAATGGGGACTTGAAAGCCAACCAATAACCCAACCAAGTCAAGGACACATGCCCATGCTTGTGATCTCATTCTCCACTAATCAAACTTGAGCAAATGGGCTGTCCTCCCTTCCCCAAAATCCGGCTGCACAATGAAAGAAGGAAAAGAAAATCAAAGGGGACAAGAAGGTATGGTATAAAGCCATAAATTAAGGACCCAAAAGGTGGGTTAAGTAAGAGATCTTTCTAGAAGCTTTCTAAAGCCAACCATGGGCTGCCACCTACCCATTTTCTCCCCACCAAATCCGGCAGCTCAACCCTCCAATTTCCCCTTGGATTCGGCTACAATGAAGGAAGGAAAAGAGACAAGACTTAAAGCCCAAAATCAAGGAAAAAGATTGAACAACTCTTGTCCATCAAGTCCCCTCACTCTCTAGTCATTTTTGGTTGAACAAAAATGAGTCAAACCCATGCTTCTCTCCCTTGGAAATCCGGCTGCACAACCCCTCTCCCACTCCCTTAATTTCGGCTGCAATGGGAAGAGAAAGACTTGACACAAAGCCTTGAATTAGGGTCAAGAAAGCAACCACTCTAGTCATTCAAGACATCTCATCTTTTCTCTTCTCTTTTCCTTGTCAAAGCAGCCAAAAGCTTTGCCATTTTCCTTGAGTTGTTCGGCAGCAAAGAGGGAGAGAAAGGGA
>CM046375.1:6211271-6236271 GCA_025413485.1 Ficus microcarpa
ATATGCATGCTATGATCCAAATCATGCAACAAAAAAATTATCTAATGTTGATAGGCTTGCATGGCTATGTTAGAAAATGTGTTTAAACAAAATTTACGTTAGAAAACTGCTGCATGTGTGTATTAGAGCTCCCGCGGTGGTTGGTTGAGCTAGGTTTCACGTTTAGGACGTAAAACAAACTCTAAATTGAAAAACGGACAGGTTCGGATAAATCCTGACCAGTTTTCGAAAAAGTAAATTTTGAGGCCTTTAGAGGCCGAATTTGGAAAAACTCAAAACATGAAAGTTGTTCATAACAGTTTTTGCTAGAGGACAGCACAGACAGTTTCAAAATAAGGCTCCAATGGCCTCTGTTTTCACAAAAATCTGAAGGTGACGTGCCCAGACCTCTAAGCACGTCCAGTTTTGTTCTAAGGGCAAAACGAAAATGTTAAAGTCAGAACTGGGTTTTTCAGTAAACATAAAAGTTCTAGAATTTTTCGAGATCTAAAAGTTTTATGAAAACAACTTTTCCAGATTCTGCCTAGATTTTTAAGTATAATTAAGTTTACAAAGATTGTACAGAAAATAGTAGAATTTGTACAAGATTTTCTAGAAAAATGTAAGGATTTAGTATTTTTGAACTAAAACTGATAATTTGGCTACAGGAACTGCTCCAAAGGCAGTTCCGATCCTTAATAACATTTTTCAAATATTTTGATAAGAAAACCCAAATTTTTATAAGGAAAATAAAAATGATTTTTGTAAAAAGGCGGTGAAAACACCTACATTTTCTAAAGAAAACAAGTGGAACTATAGACTTAGGTTTTCTTAAAATTAGGGTAAGCAAGAAGTTTACCACCAACAACTAAGTATTATACCCGAGCTATAGCACTGGGTCCAAAGCCCAGGGATACCTATAGTCACTCAATAGGTTACCCCCTTAGTTGGACCTTAATAACCCAATAAGGGTTAACTTAAGACAAGTCACCCCAAAGGTTACCCAATGTAACCCAACGTGAGACCAAGGTTAGTAAGACTAAGGGTTACCCAATGTAACTCAACATGGTATCAAATTAATAAGATCAAGGGTTACCCAATGTAACCCAATATTGTATCAAGATAGTAATACTTAAAGTGACCAATAATAACAAAGTAGGTTATAGGTTACAACAAAGTTTAAGAATTAAATAATGACCTAGACCTAAGTATCTATGTATGAACTTAGCCTACAAGAGTACCCTAGGTAACCTAATAAGGTAAGATCTAAGGGTGATAATAAACCACGAGGGTTACTTGTAGTAACCCCACAAGTTATTATAAGTTATGAAGGGGGCATACAACTAGGACTATATGTATGAACGTTGGTTAGGTTACCAATATCCTAAGATTAGGAACTTATATCTTTGTCCTTCAATGAAGCAGGAGATTACCTACACATGCATCCTAATCAGGAGCAGCCTCACATAGGACGTAACCATCAAGGTAAGTACAACTCCGCCTATAGCATAGGCATTTGTTGTGATGTTTACCTAAGCATGTTAATATAGTGTTCGATGTATGCTATATTGTTGTCATGTGATATGCCAAGCGTGTGAGTAATGTTTAATACGATGCATGCTATGCTATGTAATATGTTAGGTTGAGGTATATTTATGTTGAGATCATGGATATGATACGAGGTATGTTAGAATATGATCAAGTAGGTGTAACATCATAAAGCATGTTCACCCATGATTAAGATAAGACCAAGATCAAGAAAGAGATCATGAAAAACAAGTAGAATGGCAAGCGAGCTTGCCGGTGTCGTACTACCTGTCCGAGGTCGGGTTGGACTATGGTTTGAGTTGGAAATGGTCTGGCCGCTCCAACCACTCCATAGTTGTGCACCAGGTACGTACACATATGTAAGGGGTCCATAAGCAAGATAAGTCAAGATAAGATAGGAAGTGTGCTATGAAAGTATAAGGAAGCATAACGAAGCATAAATGGCTCATACATATTTAAGTAGATTATGCTATTATGATATGACATGTTAAGAGGTACCAAGTTCTATTATGTGTTATTTTGTTGTGTCGCGGATTAACAAGTTGTACTTGCTGAGCGAAAGCTCACGTCTTACGTCTATGCTGTAGGTAAGCAACCTATGAGCAACGGCTGATACAATGATGGAGGAGCGTGACGGAGCGACTGTGAAAAAGTGGGAACATGACCACTACGCGTTTTGTATTATTAAGTATTTAATTTCAAGCAAAACAAAGTTGTGTAGTTATTGTATATGCGTACGCAAAATATCTAAAGTTAGTTTAAGTATGTATGTTCATATGCTTGTGAAAAAAAAAAAAAAAATTTCCGCTAAATTTTGCTAAGTCAATAGATATGTAAGTACGGTAACGGCCTGGTTAGGCGGCTCGTTACAACAGTTTACCCATTCACATATAATTTTGCTCTTGAACTCATCCTAAAAGGCCACATACCATTAAGATTTGGTCTCTATACTTATGAATAATCACATATATCTATTCTCAAATGATGTGGGACTGCACAGTTTACCCATTCCTTATGGGGACTGATGGCTGTTACAATTAACCCTCCTTTTGAAGCCCAATATCCTCGTTGGCCACACTTCTGGTTGGGTATAGGCTTTAATACCCTTTGTATTGACCCGTGCCTCCCTTTGATATGATATTGTAACAACTCTAGAGTTCTCTGTAGGTGACTGTAAGACCCGAAATTTTGTAGACTTGTAATATCCTTGTTCATAAGGAATTAGAGTCTAATTTATGTATTTATGAAGTGTTATATGAAAAATTATGAATAATAATGAGAAATTCATAATTTTTCTTAAACGATGCTCGAGTCCTCATTTAATGATTTTGAGACTCAATTAATGCTTTACGAGCCAAGAATGAAGTTTTTAAAGGAAAAAGGACGAAATTTTACGAAAGTCAACTTTGACCGAAAAAGTCAAATGTTTGACAAAAAGTCAAAGGGTTGACCAAAAAGTCAAAGTTTGACCGGAACGGGTCACAACGTCGACTTTATAAGTATAATGAAGGAATATGGAAGGAAACTCCAAAAATGAAGTTTTATAAGCCATAAATCCACCCTAGAAAAATCAAGCACACCGAAAAAGAATTAAGGGCAAAAAGGTCTCCGAAAAATTGGAGAAAGAGAGTTTCGGTCCAAAATTTACATGGGAAAATTTTTGGATCAAAATACAAAATAAGAATGCTCATCACAATATTGGAAATAACTGTAGAGCGCGAAAGGAACCGCGAAAGAACGAGATGGCCAAACAAGGCCTTGGAAGAGCTAGTGGAAGATGACATCAACTCTTGACATCACCCTCCACTAACTCAAGACTACAAATGGCAGCCCTCTACCCCCCCATAAGTTCGGCCAACTAGAGGAAAAAGAAAGGAAAATTATTTTGGTTAGAGTAACTAAATGGTTTTTCAAGTACAACCAAGCAAAGGACAACAACACCATGCCTATGACTCACTTTTTCTAGCCAAAGCTAGCCATGTGGGGCTGCTTTCCCCTCCATCAAATCCGGCAAACACTCCCCCCTCTCCATCATGTTCGGCCAGCCAAAAAGGGAAGCAAAGGGAATGAAAAAAAAAATGGGAACAAGACTAGACATAAAGCCTTAAATCAAGGAAAAAGTTGAACCACTTTTGTCCATCAAGTCTAGTCACTTCTTGCTTAAAATAATGGACTAAAACCCATGCCCCTTCCACCCTAAAAATCCGGCTGCAACCACCCCATTCTCTCCCTTAAGATTCGGCTGCAATGGGAAGAAAAAAAAAGGAGACAAACAAGATGTGACTTAAATCCTTATTTCAAGGGCCAAAAGGGTGAGCTAGTAGGGGAAATTTTTAGAGATCTATAGGGCCATACCTAGCTGCCCATATCCCTCCTTTTTTCCCTTGGAAATTTCGGCAACACAACCCCCTTAAGCTTCCTTGAATCCGGCTGCACAATGGACAAGAAATGACAAGACATAAAGCCTTGTTTTGAGGCAAGCAACCTCTTCCATTTCCCTTCTCAAGGCAGCCAACTCATACACTCATCTTCAGAATTTTTTTTCAGCACAAAGCCGTGGGAGAGAGAGAGAGGAGAAGAGAGTGAAGCAAAGAGAAATTTTGGTTCCCATCTCAAGGGTTTCGGTTTTGCAAGAGAGTTAGAGAGCTTGAGAAAATTTTTGGTGATTCTAGCAAGAGGAGGCCGAACCAAGAGCAAGAAAGAAAGAGGAAAAAGAGGTGAGTAACTCTTGACAAATTTTGGGATTTCCTTCTTGAGATTTTCGGTTTGGTTAGAAGCAAGAAGAAGCTAACAAAAAAATCTCTTGGATCTCTTTTTCTTGTACAAACCGTGAGCCACCAACAAGGAAGGATTTGAGAAATTTTTGGTGAGCTTTTGGGAAGGAATCTGAGCAAGAGGAAGAAGAGAAAGAGGTAAGAAAACTTGGTTATTCTTCTTGTGAGTTTCGGTTTTTGGTTAGAAGCAAGAAGAGCTAACAAAAAAAAATTTTGGATGCATTTTCTTGGAAGAAACCGTGGGCTAAGAGCAAGCCAAGGAAGGAAGGAAATCTTTGGATTTTCAAAACCCTAACTTGGGTTGAGGTAAAATCTCTTAAACCACCTTGAATCTAAGCTTTATTTAAGTGTTTTTGATGTTGATTCAAGTGGTTTGTAAGGACATAAGTCCACCTTAATTTCTGCCCTCATTTATGGTGTGTGTGTGCTTGATAAGATTAGGGTTGGTTGGCTGATTTTTAATGCTTGATTGCTTTAAAATTTGTGCTTGAAAATGATGGATTTTTCATGCTAGAAATTAGGTTGTATGTCCCATAAGATTAAGCCAAAAATCTGCCCTTGGCAGCCATGAGAGCATGCTAGATTAGGGATGGATTTTGTGTGATGGTATGTGATGATGCATGAGTTAGAACCATGAAACCCTAGTCTTTTTAATTTTCGGATTTGGGGTTGCATGAGTAGAATGAGATGGATTTATGGGTTGTAATGGGACGTTAGAAGCGCTGCTTGATGTTGTCTAAGCTCTCGATGTGATCGGTCGAGATAGATTCCGCAAATAGGACGTAAACCGAAGAGAGGAACCGAAACTGCCAATTCGGATTCGAATCTGGCCAGTTTCGGGAAAGGGAAATTTCAAGGCCCTTAGAGGCCGAATGAGGTAAAACTCAAAACACGAAAGTTGTTCAGAACAACTTTTCCTAGAGGACAACGCAAATAGAATCTCAAAATAAGGCTCCAAAGGCCTCCGTTTTACCCAAAACCCGTGGCTGAACCCTGGGACGTTCTCCACCCAGTTTTTCAGAGTTAACCCGTTTTCAAATAAAAACTGGTACTGATCTAGGCCGAACTGGATTTTGTGCAAAACATAAAAGTTTTAGCATTTTTCGATAGCTACAACTTTCGTGAAGACAAGTTTTTCAAATTCCAAGCCGATTTTTAAACTGGACGCGTTTTGTGAGAGACGCGCAGAAAGTCCGAAATCTTGCAAATGAGTTTCACGAAAATAATTTCTAGAAAAATTGTGAAGTGTTCCTAAATGGTCATTTTAGCTTCGGAAACCGTTCCAAAGGTGGTTTCCGACCCCAAATGATTTTATAAAAGATTTATTTCGAAAACCATAGATTTTAAGGGCTCGGGTTTGAAATTCATATTTTTCCACAAAGTAAAGAAAAAGAGAGTTTCATACCAAACATTTCCAAGTTGAAGAAAATAATGGGTTTAAGCCAAAGAATTTTCTAATTAAAGGAGTTAAAATTTTACAAGCAAGATGAAGGATTTTTGGAAGCTTATTATACAAGATTTTCCAAAAATAAGGAAGAGGAATTTTATAGTAAAATTGGTAAACAAACCGATTACGAACGGTAACCGGATATTATATCCGAGTTACAAACCTTAAGGATAACCAAGGGTTGACAAAAGGTTGACCCAAGGTTAATTAAGGTTAATCTTAAGGGTTACCCAACATAACCCTAAGGGATACCCACATGTATATTGGGCTAAGATTTAATGGGCTAAAGGAAATAACCTAATAACAAGAATGTATGAGCAAAGCCCAATAAGAGATCAAGGCTCTAACTAAAAAGGTTACCCAATGTAACCTCATAAGGATTTATCAAAGTCCAATAAAGAATGGGGATTTAAGTGGCCAAGATGGATATCATGTATAGGGGACATACAACCAAAAGTAAATGTGAGTGTTGGTAGGTCACCAACACCTTACGAAAGGATCCTGATCCTATATTTTTGGTATATCAGGAAAGTGAATTGCCGTTGCCGACAATTTAAGGAACGCGATTCTAAAGATACGACACTAGAGGTAAGTACAAACCTCACCTGCAGTATGAAAACTAGTAAATTATGTTCAAGAATGTGGTTTTTAAATATGCTGCAATATGTTGTGTGCTATATCTATGAAATGCCATGTTTTATGAAAAGTGCTATTTTTGCGAAATGCCATGTTTATAAAAGGTGCTATTTTCGTAAAATGCTATATTTATAAAAAGTGCTATTTTTGCAAAAGATTATAAAAGTGCTATATTTGCAAAATGTCATGTTTATAAAAATGTCATGTTTGCAAATGCCATGAATGAAAAGAATGTCATGCCATGTTATGAATGAGATAAGAAGTGTGTTATCATATAGTGACATCATAAGATATGTTCACTAAAGATAAATAACATGGTAAGAAATCACAAGTAAAGTGTCGTACCAACCTCGCCAAAGGTGAAGGAATTTTATGTTAAAATTACGGATTCGCCCTCTCGTTGATGTAAGAGGGTGTAATCACTTATGTTTTCCTGGAGCAGTTAGGGACTTGCAATCCCAGCTAACTGTATCTAGAGGCGCGCTATATGTTAAGGGTACGTACACTAAGGGGCCCATAAGAAAGATAAGAAAGTTAAAGAAATGCATAAATGGAACATAAATGGTTCACGCATATGCATATGATGATGAATGTTTTCATGATGTTTTAAATGTTTTGTGAGATTATGTTTGTGCTTACTGGGCGAAAGCTCATCAAGTTATATTTCATACTGTAGGTAAGAAACCCGCAGCTTAATGTTGGGTATTGTTGGAGCGGTGTGGCGGCAGACGAAGGCGGTATGGATACCACTACGCATGGTTTCCGCAAATCTTTTGATAAGTAAAGAAGTTTGTATATAAGCATGTATGATAAAGACAAATTATGCTTTATGGTATTTTGGAACCAAAGATCTTAAGTAACGTTTACTTAAGTAGTAATGATGTATTACTAAAGACAAATGTTTTATAAGTACGTTTCAAAAAAAAAATATCCCTAATTTTTAAGTAAGTAAGTAAGTGTGTAAGGCGTGACGGCCCTACGTAGTAAGGGGGCGTCACAGTGACCATGTCTTTATCAAAGTAGCCCCAATGAAAGGAGTAATGAGGCCGTTTGGCGAGAAAGGGAAGCTTAGTCCCCATTATGTAGAACCTTATGAGATTACCAAGCGAGTTGGTAAGGTGGATTATGAGTTGAACTTGCCGGAGTAGATGTCAGCCATTCACAACATTTTTCATATATTGATGTTAAAGAAGTATGTGTCGGATCCCGATCATGTGATCAAGCTGCTGACGATACAGCTCAAGAAGATTTGAGCTATGAGGAGATACCTATAGAGATTTTGGATAGAGAAGTGCGAGAGTGAAAGAACAAAAAGATCGCATTGGTAAAAGTGCTATGGCGTAACCTTCATGTCGAGGAGGTGACATGGGCACACGAGGATAATAAAGAACTAAATATCTTGAGCTATTCTAAGTTTCGATGATGAGACTTTCATAAGTTAGGGGGAATTGTAACACCCTATTTTCTACTTAATAGTAAATAGAGGATTTAAGTGATGATATATGATGTCATGATAATTATTACTAACGTACTTTAGTATTGTTACTGACAACGACAATGGACTTGATGTGCTATAGGGCTCATGCCAATTATGTGAATATTATGGCTATTAATAAGTTATTTACGTTACAGTATATTTTGTTTTTCTCCCTTTTCTTTTCTTAGTTAAATTACCCGTTTATAAAAATAGAGGTTATTATGTTTCTGCATATTACACAACTTGTATATAATATATTATTTTATATTTATATTTACGTTTTGATAACTGCAACTTATATTACATACTATATATATGTATAAATGTACATACATATAATAGCATCGACATTAGCAATATCCTGTTAATGCGTTGAACTTATTGGAATGAAGGAAAGAAAAGAAAAAAAAATGCTTTTTTAGTTTTTTTTTTCCTTTCAATTTGACCTTGCGGGTGGGAGTGTGACTATATATATGTACTCTTCTCTTGTAACACTCATTCAACACAGTCCTTACGCAGCCTTCTCATTCCTCTCTTCTTTATCCTATATGCATATATGTTTGTTTCTCATATCTCACGTTCGATTTATTTATCATTTATGTGTAATGCTCCGACCACCCACATAGGACCGACCACGCGAATGGGAGTCGCTACATTACTTACTTAATTTAAACTTACCCATTTCTAGAGTAAAATTTTTTTTTATACATAAAACATAACTTAAACTTATTTCCATACATAAACTTAACTCATTCATATGTACTCACCCGAGTACCGAGCTTTCATATTTCATTCGAAAGCTATCATACATAAACCGTAAACCGTGGACCAGACCTGACCTAATGCGGATCGGTACAACACGAGGCAACTCACTTGCCATACATACTTAACTTATCCTTATCCATACCATCATCACATATCATAAACATACATAACATAAACATACATACATAACATAAACTTAATTTTCCAAAACCCGTGGCGGTGTCCATCCCACATTTCACAGTCCGCAACGCCCTCTCCACAGTCTTTCATCGAGTATTGCCGTTAGGTGGCTTACCTACAGCATGAACGTAAGTAATGAGCTAATGCCCAATAAGTACAATATTCAATCCGCAAAACATTGTTAAGTGCAAAAATGCATGAACCGATTATGATTTCGTAATTTAACTTAGTTCTGTTTCCTTACATTTCACAGTCCGCAACGCCCTCTCCACAGTCTTTCATCGAGTATTGCCGTTAGGTGGCTTACCTACAGCATGAACGTAAGTAATGAGCTAATGCCCAATAAGTACAATATTCAATCCGCAAAACATTGTTAAGTGCAAAAATGCATGAACCGATTATGATTTCTAATGAATCAATTATGATTTCGTAATTTAACTTAGTTCTGTTTCCCTACATACAATGCGTGCACATACTGTGGTACATAGCCATGGAATGGTTGAAGGCAGCCAGTCAATTCCAACTCAAACCATAAAACAAACCGTTTAACATGGAGTAGTTGAGGCAGCCAGTCCAATCCAACTCAAACCATGAAATATACCGTTTAAACCCGCCCTTGTGGCAAGTCAGTACGACACAACAATCTTAACTTGTCTTATCTCATATCTTAAAAACTTATTCTTACTATGTGATTCAATATCAGTGAACATGCTTCATGATATCACGATATCAAAACATAAAACATAACATAATATTATTCATAAAATAAAACATCATAACATAATACATCGTAACATAACATACTACATCATACCATAACATACTATAACATACTACATCGTAACATGACATATTACATCGTACCATAATATACCATAACATACTACATCGTAACATGACATATTACATCATACCATAACATACCATAACATACTACATCGTAACATATCATATTACATCGTAACATAAAACATCATAACATACCATATTTGTAAATCATGTAAACCAATTCATGATTTCTTAAATAAAAACATGTTATGTAACAAAAACGTTTTGTTCATGCTGTAGGCGGAGTTGTACTTACCTTTCGTCTTACGCTCTTGATTTATCGTCTCATCATGGCACGACAATAGTTCCTACTCCTGTTTCCAAACAGGGTGTAAGATAAGAATCATTTACATTCTATCTTACCATAAATCATAATTATTAAATGTTGGTATCCCAACTAACAACCATGAGTAATCCTAGTCATAAACAGACATAAACAGTAACTAGCTAGGTTATTAATCTTACTAAAGCCTTATCACTTATAGAGCAGCACCCTACTAGATTACTATTAGTAACCATAGGGTAAGGCCTAACCTAATAACTCGGTATCCTAACCGGTTACTATAGGTTATCTTTTATAAACACCGTATTTTTAAACAACCATAACTTATAAGTAAAGACAGTTAAAAACTATCAAACTTAGAAAACATATTCTTAAAAACAATTTCTTAACTTAAATGTTAGTGCATGTGCAAGTATTTCTTGCTTTTACACTATCCTTTGAAAAACATGTGCATGAACTTCCTATTTTCTGCACAGTCCCGAAAAATCAGGTTTTACTTAAAAATCAAGACATGAACTCTAGATTATAACCTTATTCTGAGAGTGGAACTTATAAAACCAATTATAAGTTCAATCGCCAATTATGATTGATTTAATAAAAATCCGGCAGCATAATGGCTTATTTTCCTTAATACCCAAAATTTAAACCTGCAATAAAAACTATTTTATAGAGAGTTTTGGCACACCATAACTGTAAGATGTACCATCCATAACACATTTATCATAAAAACATACAACATATCTCATTCTAATTCAATTTCACTTAATTAACTTGAACATCAAATATATAAACATATATATTTTGATATTCAATTCAAAACATATAAATAGGCATGTAATCAATTCAATAAATGACTTAAAGTAGTCAAAATTACTACCTAGATCGTTCGACGATGTTCAGGTGAGTAAAACAATTCCTACTGGCATTCAAAACTCTTTTTAATTTCGAGTGACTAAACTTTTAATCGTCATTCTTAACCTTTGAGATTTCATCTCGCAAATCCGAGGTTATAAACATGTCTGGAACGTCAAAAATAGGCTGGAAATGTGATCTTCAAAAATTCGTCGACGGTTGACCGGCGTTGACCAACTTTGACCGGCATTGACCGGCGGTAAAAGGGACAAAGATGGGCACCGCTTCGAAGATTCGACGAGAGGAACCCATTTCTGGTGTCCACTTCTTCAAACGGCGTTCGGTTTTCTCTAAAAAGTAAGAAAACGAACTAGAAGACGGCGGCGGATGGGGAAAATTTCCGGAGACGATCGGAGTGGTGATGGACTGGGCTTTGTTCCTCTCGACGAGTGGAACTCAACGAAACCAACGGCTCACAAAATAGAGGTCGGATTGCACCCAAAATCATGCTTGAAAGTTTATGTGACCGAAACTTTCCTAGCATTTTTCCGGCGAACGGCGGCTAGTGACGCGGCCAAACTCTGGCTATTGGACACTCGGGTGATGGCCTGCAAGGTTCACCGGCTCGTGCAGCAGTGGCTGGCCAGAGACGAGACCTCCAACGATGGCAGCTGTGCGCAATGCCCATGGAGAAAGAACGGGAAAAAAGGGAGAAAAACGTGAAGAGGAAGGGAAAAATGTTGGCTGAAGTTGGCTTCTGCTTTTTCCCTTAATTAATCTCTTTTTTCTGACTTCCTTCACAAGCCAACCGGACGTGAAATAGAGAGAGAGAGAGAGAGAAAGACGTGAAGGAGAAGGAAAGAGAAATGGTTGACTGCTGTTTATCCTCTTCCTTTCCTTATTTATTCTCTTTTCTTTTCTTTTCCTTATACGTGTGGGTTGACCAATTCTTGACCACACATATTATATACATAAATACATTACTCATATTTCTTTTTTCTTTTTTTCCTCCTTGTACGTGTGGACTAAACACACACACACACATTTAATTCTTTCTTTAAATTTGCAATTTAACCCCTCCAAAGAGAAGTAATTTCCCACAAATCTATACAAGGTGACAAGCAAGGGAGGCTTGCTTGGTGGGCAAGTTAAATTCAATGGTCAACTTTGACCGGAATAAAAATCAAAATTCCTATTTTACCCATTTTTCTCAAAAAGGCCTTATATTTGCCAAAGCAACTATTTTTGAGTCATGTAGCTAATTAAACGAGAACTCAAACATATACTGATATTTAACTCAGATCATGAGTTTCATATCGTCATACATAATTAAATCTTAATTTTCCTTATCTCAAAGGAAATCATAGGTTGATCGAAATTTCGGGTTTTTACACTATGGCGCCCATAAATTCACTCTTTGAATTCCTAAATACTATATAACAAGGTTTCAAGAATCAAAGATAAGCTTTGAAACCCTAACTATTTCTATGTAAATAGTTTCTAATTTCTATTTTCATAGAATCTAGCAGAATATTTTATAGATGGTTTCATCTCTTTTATGTTGGATTTCTATGATTGTTTTATGTATTTTATGAACGATTTATTTGATTGAAACTAATTTGAATTATTAGTATGATTTGATCAACTTCTCATTTAAAACCTAGAATTTATAAATCATGAATTTGGTATACTCTTAATGTCAAATTCTTATGGATGTATTTTATTATTATTTATCATCATGTTAATCATGAGTTCATGGTTTAATTGGAATTTTTAAGGTGATGGATACATTAGACCTATTTTCATGCGAACTCTTAATAGCCCGTGAAACTTACTTTCAACTCTGTTATATATTTTATATATTTTTCTCATATTTTTCATAAATACTAGACATCTTAAGCTTTCATTTGGCTTTCAAATTGCTTAAATTGGATTTGGAAGCATGAGTTTTGGAAGTTGGACTAGAAAACTACCAGTTTTGCATGGACCAGAAATTTTGAGTAGATTCTGATAACTTTTTCATCATACAAATTATTCTTAAAATATGCATATTTTATATCTATCTCTTTGTCTTCGAGTCTAATATCTAATATCATTATTTTGACTTATTTGGAATTTAAAATGAATTTAGAATGAATATTTTCTGAGTTAAGGTCATTTTACCACCTTACGATGTTGCTTTTCGAATTTGGAATGTAACTTTTTCATGCTATTCAATGTTATATGAGATGAATGGGAGTTAGACAAATGCAATAGGATGATTTAGTTGTTCTTTTACTATACTTAGTAATTTTATATTGAATAAAAATGTTTGGCTTGAACTTTCAAAGTGGCAAGCACACCAAGGACCGGAATCGTCATGTCACTTGCTGTTGGAAGTTGAATAAGTTTAGAAGTCAAGTAAGTATATCTCTCATCTACAATATGATTGTTTCACCAAAAAAAAAAGGGTCAAAAATGATGGTTTATATTATAAGATGTTATAAGATGATGATGTTTAATAATGAGGGAAATGATGGAAGATGATGGTGTATTATTATTATTTTATTTTACCTCATTATTCAATGGAAGTCTTTTTGTTAAAGCTTATTTATGTATATATTATTATTGATGTCACTAATACAAAAAGAGGATACCACAACCGTTTTTAACCGTCATGGTATCTTTTCTATGACGATTTTCTAACTGTCATGTTATTCAGGATCGTGGAATCTATTTGGATTCCATGATAGTTTTTTTACTGTCTTGAAATGGACAAAACTGGTGTCAAATGGTGGGTAAACAGTAACTTTCTACGGTGGTTTAAAAAAAAACGGACCTACCACGATGGTTTTTTCAAAAAATGGTCGTGATAGGTTAACCTACCACGACGGTTTTCATAAAAAACCGTCCTTGTAACGACCCGCCTAGTACAGGCCGTTACCATACATACGTACATACAATCATGAATAACTTATACGAACTTACTTACCTAATACGTGAAACACAGGGGAATTTTTTTTTATAAGGCGTATATACAAATACGAAAACATAAAATATGAACAATAATATTAATTGTGCGTACGAGCATACTACTAAATAGCAGTCATTAAACATCTCAAAATATTCATATAAACTTCGAAACGCGTAACGGTTTCCGTTTCCCACTATTCACAGTGCCCGACCACGCGACTCCACCTTATACCATCAACTGCTGGCAGGTTGTTTACCTACAGCACAAACTTAAAACAATGAGCTTTCGCTCAGCAAGTACAACTCCTATTCCGCGACACATAACTTTACATCTTATTCCATCCATAACACATTGATACATATAGCATGCATGAACCAATTATGTTCGTATTATGCTTCCTTAATTCATTATTTCTTATTCTACTTAGGGGCCCTTAACATGAGTGTTCGTACTGGCGCGTAATTATGGATTGGTTGGGGCGGCCAGTCCAAGTCCAACTCAATCCACAGTCCAATCCGACCTGGTGCGGGTGATACGACACAGGCGACTTGTCGCCTTTCTCTACTTTCCATCTTGTTATTCTTAAACTCCTTATTCTTAATTCCATTAGTGAGCATACAATCCGATGTCACTTACTCATGCTTCATAATCTCAGCATACTCTTAGTTTAACATACATTGCTTACATAGCACATTTCATAACATAAATTTGTCATATATATATATATAGCATGGCATCCAATCATAACACATAATACATAGTATACCAATTATATCTAGGTAAGTATACAACTAATAGCCTATGCTGTAGGCGGCATTGTACTTATCTTGTCTATGCCTGACGTTATGCTATTCCACCTTGGGGCTCAGCTGCAGGTTACTTCCTGCTTAATCAAATGACTAGGTAAGATTTCTAGCCTATGACCATAATATGTTGGTTATCCACCAACATTTATGCAATGATTTGGTTATATATCCCCTATCTTAAAATACGTTATATGGGGTTACTTCAAGTAACCCTATCGCATTGGGTTATACTTCATAACCCTATAAAATCGTATATCTTAACTTAGTAGGTTACGTTAGATAACCTTTCCTGCTACACCTTTATCCCATAACCTAATGGGTTTTACCAACCCATTAGATAATTTGTCTTAAGTCTTACTAGGTTAACCAATGTTAACCTCTAAGGTTACTAAAGTCAACCCTCTTCGGGTCAACCTCGGGCTTTGGAGCTAAGCCCGGTAACTTGGGTATAATTTCCCGGTTACCATCCGTCTTTGCTTGTTTTAACAACCAACTATAAAAATTCCTTTTCTTTATTTTTGATAAAGTTTGGCACTTAAGCCTAACACCTCTTTAATTTCTTTCTAAAATTGCTTGATTCTTGAAACATGATTTTATAAAATATTTGAGGGTTGGAAACTGCCTTTGGAACAGTTTCCATATTCAAAACAGTGTTTTTAGACAGAAAAACAGTTTTCCTAAACTGGTTCTAGAAAATCCTGTGCAGGAATTTCTTGCTCCCTGCACAGTTTTCAGAAATCAGATTATATTTAAAAACCCTTTTAGAATAAGAAAAAGTTATCTTCATGAAAGTTCTAGCTCTCGAAGAGTTCTAAAACTTTTGTATTTTACGAAAAATCTAATTCTGCTTAGATTCATACCAGTTTTAATTTGAAACTCGCTGAACGTGTAGACTAGGTCTTGGCAGACCAGTCTCGGTTTTCTATAAAAACGGAGGCCATTGGAGCCTCATTTTGGGAAGCGGTTCATGATGACCCCCTAGGAAAAATCCTGTTCTACAACTTTCGTGTTTTACATTTTACCCCATTCGGCCTCTAAAGGCCCGAAATTACCACTTTTCTGAAAACTGTCCAGTTTGGAACCCGAACTGGCAGCTTTGTTTATTAAAACCAGTTTACGTCCTAATTCGCGGATTCTACCTCGACCGACCACTTCGGGAGCTTACTTGTCAAATATGTAGCATTTCTAACGTCCCGCATGTCTTAACATGCTAACCCAACGTATCCATGCAGCCCTTGAAATCCGAACACCCTAAACCTAGGGTTGCATGGTCTAAGCTTAGCACATATCATTCCATGCATACAACATCATACCAAAACAAATCCTAAATACATTCACATGCTTGTTCACACCATTGGGGATATATAACCTCATGTAAATAATCTAGCATGCAATCGTAGTATACAAATCAAACATAAGCACATTAATTGACATAAATAAACCAAACCACCCTTAAGCAACCTAATCAAGCACTAAAGCTACTAATGGGCAAGAAATTAAAGTTTGAGCTTATGCTCTTACAAACTTGCTTGAAATATATTTAAATCTCAATTTAAAAACTTGAATGAACTTAGGGTTAGGGTTTTTGAAAAATGCCTTGAATAGGTAGGGATTGGCTTTGGGGTTTGAACCGAAAACTCCTTATCTCCCTCTTGCTCCTACGACAGTTTCCACATACCAAAGTGGCACCAAAGCTTGCTTTTTGAACTCAAAATTGTTCCCCACCTATGGTTCGGCCACACCAAGGGGTTGCACCCAAAAATTTAAATTTTTCTTCCCCTTTTTCCCACTAAACCCGTGGGCTGCACCAAGGAAGAAATTGACTGTAAAAATTTGCTTCAAACTTGTTTTTCTTGCTTGCTCACTTAAACCCGAATTCTCCCTAACTTTTTCCTAGAAAATTTTGGTTTTCTCTCTTGCTCCCCTGCACTCTAACCCACGGCAACAGCCAAGAAAATGGGCTGGAAAATTTTTTTAACTTTCCTTCTTGGTTTCCTAGAGCAAAACCGAACACACCCTAGGGTTGGCTCAAGAAAAATTTTTGGTTTCCTTCCTCTCTCTCTCACTCGGATTTTCTAGAGGAAAATTGCAAGAGTTTAGCTAAGTTTTTCAATAAAAATGAATAGAGCTCTCCCCTATTTATAGACAATGGGAGACTTTTGAAAATTAGATTTTGACCCCAAAATTTTTACAAAATCATGCAATTTGCATGCTAGGTAGCCGGTTGCTTCCTTAATGGCCAAGCAAAAATTTTCTAGAACAAGGGACATGTGTCTTGCATGGATTAGCTCACAAAAAAGATCATGATGTCATAATTTTAAAAAGTGATGATGTCATAAATAATAAAGCCTTGTTTGGCTACTTTTTGAAAAGCAGTCTAATTTTAAACTTAACACAGATAAATCCAATACAGTGTTTTACTAACACACAGTACTAATATTTTATACTGCAGTAAAAATTTTATCTGTAAAAAATCGGGCTGAAAAAAATTTTAAATAATTCTAGGAGGAAGTTGAATTTTTTGTATTTTAGATAAATAACCAAATATCTAGAATTAGAAAATCTAGATATAAGTCGGTTTAGTTAGTTTTGCTTTCTTTTGTTATTGTTTAGTTCGAATATCAGAAGGTTGAGATTTTCTTGCTTGACATTTGGCTATTTTTTTGTATGTATTAATTATCATTTGAGATAATGAGAGATAATTTTTCTCATCTACTGCTGCGTAAATGGCATCAGAGCCAAGTTGTTCTTAGTTTGGCATTATGGTGAAAACAGCTTTCACCAGTGAGAGGAGTGTCACAATGGCAGGTACTACTTTTGAAAGTGTCTCTGTCAATATTGTAAATAGTAATGGATTTCATCATCCATCTCTCCAGTTGACTATTCAAAAACTGAATGGCAAAAATTATTTAGAATGGCAGAGGACATCTCAGTCATCTGACAGGCAAGATCAAGAAACCCACTTATGATAATCCTTCTTTGGAAGACCTGCTTATTTCTTCCAACTGCCAAAATGTGACGCCCCCTTACTACGTAGGGCCGTCACGTCTTACTTACTTACTTAACTTTACTTGAAAACTAGGAATATTTTTTTTTTTTGAAACATACTTATAAAAACGTTTGTCTTAGTAATATATCATTACTACTTAAGTAAACGTTACTTAAGGTCTTTAGTTCCAAAATACCATAAAGCATAATTTGTCTTGATCATACATGCTTAGATACAAAACTTCTTAACTCAAAAATCGGTTGTGGAAACTATGCGTAGTGGTATCCATACCGCCTTCGTCCGCCGCCACACCGCTCCAACAATGCCCAGCATTAAGCTGCGGGTTTCTTACCTACAGTATGAAATATAACTGAATGAGCTTTCGCCCAGTAAGCACAAACATAATCTCACAAAACATTAAAACATCTTGAAAACATTCATCATCATATGCATATGCGTGGACCATTTATGTTCCATTTATGCATTTCTTTTAACTTACTTATCTCCCTTATGGGCCCCATAGTGTACGTACCATCGCGCCTCCAGGTTACAGATAGGGGTTGCAAGGTCCTAACTGCTCTGGGAACATTGGGTGATTACACCCTCCCGTATCAACGAGAGGGTGAATCCTTTACTTTAACATGAAAATCCTCCACCTTGTGGGAGGTCGGTACGACACTTTACTTGTGATTTCTTACCATATTATTTATCCTTAGTGAACATACCTTATGATGTCACTATATGATAACATACTTTTTATCTCATTAATAACATGGCATGACATTCTTTTCATTCATGGCATTTGCAAACATGACATTTTTATAAACATAACATTTTGCAAATACAGCACTTTTATAATCTTTTGCAAAAATAGCACTTTTTATAAATATAGCATTTTGCAAAAATAGCACTTTTCATAAAACATGGCATTTCATAGATATAGCACACAACATATTGCAGCATATTTGAAAACCACATACTTGAACATAATTTACTAGTTTTCATACTGCAGGTGAGGTTTGTACTTACCTCTAGTGCCGTATCCTTAAAATTGCGTTCCTTAAATTTGTCGGCAACGGCAATTCACTTTCCTGACATACCAAAAATATAGGATCAGGATCCTTTCGTAAGGTGTTGGTGACCTACCAACACTCACATCTACTTTTGGTTGTATGTCCCCTATACATGATATTCATCTTGGCCACTTTAATCCCCATTATTTATCGAACTTCGATTAATCCTTATGAGGTTACATTGGGTAACCTTTTTGGTTAGAGCCTTGTTCAATATTGGGCTTTGCTCATACATCCTTGTTATTGGGTTATTTCCATTAACCTTTAAATCTTAGCCCAATTATATATGTGGGTATCCCTTAGGGTTATATTGGGTAACCCTTAAGGTTAACCTTATTTAACCTTGGATCAACCTTTAGTCAACCCTTGGTTATCCTTGGGTTTGTAACTCGGATATAATATCCGGTTACCGTTTGTAATCGGCTTGTTTACCAATTTTACTATAAAATTCCTCTTCCTTATATTTTGGAAAATCTTGTGTAATTAGCTTCCAAAAATCCTTCATCTTGCTTGTAAAATTTTAACTCCTTTAATTTGAAAATACCTTGGTTAAATTTCATTATTTTCTTTAACTTGTAAATTCTTGGTTGAAACCCTCTTTTTCTTTACTTTGTGGAAAAATGTGAATTTCAAATCCGAGCCCTTAAAATTCATGGTTTTCGAAACGAATCTTTAATAAAATCATTTGGGGTCGGAAACCGCCTTTGGAATGGTTCCCGAAGCTAAAATAACCATTTAAGAACACTTCACAATTTTTCTAGAAAAATATTTTCGTGAAACTCATGTGCAAGATTTCGGGCTCCCTGCACACCTTCCATAAATCACACCCAGTTTAAAAATCGGCTTGGAATTTGAAAAACTCGTCTTCACGAAAGTTGTAGCTATCAAAAAATACTAAAATTTTCGTGTTTTGCACAAAATCCAGTTCGGTCTAGATTAGTACCAGTTTTTATTTGAAAACGGGTTAATTCTGAAAAACTGGGTAAAGGACGTCCCAAGGCTCAGCCACGGGTTTTGGGTAAAACGGAGGCCGTTGGAGCCTTATTTCGAGATTCTGCTCACGCTGTCCTCTAGGAAAAGTTGTTCCGAATAACTTTCATGATTTGAGTTTTACCTTATTCGGCCTCTAAGGGCCTTGAAATTACCCTTTCCCGAAATTGGCTAGATTCGAATCCGAATTGGCAGTTTCGGTTCCTCATTTCGGTTTACGTCCTATTCGTGGAATCTATCTCGACCGATCACATCAGGAGCTTAGACAACATCAAGCAGCGCTTCTAATGTCCCATTGACACCCATAAATCCATCTCATTCAACTCATGCAACCCAAATCCGAAAATTTAAAAACCTAGGTTGCTTGGCTCTAACTCATGCATCAACACATACAAGCATCACAAAATCCATCCCTAATCTAGCATGCTCTCATGGCTGCCAAGGGCAGATTTTGGCCTCATCTTATGGGACATACAACCTAATTTCTAGCATGAAAAATCCATCATTTTCAAGCACAAATTTTGAAAGCAAATAAGCATCAAAAATCAGCCAACCAAACCCTAACCTTATCAAGCACACACACCAACAATGAGGGCAGAAATTTAAAGTGGACTTATGTCCTTATAAACCACTTGAATCAACATCAAAAATACTCAAATAAGACTTGATTTCAAGGTGGTTTAAGAGATTTACCTCAAACCCAAGTTAGGGTTTTGAAATCCCAAAATCTTCCTTCCTTCCTTCTAGCCTCCTAGTCCCATGGTTTTGTCAAGGAAATGGCATCCAAAAATTATTTTTTTGTTAGCTCTATTGCTCTACCAAAACCGACCCTTAATCAAGAGAAAATCCAAGTTTTTCTTACCTCTTTCTCTCTTGCTTGGTTCGGCTACTTGCTTGGAGAATCACCAAAAATTTTCTCAAGCTCTCCTTGCTCTTGGTTGCTCACGGTTTTGGTACAAAAGAAATGAGATCAAGAGATTTTTTTGTTAGCTTTTTCTCATCTCCAAACCGAGCATTATCAAGGAAGAAATCCAGAAATTTTTTCAAGATCCACTTACCTCTTTTTCTCTTGCTCTTGGTCGGCACTCACTCCAAGCACACAAGGAAAAACTCAAGCTTTCTCTAGCTCTCTCACGCTTTGTGCTGAAAAAAATTCTGAAGAGGAGTGTAGGAGTTGGCTGCCTTGAGAAGGGAAATGGAAGAGGTTGCTTGCCTCAAAACAAGGCTTTATGTCTTGTCATTTCTCTTTTCTTGGTTGCAGCCGAATCTAAGGGGCTTAAGGGAGCATGGGCTGCTGAAAATTGGAGAGAAATGAGGGACATGTAGCAGCCCTTGGTGGAGTGAAATAGAGAGGTTGCTTGTCCTTAATTTAAGGCTTTAGTCTTGTCTTGCTTTTCCTTTATTTGCAGCCGAATCCAATGAGGGCTGAAGGGGGTTGTGCAGCCAGATTTGAAGAGGAAAGACAAGGGTTTTAGTTCATTATTTTAAGCAAGAAGTGACTAGAGGATTGATGGACAAAAGTGGTTCAACTTTTTCCTTGATTTATGGCTTTATGTCTAGTCTTGTTCCCATTGAATTTTCTTTCCTTGCTTGACCATTGCTGCTGCCGACCAAAGGGAGAGGAGTTGGCTGCCACTAGCTTGCTTTGGCTAGTAAAAAGGTGAGTCATAGGCATGGTGTTGTTGTCTTTTGCTTAGTTGGACTTGAAAGGTCATCTAGTTACTCAAACTAAACCAATTCCTTTCTTTTCTTTCTAGTTGGCCGAACATGGGAGTGGGGGCTTGATGGCTGCCGGATTCCAAGGGGTAATGGCATGGGTTTGACTCAATTTTTTTAAACAAAAAGTGACTAGAGGATGGGAGACTTGTGATGGACAAAAGTTGGTGCACCTTTCTCCTTAATTTAAGGCTTTCCCATTTTTTTTCTTTTCCTTTTTGTCTCCCATGTATGGTAAAATCCACATGATGCAACTTTGAGTTAGTGGGGGGTGATGTCAAGGGTTGATGTCATCTTCCACTAGTTCTTCCAAGGCCTTGTTTGGCCATTTCGTTCTTTCACAGCTCCTTTCGCGCTCTACAGTTATTTCCAACACTGTGATGAGCATTCTTATTTTATATTGTGACGCCCCCTTACTGCGTAGGGCCGTCACGCCTTACTTACTTACTTGAAAATTAGGGATATCTTTTTTTTTTTTGGTTTTTTTTTTTTTTGAAACTTACTTATAAAACATTTGTCCTTAGTAATACGTCATTACTACTTAAGTAAACGTTACTTAAGATCTTTAGTTCCAAAATACCATGATACATAACTTGTCTTCATCATGTATATATTTATATATACAAAACTTCTTTACTTATCAAAAGATTTGCGGAAACTATGCGTAATGGTATCCATACCGCCTTCGTCCGCCGCCACATCGGTCCAACAATGCCCAGCATTAAGCTGCGGGTTTCTTACCTACAGTATGAAATATAACTTGATGAGCTTTCGCCCAGTAAGCACAAACATAATCTCACAAAACATTTAAAACATCATGAAAACATTCATCATCATATGCATATGCGTGAACCATTTATGTTCCATTTATGCATTTCTTTTAACTTTCTTTTCTTTCTTATGGGCCCTTTAGTGTACGTACCCTTATCATATAGCGCGCCTCTAGATACAGTTAGATGGGTTTGCAAGTCCCTAACTGCTCCAGGAAAACATAAGTGATTACACCCTCTTACATCAACGAGAGGGTGAATCCATAACTTTAACATAAAAATCCTCCACCTTGGGGAGGTTGGTACGACACTTTACTTGTGATTTCTTACCATGTTATTTATCTTTAGTGAACATACCTTATGATGTCACTATATGATAACTTACTTTTTATCTCATTCATAACATGGCATGGCATTCTTTTCATTCATAGCATTTGCAAACATGGCATCTTTATAAACATGAAATTTTGCAAATATAGCACTTTTATAATCTTTTGCAAAAATAGCACTTTTTATAAACACAGCATTTTACGAAAATAGCACCTTTTATAAACATGGCATTTCGTAAAAATAGCACTTTTCATAAAACATGGCATTTCATAGATATAGCACACAACATATTGCAGCATATTTGAAAACCACATACTTGAACATAATTTACTAGTTTTCATACTGCAGGTGAGGTTTGTACTTACCTCTAGTGCCGTATCCTTAGAATCGCGTTCCTTAAATTAGTCGACAACGGCAATTCACTTTCCTGATATACCAAAAATATAGGATCAGGATCCTTTCGTAAGGTGTTGGTGACCTACCAACACTCACATTTACTTTTGGTTGTATGTCTCCTATACATGATATCTATCTTGGCCACTTTAATCCTCATTCTTTATTGAACTTCGATAAATCCTTATGAGGTTACATTGGGTAACCTTTTTAGTTAGAGCCTTGTTCTCTTATTGGGCTTTGCTCATACATTCTTGTTATTGGGTTATTTCCATTAACCCTTTAATTCTTAGCCCAAATATACATGTGGGTATCCCTCAGGGTTATATTAGGTAACCCTTAAGGTTAACCTTAATTAACCTTGGGTCAACCTTTTTGTCAACCCTTGGTTATCCTTGGGTTTGTAACTCGGATATAATATCCGGTTACCGTTCGTATTCGGCTTGCTTACCACTTTTATTTTAAAATTCCTCTTCCTTATCTTTGGAAAATCTTGTGTATTTTAACTTCCAAAAATCCTTCATTCTTCTTATAAAAATTCTAACTCCTTTAATTAGAAATTACCTTGGTTAAATCTCCTTATTTTCTTTAACTTGGAAATGTTTGGTATGAAACTCTCTTTTTCTTTACTTTGTGGAAAAATATGAATTTCAAACCCGAGCCCTTAAAATCCATGGTTTTCGAAATAAATCTTTTATAAAATCATTTGGGGTCGGAAACCACCTTTGGAACGGTTTCCGAAGCTAAAATGACCATTTAGGAACACTTCACAATTTTTCTAGAAATTATTTTTGTGAAACTCATTTGCAAGATTTCAGACTTTCTGCGCGTCTCTTACAAAACGCGTCCAGTTTAAAAATCGGCTTGGAATTTGAAAAACTTGTCTTCATGAAAGTTGTAGCTATCGAAAAATGCTAAAACTTTCGTGTTTTTCACAAAATCCATTTCGGCCTAGATCAGTACCAGTTTTTATTTGAAAACGGGTTAACTCTGAAAAACTGGGTGGAGAACGTCCCAGGGTTCAGCCACGGGTTTCGGGTAAAACGGAGGCCGTTGGAGCCTTATTTCGAGATTCTATCCACGCTATCCTCTAGGAAAAGTTTTTCCGAACAACTTTCGTGTTTTGAGTTTTAACTCATTCGGCCTTTAAGGGCCTTGAAATTATCCTTTTCCGAAACTGGCCAGATTCGAATCCGAATTGGCAGTTTCGGTTCCTCTATTCGATTTACGTCCTATTCGCGGAATCTATCTCGACCGATCACATCGGGAGCTTAGACAACATCAAGCAGCGGTTCTAACGTCCCATTGCAACCCATAAATCCATCTCATTCTACTCATGCAACCCCAAATCCGAAAATTAAAAGACTAGGGTTACTTGGTTCTAACTCATGCATCATCACATACCATCAACACAAAATCCATCCCTAATCTAGCATGCTCTCATGGCTGCCAAGGGCAGATTTTTTTTGGCCTTATCTTAAGGGACATACAACCTAATTTCTAGCATGAAAAATCCATCATTTTCAAGCATAAATTTTAAAGCAATCAAGCATTAAAAATCAGCCAACCAACCCCTAATCTTATCAAGCACACACACACACCATAAATGAGGGTAGAAATTAAGGTGGACTTATGTCCTTATAAACCACTTGAATCAACATCAAAAACACTTAAATAAAGCTTAGATTCAATGTGGTTTAAGAGATTTTACCTCAACCCAACTTAGGGTTTTGAAAATCCAAAGATTTCCTTCCTTCCTTGGCTTGCTCTTAGCCCACGGTTTCTTCCAAAAAAATGCATCCAAAATTTTTTTGTTAGCTCTTCTTGCTTCTAACCAAAAACCGAAAATCTCAAGGAGAATAACCAAGTTTTTCTTACCTTTTCTCCTCCTCCTCTTGCTCGGTTTCCTTCCCAAAAGCTCACCAAAAATTTCTCAACTCTTTCCTTGTTGGTGGCTCACGGTCTTGCACAAGAAAGTGAGATCCAAGAGATTTTTCTTTGTTAGCCTTTTCTCATCTCCAAACCGAGCATTATTAAGGAAGGAATCCAGAAATTTTTCAAGATCTACTTACCTCTTTTTCCTCTTGCTCTTGGTCGGCCACTCACTCCAAGATCCACAAGAATTTTTCCAATCTTTCTCTAGCACTCTCCCTTGTAAAAACCGAAACCCTTGAGATAGGAAAAACTCAAAATTTATCTTTGCTCTCACTC
>CM046375.1:6236371-6580674 GCA_025413485.1 Ficus microcarpa
CGATGAGCAACAAATTGGCGTTTAAAAGAAAGTCCAGTAACGATGGATCTATACAAACTTTCAAGAGTAGATTGGTAGTTAAGGATTTTAAACAAGAACGTGATATAGGCTATTTTGATACATAAGTTCTGGTAGCTAGACTAACATCTATTAGACTGGAAATGAATCAACATAAGCTATTGTACATAATTTTAATTTTTTAAATGAAGTAAAAAGCTCCCAAAGTGCATATATTATGAAATGTAGAAGTTTGAAATTGGATATAGAACAAAAACAACTTGTCCACCAACGAGCTTTTTACCCCGCAGTGTTTCACTAGACTTGAAAACATGCGCCACCTTGCCTTAAAAAAATGATGAAAAAAGAAAGAGAAAAAAAAAATTATATATATATATATATATATATTTGAGACCTAATTATATACCAAACTGGCTCAAGTTCGAGAATCAATAGATGCTGCGATTCAATATTCGTCTATATTTATGTTAGGCCAGCCTTGATCTGCTTGTAACTTGACAAATTCCGCTAAAAGTTTAATTTCTTCATCCAGCAAGCGAGCTCCAAATGTACATTGGCCTCTGGGCGTGCAATTTTCTCCAAAACCCTGAAAACAATTCATGAAATACAACATAACCTTCAATAGAAAAATGAATAACAGACAGGTGAGTAATCTCCTAACTTACAAAAATAAAATAAAAAATAAACAAGGGCAAAATGCTTGTCTTGGTAGGCAAGGTCGACCCAATTTGGAAAGCCCATTTAGGCCTTCTGCTGTGCTGTAACAGAGGGATAATTAAGACACATGTCAAAATATTTGAGTGTGGATTGATTTTTTGTCACAATTTGAAAATAGTAGCAAAATATGTCACAATGATGATGTAATAAATTCAACAAAAATATTTTACCTCCTTTTATTTTTTTACCCTCTTCCTCACTCTCTCTCCCTCACACTCGAAAGCCCCCCCCCCCCCCCTCTCTCTCTTTCTCTCTTCCCCAACTCTCTCTCTCTTCCCTCCGACGACCCCCCACCTCTCTCTCTTCCCTCCGATGAACCCCCCCCCCGGTCCCTCTCTCTTCCCTCCAACAACCCCCCCTCCTCCCCATCTCTCCCTTCCGATGACCCCCTCTCTCGATGCCTGATCCTCCAACCACCAGGTTTTTAAATATTTTGAAGTAAATAGCAAATTTAGTAGGTAAATGAAAATTTTACTAGATAAATGACATATTTACAAGACGTAAGTAAATCATCTACCTGGAAAATCTGGCGTAAATAAATTATTTACCTGTAAATTTACTATTTACTCCAATATTTTAAAAGCACGCTACTTCAATTATTTTCATATAACTGCTATTTACTTCTTTCATACTTACTGGCATTCTTCCCTTGCCAAAATATGTGACACGGTAAATCTCCTCTTCCGAGTCGATTCCATTTCTGCGAAATAGAAGGTAATGAAAACGAGGTGAGAACTGAGGATAAAAGATGAAATTAGGACTGGTACATAGAGAACAAACAAGTATTTTGACAAACAAGTGTTACGACTCGTAATATTTTATTTCATCTTCACCGTGAAAGATCAAATTCATAAAAATATCATGGACAATCTTATTTAAGGAAGATAGAGGCCATTTAGTCGGTTTACCTTTGGAGATCTTTCAGAAAGAGTGTTGCACCCTGCAAAGATCAAGAAGAAGTCACCAAGTAAAGATTAGAGAGAGAACTAGAATTAGGTCAGTGAGTTAAAAAGAGGCTTACCGGTTGTATTATGTTTCCACCTGCATCATGACAACCGATGCAAGCTTTACGAAACAACGATGCTCCTCGTTGTACATCAATGGTTTGTCCAAGTGAATCTGCACAATGGAAGAAACATAAAAAATTGAAAAGCCAATTAAAACACAAATTTTTTTTCTGATACCTATAATATGTGACAAAAGGTTTGCAATGAAATGAGTTGAAAAAATGTGTAATTTAGACAGGAAAATAATTACATGTACGAACTGAAAGCTTGAAATGTTAACAAGCAGCTCATATCGTGTTTCATACATAGGTCAGCCATGGATGTTTCAATAGATGAACTAAATACTTTAGCATATCACACAACATGGCCCCTTTGTTATTTTTGCCACAATCATGTAACTCTCCAAATGTCTTTCATGGCAGGGCTATCAAAGTCACAAAATCCTAGGGCTTAAATGGTAGTGATCGTGATAAATAATAATGTTGATATCCAGAGCACATATTTGAGGAGACAATCGCAACGGTGAACGAAATATTTGCATTACAACAAAATTGTCGGTATGTGTAGCTCAAGTTCCTCAACATCACCAAATTAGGTGCCTTAAGAATCTTGCTGTTTCTATGAACATTTTATACAAACGTCCGTGCTGAAGTAATTGCTTCCACACCATGTAATAGTCACCACCAGTTCTATTGGTGAAGTATGCAAACTTTATCGGGTTACTTGATCATCCGCTTGTTGACCTTTACGTAAAACCTCATAATCAGCTATTTTCCTATGCTGTCTATAGATATACGGAGATCTATATTGGACTTCCTACATCCGTATCAGAGAATTAAGTTAATCTTTTCAAATTTCCATGATTGAAAATCCTTTCGAAGTCTCCAAGAATGTGGAACTCACGAGATTTCTTACAAGAACTCGTTAAAGACTATGTTTGTGAGTCGGGAGAGAAGTAAGCCTGAAAAGAGAGGCAGATAACCTGGGTGACGGAAATGGAGTGAGAGGGAAAGGACATTGCTCTTATGCTGTTTGGTACGAGAGAAATTGAAAGGAAAACAAATTTCACCTCTCCTTCCGTCTAAACGGGAAATCATTCCCTCCACTAAACCCTTCACTAGAGAGCCATAATTCCCAAAATTCAACCACTAATCAAATCATTCCCTCCACTAAACCCTCTTACCAGAGAGCCGTAATTCCCAAAATTCAACCACTAATCCTCCCATTTCTGCCACTCTTTCCACTTTCCCTCCTACAAACAACACCTGAACATGCCAAAACAACCCTCTCAAACTCCTACTACAATTTTATTTATTTATTTATTTATTTTTACCTTTTCTTTTCTTTTAAAACCAGGCTAATGGTAGATATCTTCCTAAGACGAAAGCAACGTCCTTCATTTCCATTTCAAACAGCCCTTAATGAGTCGACCTTAGCCCCATAGATGGCCAAAAAGAAAATAAACTACAAGATAGAGAGCACTGAAGACGTTAGATAAGTCCATATTCTCAATATTGTTTCCGCTTTTTATACGAATGATGAGATTGAACAACAGGCTTAGCACATTCCAATTAGGTTAGCATCCACTGGTCGCCTCGTCCTATATCAACTCCCTCACCCTCAGCTTCTGCTGATTAAGCAAATTCTGAACAAAAACTAATTTAATTAACTTAAATAGAACTTTAATTTCAATATTGTATTATTGCCTAAATCAGATAATACTAGTAAAACTTTTACTGGATTCTGCAATTTTACATGGCGGTTCACTATGTCATGAATTACATAATTGAAATTTAATCACTACGCAATGAATATCAACATGAACAATTTGTGTTAAGCTAAAAAGGACCCAATTATTTTTTTTTTTGTTTTGTTTTTTTTTTTTTAATTTCACTGCAAGTAACACTCATTAATCAGGGGGAAAAAAAAAGAATTAAAAAAAAAAAAGGAATACAAAAAAAAAAATGAGAGAAAAAATAAATTGTACGTTGTGTTGGAAACAAGTAAGGGATAAACCTAAGAAGTATGTGGTGGATTTGTTTACCTGGGATGTAGCCGATTGGAGAAAAAGTGAGAAGAGCAGCCATTAAAGGTGGAGCTAAGCTCTTGAGAAACTTCACTTGATATTTTGGAAATGGGTTTGGATCCATCTTCACATTATTACCCTTTGAACAAACTCAAACATCTACACATTTTCAGGGTAAGAGAACAAAAATAAAACAGAGGAAGGCAGAGGAACAGAGAGATACCTTTGAGAGACAGAAGGTAGTAGTGCCCTTGCAACAAGGTAGTAGCTGCATCTCTCCTTCTCTCTCTTTCTCTGTACGCGAAGATGAGTTGAAAAGATAAGGTGTGACTTAGTGACGCAAATTGGTGAGTCCCATACCAAAGTAGATGGAGACGTTTTCATCCTTTGTGTTTTGCTCTTGTTAAAAAAGTATACTTTCATATTTTGAAGCTTTGCAATTTCATTATGGAATGGTATCAAAATACAACATTTTTAGATGTAGGGTATTTTTTTTTAAATAAAATGTAGGTGAAAAATCGAAAATTAATTTTCTTTTTTGACACTATTTTGGATTTTTTTTGGGTCAAAATTAAATGCTGAACGGAAAAAAATATATAGATTTATATATCAAATGGAACCAAGGGCATATTAATATAAAATTTCAAACTACAAATAAAAATTTACATAATCCTAGTAACGATATGGAATCTTAGTCATGTGTCCTTTTTCTCTTTTTATGGTTTGCATTTTCATTTATATATTCACATCAAAACTTTGCATTACACCATATAAATACTATCATTAAAAATTTAATCAAATAATTAAAATTATAGAAGATAATAAAAATTAAAGTTTTTATTATATGGATGTCCGATTTCTTTTATATGGATTTTGCATAAATTATTGAAAAAACCTAATCGAGAACATCTCTTGTGCACTATACACCACTGTATCTGTAAATTCAAGCTGCCTGGCTCCACACTAATGGACGGAAGAGGAAAGACAGGCCGGGTCGGGCCCACCTGAATTGTGAAAAAAGAATGGTGGAATTAGGAAATTAAGAGGAGGAATGAGTGAAAGATAATCAAAAAAAGAAGGAAAATAGGTGTCCATTTCGTTCACAAGTTAGAAATGAAAATTTTAAATTAGAGTTGATTGATTTTTTAAAAACAAGTTATAAATTTATTTGACTTTTCACAAAAAGATAAAAACTGATATAAAAAAGTACATTTTAGTTGGAGTTAAACTTAAATGTCAATCAAGCCCTAAATGACATCACGTAATATGACACCACATTTTTTAAAATAAATTACAATCCCTTGAAAGAAAATGAGCAAAAATAAATGACAAGCTAGACAAAAGTTTGAAAAAAAAAAAACAAAACAAAAAGAAGGAAAAATAAATGACAGGTTAATCTTAACAATCTTATTTTTAATAATAATAATTATTATTATTATTATTTTCAAAAATGATATATATATATATATATGAACATATGTCGTTTAAAAAAATGCTAAAAAGAATTCGGGCGGTCCGAAGGCCAGGGCTAAACGGGCCGGTCAGTAAAATTAACGCTCAACCCAGCTCTTGAGCCTGCAGTAGGTTGGAGATAGGCCCGTTGTTTGACTGGCTAGTCGGGCCTGCCATCGGGCAAACTTTCTAGGTAATGAGCTAGCCTGTTTAGCCCGTCCCATATTTACAGGTTCATGCATCAGCTTGATGATCATACTGATATTCCAAATAATGTCCTCTGTTTTTCTTTTCAATTTCCCCATGTCTATGAAGATTTAAAATGCAAAAAGATATGACATAGAACTTTCATTGAAAAACTAATATGGAATTGAACATCTGGTAAATTCACAGCATTAATCTTAAATTGAATAAAAAATCAAGTCGTGAAAGTTATTTGTTAAAAGAACATTTTAAAGGACTTCGTAATTTTCTTGTGACTGATGATATGAATGATGAATTTCAAATTATAATGTGTAATTTGCTCGAACAATTTTCTTGTTAAGTAACTGATTGAAAATTTCTGAAATTTTCATATGGTAACTGATCACATAAACACGTCAATCAGAATTCATGTAATGATGCCAACTCCCTAGATAAAACGGGTAACATTAGTTTAAAAAAATTTTTGTGTGGCTTTAAAAAAGTTAGTTTACCAAAATTTGATTCGGACCGTCAAAGTAAGTCCATAAATTTTATAAGTATCATAATTTGAATAGATTGACGAATATTTATTGATTGTAAACGAGAAGAATACAAGTATCAGAATGTTCTAAAATTAGTTGTGAAATTCTCAAAGTCATAGTTAACATAACTCAAAGCAAAGTTGACCTATATAGTTGTTAGAATATGGTGCTTCTAAAGCAAACATGTTTTGATATTTAAACATATTATGTAGTTTGAACAATTTGGTTAATAATTTTAAGTTATTTATTTCCATATATTTTGCTAAAGTAAGATACATAATGATCTATTTCATTTCGGTAATATTTTCGATTATGTTTATGGTGGGACAACATATAAATAGATATAATATTGAGAATTATAGTCATAAATATTTGTTCATCAACCGGTGAATAGAGTTGGACACTTTACTATGTCAGGGTTATGATGTTGTCTGGAATTGACTCATCTGGGTCGTTTGGAAAAGTGTTGTAAAATAGAGACACCTATGCATTGGAAAATACATTGAATTGGACCACAATTAAATGTTTTCTTTATCAAGTGTCATTCTCATTTAAGAACCCAAATTCTGTCTTTAGTTGCTAAATATATGAGTAGACCTTAATTCCGAGTAATTGGCATACTCTCATCTTTCACAGTATTTTCCTTGAGACATCAATATTGAGTGAGGATATTCGGTAGATCAATATCTCGATGTTTTGGAAATACATTATACGGCATAATAGGTAACTTTAATCATAGATATGTAGCCCTAGTAGAAGTTCGTATGACTAGTTTAGTAACTAGTAGAAGTTTGTAGCCCTAAACCTTGTTTTTAGTTGTTTTGTGGACTATAGTTTCTTATATTGTTATTTTAAACTAAATAAGTATTCTTAATGATACTATAGATGATGAATCTATAAACTAGACATGTTAGGCTTTCCAAGGAGTTAACTTGAGCCTCATTTGGACTTTTATGTTATTTATTATGATTTTTAAAATCTATCATACAAAACCAAAATATCTTTGAAGCTCTGATATAGCCATTGATTTTCTAAATTCTGGACTGTTAAACTCAAAATTGTCGAGAATACGTTATAGAGATAACAACTAGATTCTTTAAAATTTCTAACAAGGTATCATACACCTCAAACAGATAAATATACAATTTTTAGAGAGTTTTATAATTTAAGACTATAAACTGAGAGATTTTATTGGAACCTTATATCAGCCACAAGTTTTGTAAGTTTTGTATTAGTAAACCATACTTTTTTGTGAAATTTTTTTTATTGTCTAAACTAGACGTTGTAAGATTCCCAATGACATATATATTGCTTTATTTAGACTTGTGATTGAATTGTTATGAATTTTCTAAATTTACCCACAAATCTGGACAATGGTATATACATGGGACTAACAGTAACAAAACCTAAGTATACAATATGAAACGCTCAAATACTAAAGAAAATAACTTTATTATTGAAAAGTAGACATCATAAGTTTTCCAATGAGCTATCATACATTTAAAACATATATGTACATAAGTTTTAATAAATCACATAATATTAGATTGTAAACTAGTAAACTGAGATTTTACCATGATACACTTAGGAAAGTTTCCACATTAATGTTTGAAACCCTTGAAATATTGGCAAAAAAAATTATAAGGGAAAAAACTAGATTCTTCAGGCTTTCCAAGAAGTCATCAAGTGTCTAAACTGAAATTATACTTAAATTTAAATAAATCTTATAAATTATGATCTCACACCAACAAAACGATTAAACATTAAAGATGTGACTATGTGTAAGCCGTAACATATGGACATATTTACTGATGAAATGAGTTGGTATTAAGTATGTGATCAACTAAGTGTAGAAAACCCTAACTTTATAAAGTTAAGTCACAAGTTTTTAGATGGGCCAAGACAGGGTAAACTAAAGGATTGCTAGACATTTACCAAGAGACTACCATGGCCCAAATTCATGATGACCTAATGGAATTGAGCCTTAAAAGCCCAATAATCTATGAACACAGCCAACTTAAAGGTAGACACTTAGGTGACTCTCTGTCACCAAGGTGACGTAGGTTGATTAATTAATAAAATAATAAATTAATGAAAATAGAACAAAGTATAATTATGTTGAGAAAGTTAATTAGTTATTAATTAAAGTAATTAATTAATTATAAGAGTTAATAAATGAGTATTAGTTGTGTAAGCAAAATTATTATGTTGAGTAAAATGCATGATTAATTAGAGATTAATTAATCGTAAATTATTGGTATAATTATTAATATAATTGTAGATGATTGATTAGAGATTAATTAAATGTTAGTTATTAGTATAATCTAATTATTAATTATTAATATAAGAATTAGTAATTGATAATTATCATATGAGAAATATTAAAGTAACAAAATTAATTATTAATAATATAATTATTAATTAGTTAATTAAAATTATGTAATTTATATATAATTAATTAACTAAATAAAGTAATAATAAAGCACTACCTAGTTAGTTAATTAATTAATTAATTAATTAATTAACTAATTAATTAATCAATTAAATTAAATAAAATAAAAATAAGTAAATAATAATTAGTAGAAATTTGTTTAACATTTAATAATTAATATGAATTAATTATTAAGGTCATTTATTATGTAAGTAAATTAAGCTCACATTAATTTATAAAAAAAAATATTATACATAACAATGATTCGCTTTAATAATGAGGTAAAATGAGGGCAATTCCCTAAACTTACACAGTAGGAGTTACAATTCTGGAAGTTTAAGCACATACGATAAGTAAGTGAAAACCTCACCTATAATATGGAACAAAATATTTTTCTTGTTAATGTTATATGTTTGCTTTGAATTGTCTTGATGATATGGTGAACAAATGAGTGATATGTACTACTTGATTAAGCATTTGACGTGTGAAATTTCTCTTGTACTAATATGATCAGCATGTCTCATAGATAATTATGTCATAATGATAGATATATAATGACATATAAATCTACACATTGTCACAACTAATAAGAATAAGGCTAATGAAAGATAGGATAAAGTGCTATACAAACCTCTAATTAGTTAAGAGGATATGATGTAACGACATGTGCCTCCCTTTAATATAATATTGTCCGCTTTGGGCCTCATGTCCACACGGTTTTGTTCTTGGGTTCATCCTAAAAGGCCTCAGATTATTAGAAGGTAGTCTCTTTACTTATGAATCATTATATATATCCATTCCCAAGTGATGTGGGATTGCATAACTTACTCTTTCCTTATAGGGACTGATGACTGTCACAATCACTCTTCCTTTTGGACCCCAACGTCCTCGATGGGCGCACTTCCAGTTGGGTATAGTCTCTGATACCATTTGTAATGACCCACATCTCCCTTTTGTATGATATTGTCCACTTTGGACCTCATACCCGCACAGTTTACCAATGATATTAGTTGTTACAGATACTCTATCAGAGCCAGGTTATTTGATGATGGAGTGTTAAAGCTTAAGGGATAGTTATGTGTTCCAAAAGATGTGGAGTTGAGAAAAACGAGTCTTAAAGAGGCATACAACACCCCGTATATGCTTTATATTAGTGCAACCAAAATGTATGAAGATTGTTAAAGTATTCTTTAGTGGTTTGATATGAAGAATGATGTTGCGTACTATGTAAAGTATTATGTGACTTGCCAACAAGTTAAAGCTAGGCACCAAACACTAGGAGGGGTGTTTCAGTCGATTCAGATTCTAGAATGGAAATGGGAAGACAGTGCGATGGATTTTATTACTGGACTGCAATAAAGTATGAATGGATATGATGTTTTATGAGTGGTCATTGATAGATTGATCAAGTAATCATATCTTCTTCCTATACGAATGACATCCTCTAAAGAATAGTTGGCAAAATTATATGTGAAGAAGGTTGTGAAGCTCCATGGTATTATTAGATCTATTATTTCAGATCGAGATAGTAGATTCACTTCCCATTTCTAGAAGAGCGTTCAGGCTGCTATGGGCATAAAGTTGAAATTTAGCATGGCTTTTCATCTGCAAACAGTCGGTCAGACGGAGAGGACCAATTAGACACTTAAGGATATGCTCCGAGCTTGTACCTTGGACTTCAAAGAAAGTTGGTGTAAGTTTTTGCTGTTGGCTGAGTTCGCTTATAACAATAGTTATCAAGTGATGATTGAGATGGCTCCTTATGAGGCACTTTACAGAAGACGTTATAGGTCCCCAATTTATTGGCATAAGGCCAGGGAAAAGAATCTAGCAAAGTCAGAACTTAAGGAGAAAATTGACTTCTTCGATAAGATGACCAAAGCATTAAACGTGATTCAGCAGCGAATTGCCACAGCTCAAAATAGAAAGAAAAGCTATGTTGATGTGCATCGGAAGCCTTTAGAGTTTGAGGTTGAAGACTTTGTGTTTATCAAGGTCGTCTTGATGAAGGGCGTGACGTGATTGGGGAAGAAAGGCAAGCTTAGTCCCAGGTATGTGGGACCATATATGGTGATTAAGCGTATCGACAACGTGGCATACAACTTTGATTTGCCTTAAGAGATTGCATCTATCCACAATGTATTTCATGTCTCGATATTAAAGAAATATGTATCGGATCCATCTCACATCATCCAACCACAATCAATTCAGATTCAAGAGGATATGAGTTACGAAGATAAACTAGTTAAGATTCTTGATCAAAAAACGAAGACCTTGAGGAACAAAGAGATTCCTCTAGTAAAAGTTCTTTGGCGTAATTACAAGATAGATGAAGCTACATGAAAGCGAGAAGACGCTATAAGAATGAATTATCTGGAATTCTTATAAGTTTCAAGGATGAAACTTTTTTAAGATAAGAGGGATTGTAAAACCCAAAATCCTAACTAACAATAATGTTAGAAATTTAACATTGGAAATTAACATGAATAATGTGACGGGATGATAATTAGTTAATTCTAGCATTATATTGAGTTTATTTTTGACAGGTGACGCAACGAAGACTCGTGCCATAACAAAGTCTATGCCAAATTGATGACTTTTCTTTTTTATGATGGTTTGATAATTGTGTGATAGTTTAATTAAAGAAATATTTTAAATATAAGTATATTACATAATCTTTATGTATATGTGTTGCATATTACGTAATAATATTCACTTATAAGTATGGTCTGTATAGTTATATATCTGAGTAAGATTTATGGATTTAAAATTCTAGAAATTCTGAACCAGACCAATTTTCTCTCATTAGAGAAGGCTATAGGCTTTAGATGTAACGCCCCGACCACCCACGTAGGGGGCCGTTGCGTTACTTGCTTGACTTAAACCTTGTAGAAAATTTTGGAATAAATTTTTTTTTTCTTACCTTTTAAAACTTGTAAACTTGAACTTCATTTTAAAATCGTGACTTAAAAATAAACCATAACATGTTTCTTAAATATATATGTAAAACCTCATAACTTAAATAGTGTGCGGAAAATATTGCGTAGTGGTATCCCACACCGCCCTTCACTTGCTGCATCGTCTCCAAGCCCACCAAGTAAAACTACAGGCCTTTTATCTTTACCTGCAATATAGAATGTATCTGATGAGCTTTCGCTCAGCAAGTACAAACTTTAATATCACAAAAACATTTTCATTTTAAACATCTTGAAAATATACCAATCATCACATAACATATGCATGAACCATTTATGTTCATTTATGCAATCCATTTTTAACTTTACTTATTATCTTTTTTCAACATGTGGGCCCCTTGTGTACGTACCAGTTGCGCGCCCTCCAGATAAAGTTAGGGGTTGCAAGGTCCCTAACAGTTATGGGAAACATAAACTTGATTATACCCTCACGCATCAACGAGAGGTTGATAATCATAACTTGAACATGAATAACTCTCCACCTTTGGGAGGTTGGTACGACACTTTACTTGTGTATTTTTACCAAATTGTTTATCATTAGTGAGCATAGCTTATGATGTCACTATATCATACATAACTTAACATTTCATTCATAAAGCATAGCATGGCATCTTTAAAACATGACATTTTTAAAAACTTGACATCTTTAAAACATGGCATCTTTAAAACATAGCATACTTGAAAACATGGCGTCTTTAAAACATGATATCTTGAGAACGTGGCATTACACATAACATAGCATGAAACATAGCATATTTGAAAATATTTTACTATTTCCATACCACAGGTGAGGTTTGTACTTACCTGAGGTCCTACGCTCTTGACTTATCGTTCCTCGTGATATATCAACAGGTTCCCATTCCTGTTTCAATCAAAGTGTAAGATAAGGTTATCTTATCTTACCATAAATCATTACAATTGATGTTAGTATCTTAACCAACATCCATGAGCAATCCTAGTCATGTGTCCCCTCTAATACCTTTTGTTAACTTGATTGGTTACTTCCTTCTTCTTTGGCTTATGTCTTACTTTTACTTGGTCCGTAATCCATTGGGTTATTATCTTATCAATAACCCTAAGTCTTAACTCAATTTATTAATCTTGGTATCCTTTAGGATTATATTGGGTGACCCTAAAGGTCAAACTTAGTCAAATTTTCGGTCAACCAAAGTCAACATTTGGTCAACTAAGGTCAACCCTCCTTGGGTCAAACTTTGGGCTTTGGGCTTAGCCCAGTAACTCGGATATAACTTCCGGTTACCATCCATAGTCGATTCGCTTACTAACCATTTGTTGGGATCTATAGGTGCCCTAAGGATAGAAAATCTTAGGGATTTTCTGTAAATATGACATTTTGATATTAATAAGAGGAAATTATTCATGTTTAATAAGTTGTGTCCTATTTACTTTCATTTGTTGATTGTATAATTATTTTGAGCAAACATAAAATACTCCTAGGCTGTTGGTAATATATCGAATTACCATATGTATACGGGGTATGCATAGAAGACGTGGTAATTTGATAACAGTCTAAATAAATAGTCCGCAATCAACGGAATAAGATTTGGGGATCTTATTCATGATAAGATTGTAAAGGTTGTCTACTTCCTTGGAGGGATGGTTTGTCTTGACCATCGGATAGGTTCCGAGTATAAACTTTAATGTATACCAGTATTGAGGTATGACATTGGACTGGACCTAAAGTGTTAATTGATTCGGTTTAATAATTCCGTTTATAAGAATTAATGATACTTTGATTATCATCCTGCATTAATCTTAATACTGAAATGATTACTTGAGTTCACATCCATGACTTATGTACTTTGATGCACTAAAGGTGAGACACTGTTAATTCATGGTCAACATACTTGTGTTTTGGGTGCATGACTTATGGATGGAGAAATCAAGATTCATAAATACGGAATCCATAGCTATCTTAATGATAGTAAATGTTATCTACTTAAAGGTATTATTCGGGGATTGAAAGATAGTATAACAAGATCTTGGCCATCGGTTTACTTTGTGTTCTCTGGTGGTTTTCCAATTGTATGGTTTTACAATTGGTGGTTCTTTCAATGGAGAATAATTGAACTTTAAGTTAAAATGATTGAAAAGGTAAAACGGAAAAGGTCCTTAATTCAATCATGGATAACATATGGGGATTAAGCAAGCGATGAATAAATCATGGAAGAAGCACTACGTGAGAGAGCTTTCGTAATACGGTATGTAAACAGGAGTTCAGCTTCAAACTTTTAGTGGAATAGTTTTGAAGTTGATAATTGATGGATAATTAATCTGGGATTAATTTTTCACAATTATAGGAGTCTCTTTACATATTTCCATCGGGTCCCTCTATTAGCTCATATAGTTCCACGAAGCGTCTCGGGATTTGTTCCTAATAAGATCGGTAAATTGTAAATGGAATTTTGTAATGTCTATTAAGACATAGTACTCTCTAACATGCAATCCAGAAAGGATTGGACATGTGAAATTTGTAGACAAATGATTTGTCAATATGTGATTGGTTAATTTGAATTTTGAAAATAAGATTGTGTTTGAATTTTGGAAAACAAAATTTTTCTCTCCTAATTAAAAGTGGTGCACGTTTTTTAATTGTATGGAGGGAAGAAAATTTTGTTTCAAAATTATTTAAATATATTCCTAACATTTAATTATTAATGGGTTTAAATAATGGAGATTATTTCATGAATTTTTCTTTCCTAATTAAATAGGTGCATGGTTATTGTGAGGAAAGAAAATTTGAAATATTTCATTAATTTAAACTAATTAATATGGATAATGTTTATGGAAAATATTTATTAAATATGTGAATCCTATTTAAATTCGAAAAGATTTAAAAGAAGTTTGAATCTAGATAGGACTAGGATCTTTTGACTAGTCTAGATTCTTGATTTAAAATTTAAACCACCAATCAAGATTTCTCTCACTTTGTGGCCGAATTTTAAAGGGGATTTCCTCTTGAAAATTATTTTTATGTTCAATGAATCTAGCCCTAAAGTTGTATGATATTTTGGTTCAAGATTTATCCGGAAAATAATTATTAATTATTTTTTAACTAGGAGATAAATTTTGAAAAGGATTGGAATACTATATAAAGGCTAGGAGTTCTTGAAAAACTAATTTTTGGTTTTTTTAAGAAAAAAAAACGTTTTTTAATAATAATTAAAAAAAAAATTTTTTTCTTCCACATCAAAAATTCGGCTTTCTTGTGAGAGAGAAAAAGAAAGAAAATTCCATTGAATCAAAACTGCAAGGAAGGTTAAACCGATTGATAATTTTTCATAGGAGGTTAACCGGTTCTTGTTTTGTAGGTTTGAAGAAAGAAGTTGGATCAAATTCTCAACGAGGATCATCGGAATTGAGAAGGAGGGATCTAGACTTCGGAAAGTATTACCGGTCGCTTGGATTCATAGAACGTGTGCCCACACACACTCTGAGACGTGGAACTCGAGAATAATAGAGAAGACACGTTGGTCAAACGCTCTAGCAATTCCGGAATCCAAGAAATAAGGTATGCTTGATCATGAATTAATTTATTGTTATATGCATCATGAGCTTCTTTTCCGGAAACGGCATAAAATTTTTAAAACTTCCGCTACGCCGTAACTCCAATATCGGATCCGATTTTTCCAACAACTGGTATCAGAGCCAACTCATGATCATGCATATAACATAAATTATTTGATCAAATAAATTTCTCTCTATGCATTAATGAAATATTTTAGAGAGTTGGCATTCTAGGTTTTATTTTGAGTATGTTAAATATATTATGAATGGATGTATGGATGAATGCTTTATATTATTTTTATAATATATGATGCTTGTTCAATTTTGCCGGTCATGATTCCATAGAGGTTAGAATTTGTATCTAAGTTTTTCAAGTGTAATAGTGCGGTCTATAATCACCGCTAGGTCGTTCTTTCAATTCCTAGAATTTTTGTAAGCCGGAAACGGCATAGGAATTTTTTTGTAAAATTCGGGCTACAATGGATTCAAGGAGATTGAAGATGAACGAAGGTATGGAAATTTTCAAAGGATGTGATTTTTTTTTATTTTTGGAATTTTTTTAATTAAAAAACGTTTTTTTTTGTATTAAAAAAAAATCACAAGAATCTTTTGAAAATTTAATTTCCAATGATATGTGATTTTGATAATTTTGAAATCAAAATTGAAAATTTAAATTTAAATTTAATGGATATTATTATGAATTTTAAAATTTTGTGATTTAAATTTGAAATTTGGAAATTTCAAATTTTAAATTTGGAAATTTCAAATTTTAAATTTTAAAATTTAATAAACCGGATTTTTAATTTAAATTTTGATATTTTGTAATTTTGATTAAAATTAAAAATCACATATAATCTTTTTTGAAATTTAAATTTAATTTTAAATTTAAAAAGATGTGATATTGGAGAAGGAAGACACATTGAAGAAGGATACACGGCATGGATCTACAAATGAAGGCCGATATATGTTTCGGTTAATTTTTGTAAATTTTGCAATTTTCTTTTCTCTAGGATGGAATCATGATCCACGGCTATTTACATATTTTGCAAACCATGGATGATGAATTGCTATCTGAATATGTTATACTATTTCATGATGTATTGATAACATGCCATATAGACTAGGGAGTGCCACTCAATAAATATTGTTTATGCATGAAAAACAAAAACCCTAATTTAAAAGATTGAGTGGGAGAAGGTTTTACACACTAAGACTTACGGCCTCCATCGTTGGTCCAATAGTTACGCATGGTAGTGCCTACTACTCGGTTTCGATCCGGGAATTCCCTTCGGATAGGTATCTTACCTAGAGCGCACACTGATTTGGATTTTCGAAAAGATAACAATTTTGGGCATATTTTATGTTTAGATCACCCCTCGGTGGCGGATGTAAAATATTGATTCAAAATTGGAAACGATGGTTACACACTCATACTACTTTATTTATTAACCCTCCCTCGAGGCTCTGTTATGTAAAGTAGTGGCCAAATAAACGATAGTTAATATATATTTAATGGAGTTTGTTTCATGGATGAATATGTATTAATCGGAAGGGATCCGTGTTCTTGGCTAGTTATTCTATGACTATCCCTCGGTAGCTTAGAAAGCGGTAGTTAGGAATTGTCGTTGTAAGGTATGTGTTTTAAGGGTTTTACACATGAACATTTAGATTGCATATAGATCTTTTTGTTTCATTACAAAATCATATTTTATAAACTGATAGGATGTTTGCTCATACTTATTACATGTTTTCTTATTATAGATCAAAATGTCAAGCCCTTTATCTGTGATGCTTACGCAAAACAAATTAACTGGCGAGAATTTTAATGACTGGAAAAGGAACTTGCTAATCGTCCTAAACTTTGAGAAACACAGTTTTGTTCTAACCCAACCTCGACCACCTACGCCTGCGATCGATGCTCCTGATAGGGATTTTGTAGCGCTTGAGCGCTGGGACAATTCCAACCTTAGTGCCATGTGCTATATTCGGGCGAGCATGTCTAACGTGCTCCAGAAACAGCATGAGGAACATCAAACTGCTAGGCAGATCATGGATAACCTGGAGGAAATGTTTGGTGAACAAACTATCCAGGCTAAGACCGATACTATCAAAGGTCTCATGAACTGCAGGCAGAAGGTTGGAACTCCCATCAAGGAGCACATGATGACAGTCATGGCTTATTTGTCTGAAGCTTAGGCAAATGGGGCTGAGATCGATGCTGCAACTTAACTGGTTATGGTTTTTCAAACCTTATCCAAGGATTTCGATTTGTTTCAGGCATCCTACAACCTTAACCGGAAGGAGATGTCTTTAACGGAATTGATGAAGGAGTTGCAAGCCTTTGAGAACATTTTTAAGGGTTCTGGATCTAAGGCTGAGGTAAATTTGGCTGAACCTAGTTCGTCTGTTCCTAATCCCAAAAGGAAGAAGGAAAAAGGGAAGAACAAGGGGAATAAGCCTGCGGTGAATGCACCTGCTTCTAAGAAGTCTACCAAGACTAAGAAGCAAAAGGTGGACCCCAAAAAGGTTAAGTGCTTTCACTGTGGGAAGAAAGGACATTTCAAGAAGGATTGCCGAGATTTCATTGCTTTGCAAAAGCAGAAAGGTAATTTCAATGTCCTGTATCTTGAGGGTTGGTTAGTGGAAGAATCTAAGGACAATTGGGTTATAGATTCTGGAGCTACTAACCATGTTTGTATTTCTCTACAGGGGTTCAAGGTAACGAGAAGTCTGCATGAGGAGGACTTTACGTTAAGAACCGGCGATGGGACGTTGGTGCGAGCTGAAGCAGTGGGAGAAGTGCATCTTTATTTTGATGAATTTAGGTTTATTGTTTTGAGACATTGTTTTTATGTTCCTAATTTTAAGAGGAACCTAATTTCGGTAGCTTGTTTAATTAAAGATTCTTATTCAGTTTCTTTTAATAATAAAGTTGTTATTAGGAAAAACAATTCTCTTATCTGTAATGGATGGATGCATGGAAATCTTTATTTTATCAAACCTAAGATGCACTCACTGCTGGATACAGAATTGGAAAAGAACTCTAAAAGACATAAGTCTTCTCACTCTAACAAATCATATCTTTGGCATTTACGACTTGGTCACATAAGCCTTAACAGAATTCAAAGGATGGTAAAAGATGAATGCCTCGACTTGTACGAGGTTAAACCTTGGCCACAATGCGAATCCTGTTTGGAGGGCAAGATGACTAAACGGCACTTTGCTGCCAAGGATGGTCGTGCCGAGAAACTTTTAGAACTTGTGTATACAGATGTTTGTGGTCCCATGAATATAGAAGCACGTGGTGGGTATGAGTATTATATCACTTTTATTGATGATTACTCAAGGTATGGATATGTCTATTTAATAACCCGCAAAAGCGAAGCCTTTGACAAGTTCAAAGAGTTTCGGGCTGAAGCGAAGAAACAATTAGACAAGTCCATTAAGACACTTCGATCGGATCGAGGTGGGGAATACCTATCGGATGAGTTCTTAGGATATTTGATAGAGAATGGGATACAATCCCAGTTGACTGCACCTGGTACTCCTCAACAGAATGGTGTAGCTGAGAGAAGGAATAGGACCCTATTGGATATGGTCCGGTCTATGATGAGTTATTCCACTTTACCTTTATCATTTTGGGGGCACGCCGTACAAACTGCATGCTATCTTCTGAATAACGTTCCCTCCAAATCGGTTCCTAAAACTCCTTATGAGTTATGGACGAGTAGGAAACCTAATTTGAATCATATTCGAATTTGGGGTTGTCCGGCACACGTCCTGGATAAGAAAGCGAAGAAATTGGAGTCACGATCAGAAGTGTGCTTGTTTGTTGGCTATCCAAAAGGGATAAAAGGTGGTCTGTTCTATAATCCAAAGCAAAATAAAGTCTTTGTTTCAACACATGCAACATTCCTTGAGGAAAGTTACATGGAAGACTTTAAACCTCGTAGCAAAGTAGTGCTTGAGGAGATGATTTCGGGTTTGGATGTTCCTAAAGTCATAGAAAACCCTGCGGAAAAATCACTAAAGAATCAACAACCACAGGAGCTTCGTCGTAGTGGGAGGATTATCAGGGAACCTGAAAGGTACATGTTCAGTGGTGAAGTTTATGAAGCGGAATCCATATAACATATTGATGATCCAGCTACGTACAAGGAAGCTATGGAGGATGTTGATTCTAGTCTTTGGCAAAAGGCTATGAACGCCGAGATGGAATCTATGGATTCCAACGGAGTCTGGAAACTTGTAGACTTACCCCAAGGCATAAAACCGATTGGGTGTAAGTGGGTATACAAGAAGAAGAGAGGTGTGGATGGGAAAGTGGAAACTTTCAAGGCAAGACTTGTAGCGAAGGGCTATACGCAGAAAGAAGGAATCGACTATGAAGAAACCTTCTCGCCTGTAGCAATGCTTAAGTCAATCCACATTCTTTTATCCATTGCCGCTGCTCTCGATTATGAGATCTGGCAAATGGATGTCAAGACAGCTTTCTTAAATAGCTCTCTTGAGGAAGATATCTATATGATACAACCAGACGGGTTCAAGGCAAAAGGCCAAGAAGACAAAGTATGCAAGTTGATTAAATCCATTTATGGATTAAAGCAAGCATCTAGTTCTTGGAATATTAGGTTTGATCAAGCGATCAAAACTTATGGATTCGAACAAAACATTGATGAACCATGTGTTTATAAATGTATCAAGAACGAGAAAGTGGTGTTCCTTGTACTCTATGTGGATGATATATTGCTTATTGGAAATGATGTGGCAATACTATCATCTGTCAAAGTTTGGTTAGCCAAACAGTTTGACATGAGGGACTTAGGAGAAGCTAGTTATGTTCTTGGTATTCAACTCTTTAGAGATAGAAAGAACAAAATGATAGCACTCTCCCAAGTTTTATACATTGATAAAGTACTTGAGAGGTTTTCTATGAAGGATTCCAAGAAAGGTGCTCAACCTTTCAGGATTGGAATCAAACTTTCTAAAGATGACTGTCCCAAGACATCGGAAGAAAGGGAGCGTATGAAAAATGTACCTTATGCATCAGCGGTAGGTAGTCTTATGTATGCTATGTTATGCACTAGGCCTGACATTTGCTTTGCGGTTGGTATGGTAAGTCGATATCAGTCGAATCCGGGACCGAACCATTGGGCTGCGGTCAAGCATATACTCAAGTATCTACGGAGAACGAGAGATTATATGCTAGTGTATTCCGGTTAGGACCTTGTTCCTATAGGATATACAGATTCTGATTTTCAATCAGATCAGGATTCAAGGAAATCGACTTCAGGATCTGTCTTCACCCTTGGAGGTGGTGCCGTTGTGTGGAGGAGTGTTAAGCAATCTTGTATTGCTGACTTGACAATGGAAGCCGAGTATGTGGCAGCCAGTGAGGCATCAAAGGAAGCGGTTTGGCTCCGCAGGTTCCTTAGTGACCTTGAAGTCGTTCCTGGTATGGATAAAGCTATGGTGCTCTACTGTGACAACAGTGCAGCAGTAGCTAATACCAAGGATCCTAGGCATCATAAGAGGAGTAAGCACATTGACAGAAAATATCACATTATCAGAGGCTTTGTTGAAAGTGGAAATGTGACGGTTTGCAAAATCGCATCGGAGGATAATCTTGCTGACCCGTTCACGAAGACTTTGGTGGCCAGAAGATTTGAAGAACACGTCGAAGGCATGGGGATGCGTAATATGTCACATTTACTCGCTTAGGGCAAGTGGGAGATTGTTGGGATCTATAGGTGCCCTAAGGATAGAAAATCTTAGGGATTTTCTGTAAATATGACATTTTGATATTAATAAGAGGAAATTATTCATGTTTAATAAGTTGTGTCCTATTTACTTTCATTTGTTGATTGTATAATTATTTTGAGCAAACATAAAATACTCCTAGGCTATTGGTAATATATCGAATTACCATATGTATACGGGGTATGCATAGAAGACGTGGTAATTTGATAACAGTCTAAATAAATAGTCCGCAATCAACGGAATAAGATTTGGGGATCTTATTCATGATAAGATTGTAAAGGTCGTCTACTTCCTTGGAGGGATGGTTTGTCTTGACCATCGGATAGGTTCCGAGTAGAAACTTTAATGTATACCAGTATTGAGGTATGACATTGGACTGGACCTAAAGTGTTAATTGATTCGGTTTAATAATTCCGTTTATAAGAATTAATGATACTTTGATTATCATCCTGCATTAATCTTAATACTGAAATGATTACTTGAGTTCGCATCCATGACTTATGTACTTTGATGCATTAAAGGTGAGACACTGTTAATTCATGGTCAACAAACTTGTGTTTTGGGTGCATGACTTATGGATGGAGAAATCAAGATTCATAGATACGGAATCCATAACTATCTTAATGATAGTAAATGTTATCTACTTAAAGGTATTATTCGGGGATTGAAAGATAGTATAACAAGATCTTGGCCATCGGTTTACTTTGTGTTCTCTGGTGGTTTTCCAATTGTATGGTTTTACAATTGGTGGTTCTTTCAATGGAGAATAATTGAACTTTAAGTTAAAATGATTGAAAAGGTAAAACGGAAAAGGTCCTTAATTCAATCATGGATAACATATGGGGATTAAGCAAGCGATGAATAAATCATGGAAGAAGCACTACGTGAGAGAGCTTTCGTAATACGGTATGTAAACAGGAGTTCAGCTTCAAACTTTTAGTGGAATAGTTTTGAAGTTGATAATTGATGGATAATTAATCTGGGATTAATTTTTCACAATTATAGGAGTCTCTTTACATATTTCCATCGGGTCCCTCTATTAGCTCATATAGTTCCACGAAGCGTCTCGGGATTTGTTTCTAATGAGATCGGTAAATTGTAAATGGAATTTTGTAATGTCTATTAAGACATGGTACTCTCTAACATGCAATCCAGAAAGGATTGGACATGTGAAATTTGTAGACAAATGATTTGTCAATATATGATTGGTTAATTTGAATTTTGAAAATAAGATTGTGTTTGAATTTTGGAAAACAAAATTTTTCTCTCCTAATTAAAAGTGGTGCACGTTTTTTAATTGTATGGAGGGAAGAAAATTTTGTTTCAAAATTATTTAAATATATTCCTAACATTTAATTATTAATGAGTTTAAATAATGGAAATTATTTCATGAATTTTTCTTTCCTAATTAAATAGGTGCATGGTTATTGTGAGGAAAGAAAATTTGAAATATTTTATTAATTTAAACTAATTAATATGGATAATGTTTATGAAAAATATTTATTCAAATATGTGAATCCTATTTAAATTTGAAAAGGTTTAAAAGAAGTTTGAATCTAGATAGGACTAGGATCTTTTGACTAGTCTAGATTCTTGATTTAAAATTTAAACCACCAATCAAGATTTCTCTCACTTTGTGGCCGAATTTTAAAGGGGATTTTCTCTTGAAAATTATTTTTATGTTCAATGAATCTAGCCCTAAAGTTGTATGATATTTTGGTTCAAGATTTATCCGGAAAATAATTATTAATTATTTTTCAAGTAGGAGATAAATTTTGAAAAGGATTGGAATACTATATAAAGGCTAGGAGTTCTTGAAAAACTAATTTTTGATTTTGTTTAAGAAAAAAAAAACGTTTTTTAATAATAATAAAAAAATTTTTTTTTTCTTCCACATCAAAAATTCGGCTTTCTTGTGAGAGAGAAAAAGAAAGAAAATTCCATTGAATCAAAACTGCGAGGAAGGTTAAACCGAGTGATAATTTTTCATAGGAGGTTAACCGGTTCTTGTTTTGTAGTTTTGAAGAAAGAGGTTGGATCAAATTCTCAACGAGGATCATCGGAATTGAGAATGAGGGATCTAGACTTCGGAAAGTATTACCGATCGCTTGGATTCATAGAACGTGTGCCCACACACACTCTGAGACGTGGAACTCGAGAATAGTAGAGAAGACACGTTGGTCAAACGCTCTAGCAATTCCGGAATCCAAGAAATAAGGTATGCTTGATCATGAATTAATTTATTGTTATATGCATCATGAGCTTCTTTTCCGGAAACGGCATAAAATTTTTAAAACTTCCGCTGCGCCGTAACTCCAATATCGGATCCGATTTTTCCAACACCCTTAGCTTGAAAATTCCATTTTTGTTCAACTTGAAAACTTTTGGTGAATAATCCCAAAACCCTTTTCTTAACTTGTAAAAATTCATTTTTTAAAACAGGGCTCCTTAAAATTATTAAGGACTGAAAACTGCCATTGGAACAGTTTTCATAGTCAAAACAGTGGTTTTGAAGAAAAATACAGTTTTTCGGAAACGTTTGTAAAAATTCATGTCTAGGAATTTTCGGTTTCCTGCACACTCGTCAGAAAACAGTGTCAGTTTAAAAATCTACTCTAAATTTGAAAAACTTATCTTCACGAAAGTTGTAGCTCCCAAAAAATGCTAAAACTTTTGTGTTTTGTGAAAAATATGGTTCCACTTGTATTTATGCCAGTTTTTATTTGAAATCGGCTGATCCTGAAAACTGGGTCTGGGCAGATCAGCCACGAGTTTTCATAAAAACGGAGGCCATTGGAGCCTCATTTTGGAAATCTGTCCATGTTGCCCCTTAGGAAAAGTTGTTCCGATCAACTTTTGTGTTTTGAGTTTTACCCAGTTCGGCCTTTAAAGGCCTAATATTTCCACTTTACCAAAACTGGCCAGTTTCGAATCCGAATTGGCAGTTTCGGTTATTAAGTCTGGTTTACGTCCTAATTCGTAGATTCTATCTCGACCGACCACTTCGGGAGCTTACATAACAAACACACAGCATTTCTAACGTCCCACATGAACCCATGAGCAGTTTCTAAGGATCCATGCAAACCAAAAATCCGAGAGCCCTAAACTAGGTTTGCATTGGTTCTAACTTTTGCATACATTCCAATCAAGCACCAAATTTTCCTCCCTAAGCTAGCATGTTTCACACACTGCCTAAGGCAGATTTTCACACCAAATCAGGGGACACACAACCTTAACCATCTAGCATGAACTCAATCCATCAACAAGCATAAACAATCAAGAAACTAAGCCATACACCCTTAGATCTACTAATCAAGCACACACCACCATACCAGGGCATAAAAATTACAAATGGACTTATGTCCTTACAACCCATTTGAATCATAAATTAAACCTCAAAATTGAACTCAAAATGAACCAAATTGAAATAGTTAGGGCTTTGGAAAATTACCTTAGACCAAAGTTAGGGTTTGGTCACAAAAGCTCTATACATGGCTAAACAACTATTTATCGAGTCTCATAACTAATTAAATGAGAACTCGAATATTTACTACTAAAATTATGAGTTTCACGTTGGTATTCATAATTTTCATGAAATAGCACATGAGTCCATGAAAATTCCGGGTGTTACATTAGAAAATAGAGTAGATATTGAAAATACCTCCAATCATAATCCAACATTATTAAACAATATCACAATTTCATCAAATCGCCATATAAATTTATCAATTTGGCATGAACTTTGTTCTAGCATATCGAGTCCTCTTCATGTCACCTATGAAAAATAACTCAAGATAACGTTATAATTAACTAAATATATTATCGTAACACCTTCTATGTTAATTTCTAACATTTAACTAATAAATTATGGTTAGTTAAAAGTTGGGATGTTATAATCCTGCTTACCTTATAAAAGTTTTGTCCTTAAAACTTAGAATAATTGGGGTAAACTCATTCTCATTGTGTTTTCTCGCTTCCATGTTGCTTCTTCTATCTTGTGATTTCACCAAATAACTTTTATTAAGGGAATCTATTTGTTCCTCCAGGTCTTTATCTTTAGATCTAGAATCTTAACTGGTTTTCTTTTTCATAGCTCATCTTCTCTTGAAGTTGAGTTGCTTGCAGTTGGTTTATATGAGATGGATTCAGTACATCCGTCTTCTACATCTGTGACGCCCTCATCCTACGTAGGGCCGTCATTTTCATACTCAACCTTACTTTACTTGAAAATTTAGAAATATTTTTTTTTTGAAACATACTTATATATGAAGAGGTTTGCTCATAGAAACTTATCTTACATACTAAAATAAAAGGTTGTTCAAAGTCTTTGATACCAAAATAAAATACTAGGTAACATAACTTGTCTTTACGATATAGACATATACACAAAAACTTCTTAACTTATCAAAAGGTTGCGGAATATATGCATAGTGGTATCCATACCGCCCTTCATCCGCCGTATCGCCCGCATATAGCTCATCACTTAAACTGCAGGTTTCTTACCTACAGTATGAAATATAACTGAATGAGCTTTCGCCCAGTAAGCACAAACATAATCTCACAAAACATTTTTATTTTAAATATCTTGAAAACATACAATCGTCATATAACATATGCATGAATCATTTATGTTCAATTATGTATCCATTTTTAACTTGACTTATTATCTTCCTTTAACATATGGGCCCCTTGTGTACGTACCAGCATTATAGCGCGCCTCCAAATAAAGTTAGGGGTTGCAAGGTCTCTAACAGTTCTGGGAAACATGATTGATTACACCCTCTCGCATCAACGAGAAGTTGATAATCGTAACTTGAACATGAAAACCCTCCACCTGATGGGAGGTTGGTACGACACCTTACTTGTGATTTCTTACCATGTTGTTTATCTTTAGTGATCATACCTTATGATGTCACTATATAATAACATACTTTCATCTCATTCATAACATGGCATGGCATCTTTACATTCATGGCATTTTTGCAATTATGGCATTTTATAAACATGACATTTTGTGAATACAGTACTTTTGTAAATATAACACTTTGCAAATATGTCACTTTTGAAAGCATGACATTTTGCAACTATAGCACTTTTTGAAAACATGACATTTGCAAATATAGCACTTTTTGAAAACGTGACATTTGCAAATATAGTACTTTAGTAAACATAACATTTTGCAGACATAGCATTACTTAGAACATAGCACAAAACATTTCATAGCAGATTTGAAAATAAAATACTATCTTTCATACTGCAGGTGAGGTTTGTACTTACCTCTGATGCCGTATCTTAAATGTTGCGTCCTTAAATTTGTTTGCAACAGCAGTTCACTTCCTGCTATTTGAAAGAACATAGGATCAGGATCCTATCATAAGATGTTGGTGACCTATCCAACATTCACACCTACTCTTAGTGGTATGTCCCCGTTACTTGTTACTTTACTTGGTCTCAATAATCATTCTTCTCCATTAAAGATAATCAAACTTTGATTATTCCTTAAGAGGTCTCGTTGGATAACCTCTTATTCTTGGTGCTAAGCCTTTAATATACTGCTAGCCTTTCTTTTAAACCTTGGGTTTTACTTTTACATCATAATCCTTGGGTTATCTCCATTAACTCTTAAATCCAAGCCCAATTATATGTTGGGTATCCCTTAGGATTACATTGGGTAACCCTTAAGGTCAACTTTAATTAAACATTGGGTCAACCCTTAGTCAACCCTTCTATGATAAATCTTGGGCTTTCGGGCCAAGCCCAGTAACTCGGATACTAATTCCGGTTACTCTCCATAGTCGGCTTGATTACTCCTTTTACCTTGAAAATTCCTTTTTCTTGCCTTTGGAAAACATTGTGTAATTATCTTCCAAAAATCCTTTAGTTTGCTTGAAAAATTCTTACTTCTTGGGTAACATTTTATAAGACTATTTAGGGCTAAAAAAAACTGCCTGCTACATTCATTTTCCTTTATCTTGGCTTAAAATCTTGAAAACACTTGGGTTTACAAAATCTTATTTTCTCCTCTTAACTAGGAAGGAGTGGAGGAAAATTCTAAAACTCTTAATTATACTTATAAATTTCACGTTTTCAAAATGGACTTTTATAAAAATCTTTTAGGACGGGAAACTGCCTTTGGAACAGTTTCCATAGTTAAAACAGTGGGTTTTAAAAGAAAAACAGTTTTTCTGAACTAGTTTTAGAAAATCCTGTGCAGGAATTTTCGGTTCACTGCACACCCTTCGTAAAACAGTGTCAGTTTAAAAATTGACTCCGAATTCGAAAAACTTGTCTTCATAAAAGTTGTAGCTATCAAAAAATTCTAAAACTTTCATGTTTTACGAAAAATCCAGTTTGGCTTGTATTAGTGCCAGTTTTTGTTTGAAACCGACTAATCCTGAAAACTGGGTCTGGGGAATCAGCCACGGGTTTTGGTAAAAACGGAGGCCTTTGAAGTCTCATTTTGAGATTCTGCTCGCATAGCCCCCTAGGAAAAACCCTTCCAAACAACTTTTGTGTTTTGAGTTTTACCGAGTTCGGCCTCTAAAGGCCTTAAAATTTCACTTTCCCGAAATTGGTCAGTTTGAATTCGAACTGGCAGTTTCGGTTGCTTAGTTCGGTTTACGTCCTATTTCACGGATTCTACCTCGAACGATCACATCGGGAGCTTATACATCAATCAAGCAGCGTTTCTAACGTCCCATACATTCAATCAAGCTAATCCCATGTGCCCATGCAACCCTAAACCGAAGGCTCTATCCTTGGGTTGCATGGTTTCTAGCCTAGCATCAATATCAAACATACTCCATCACATTCATCATTGAACTAGCAGCTACACTACCACCGCCTAGGGCAGATTTTGTGACCAAACATCAAGGGACATACGAATCACATCTAGCATGCATTCTAACCATTTTCAAGCACAAAATTAAGCAAGCAACATCATGAACAAGCCAACCACACCCTAGTCCCTAACCAAGCACACACTTTCACATCTAGGGCTAGAAAAATAAATTGGACTTATGTCCTTACAAATCCAACTTGAATCACAAATAAAAATGCTTAATTTGAACTTAATTGCAAGATGGGTTCAAGATTTTTACCTTAAACCCAAGTTAGGGTTTGAAATCCCAAAACTTCTTCCTTCCTTTTGGCTTCCTTACCCACACGGCTGCACCCTTGGTTGGCGACCAAAATTTCTTTCTCTTGGTTCCTCTCAAAAGCCGAACATTCACCAAAGATTTCCCCAAAATTTTTCCAGCTTTTTCATTCCTATTCCTCTCCCCAAACCCACGGTTTTGCTGCCCAAAAATGGGTCTCCAAGCTCTCAAATTTTTTTTTCTTGTTTCTCCCTAGCAAACCCGAGCACTCAACAAGCAAAAGTCCTAAGGAAATTTCAGATTTTCTCTTCTCTTTCTCTCCCTCAAACCCACGGTTTTTGTGAAGAAAATTGGCCAGAGTTTGGTTGCATTTCTTGAATAAAAATGGGTTTATGGGGGGGGGGGGTATTTATAGAGGTGGGGAGGCTTGGAAAACACACCAAGGGGAGATGTGAAAGGTTCATTCACCTTTCCTTTTTTCCCATGAGGTGGCCGAATGGTGTGGTGGGAGAGCCTCCACCTCTTCCAAGCTTAGCTAAGCTTAGTGACCTCACCAATTAAAAGCCACATGATGTCATTCTCTTAAGAAACAAGGGCCTTGTTTGGCTCTTGCTCTCTTTCTCCAAGTAATCCATTTTTCTCTCTAAAAACTGTCCAATTTTGTGCTACACAGTTATTTCTAATACTGTGCTTCACTTACACATAGTATATTATACCGTACTTTGATCCAAAATTTTTCTGTGTAAAATCGGACCGTAAAGATGTCTTCCTTATTTTTCAGAGACCTTTTTGCCCTTAATCCTAACTCGGTGTGCTTGATTTTCTATGGTGGTTTTACGGCTTATTCCTATTATCTTGATCATAAAAATACTTTCGAAATCTCTTTTCTTATTGTCTCTCATCATACTTGTAAAGTCAATCCTTCGACCCGTCGTGGTCAAATTTTTGACTTTCGTAAAATTACATATTTCTTCGTTCTTTTCAACTCAAAAAGCCGTTTACTAAACTCAGCATTCTATTTTGAGTCTTTGAGCAATTTCAACGAGAAATCAAACATTAACAAATAAACTTATGAATTTCTCATTAATATTCATAATTTTTCATATAACACCTCATACACACATAATATAGACTTTAATTTCTTATGAACAAGGAAATCATAAGTCCATGAAATTTCGGGTCTTACAACATCTATACATGAATTGCATTCTGGATAGATGACATCTCCTGAAACAAATCTAACTTGTATGCCATGTTGCTGATATGCTAAATCACCATATATTGTCCCACCTACCTAAGACTAAGCTTGTCTTTCTTTCCAAATACCATCACGCCTTCATCAGGGCAACCTTGATAAACACTAAGTCTCCAACCTCAAACTCTAAGGGCTTCAGAAGTACATAGCTTTTCTTCTTACTCTAAGCTTTGGCAATCCCTTACTGAATCACTTTCAACACTTCGGTTGTATGATTGAAGGTTTTCTCTTTAAGTTTCAACTCCGTTAATTTCTTTTCCCTGGCCTCATGCCAACAAATTGGGGACCTATAACGTCTTCCGTAAAGTGCCTCATAAAAAGCCATCCCAATGGTCGCTTGTTAACTATTGTTATAAGCGAACTCAACCAACAGTAAAAACTTACACCAACTCCCTTTGAAGTCCAAGGTACTAGCTCGGAGCATATCCTTAATTGTTTGATTGGTCCTCTCTATCTCAATGTTTGTTTGCGGATGAAAAGCCTTGCTACATTTCAACTTTGTGCCCATAGCAGTCTGAACACTTTTCAAGAAATGGAAGGTGAACTTACTATCTCGATCTAAACTAATAGATTTTGGAACACCATGAAGCCTTACGACCTCCTTCACATATAACTCTACCAACTATTCCACGGAGGACATCATTTGTATAGGAAGAAAATGTTTTGACTTGGTCTATATGTCAATGACCACCCATATAACATCATATCCATTCGTAATCCTTGGAAGTCCAGTAATAAAATCCATTGCATGACTTCCCATTTCATTCCGGAATCTGAATCGATTGGAGCACCCCTCCTAGCTTTTAGGGCTCATCCTTAGCTTGTTGGCAGGTCATACAATGCTTTATATAGTATGCTACATCCTTTTTCATTATGAACCACCAAAAACTACCCGTAAGATGCATGTACATTTTGATTGCACCAGGATGAAGCATATATTGAGTGTTGTGTGAAACGCCCCGACCACCCATATGGAGCCGGCCACGCGAATGGGGGACCGTTACCTTACTTGCTTGACTTAAACCTTGTAGAAAATTTCAGAATAAATTTTTTTTTTCTCTTACTTTTAAAACTTGAAAACTTGAACTTCACTTTAAAATCGTGACTTGAAAATAAACCATAACATGTTTCTTAAATATACATGTAAAACTTCATAACTTAAATAATTTGCGGAAAATATTGCGTAGTGGTATCCCACACCGCCCTTCACTTGCTGCATCGTCTCCAAGCCCACCAAGTAAAACTACAGGCCTTTTATCTTTACCTGCAGTATGGAATGCATCTGATGAGCTTTCGCTCAGCAAGTACAAACTTTAATCTCACAAAAACATTTTCATTTTAAGCATCTTGAAAATATACCAATCATCACATAACATATGCATGAACCATTTATGTTCATTTATACAATCCATTTTTAACTTTACTTATTATCTTTCTTTAACATATGGGCCTCTTGTGTACGTACCAGTTGCGCGCCCTCTAGATAAAGTTAGGGGTTGCAAGGTCCCTAACAGTTCTAGGAAACATAACTGATTATACCCTCACGCATCAACGAGAGGTTAATAATCAGAACTTGAACATGAATAACCCTCCACCTTTGGGAGGTTGGTACGACACTTTACTTGTGTATTTTTACCAAGTTGTTTATCATTAGTAAACATGCCTTATGATGTCACTATATCATACATAACTTAACATTTCATTCATAAAGCATAGCATGGCATCTTTAAAACATGACATTTTTTAAAAACTTGACATCTTTAAAACATGGCATCTTTAAAACATCTGTAAAACACGACATTTTTAAAACAAGCATCTTTAATACATCTTTAAGACATTACATATCATAACATGAAACATGTCATAGCATATTTGAAAATATATTATTATTTCCATATCACAAGTAAGGTTTGTACTTACCTGAGGTCCTACGCTCTTGACTTATTATTCCTCGTGATATATCAACAGGTTCCTATTCCTGTTTCAATCAAGGTGTAAGATAAGGTTATCTTGTCTTACCATAAATCATTACATTTGATGTTGGTATCTTAACCAACTTCCATGAATAACCCTAGTTATATATCCCCTCTAATATCTCTTGTTAACTTGTTTGGTTACTTAAAGTAACCTTGGTTACCAAGCCCCAAACATACATGAGTAGGGTTAGGTTACCATTCCTAACCTTGGGCTTATGTCTTACTTTTACTTGATCCGTAATCCATTGGGTTATTATTAATAACCCTAAGTTTTAGCCCAATTCATTAACCTTGGTTTCCTTTAGGGTTATTTTGGATAACCCTTAAGGTCAAACTTTTGGTCAACCAAAGTCAACATTTGGTCAACTAAGGTTAACCCTCTTTGGGTTAAACTTTGGGCTTTGAGCTAGGCCCAGTAACTCGGATATAACTTCCGGTTACCATTCGTAATTGATTCGCTTATTAACCCTTAGCTCGAAAATTCCATTTTTCTTCAAATTGAAAACTTTGGGTGAATAATCCCAAAAACTCTTTTCTTAACTTGTAAAAATTCATTTTTTTAAAACATGGCTTCATAAAATCATTAAAGACTGAAAACTGACATTGGAACAGTTTTCATAGTCAAAACAGTGGTTTTGAGGAAAAATACAGTTTTTCGGAAACGTTTGTAAAAATTCATGTGCAGAAATTTTCGGTTCTCTGCACACTCCTCAGAAAATAGTGTCAGTTTAAAAATCTAATCCGAATTTGAAAAACTTATCTTCACAAAAGTTGTAGCTCTCAAAACATACTAAAACTTCTATGTTTTGTGAAAAATCTAGTTTCGCTTATATTTTTGTCAGTTTTTGTTTGAAATCGGCTGATCCTAAAAACTGGGTTTGGGCAGATCAGCCACGGATTTTTGTAAAAACGGAGGCCATTGGAGTCTCGTTTTGGAAATCTGTCCATGCTGCCCCCTAGGAAAAACCCTTCCAAACAACTTTCATGTTTTGAGTTTTACCCAGTTCGGCCTCTAAAGGCCTTAAATTTCTACTTTCCCGAAACTGGCCAGTTCCGAATCCGAATTAGCAGTTTCGGTTCTTAAATCCGCTTTACGTCCTAATTCATGGATTCTATCTCGACCGACCACTTCGGGAGCTTACATAACAAACATACAGCATATCTAACGTCCCTCATGAACCCATAAGCAGCTAGAACGGATCCATGCAAACCAAACCCGAAAGCCATAAACCTAGGTTTGCATGGTTCTAACTTTTTGCATTCAATCAATCAAGCATCTTCCATTCACCCTTAAGCTTGTAGCTCACACCCACTGCCTAGGGCAAATTTTTATCCAAGATCAGGGGACACACAACCCTAACCATCTAGCATGAAATCAATTTATCAACAAGCATAAACAATCAAGAAATTAAGCCATACACCCTTAGATTTACTAATCAAGCACATATAACCAAACTTAGGGCATGAAATGGAAAGTGGACTTATGTCCTTACAAACCAAATTGAACCATAAATAAACTCCAAATTAAACTCAAATTGAAGAGTTAGGGCTCTAGAGTTTTATCTTAGACCAAAGTTAGGTTTTGGTCACAAAATCCCTTTCTTCCCCTAGCCCTCCTTGGCTCACGGCTCCTCCTCCAAAATGGGTACCAAAATTTTGGTTGGCTCCTTGGTTGGTTCACTCAAACCTGAGCTTCACTATAAGAATTTGCCCTCAAAATTTTCAGTTTTCCTTTCCCTTTTTTCTTCCTTTCCCACTCGGCCACACACCCCAAAAGTGACCCAAAATTTTCCAAAATTTTTTTTTCTTGCTTTCTCTTAGCTCAAAACCGCACTCTCCCTTGGGTTTTCCCGTAAATCTTTTTCAGTTTTTCTCTCCCTTTCTTCCTCTCCTACAATCGGCTTTTCACCCACCAAAAATGGGTATCCTTTTTTTTTTTTCTTCCTTTTTGGTTCTTTGGGTTTTAGGTTTCTAGATCTAGAGAGAAAAGTTGTGGGAATTCATTTTGGCATGGTTTGGGTAGATTTTTCCATTTTTTTTGAGCTGAAAACCGTCCCCCTTTAGCCCTTTTTATAGCTGAAATTTCATAATTTTTGGATTTATTTTTATTCCAAAAATTACATTTTGACCCCAAAAGTGAAAATATTTGCAAAAACACCCCTAAGAGGTGTCACTTGGCCGGCCATCTACTTGCTGCCCAAGGTTTGCTTACCTCATCAAGGTGACATCATCCAAGTGACATCACTTGTTTACATAATCAATTTTCCAAAAATTGCACTTTTGCCCCAAATGACAAAATCTTTGCATTTTTGCCCCTTGTTTGGCCGGCCACCTCTCCCATTTTCTAAAATCTTCCATAATTCTTTCCATGCTAATTTAAATCAATTGTGATATCATAAATTCATGGTGAGGTGATATCATCATCTTAAGGCCTCGTTTGGCTTTTTCCTTAAAACGCAGTCCACTTTTATGCTACACAGATATTTTTAATACTGTTATCCACTTAATAACAGTATTTTTATACTACACTGCAGTCTAAAATTTATCTATGTAAAAACGGACTGTAAAAATTTTTCCTTATTTCTTCGAACCCTTTTTGCCCTTTATTCCTAATTTGGTGTGCTTGATTTTTCTAGGGTGGTCTCATGGCTTAGTCTTGCTATTTTGTCTATAATGACAGTTTTTCGCAGTATATTTCTCATACTGCTTATCGAATAACTAGACTGTCAGTCCTTTGACCTCTATGGTCAACCTTTGACTTTTGGTCAACTTTGACTTTTTCGGGTCAAATTTTGACCAACATAAAATCATAAATTTTTGTGATGCCTTTGTCACAAAAAGCCCTATATATGTCTAAACAACTATTTATCGAGTCTCATAACTAATAAAATGAGAACTCAAATTTTTACTGCTAAAATTATGAATTTCACATTAGTATTCATAATTTTCATAAAATATCACATAAACACATAATACGAACTTAAATTCCTTTAATTGTAAGTCCGTAGAAATTTCGGGGTATTACATTGTGCACCTCTTTAAGAATTTTTTTCCTTAGTTCCTTGTCTTTAGGAACACATAACCATCCCTTAAGCTTTAGCACTCCATCATTAGCCAAACTAAATCCTTCACACTTCACTTTGAGCATTTCCTTTTTGATTCTCACATGGCTTATATCAAAGTCTTGCTTACTCCAAATGTCATCTAAAATAGTTCGAGACAAGTTCATTGCTGAAAGTCGTCCAACTATTAATTCCAACCCAAAATCAAGAATCTTCTTTTGAAGAGGCTTGAACATCGCATTCAAGGACATTATTTGGCAGAGGCCTTCTGACTTAACACATTAGCTACCCTATATGCCTTCCTCAAGTGGTAAAGGTCTTTACAATCGTAGTTCTTTACTAGCTCAAGTCACCTCCTGTAACGACCCGCCTAGCCAGGCCGTTACCGTACTTACATATCTATTGACTTAGCAAAATTTAGCGGAGATTTTTTTTTTTTCACAAGCATATGAACATACATACTTAAACTGACTTAAGATGTTTTGCGTATGCATATACAATAACTACACAACTTTGTTTTGCTTGAAATTAAATACTTAATAATACAAAACGCGTAGCGGTCATGTTCCCACTTTTTCACAGTCGCTCCGCCATGCTCCTCCATCATTGCATCAGTCGTTGCTCATAGGTTGCTTACCTACAGCATAGACGTAAGACGTGAGCTTTCGCTCAGCAAGTACAACTTGTTAATCCGCGACACAACAAAATAACACATAATAGAACTTGGTACCTCTTAACATGTCATATCATAATAGCATAACCTATTTAAATATGCATGAGCCATTTATGCTTCGTTATGCTTCCTTATACTTTCATAGCACATTTCCTATCTTATCTTGACTTATCTTGCTTATGGACCCCTTACATATGTGTACGTACCTGATGCACAACTATGGAGTGGTTGGGGCGGCCAGACCATTTCCAACTCAAACCATAGTCCAACCCGACCTCGGACGGGTGGTACGACACCGGCAAGCTCGCTTGCCATTCTACTTGTTTTTCATAATCTCTTTCTTGATCTTGGTCTTATCTTAATCATGGGTGAACATGCTTCATGATATTACACCTACCTGATCATATTCTAACATACCTCGTATCATATCCATGATTTCAACATAAACATGCCTCAACCTAACATATCACATAGCATAGCATGCATCGTATTAAACATTAATCACATGCTTGGCATATCACATAACACAACATATGTAACGCCCCACCTAGCGTAGACCGTTACCGTACTTAAAACTTACATTTCGTATAGTCCTTTCTTATCTTATATTAGCGAAAGTGCGGAATAATTTTTTTTTTTTTTTTTCAACATAGGAAAATATACTTAGTAACTTAGTTACTTAATTACTTACATATATAATATCCTTTATCTCCATCCTTGAGTTAGATGTCTCATACTTATAAAAATATTTACATACCAAATAAATAAGAAAATCAAAATGAGCAATACACATTTAAAACTAATGGCTCCATTCCCACAATTTCACAACGTGCCCTGCCGAGTCCATCGTCTTGCATCAAAGATTACCGATAGGTTGTTTACCTACAGCATAGATGTAAGTTGTGAGCTTTTGGCTCAGCAAGTACAACATATATACCACAAAACATTTTACAAACCATAATGCATGAACCACTTATGCTTTTGTTATGCTTTCTTATCTTAGCTTAACTTTTAACTTTTAGGATCCTTACATAAACATAAGTGTACGTACCGTGGCGCGCTGCCATGGAGTGGTTGGGGCGGCCAGCCCTATCCAACTCAAACCATGAACCAAACCTGACCTAACGCAGGTCGATACGACACGAAAAACTTATTTCATAAACATACTTATAAGATTTCCTTTCTTGAAACACTTCTTATAAAAGATAGTTTCTCCTTTAAATGTAATCATCCCTTATTAGGTGAGATTAACTTAGTGAGCATGCTTTATGAAGCTTGAACATAAACATACATAAATGCAACATCAACGTGTATGCATGAAACTTGTAAACATACGAATATTGAAAACATTTTCATCTATACTGTAGGTGGAGTTGTACTTACTCTTTTTCAGCTAAAACCTTAAGTATAGGTTCCGTCACAAAACCTCAACAGGATTACCTCCCTGTTCATAAAATCACAGTATAAGTTTCCCATACTTGCTTAACAAATTGCTAACTCTTAACTGACCCTAACTAACAAGTTTGGTCCTTAATGTGTGAGGTAAAAATAACCTCTTCTCTTTTCTTACAAATCTGCTCAAGGTTAAGACCACACCTTGCACGGCTTATAGCATTCTGTGTTTACTTAAAAATTGGTTTGGAATTTTACAAAACTTTCTTCATAGAAGTTGTAGACAACATCTAGAACTACAACTTTTATTTTTGGCCAAAACCCTAATTCGGTTTGTATCCTTCTGGTTTCTTACTGGAAAAGTTTGAAATCACATTTATGAACCCTAAAAGTTTGCTCTCGGGTTTTGATGAAAACAGAGGCTCTAGTAGCCTTATTTTTAAAAACTGGCTGCGTTGTCCCCTAGGATTTTCTCTTCTGAAAAACTTTGTAGTTTTAACTTTTTATAAATTCGGCCTCTAAGACCTTCAAAATCATGTTTCCAGAAAAACTGTTTCTATTACTCCGAGAGTGGCAGATTTTCTTATAAAACTTCTTACAAAATTTTATGTGCACTCTAGATCAAAATAGTTCAAACCGTGCTTCATACATAGCTTGCAAGGTGTCTCCTTTCCCTTTTTAAGATCCTAACTTCATTTCAAGATCATAACATTTTCATACAATCAAAATAATAAACTAGACCGACTTATGTTTCTTACTATTTTCACACCACTATGTGTAACATAACCTTTCTTTATTTCTTATTCCTTTTTAGAACATATTTGTTGAGCATACTTATATATGCATAATCAGATCATAGGTTTTTCTCATAACCTACTACTTTTCATTTCAAACAAAAATCATACACTTACATAGATTCAAAACTAGAGACCATACAATTTACTACAACCGAAATTCATACTAGCCGAACCTTGCATGCAATCTAAGAGGCATTCTTAAGCTTACTCATAATCTCAAAGCTTAACCTAATTCCTAATAGAAAGGTATAGAGCAGCAAAGCTTACCTTGGTTCTTGAGAAAAACAAATAGAGCTAAGACTGAGAATCCTCTAGACACACTTTGGATGCTACCTTCGGTTTCCTTCAACTCTAAGCTCACTCTTCCTCTTTGTTTTTCCTCTTACAAGGGTCGGTTTTTATAAGTGAAACAAAGATACTACAGCTCACACACAAGCTTTTCTAAAGTCTTTCTAAGGTTCAACTTTCACCTATTTATAGGTGAAGCCATGAGCTTTACAATGTCAGGGTGTCATAAAAATAGTGCATGCATTCCATGAGGTGTTCGAAATAGGCTTAGTCTTTTGACAAGTCATCCTTCTAAATTTTCTTGTAATTCTTGAAGTCCTTGAGGTGTCCTCCTAAGAGTAAGCAACGGCTAGGTGTCACTCTTGGGAGCATTCGGTGGCTATGCAACCCATGGAGTGAGACATAAGTAAGTTTACTCCACCTAAATGGTTGGTGTGATGTGTGGCAGTCCCTTTGTAGCAGCCGACCAAGTGGTTGATCCTACATTCTAAAGCTTACATTCTTAAGGCTCCTTGGTGCTATGTGTCTCTCCTTGAATGGTTGTTTATGAGGTGCATATTACATGCATGTCTTGGTAAGAATTTAAGTTCTATGATTGGACCTCCTAAATTATGATGCATGGTTTGTCAACTCTTGCATGTCCGGTTATGGTGGGGGATGGTTGCATGAATTTGTTAACCATATGCAAGCCTTATACTCTTGCTTTTACAGCTCCCCTTGAGGTGTCTACTTCCCATGAAAGTTCGGCTATGACTTGTCACTCATGAATCAATTTAGGTGCTAAGTATGCATAGCTATGTACCTATACTCCTAGCTAGTGTGAGGTGTCAAGTTCTCATAAGTCCTACACTTTTCCTTCATTTGATATAAGGTTCATAGAACCGAATTCTCACCTCCTAAATCATAAGATGAAAGGCTTCTAAATTGCCAAGTGTCTAAACCGAATCATGCACTCTAACTCTAACTAGATGGTTTATTGACTTCTGACTAAACTAACTAATCCAACTAAGTATATGATTGATCTTCAGCTTGTTTGGAATCTAGTTACTAATTCTGGATTTCCAAAAGTGATTACACCTAAACATGAACACATAATTTTCCTAAACTTACCAAAAATTCCTTAGAGATAAAATGTGTGCACCTTGGTCCACATAAACAAAGGTTGTCACATTTTTCATTCTGGTATGACATTCGGCTTGTATAAGGTCATGGAATACCTATTCCTTGCTTATTCACACACCTAATGACTTATTAAATTCATAACTTAAAACTTTTCCTAGGTTTACATTTTGACCCAAACGGTAACAGTTCTTACATGTAGACCCCTAGGAGCTAGCCGACCCCTAGTAGTGACACTTGTCCTTATTCCATCTTTTGTCATTCCTTATAAAACCAATTATTATCCCATAAGGCCAAATGTGGTTTGTTATCTAATTCTAACTTACATAATGGTCTCATAGCTTTTCTACATATTATCTTAATCCTAATTTAGGTCATGTTAATTCATTCTTGACCTATATAGGTTTTCAAAGAAACCCAATCTCACCTTCCTTCTATAAAAAGGTTCGAATCATACATGCATACTAAATTTTGAATCTTAGACTTTCAAAAATTCAAGAATGTGCAATTAATCATAACATATACCGTCACATAACTTATGCACTTAAAATTTGAATTTCCTTAAAAAGGAAAACATATATTCATAAAATGTTGGTTATTACAACATAGCATACATCGAACACTATATTAACATGCTTAGGTAAGCATCACAACAAATGCCTATGCTGTAGGCGGAGTTGTACTTACCTTGATGGTTACGTCCTATATGAGGCTGCTTCTGATTAGGATGCCTGTGCAGGTAATCTCCTGCTCCATTGAAGGACAAGGATATAAGTTCCTAATCTTAGGATATTGGTAACCTAACCAACGTTCCTACATATAGTCCTAGTTATATGTCCCCTTCATAACATATAATAGCTTGTGGGGTTACTACAAGTAACCCTCGTGGTTTATTATCACCCTTGGATTTTACCTTATTAGATTACCTAGGGTACTCTTGTAGGCTAAGTTCATACATAGATACTTAGGTCTAGGTCATTATTTAATTCTTAAACTTTGTTATAATCCATAACCTACTTGGTTATTATTGGTCACCTTAAGTATTACTATCTTGATACAATATTGGGTTACATTGGGTAACCCTTGGTCTTATTAATTTGATACCATGTTAGGTTACATTGGGTAACCCTTAGTCTTACTAACCTTGGTATCACGTTGGGTTACATTGGGTAACCTTTGGGGTGACTTATCTTAAGTTAACCCTTATTGGGTTATTAAGGTCCAGCTAAGGGGGTAACCTATTGAGTGACTATAGGTATCTCTGGGCTTTGGACCCAGTGCTATAGTTCGGGTATAATATTTAGTTATTGGTGGTAAACTTCTTGCTTACCCCAATTTTAAGAAAACCTAAGTCTATAGTTCCACTTGTTTTCTTTAGAAAATGTAGGTGTTTTCACCACCTTTTTACAAAAATCATTTTTATTTTCCTTATAAAAATTTGGGTTTTCTTATCAAAATATTTGAAAAATGTTATTAAGGATCGGAACTGCCTTTGGAGCAGTTCCTATAGCCAAATTATCAGTTTTGGTTCAAAAATACTAAATCCTTACATTTTTCTAGAAAATCTTGTACAGAATTCTACTATTTTCTGTACAATCTTTGTAAAATTAATTATACTTAAAAATCTATGCAGAATCTGAAAAAGTTGTCTTCATGAAACTTTTAGATCTCAAAAAATTCTAGAACTTTCATGTTTACTAAAAAACCCAGTTCTGACTTTAACATTTTCGTTTTTCCCTTGGAACAAAACTGGATGTGCTTAGAGGTCTGGGCACGTCACCTTCGGATTTTTGTGAAAATAGAGGCCATTGGAGCCTTATTTTGGAAAAATTTCTATGCCATCCTTTAGTAAAAACTGTTCTGAACAACTTTCATGTTTTGAGTTTTTCCAAATTCGGCCTCTAAAGGCCTCAAAATTTACTTTTTCGAAAACTGGTCAGGATTTATCCGAACCTGTCCGTTTTTCGGTTTAGAGTTTGTTTTACGTCCTAAACGTGAAACCTAGTTCAACCAGCCACTACGGGAGCTCTAATACACACATGAAGCAGTTTTCTAATGTAAATTTTGTTTAAACACATTTTCTAACATAGCCATGCAAGCCTATCAACATTAGATAATTTTTTTGTTGCATGATTTGGATCATAGCAAGCATATCAAGCATTGTCATGAAATTCTAACAACCTAGCATCAAATTTTCATCCACAACCATCCTAGGGCAGATTAGGGGACATACTATAGACCATCATTTTGCATGAAATTCACAAATTTAAAGCAAGCATGCAAAGATAAAATCAAACGACCCTTAATCTAGCTCAAGCACACCCTAGGTTCTAACTTTGGGCTCAAAAATAAATTGAGCTTATGCTCTTACAATTTCAACTTGAAATACATGTAAATTTCAAATTGAAAGCTTAATTGAAAGAGTTAGAGGTTTAGAAAAATTTACCTTGATAAAAAACACAAGTGGGAGCTAAGGTTGGTTCTCTAAAAATTCTCCCTTTTTGCACCCCTCCTATGGCCGGTTTTTGTGCTCAATTTGCACCAAGATGGTGGCTGATTTTGGGGTGGTTGTTAGCACTCAATATTAAGCACTCCTAAGCACAAAATTTGGTCACTTTTCCACCCTCTAACAGCCGGCCCTATGGTCCCAAAAACTGCACACAAGCTGTCCAAAAAAACTGTTTTGCACTCTAGTAGAGATCTCACACTCCAAGCACCAAAACCCCTATGTTTCTTGAAATTTTTCTTCACTCAAGCTACCCTATGTTTTTCGGATTTGTTGAGGGAAGAATTAGCAAGAGTTTGGCTGTTTTTTCTTAATTTTTTTCAGCCCAAAATCTGATCACAAATGGAGCTATTTATAGGCAAATTTTGAGGTGGTTTTGTGATTATTTTTGGTTCTCCTTTTTGATAAAACCCCATGAGTTTTCTTAATTGCATTTTGACCCCATTATGGCCGGCCATCCTAGCATGAGTTGTCAAAGATTATCCAAATTTTTAATCATTTTTTTTCTTTAATTAAAATCTTAATGATGCCATAAATCCCATAGGTGAGGTCATGCATGATGTCATTGGACTTGTTTGGCTTTTTCTCTTAAAAGCAGTCCACTTTTATTCAACACAGATATTTTTGGTACTGAGGTCACTAATACACCATACTGTGGTATTGTGATACAGTTCAAAATTTATCTATGTGAAAATGGACAGTACGAAAAATTTTCTTTTTGCTTAAAACTTTTTGACCCAAAAATACCTATTTATTGTGCTTGATTTTTCTATGGTAGTTTGATTTCTTTTCTACATTTCCTTGACTATAATTTTGGTTTTTGCAGTATATTTTCCATACCGCTCATCATTTATCTATGTGGTCAACCTTTGACTTCTTTGACCATACTTGGCCTCCTTGGTCAACCTTGACTTCTTTGGTCAAATTTTGACTTTCATTGACTTTCTTTGACTTTCTTTGACTTTCATTGACTTTCTTGGTCAAAATTTGACTTTCTTGACCAACTTTGACCAATCATAAAATCATAGGTTTTCTTCCTCTTTTTACCCAAAAAGTCAGTTGCTTATCTAAATCATTCATAATTGAGTCTTATAAAGCTAATAAGAACTCATAAAATAACTCAAAAACCTTAATTAGGAATTTGCACAAATACCTCCATGGTTTAGCTTGAACTTCTCTACAAGAAATTGTATTGAAGAAAAATTTAGTTATTACAATCTACCCCCCTTAAAAATTTTCGTCCCCGAAAATTAGAATAAACTGAGGTAGTTCTTTCGCATCTCTTCTTCTACTTCCCAGGTTGCTTCTTCAACCTTGTGGTTTCGCCATAGCACCTTAACCATGGGAATGGTTTTATTTCTTAGGACTTTTTCTTCTCTATCCAAAATCCGCACTGGCCTTTCTTCGTAAGTTAAGTCGGTTTCAACCTCCACGGGTTCTTGGCTAAGCACATGAGAAGGGTCTGGTACGTATTTCTTTAGCATCGAGACATGGAAAACATTATGCATCGACGCTAGTTCAGGTGGTAGGGCAAGCTTATAGGCTACTTTCCCAACCCTTTCAAGGATTTCAAATGGTCCTGTATACCTTGGACTAAGCTTTCCCTTTTTACCAAACCTCATTACTCCCTTCATAGGAGCAATTTTGATAAACACGGCATCTCCGACTTGAAATTCCAAAGGCCTTCTACGTTTATCGGCATAGCTTTTCTGTCTACTAAAGGCTATGTCGAGCCTCTGCTTAATCTTCTTGATGTCTTCAGAGGTCTTCTTGATGAAATCCGTTGTCTGAAGTTGCTTTTGTCCAACTTCCTGCCAATGGATAGGAGATCGACACTTTCTCCCATATAGTGCTTCAAATGGAGCCATGCCAATCGAAGCATGGTAGCTGTTATTGTATGAAAATTCGATCAGTGACAGCTTCTGATCCCAGTTTCCCTTGAAATCTAACACGCACGATCTTACCATATCTTCTAGCGTCTGGATAGTTCGTTCAGATTGGCCGTCAGTTTGAGGGTGGAATGCCGTGCTGAACTTCAGTTTCGACCCCATGGCGTTGTGAACACTTGCCCAAAATCGTGAAGTGAAGCGTCCGTCGCGGTCTGAGATGATCGATTTTGGCACACCATGGTATCTGACAATCTGGGATACATAGATTTCGGCCAGTTTCTCCACCAAAAATGTGGCTTTAATCGCAACAAAGTGGGCTGATTTGGTCAATCTATCAACTATAACCCAAATTGTGTCGTTTCCACTCGCAGTTCGGGGTAATCCTACTATGAAATCCATAGTAATTTGCTCCCATTTCCACTCAGGAAGTTCTATTTTCTGCAATTCTCCACCCGGATGTCAATATTCCGCCTTAACTTTTTGACAAGTTAGGCACTTGGACACGAATTCTGCCACTTCATTCTTCATATTTGGCCACCAATAGTTCTCTCGGAGATCTTTGTACATCTTGGATGCTCCTGGATGTACGGAATATGGCATCTTGTGTGCTTCTGACATGATCTGATCCTTCAAAGATTCCATGTCAGGGACACAAATTCTCTCCTTGAAGTAGACCACGCCATCAGTAGAAGTCCTAAACTCCTTGCTTTTCTCGCCAAAGAGTTGTGCTTTCAGCAAAAAGTAGTCCTTTCTTTGGTGCGCCTTAATAGATTCCAGCAAATCGGATTGAAGAGTCAAAGAAGATAGCTTTCCAGTTATCATTTCTAGGTTGAAATCGGAAATTTCCTTTTGTAGTGGCTTGGGAAATACTTCAATAGACATCAACATTCCCACCGATTTCCTACTCAAAGCATCGGCTACCTTGTTCGCTTTTCCGGGATGGTAAAGGATTTCACAATCATAATCCTTCACCAGTTCCAGCCATCTACGCTGTCTCATGTTGATCTCCTTCTGGGTGAAAATGTACTTGAGGCTTTGATGATCCGTATAGATCTCACATTTGTTCCCGTACAAATAGTGCCTCCAGATCTTAAGTACGAACACTACAGCTGCAAGTTCCAAATCATGAGTAGGGTAATTCCTTCCATGGATCTTCAGTTGTCGTGACGCATAGGCTACTACCTTCCCATTTTGCATACAGCTCCTAATCCATTTTTAGAAGCGTCGCTGTAGATCACAAAATTTCCTGCTTCTACATCCGGAATTATCAATACCGGGGCACTTGTCAGCTTCCTTTTAAGCTCTTGGAAATTATCCTCACATTTCTGAGTCCATTCAAACTTTTTCCCTTTCCGGGTAAGAACTGTGAGCGGTGCAGCTATCTTAGAAAAACCTTCAACAAATCGTCGGTAATATCCGGCTAAACCAAGAAAACTCCTTATCTTCGTAACATTCTTGGGTGCAAACCATGCGCTAACTGCCTCCACCTTTGTAGGATCTACGGATATTCCTTCCTTTTGAACCACATGACTTAAGAAATGCACTTTTTCCAGCCAAAATTCACATTTCGTGAACTTAGCATACAACTGGTTTTGTCTCAGCGTCTCCATTACCAGTCTTAGGTGACGCTCATGTTCTGCCTTAGACTTTGAGTAAATCAAAATATCGTCAATGAAGACAATAACGAACTTGTCCAAATACTCCTTAAACACACAGTTCATGAGGTCCATAAAAGCAGCTGGAGCATTAGTTAGTCCAAACGGCATCACCAAAAACTCATAGTGCCCATAACGTGTTCGAAAAGCTGTCTTGGCAGTATCTGACTCCTTGATTCTAAGCTGATGATAACCCGATCGTAGATCGACCTTTGAGAATACCATCGCTCCCCTAAGTTGATCAAACAGGTCATCAATCCTTGGAAGTGGATACTTATTCTTAATTGTGATTTTGTTTAGCTCACGATAATCAATACACAATCGCAATGATCCATCCTTCTTTTTGACGAACAAAACAGGTGTTCCCCACGGAGAATGACTCTGTCGGATGAATCCTTTGTCAAGTAGCTCCTGTAATTGCACTTGAAGCTCTCTAAGCTCAGCGGGTGCCATACGATAAGGTGCTTTCGATATCGGTGCAACACCAGGTAACAACTCGATTTCAAACGAGATTTCCCTTTTTGGCGGAAGTCTTGGTAAGTCTTTTAGAAAAACGTCCACATATTCTTTTATGATGGGAACATCTTCTGGTGTCAACTCCGTTTCTCTGTTCTTGTCCACTATGTTAGCTAAATATCCTTGACAACCATCAGCTAACATTTTCTAAGCTTTCATTGCCGAGACAATTCTGGTTGCTGGGCTCCTAGATCGTCCGTAGAAACTAAACTCCTCTTCACCGTATGGGTTAAACGTTACACAACGCTTTCGGCAATCGATTTTAGCGTTGTATTTGCCTAAGAAGTCCATTCCTAAGATCACATCGAAATCTTGTAACTTGATCGCGATGAGATCTACAATTAATTCTCTGCCGCAGATGATCACGGAAACATTTCACATCCAAAAATTGGACCACAAAATTTCTCCGGATGGCAAAGAAGTTTTGAAAAGCTGTACTAGACTATCTATACCTCTTCCTACTTTCTGGGCGAACTCCAAAGATACGAATGAATGAGTGGCTCTATAATCAAACAAGGCAATAGCATCATAGGTGGCGATAGAGATCTGACCTGTCACCACATGCGATGTTCCAGCTTCCGCATCCCCTTTTGTGTAAGCATAAATTCTGGCATGGGGTTCAGGGGCTTCCAGTCTCCCCTGGGAAATTGGAGGTCCTTCCAGTCTTGTCTGGGTTGCATGTAACTGACTGTTGACATTTCGGCTTGGGTATTGAGGGGTTTGGGTCTGAGTATTCAGAGGACAACTTCTTGCGTAATGCCCTTCCTTGCCACAAAAGTAGCAAGCGTTTGTCCCCATTCGGCACACACCAGGGTGCTTCCTTCCACATTTAGGGCACACATGAAAATCATTGTTGCTACCCTCCTTTCCTTTGTTAGTCTTCTTCTGAGGGTTACTCCTCTATTGACCTTGACCCGTAAAGTTTCCCTTCCTCTTGTTCCTTCCAAATTGTCGGGAACCTTGAGCAGGGTTACTTGTTTGACCCTTTGAGGATGCCTTCGAACCTTGGCGAGATTGCGTGGATTTTGCCGCAGCCTTCTCTTCTTTCTTGGCCTTGAAAATTTGAGCCTTTGCCTCCTTATCCCGGTTTATCCAGTATTCTGCTCGTAACGCCCGACTTATACAATCAGACACCAGGGTAGGTGGGTTACTCCCTGCACTTACTTGCTTAGAAATATCTGTTCTGAACATGTTCATCATTCGCCTCACCTTCACCTTCTCACTAGTTACCAATTCCGGGCACAACCGAGCCAACTGTTCGAATTTCTTAACAGCCTCCATGACTGTCATCGAGCCTTGCTTCATATTGGTGAACTCATCCTGTTGAGCTGCTAAAATCTCCGGGTTGTAATACATGGTTCGGAACTCAGCTACAAAGTCTTGCTAGCTCATAGTGGCAACGTTTTTGCGCATCTGGATCGTCATCCACCAATGCCGAGCATCTTTCTTCAGAGCGAAAGAAGCACACAGAACTTTTTCTTGCTCTGTCAGTCTCATAAAGTCCAGAATGACTTGAATATCAATTAACCAGTTATCGGCCGCTATCGGGTCTGTTGGCCCTTCAAATTCAGGCGCTTTCATCCTCCTGAATCGTTCATACAACAAATCCTCCTGTACTGGTGGAATCACTTGCCTTCAGCAGGGGCTATTGGAACTTCAGCGTTCAGAGAAATTTCTGGTGGAACCTCTGGCTGTACTTCTGGTATTGGGGGTACTCTATCATCCTGACAAGGAACTTCATTAGCTCTGGGTCCTTGGTTTATCTGAGCCAGTTGCTCTCTTAATCTATTCGTCTCTTGCTGATGTTCTTGCAACTGCCTTTGTAAGTTGGCAACTACCGTAGCGAGGTCTAGCTCAGGCGGGTTAACAGGTGCGGGTCTACATCTTGGCGGCATCTTCTAGTTTCCTATGGAATCATAAGAAAAGATATTATCATACCAGGAGTATCCTTTCTTTCATACCATTCCTATCATATCAAAACATAACACGTCGTGTCATAACATAATTTGTTGCAACGTCATCATACAACATAATCACATTAACACATCATATTACATACTTATATCAATCACACTCATAAAGTCCAGAATGACTTGAATATCAATTAACCAGTTATCGGCCGCTATCGGGTCTGTTGGCCCTTCAAATTCAGGCGCTTTCATCCTCCTGAATCATTCATACAACAAATCCTCCTATACTGGTGGAATCACTTGCCCTTCAGCAGGGGCTATTGGAACTTCAGTGTTCAGAGGAATTTCTGGTGGAACCTCTGGCTGTACTTCTGGTATTGAGGGTACTCTATCATCCTGACGAGGAACTTCATTAGCTCTGGGTCCTTGGTTTATCTGAGCCAGTTGCTCTTTTAATCTATTCGTCTCTTGCTGCTGTTCTTGCAGCTGCCTTTGTAAGTTGGCAACTACCGTAGCGAGGTCTGGCTCAGGCGGGTTAACAGGTGCGGGTCTACGTCTTGGCGGCATCTTCTAGTTTCCTATGGAATCATAAGAAAAGATATTATCATACTAAGAATATCCTTTCTTTCATGCCATTCCTATCATATCAAAACATAACACGTCGTGTCATAACATAATTTGTTGCAACGTCATCATACAACATAATCACATTAACACATCATATTACATACTTATATCAATCACACACATAACATAACTTTCTTGAACATATCGTACCATAATACTTGATCTGTCCTTTTGCATACATACAAAAAGTGCGTCATGTTTACAATACTGTAAATACATTTATGGTATTTATACTGTACATACATGACTGTAGCATCATACTTTATATATATGGACAAAATTTCGACGGGAGTGTCTAACACTTCATCGTCATACATAGTCAAAATATCGGGGATGGAAGTGGCTACCACTTTCCATCATACATAAGTACAAGTCCACTGTCCAAAAAGTATAAGCTAGTACATATCAGTCCAAAAGTCAAAAGTAAATGTACATAGTCAACCTAATCGATGCACTTTACTCGTCGGAGTCAGCCTCCTAATCTTCGTCCTCGAAAAGGATCTCCTCGGGGTTGTCGATAAAACCCTCATCATCCTCTGGCCCACCGGCATGCCCTACCTCGGGTGCTGGCTCTATCTCCTCCTCATCCTCGTCCTCATCACTGGATATATCAACGATGGGAGGATCTACTGGTGGCTCTGCTGGTAAGATTCTAACATCATCGTCCTCGGGGTCCTCTGCCTCCGGGTCATCTTCGACGTCTTCGCCCTCCTGCTCTGCCTCGTGGGCTGGCACTGCCTGCTCAGGCATGGCCGGGATCGACTCCTCCGGTGGTGCCGGACCTACCTCATGTAACGGCTCTCCCAAGCCAGCATCATCGTCAATAGGTGTCGGATGATCACCCTCCGCGGCCTCAGCCTGTGCGGCAATCACCTCAGCTCTCAAGATGTCCTCGATCATATGCCCGATAGTCATCCGGGGCATCGGGTCCGAGACGTGCTGGCGAACGCGTCCAGGCAATCCATTAAGTAAAATCGTCAACGCCTCTAGCACTGGATAAGGTATATCCTGAGGAACATGAGGCAGCATGGCCTCCTGCAACCTCCGACAATAATGAGCCATGGGCTCGAACGGGTATGTGTGCCACTCAAGAACATAACTATGATAACGCGTCTCAACCATGCCCCTGTAGATATCTGGATCACGCTGAAGTGCTCCGGGGCCGTAGTCTAGGGTCGGTCCAAAACGAGCAGTCACTAATGCACGAAAATGTGCCCACGTGCGGTCAGGCATCTGGGGCTCTCCAATCGACATCCACCACAGGCGGGCATCGCCTATCAGACATCTACTCCCCAATAAAACCTGCAGGTGAGCTAGAATATGGCTCGTGCTGAAGATCAACTCTATGTCATATAACCACTCTGCCAGGGACACCGTCCAACTGGTACCAGCGAATAATAGAGGGTGTGACTCGTAAAAGGATGTCACTGCGTCTCGATCCTCATCAGCGTGTGCCGGGTCCATCGTATCTACTCTACCATAACATAAACACATAATAAACATTTATGCATAAAAATATAAATTCAACTTACAATGATGGTGGTGATGACATGCAGACTGTGAAATGGTATAGCAGAAAACCGCTCTGATACCAACTCTGTAACGACCCGCCTAGCCAGGCCGTTACCGTACTTACATATCTATTGACTTAGCAAAATTTAGCGGATATTTTTTTTTTTCACAAGCATATGAACATACATACTTAAACTGACTTAAGATGTTTTGCGTACGCATATACAATAACTACACAACTTTGTTTTGCTTGAAATTAAATACTTAATAATACAAAACGCGTAGCGGTCATGTTCCAACTTTTTCACAGTCACTCCGCCACGCTCCTCCATCATTGCATCAGCCGTTGCTCATAGGTTGCTTACCTACAGCATAGACGTAAGACGTGAGCTTTCACTCAGCAAGTACAACTTGTTAATCCGCGACACAACAAAATAACACATAATAGAACTTGGTACCTCTTAACATGTCATATCATAATAGCATAACCTACTTAAATATACATAAGCCATTTATGCTTCGTTATGCTTCCTTATACTTTCATAGCACACTTCCTATCTTATCTTGACTTATCTTGCTTATGGACCCCTTACATATGTGTACGTACCTGGTGCACAACTATGGAGTGGTTGGGGCGGCCAGACCATTTCCAACTCAAACCATAGTCCAACCCGACCTCGGACGGGTGGTACGACACCGTCAAGCTCGCTTGCCATTCTACTTGTTTTTCATGATCTCTTTCTTGATCTTGGTCTTATCTTAATCATGGGTGAACATGCTTCATGATGTTACACCTATCTGATCATATTCTAACATACCTCATATCATATCCATGATTTCAACATAAACATGCCTCAATCTAACATATCACATAGCATAGCATGCATCGTATTAAACATTAATCACATGCTTGGCATATCACATGACACAACATAGCATACATCGAACACTATATTAACATGCTTAGGTAAGCATCACAACAAATGCTTATGCTGTAGGCGGAGTTGTACTTACCTTGATGGTTACGTCCTATGTGAGGCTGCTCCTGATTAGGATGCCTGTATAGGTAATCTCCTGCTTCATTGAAGGACAAAGATATAAGTTCCTAATCTTAGGATATTGGTAACCTAACCAACGTTCCTACATATAGTCCTAGTTGTATGTCCCCTTCATAACTTATAATAGCTTGTGGGGTTACTACAAGTAACCCTCGTGGTTTATTATCACTCTTGGATCTTACCTTATTAGGTTACCTAGGGTACTCTTGTAGGCTAAGTTCATACATAGATACTTAGGTCTAGGTCATTATTTAATTCTTAAACTTTGTTATAATCCATAACCTACTTGGTTATTATTGGTCACCTTAAGTATTACTATCTTGATACAATATTGGGTTACATTGGGTAACCCTTGGTCTTATTAATTTGATACCATGTTGGGTTACATTGGGTAACCCTTAGTCTTACTAACCTTGGTATCACGTTGGGTTACATTGGGTAACCTTTGGGGTGACTTATCTTAAGTTAACCCTTATTGGGTTATTAAGGTCCAACTAAGGGGGTAACCTATTGAATGACTATAGGTATCCCTGGGCTTTGGACCCAGTGCTATAGTTCGGGTATAATACTTAGTTATTGGTGGTAAACTTCTTGCTTACCCCAATTTTAAGAAAACCTAAGTCTATAGTTCCACTTGTTTTTTATAGAAAATGTAGGTGTTTTCACCACCTTTTTACAAAAATCATTTTTATTTTCCTTATAAAAATTTGGGTTTTCTTATCAAAATATTTGAAAAATGTTATTAAGGATTGGAACTGCCTTTGGAGCAGTTCCTATAGCCAAATTATCAGTTTTGGTTCAAAAATACTAAATCTTTACATTTTTCTAGAAAATCTTGTAAAGAATTCTACTATTTTCTGTACAATCTTTGTAAACTTAATTATACTTAAAAATCTATGCAGAATCTGAAAAAGTTGTCTTCATGAAAATTTTAGATCTCGAAAAATTCTAGAACTTTCATGTTTACTGAAAAACCCAGTTCTGACTTTAACATTTTCGTTTTGCCCTGGGAACAAAACTGGACGTGCTTAGAGGTCTGGGCACGTCACCTTCGGATTTTTGTGAAAACAGAGGCCATTGGAGCCTTATTTTGGAAAAATTTCTATGCCATCCTTTAGTAAAAACTGTTCTGAACAACTTTTATGTTTTGATTTTTTCCAAATTCGGCCTCTAAAGGCCTCAAAATTTACTTTTTCGAAAACTGGTCAGGATTTATCCGAACCTGTCCGTTTTTCGGTTTAGAGTTTGTTTTACGTCCTAAACGTGAAACCTAGCTCAACCAGCCACTGCGGGAGCTCTAATACACACATGCAGCAGTTTTCTAACGTAAATTTTGTTTAAACACATTTTCTAACATAGCCATGCAAGCCTATCAACATTAGATAATTTTTTTGTTGCGTGATTTGGATCATAGCAAGCATATCAAGCATTGTCATGAAATTCTAGCAACCTAGCATCAAATTTTCATCCACAACCATCCTAGGGCAGATTAGGGGACATACTATAGACCATCATTTTGCATGAAATTCACAAATTTAAAGCAAGCATGCAAAGATAAAATCAAACGACCCTTAATCTAGCTCAAGCACACCCTAGGTTCTAACTTTGGGCTCAAAAATAAATTGAGCTTATGCTCTTACAATTTCAACTTGAAATACATGTAAATTTCAAATTGAAAGCTTAATTGAAAGAGTTAGAGGTTTAGAAAAATTTACCTTGATCAAAAACACAAGTGGGAGCTAAGGTTGGTTCTCCAAAAATTCTCCCTTTTTGCACCCCTCCTATGGCCGGTTTTTGTGCTCAATTTGCACCAAGATGGTGGCTGATTTTGGGGTGGTTGTTAGCACTCAATATTAAGCACTCCTAAGCAAAAAATTTGGTCACTTTTCCACCCTCTAACAGCCGGCCCTATGGCCCCAAAAACTGCACACAAGCTGTCCAAAAAAACTGTTTTGCACTCTAGTAGAGATCTCACACTCCAAGCACCAAAACCCCTATGTTTCTTGAAATTTTTCTTCACTCAAGCTACCCTATGATTTTCGGATTTGTTGAGGGAAGAATTAGCAAGAGTTTGGCTGTTTTTTCTTAATTTTTTTTAACCCAAAATCCGATCACAAATGGGCTATTTATGGGCAAATTTTGGGGTGGTTTTGTGATTATTTTTGGTTCTCCTTTTTGATAAAACCCCATGAGTTTTCTTAATTGCATTTTGACCCCATTATGGCCGGCCATCCTAGCATGAGTTTTCAAAGATTATTCAATTTTTTAATCATTTTTTTTCTTTAATTAAAATCTTAATGATGCCATAAATCCCATAGGTGATGTCATGCATGATGTCATAGGACTTGTTTGGCCTTTTCTCTTAAAAGCAGTCCACTTTTTATTCAACACAGATATTTTTGGTACTGAGGTCACTAATACACCATATTGTGGTATTGTGATACAATTCAAAATTTATCTGTGGCCAAAAAATACCTATTTATTGTGCTTGATTTTTCTATGGTAGTTTGATTTCTTTTCTACATTTCCTTGACTATAATTTTGGTTTTTGTAGTATATTTTCCATACCGCTCATCATTTATCTATGTGGTCAACTCTTTGACCACCTTTGGTCAACCTTTGACTTTTTTGACCATACTTGGCCTCCTTGGTCAACCTTGACTTCTTTGGTCAAATTTTGACTTTTTTTTAACTTTCATTGACTTTCTTTGACTTTCTTGGTCAAAGTTTGACTTTCTTGACCAACTTTGACCAATCATAAAATCATGGGTTTTCTTCCTCTTTTTACCGAAAAAGTCATTTGCTTATCTAAATCATTCATAATTGAGTCTTATAAAGCTAATAAGAACTCATAAAATAACTCAAAAACCTTAATTAGGAATTTGCACAAATACCTCTATGGTTCAGCTTGAACTTCTCTACAAGATATTGTATTAGAGAAAATTTTAGTTATTACACCTCCTTTGCCTCATGTTAAAATCTTTCTACATGAATAAGTACTTCAAAATTTGGTGATCGGTGAATATTTGGCATCAGACTTCATACAAATAATGCCTCTATATATTCAATACAAAAACTACGATAGCCAACCCTTAGTCATGGGTGAGATAGTTCTTCTCATAGTCCTTCAATTGCATTAAAACATTGGCAATTATTGTAATGACCCACTTTATGTAGGTCGTTACTATACTTACCTCACTAAAAAACTTACTCGTATCTTATGTAAAAAAATACGGAAATATTTTTTTAAAAAACTTTCTTTAAATCCCAATTTAATTTTGTACTCATATATATGTACTTGATCAGGGCAAGTACTAAGTTTTTAATTTTTCATTATGTATCCGCAATAACGATTAGACACAATATAATTCCTATACCTGCTTATTACGCTGTAGTACCGTCTTACTCAAGTCATGAGTTATCCTGATCATACATAGGCCAGAACAAAATCATAAATTATGATTCTGCCTTCTCAACAAAAGGCCTCATACTACCATTGAGTCTTATATCTTATAAGAACTCAAACAATTTTTGATAAATCATATCATTTATTTCACACAGGCATATATGGTACAAACTTAGATTTCCTTGATATGAAAGGAAATCATGAGTCCGTCAAAAAGTTGGTGATTACAATTACCTTCTCATTTTGCATCAAGACTGCATCAAGTTCTATTCTAGAAGCATCACTGTAAATTATGAACTTTTCATCCTTATCCAGAATCATCAAGATTAAGGCACTTACAAGTCGTCTCTTCAGTTATTAAAAGCTCTTTTCCCAGTTCTCTGTTTATTTGACCTTTTCTCCTTTTTGAGTAAGTGTCATGAGCTGCATAGCAGGCTTCAAAAAATCAACCACAAATTTCCTGTAATATCCCATAAACCAAAGAAACTTTTGATCTCACTTGCATTGGTTGGTCTCTTCCAATTGCTAACAGCCTCATTCTTTATAGGATCTATCATAATGCCATCTTTAGAAATCATATGGCCAAGGAATGCCAGACGATCTAACCAAAACTTGCACTTAGAGAATTTGGCATGCAATTGATGATGTTTTAACGTCTGCAAAACTATCCTTATATGCTTATCATGTTTGTTTTGTTGGGATCTATATGTGCCATAAGGATAGAAAATCAATTTTAGGGATTTTCTGTAAATATAACATTTTGATATTAATAAAAAGAGGTTATTCATGTTTAATAAGTAGTGTCCTATTTACTTTTATTTGTTCATTGTATGATTGTTTTGAGCAAACAGAAAATACTCCTAGGTTGTTGAAAATGTATCGGATTACCATATATATATGAGGTATACATAGTAGATGTTGTAATTTGATAACAATCTAAATAAATGGTCTGCAATCGATGGAATAAGATTTGGGGTTCTTATTCATAATAAAATTGTAAAGGTTGTTTACTTCCTTGGAGGGATGGTTTGCCTTGACTATTGGATAAGTTCCGAGTAGAAACTTTAATGTACACCAGTATTGAGGTATGACATTGGACTGGACCTAAGGTGTTAATTGATTTGGTTTAATAATTCAATTTATAAGAATCAATGACGCTTTGATTACCATCCTGTATTAATTTTAATCCTGAAATGAATACTTTAGTTCGCATCCATGACTTATGCATTTTGATCCACTATAGGTGAGACACTGATAATTGATGGTCAATATAATTGTGTTTTGGGTGTATGACTCATAGATGGAGAAATCTAGATTCATAGTGTAACGATCTGCCTTGCGCAGGCCGTCACCATACTTATACTTAGACTTATCTTGCATAATTATTAGCTTATCTTATTTCAGCAGAAATATAGAACACAAAATTTTCGAACTTTTTTTTTTTTTAAAAACAAACAAACAAGATTAACCTCTTTACATATCTATATAGCACAATCTTTTAAAGAAGTATTTGAGTCTGATACATATATAAGTATGTACAAAATATCATAACTATCATAATCCAAAACATGTAGCAGACTCCATCCCAAATTTCACAATTCACACCGCCACGCTCCACTGCCTTGCTCAAATATTGCTTGTAGATTGCTTACCCATAGCATAGACATAAGTCGTGAGTTTTCGCTCAGCAAGTATAACTATTGAACCGCAAAACACTTCATAAATCATAATGCAAGAACCATTTATGCTTTTCTTGTGCTTTCTTATCATAACATAATCTTTTAGGGCCCTTACATAACATAAGTGAACGTACCGTGGCGCGCAGCCATGGAGTGGTTGAGGCGGCCAGCCCATTCCAACTCAAATCATGGACCAAACCTGACCTAGTGCAGGTCGGTATGACACGAGAGAACTTATTTCATTTGATTCTTGAAAACTTGTTCTTACATACTTGAAAAATCATTTCGTACTTGAAATCTTTCCATGCTTTTAAACAGTTTCTTTCTTGAAACTAGGTTTGCATTCTTACCACATAATTTAACACAAGTGAGCATGTTTCATGATGCTACAATAATCACATGCATTTCAACAATCAACATGTATGCATGAGCTTGAAAATAAACAAGCAGTGAAAACATTTTCGTCTATACTGTAGGCGGAGTTGTACTTACCACTTATGCTTACTCCTTAATCTTGTGTCCCGCCAAACATGAAAACAGGTTACCTCCCTGTTTCCAAAAAAATCGTCATATAAGAATCATTCTAACTTAGTCCTTTAGACTTGGTTGTTTGGAACTAGACAATACCCTGCACAGTTTTGGAAGTCTAGTGTTTTCGTTAAAATCCGTTTTGATTTTCACAAAACTTCCTCCATGAAAGTTGTAGGCAACATCGAAATCTAAAACTTTTGTTTTTGGTCAAAACTCTGAATCTGCATCTAACTTGCTCGTTCCTTCCTTTGAAAACTTTTGACCATATTTTCTAACCCTAAAAGTTGGTCTCGGGTTTTAATAAAAATAGAGGCCTTAAAAGCCTTATTTTTAAAAACGGTCTGCATTGTCCTTTAGAATTTTTCATTCCCTACAACTTTTCAGTTTTGACTTTTTCTAAATTCGGCCTCTAAGGGCCTCAAAATCTTGTTTCCAGAAAACAGTTTCTTTAAATCCGAGAGTGGCAAATTTCAATCAACCGAGTTCTTACGAAAAATTACATGCGTACTAACTTGAGCGGTTTAAAACCTTGGCTTATAACAAGCCTGCAGGGTGTTTCATAATATCTTGGTGATCATACATTCAGTTTTTATCCATATCATTTTTGTGCAATCCCAAAAAGGTAATCTATACCCATTAGGGTTTTTAGGGTTTTCACAAACCCTAATTGCATCATAACCTATCCTTCTTCTCATTCATTCACAAGGCATTATTTTTGAGCATAAATAAACATAACAAGTAGATAATAGGCATCCTACAGCCTACTAACTTTTAACTCAAAAATCGTAAGCTTGCATCCATTCACAACTAGAGACCACCAACTTCTAATAAGGCAAACTCAAGCACTTGTAAAAGCCTAGAGCATGAATTTGAAGAGTGAGCTTATGCTCTTCCATTTTTAGCACTAAATATACTTGCATCCATAAACCAAAACTCTAATGAGGAATTATAGGGTAGAAGGCTTACCTCCAACTTCAAGAAAGTAAACCAAGACTATGGCTGCAAAATCTCTCCTTGCACACTACTAACACCAAAAACCGACCTCGCCATGCTTCTCTTACTTCTCCTTTTTCTTTTCTTTTTGGTTCGGATCCTAAGGGTGGAAGGCTAGAAAATATGCCACACATTTTTGAGGTTTTCTAAAAGTTCTTTAAGTGATTTTACTTTCACCTATTTATAGGTGAACTCACTTGTTTCTTGAACCTCCAAATTCTTAGAATTGCACAATGACCCTAAGGAGCACAATGTTGTCCATGTGTCTCATATGGTGGCTGTAATAACTGAATTTTTCGTCGATACAATTTTTTTGTAGAGAATTTCGAGTTGAACCTTGAAGGTATTTATGCAAAATCCTGATTATGGGTTTTAAGTGATTTTATGAGTTCTTATTGGCTTTATAAGACTCAATTATGAATGGTTTAGTCAAGCAAATGACCTTTTTGGGTAAAAAGGGGAAGAAATCCATGATTTTACGATTGGTCAAACTCTGACCAAGAAAGTCAAACTTGACCAAGAAGGTCAAACTTTGATCAAGAAAGTCAAAGAAAGTCAAAATTTGACCAAAGGAGTCAAATTTGACCAAGGAGGATAAGATTGGTCAAGGAAGTCAAAGGTTGACCAAAGGTAGTCAAATGGTTGACCACACAGATATATGATGAGCAGTATGGAAAATATGCTGCAAAAACCAAAATTATGGACATAAGAATGTAGATGAGAATTAAAACCACCATAGAAAAATCAAGCACAATAAATAGGTATTTTTGGGTCAAAAAGTTTTAAGCAAAAAGAAAATTTTTCGTACTGTCCATTTTCACACAGATAAATTTTGGACTGCAATGCTATGCCACAGTACTGTGTATTAGTGAGCTCAGTACCAAAAATATCTGTGCGGGCCTAAAGTGGACTGCTTTTCATGGAAAAAGGCCAAACAAGCCTTAATTACATCATGGGTGACATCACTTTTGGGATTTATGGCATCATTAAGCTTTATTAAAAAATTAGAAAGGATTAAAATATAATTAGACCTCCCTAGAACAGTGAGGTGGCCGGCCACTTTGGGCCAAATTTCACTTAAAGTTAACTTGTGGGGTTTTATCAAAAAAGAGAACCAAAAATATTTCTAAAACCACCCCAAATTTCGCCTATAAATAGCCCCCCATGGTGATCAGATTTTGGGCTAAAAAAATTAAGGAAAAATAGCTAAACTCTTGTCAATTCTCCCCGCCAAAAATCCAGAAATCCTAGGGTGAGTTTAAGTGAAGAAAAATTTCAATAAACATAGGGTTTTTGGTGCTTGTGGGGTAAGATTTCTACTAGTGTTCAAACCAGTTTTTTTGGGCAGCTTGTACTCAGTTTTTGGGGCTCTAAAGCCGGCTGTAAGAGGGTGAGAGAATGACCAAAATTTGTGTTTAGGAGTGCTTAGTGTTGAGTGCTAGCAGCCACCCAAAATCAGCCACAAATTTGGTGCAAGTGGGCATCAAAGAACCGGCCATAAGGAGGTCTAGGGAGAAGAATTTTTGGTGAGCCAAACCCTAGCTCCAACTTGTGATTTAAATCAAGGTAAACCTTTCTAGACTTTTATCTCTTTCAATTAAGGTTTCAATTTGAAATTTACATGTATTTCAAGTTGAAATTGTAAGAGCATAAGCTCAATTTATTTTGTGCCCAAAACTAGGAATCTAGGGTTGTGCTTGAACTAGATTAAGGGTGGTTTGATTTTAATTTGCTTGCTTGCTCTAAACTAGTGATTTGCATGCTAAATGTTAGTTTATTTTATGTCCCCTGATCTACCCTAGGATGTTGTGGATGAAAATTTTATGTTAGGTTGCTAGAATTTATGTAGTATGCTTGATATGTGTTGTGCAACCTAAATCATGCAACAAAAATTATCCTAAGTTAATTAGGCTTGCATGGTGATGATAGAAAATGTGTTTAAAGAAAATTTACATTAGAAAAGCGTTGCATGTGTGTATTAGAGCTCCCACGGTGGCTGGTTGAGCTAGGTTTCACGTTTAGGACGTAAAACGAACTAAAAACCGAAAAACTGTCAGGTTCGGGTAAATCCTGACCAGTTTTCTAAAAAGTGAATTTTGAGGCCTTTAGAGACCGAATTTGAACAAACTCAAAACATGAAAGTTGCTAAGAACAGTTTTTTATAGAGGGTAACAAGAACAGTTTTCCAAAATGAGGCTCCAATGGCCTCCGTTTTTCTAGAAAACCGAGACTGGTCTGTCCAGACCTAGTTACACGACCAGTCAGCTTCAAACTAAAACTGACATGAATCCAAGCAGAATTGGGTTTTTCATAAAACATAAAAGTTTTAGAATTTTTTGAGATCTAAAAGTTTCATGAAGACAACTTTTTCTAATTCTACCTAGATTTTAAAGTATAACTGAGTTTATAAAAACTGTGCAGGAAACAGTAGATTCCTGTACAGGATTTTCCAAAATAATGTAAGGATTTGGTATTTTTGAACCAAAACTGATAATTTGACTGCAGGAACTGTTCCAAAGGCAGTTCTAACCCTTAATAACATTTTCAAATATTTTGTCAAGAAAACCCAAATTTTTACAAGAAAAATAAAGAGAATTTTTGTAAAAAGGTGGTAAAACACCCTCATTTTCTAAAGAAAACAAGTGGAACTATAGACTTAGGTTTTCTTAAAATTGGAGCGAGCAAAAGGATTATCACCAGTAACCAAGTAGTACACCCGAACTATAGCACTGGGTCCAAAGCCCAAGGTTACCAATAGTCACCTAATAGGTTACTACATAATTGGACCTTAGTAGCCCAATAAGGGTTAACCTAGGATAGGTCATACCAAGGGTTACCAAATGTAACCCAACGTGATACCAAGGTTAGTAAGACTAAGGGTTATCTAAGGTAACCCAACATGGTATCAAATTAATAAGACCAAGGGTTACCCAATATAACCCAATATTGTATCAAGATGGCAAGACCTAAGGTGATTAATAATAACCTAATAGGTTATGGGTTATGTATATGAAGATATAGTCCAACGAATGGATAATAACCTAACCTCAATCATGTACATGTGGGCTTAGCTTTTAATGTTACCTTATGTAACCTATTAAGATGTCACGACCCAACTTATTGCCACCAAATCCACGCGGTGTCTGACCACGCGTACTTGGGGTTGGGTTCGTCACATTACTACTTACTTGCTTGATTGAAAATAAAGTTACCCAATTTCTAGAGTAAATTTTTTTTTCTTCTTTTCTAAAAATCGTTACTAGAAAACTTTTATTGCGGAAATCATAAACTTTAAACTCGATTAAAGCATAACTCAAAACTGCTTTTCTTTTATAAAACTTTATCTTCTTAAAATGTACTCACTCGAGTACTGAGCTTTCACCTATGAGGAAAGCTCCATACATTCATACATAATCTGAATTGTGGACCAGCCCCGACCTAATACGGACCGGTGCAACACGTGGCAACTTGCTTGCCATAACTGCTAAAAACTGAAAACTGAAACATACATGCTGAAACATAATGAAAACACATTTTCATTTTAAACGCATTTCGGAAACCCCGTAGCAGTCCATACCCACGTTTCACAATCCGCGACGCCATCTCTCCACAGCTTGTATCAAGTTTCGCCGGTAGGTAGCTTACCTACAGCATGAACGTAAGTAATGAGCTAAAAAGCTCAGTAAGCACAATGTCCTATCCGCATGCAACTAAATGCACAAAAACGTGAACCAATTATGATTTATTATTAAAATCATTTATAGTCTTACTACTGATCTTATCTTGCTACTATACTATGTGTGTATGTACTTAGGTACGTAATCATGGAGTGATTGAAGGCGGTCCGTCCAAACCAACTTAAACCATGAAACACACAGTTTAACATGGAGTAGTGGAGGCAGCCCTTCCATATCAAGTCAAACCATGTAACATGCCGTTTGAACTTACCACGAAGGCAAGCTAGTACAATATAACATGTCCTACTGTACTTATCTCATACCTTACCATGTGACTTATTAATAGTGGACATGCTTCGTGATGCCACAAATCTAACATAAAACATAACATGCTATACATACTAACTTATCACTTAACGTGGGTGACATACTGAACATGAACTTGCACAACATACTGCATGCTTGACATAACATACTTCATCTTGACATAACATGAACATACTGCATAACATGTACATACTACATAACTTAACTTAACTTACTACATGACATAACATATCACATACTGCGTAACATGTACATACATCAACATACTGCATATCATGAACTTACTGCATACATACTGCATAACATATAACATACTGCATACTTATCATGGAACATACTGCATGACTTAACACATAAACATACTGCATACTGAACATCATAAATCATGAAATCCCATTCATGATTTCTTAAACAAATCATATGCAAACAAACATGTGTTCATGCTGTAGGCGGAATTGTACTTACCTTCCGTCCTATGTTATTGATTAACTGTCCCAACTAGTGCTGTTCCACTCCTGGCACAGCTGCAGGTTCACTCCTGGCACAACTGCAGGTTCTGCCTGCTTGACGAGGACATACTCTACTTAAATATCGTGAAATGCTGGAAATCTATCCAACATGTTTACATGATCTTGGTTGTATGTCCCTTATGTGCAAAGCGTCTAACTTGGTTACCAACGGTAACCTGGCGTGCTAAGCTAAACTAAACCTCCAAGGGTTACTTATCCTTAATCCGTAACTATTGGGTCATATCTGATAACCCTTTAGTTAAGCTTAAACGGTATCCTTTAGGGTTACTTTGGATAACCCGTAAGGATAAACTAACTCCATACTATTAGTCAACCAAAAGTCAACCATGGTCAACTTTGGTCAACTACGATCAACTATGGTCAACCCTCTATGGTCAACCTTTTGGGTCTCGAGCTTGGCCCGGTAACTCGGGCATAACTCCCGATTACCATTCGTGAACTAAACGTTAGCTATAAACTTGCTTGAAAAATCATTTTCCTTGCTTGGAAAACACTTAGGGAAATAATCCCAAAATTTCACTTTTCGTGTAAAAATTCTTAACTTAAATCATAAAATCCAAACTCATGGATTTATGCTTCGTAAAATCATTTTAGGTTGAAAACCGTCCTTGGAACGATTTTTTGAGTCAAAATACTCATTTAAGGTTGAAAAACCATTTTTCTAACAACACTTGCAAAACTTGTGGTGCAGGAATTTCGGATTCCTTGAGCACCCTTCATAAAACAATTTTCGTTTTAAAATTGGTACGTAATCTGAAAAAGTTTTCTTCACGAAAGTTCTAGCTCTCGAAAATAACTCGTCACACTTTGAAAACATAACTCATACTGCTTGTTCTTGCTTGAAAAACTTACTGAAAAATCGTTTCCACTCTTGGAAAACATATCGTATCATACTTTAATACTCTTTCTGGAATATAGTTTCTCTCTTGAAACTTGATCCTATGCTACTAGAACCCTTTTACTCTGCATAAAGGCCCCCCTTTCTTGGACTTGTCCTCAAGGTTTACGACCTTTCGTAATCAGTTTCCTAACTCGGAACTTTATACGTATGACAACCCCTATCTTGGAATTTCTTCCTCAAGGATTTGGTCGTCTTTCTAATCGTGAAGGGGTTTCATTAACATAAGATCATAGTCTGAGCATTTATGCTAAAAGTGCTGTCTTTGAAACTTTTCAAAGTTTATTTTGGAAAATTCATAATATCGTTCGAGTGATGCGTTGGAAGGTCTACTAACATATCCAACTACTACTTGGATAAAAGAAGCTCTTCTAATCGCTTCAACTTTTCCCTTATAGCATAAGGGCATAATCTTAATTCTTAGGAATATCTATACTCTTCATAATCTCATAATCTCCCTTAACCGGGAATCAATCTTATCTCTTATTGCTATTCTAGCACTTATCTTTGTAACTTGGGCATAACAGTTGCAAGATAGACTTCTACGAAATTTGGTTCTGTCGTACCCACGATAAACCAATTTCTAGCTTCTACTTCTATCACTTATACTCTTTCTTATCTTAACGTATCTTACTAGAGATTTCTCGCAATCTCTTCATATCATATCATAACATAGCGTCTCTACCACGCTCTTGCTGCGCAACTCTGATCCGTTGGCAGTACTGATCCATGAAATCCTCTGGGTAAGCATATCAAACTGCTACATATCTGATCTGACTGATTTGAGGAGTCACCTCGTCTGGTCGTTGACTGGCAACGTAACGTAACTGGAAAATGCGTCCTTGTAGTGCGTAATCGGAGAAAACTCTCCATTCTGTGAAACTACTGCTCTGGGTGTTGTCGAAGATGCGGAGCTGCTCCTCCATTCCTTGGAATGCCGACGAAGCCTTGCTGCTCCTTTCGATCCTAATAAATCTAACCTGGGTTTAAAACCAGGTACATGTCTTTATACTAATCTTACAACTACACAGAGTAAGAAAACAACTTACAAGACTGTGGCGCTGGCGGCAGAATTGTGAAACTAGATGGCAGAAAACCTTTTCGCTCTAAAACGAAAACCCTTTGCTCTGATACCACCTCTGTCACGACCCCACTTATTGCCACCAAATCCACGTGGTGTCTGACCACGCGTACTTGGGGTTGGGTTCGTCACATTACTACTTACTTGCTTGATTGAAAATAAAGTTACCTAATTTCTAGAGTAAATTTTTTTTTCTTCTTTTCTAAAAATCGTTACTAGAAAACTTTTATTGCGGAAATCATAAACTTTAAACTCGATTAAAGCATAACTCAAAACTGCTTTTCTTTTATAAAACTTTATCTTCTTAAAATATACTCACTCGAGTACTGAGCTTTCACCTATGAGGAAAGCTCCATACATACATACATAATCTGAATCGTGGACCAGCCCCGACCTAATACGGATCGGTGCAACACGTGGCAACTTGCTTGCCATAACTGCTAAAAACTGAAAACTGAAACATACATGCTAAAACATAATGAAAACACATTTTCATTTTAAACGCATTTCGGAAACCCCGTAGCAGTCCATACCCACGTTTCACAATCCGCGACGCCATCTCTCCATAGCTTGTATCAAGTTTCGCCGGTAGGTAGCTTACCTACAGCATGAACGTAAGTAATGAGCTAAAAAGCTCAGTAAGCACAACGTCCTATCCGCATGCAACTAAATGTACAAAAATGTGAACCAATTATGATTTATTATTAAAATCATTTATAGTCTTACTACTGATCTTATCTTGCTACTATACCATGTGTGTATGTACTTAGGTACGTAACCATGGAGTGATTGAAGGCGGTCCGTCCAAACCAACTTAAACCATGAAACACACAGTTTAACATGGAGTAGTGGAGGCAGCCCTTCCATATCAAGTCAAACCATGTAACATGCCGTTTGAACTTACCACGAAGGCAAGCTAGTACAATATAACATGTCCTACTATACTTATCTCATACCTTACCATGTGACTTATTAATAGTGGACATGCTTCGTGATGCCACAAATCTAACATAAAACATAACATGCTATACATACTAACTTATCACTTAACGTGGGTGACATACTGAACATGAACTTGCACAACATACTGCATGCTTGACATAACATACTTCATCTTGACATAACATGAACATACTGCATAACATGTACATACTACATAACTTAACTTAACTTACTACATGACATAACATATCACATACTGCGTAACATGTACATACATCAACATACTGCATATCATGAACTTACTGCATACATACTACATAACATATAACATATTGCATACTTATCATGGAACATACTGCATGACTTAACACATAAACATACTGCATACTGAACATCATAAATCATGAAATCCCATTCATGATTTCTTAAACACATCATATGCAAACAAACATGTGTTCATGCTGTAGGCGGAATTGTACTTACCTTCCGTCCTATGTTATTGATTAACTGTCCCAACTAGTGCTGTTCCACTCCTAGCACAGCTGCAGGTTCACTCCTGGCACAGCTGCAGGTTCTGCCTGCTTGACAAGGACATACTCTACTTAAATATCGTGAAATGCTGGAAATCTATCCAATATGTTTACATGATCTTGGTTGTATGTCCCTTATGTGCAAAGCGTCTAACTTGGTTACCAACGGTAACCTGGCGTGCTAAGCCAAACTAAACCTCTAAGGGTTACTTATCCTTAATCCGTAACTATCGGGTCATATCTGATAACCCTTTAGTTAAGCTTAAACGGTAACCTTTAGGGTTACTTTGGATAACGCGTAAGGATAAACTAACTCCATACTATTAGTCAACCAAAAGTCAACCATGGTCAACTTTGGTCAACTACGATCAACTATGGTCAACCCTCTATGGTCAACCTTTTGGGTCTCGAGCTTGACCCGGTAACTCGGGCATAACTCCCGATTACCATTCATGAACTAAACGTTAGCTATAAACTTGCTTGAAAAATCATTTTTCTTGCTTGGAAAACACTTAGGGAAATAATCCCAAAATTTCACTTTTCGTGTAAAAATTATTAACTTAAATCATAAAATCCAAACTCATGGATTTATGCTTCGTAAAATCATTTTAGGTTGAAAACCGTCCTTGGAACGATTTTCCGAGTCAAAATACTCATTTAAGGTTGAAAAACCATTTTTCTAACAACACTTGTAAAACTTGTGGTGCAGGAATTTCGGATTCCTTGAGCACCCTTCATAAAACAATTTTCGTTTTAAAATCGGTACGTAATCTGAAAAAGTTTTCTTCACAAAAGTTCTAGCTCTCGAAAAATGCTAAAACTTTCGTGTTTTACAAAACTCCTAATTCGGCCTAAAATCATACCAATTTTGAGTTGAAACTGGCTGACCCCTGAAACTGGGTCTGGGGACGTAAAAGATTTAGCCACGGGTTTTGGCATTTTTGAAGGCCATTGGAGTCTTATTTTGGAAAACGACACACGAATCCCCCTAGAAAAAGTTGTTCTGGACAACTTTCATGTTTTACGTTTTCCCAAATTCAGCCTCTAAGGACCTGTTATTTTTCGTTTACGAAAACTGGGTAGACTTAGTCCGAATCTGTCAGTTTTTCGTGTTACTTGATTTTACGTCTCCTACTTCGGAAACTAACTCAACCGATCACTCGGGAGCCTAAATGAATAACATGCACGTTAACTAACGTCCCACATGTGTTGACATATCATCCCCTCGTGGCCATGCAAACCAAATCCAGAACTACTAAACCTTAGGTTTGCATGTGTTCTAAGGTTGCATAACATGGATTGAATCGAATTAAACCAAACCGAAGCTAGGTCTAACCTCCTAGTACATAAGCCATACACGGCTGCAACTAGGGCAGGGACTATACTAACCATACAACCATGCAAACCATGCATTCATGCAATCATAAAACCATAGCACATAAACATAAAACCATGCATAGCTAACTAACATGCTACACACCCTAATCAAGCATCACATTCCTAGCCTAGGCATCACATAAAATTAATTGAGCTTAAGCCCTTACATTTCTTGCTTGAAATACATCATAAATTCCCAAATTTAAAGCTTGAACCAAAGCTTTAGGGTTAGGGCTTTTTACCTCAAAAATCCAGAAGTTGGTTCTCCCTTTGGAGCCAAACCTCCATGGCTTGCTTGGCTGTCCTTTGCAGCCGGATCCTCCCATCAAATGGGTTCCATTTTCAGCCATGCATACATAAAAACATACCATAAATATCCATGAAATCTTGCATGGAAATTTCTTTAAAAAAATCAAGGGTTTACCTTGACTTACCCATGGGTTTGGCTAGAGTTTATGAACCGAAAACCCTCCCTTATTTTGGCTGCTCACTTGCTCGGTTTTGGGCTCCCAAATTGCACCAAAAATTTTCACCATCCTTGATGAATCCTTGCAGCCAAAGCCGACACTCTTGGCTGTCCAAACCCATAAAAATTTTCTGCTCCTTCTTGGCCGAAACCCATGCACCACCAAGGCACAAAAATCCTCCTTGGCTCCATGGTTGATTTCCTCTTCCTTCTCACTCGGCTACACCTTGGGATTGTACTGAAATTTTTTCCTCTCTTTCTTCCTCTCTTCCTCACGGCTGCTGCCCAGTAAAATCTGGAAAAAAATTTCCAGATTTTGGCTTGGTTTTCATGCACCAAACCCGTGCACTCCTAGGGTGGATCACACATGAGTTTTTCCAATTTTTGGCTTCCCTTTTCTCTCCCCTTTGAGTCTCGGATTTTTCTGAAGAAATTTGGCCATAATTTGGCTTCTTTTCTTCAATTTTTCTGCACCAAAAATCTGTCCAAATAGGTCTATTTATAGGCATTTTTCAACTTTTGAAAAATTGCATTTTGACCCTTAAATTTTCCAAACTTTTGACTTGTTCCCCAAGGTGGCCGGCTGTCCCTTGATCAGCAACAGCTGGGCATGGTGATGTCATGGCTGATGTCACTTTGCTTAGCTCATGGCTTACCTCACAATTTTCTAAAATTACACTTTTACCCCCAAAAATGGAAATTCTTGCAAAAATGCCCTCTAGGTGTCCGATTGTCCTATAAATCAACACACCCAACTTATTTTATGATGTCATCATCTCGGTGACTTCATAACTTCATATCGTCAAATTTCTAAAATTTACACTTTTGCCCCAAAAGTGAAAATTTTTGCATTTATGCCCTTGAACTTTATAATTGGCCATAATGCTTGTTTTTCAAGCAAATATCATTCTTTTCATGATTTTATGTGATTTTCTCATATTTGAATCACATATTTTCTAAAATTATATTTTTTACCCCGAAAGACAAAAATCCTTTCAATTTCACCCCCAAAAGTGGCCGGTCCTTATTTCTGCTTGTTAGGCAAGTCATTGCCTCATTTTGACATCATCTATCAACGTCACTTAACTTACTTCACATATTTTTCAAAATTTACACTTTTGCCCCAAAAGTGAAAATTTTGACATTCTTGCCCCTGAACTTTGACCGGTCCTTTTGGGTGACTTTTTGACTGAATCAGTCGTTCTGGCCTTAACTAATGCTATGGATGCTTGATTTCTAGGGTGTTTCTACTGTCTACTTGGGCTATCTCGCCCATACTGACATATTTTGCAATATTTTCTCATACTGCATCATTTTTCAGTGTCAAGTCAACTGTTGACCTCTCTTGGTCAAACTTTGACTTTCTTGGTCAAAGTTGACTGTTTTGGTCAAACTTTGACTTTTTCGGAACTGCGTCCTAATTCGTCCTTTTCGACCTGAAATGGCGTTTTCTATCCTTAAAAATCTATTCTGAGTATTATTGAGTCATAAGACTTCGTAAAAGTTGTCCTAGAAAAAGTTGTTCTGGACAACTTTCGTGTTTTACGTTTTCCCAAATTCAGCCTCTAACGGCTTGTTATTTTTCCTTTACGAAAACTGGGTAGACTTAGTCCGAATCTGTCAGTTTTTCGTGTTACTTGATTTTACGTCTCCTACTTCGGAAACTAACTCAACCGATCACTCGGGAGCCTAAATGAACAACATGCACGTTAACTAACGTCCCACATGTGTTGACATGTCATCCCCTCGTGGCCATGCAAACCAAATCCGGAACTACTAAACCTTAGGTTTGCATGTGTTCTAAGGTTGCATAACATGGATTGAATCGAATTAAACCAAACCGAAGCTAGGTCTAACCTCTTAGTACATAAGCCATACACGGCTGCAACTAGGGCAGGGACTATACTAACCATACAACCATGCAAACCATGCATTCATGCAATCATAAAACCATAGCACATAAACATAAAACCATGCATAGCTAACTAACATGCTACACACCCTAATCAAGCATCACATTCCTAGCCTAGGCATCACATAAAATTAATTGAGCTTAAGCCCTTACATTTCTTGCTTGAAATACATCATAAATTCCCAAATTTAAAGCTTGAACCAAAGCTTTAGGGTTAGGGCTTTTTACCTCAAAAATCCAGAAGTTGGTTCTCCCTTTGGAACCAAACCTCCATGGCTTGCTTGGCTGTCCTTTGCAGCCGAATCCTCCCATCAAATGGGTTCCATTTTCAGCCATGCACACATAAAAACATACCATAAATATCCATGAAATCTTGCATGGAAATTTCTTAAAAAAAATCAAGAGTTTACCTTGACTTACCCATGGGTTTGGCTAGAGTTTATGAACCGAAAACCCTCCCTTATTTTGGCTGCTCACTTGCTCGGTTTTGGGCTCCCAAATTGCACCAAAAATTTTCACCATCCTTGGTGAATCCTTGCAGCCAAAGCCGACACTCTTGGCTGTCCAAACCCATAAAAATTTTCTGCTCCTTCTTGGCCGAAACCCATGCACCACCAAGGCACAAAAATCCTCCTTGGCTCCATGGTTGATTTCCTCTTCCTTCTCACTCGGCTACACCTTGGGATTGTACTGAAATTTTTTCCTCTCTTTCTTCCTCTCTTCCTCACGATTGCTGCCCAGTAAAATCTGGAAAAAAATTTCCAGATTTTGGCTTGGTTTTCATGCACCAAACCCGTGCACTCCTAGGGTGGATCACACATGAGTTTTTCCAATTTTTGGCTTCCCTTTTCTCTCCCCTTTGAGTCTCGGATTTTTCTGAAGAAATTTGGCCATAATTTGGCTTCTTTTCTTCAATTTTTCTGCACCAAAAATCTGTCCAAATGGGTCTATTTATAGGCATTTTTCAACTTTTGAAAAATTGCATTTTGACCCCTAAATTTTTCAAACTTTTGACTTGTTCCCCAAGGTGGCCGGCTGTCCCTTGATCAGCAACAGCTGGGCATGGTGATGTCATGGCTGATGTCACTTTGCTTAGCTCATGGCTTACCTCACAATTTTCTAAAATTACACTTTTGCCCCCAAAAATGGAAATTCTTGCAAAAATGCCCTCTAGGTGTCCGATTGTCCTATAAATCAACACACCCAACTTGTTTTATGATGTCATCATCTCGGTGACTTCATAACGTCATATCGTCAAATTTCTAAAATTTACACTCTTGCCCCAAAAGTGAAAATTTTTGCATTTATGCCCTTGAACTTCATAATTGGCCATAATGCTTGCTTTTCAAGCAAATATCATTCTTTTCATGATTTTATGTGATTTTCTCATATTTGAATCACATATTTTCTAAAATTACATTTTTGCCCCGAAAGACAAAAATCCTTTCAATTTCACCCCCAAAAGTGGCCGGTCTTTATTTCTGCTTGTTAGGCAAGTCATTGCCTCATTTTGACATCATCTATCAACGTCACTTAACTTACTTCACATATTTTTCAAAATTTACACTTTTGCCCCAAAAGTGAAAATTTTGACATTCTTGCCCCTGAACTTTGACCGGTCCTTTTGGGTGACTTTTTGACTGAATCTGTCATTCTGGCCTTAACTAATGCTATGGATGCTTGATTTCTAGGGTGTTTCTACTGTCTACTTGGGCTATCTCACCCATACTGACATATTTTGCAGTATTTTCTCATACTGCATCATTTTTCACTGTCAAGTCAACTGTTGACCTCTCTTGGTCAAACTTTGACTTTCTTGGTCAAAGTTGACTTTTTTGGTCAAACTTTGACTTTTTCGGAACTGCGTCCTAATTCGTCCTTTTCGACCTGAAAGGGCGTTTTCTATCCTTAAAAATCTATTCTGAGTCTTATTGAGTCATAAGACTTTATAAAACGTGTGAAAAACTCTTAACTGAGTTTTTCCGTAAACATCTCAACATATGCTCATAATTCCTCTTTTAGAAGGAAAATGACAACATGAAATTCTAGGTATCACATAAGATGTAATCCAAGGATGGTAATATTAACCTCTAGGGTTACTCGAAGTAACCCACTAAGTTATCATGAGGGGATATATAACTAGGATTATATGTATGAATGTTGGTTAGGTTACTAACATATTATAACAATCAAGGCTTCTTACCCATGTCCTTCAATGAAGCAGGAGATAACCTGCAGTGGCGTCCTAATCCGGAGCAGCCCCACATAGGACGTAGCCATCAAGGTGAGTACAACTCTGCCTACAGCATAGGCTTTTGTTGTGGTGCTTACCTATCAGCATGTCAATGTGTGATATTGTTCGATGTATGTTATGTTGTTGTTATGTGATATGCTAAGCATGTGGTTAAAGGTTTAATACGAGACATGCTATGCTATGTGATATATTAGATTAAGGTATGCTTATGTTATGTCATATGAAAGATTAAGATCATGGATATGATACGAAGCATGTTAAGATATAATCAAGTAAGTATAACATCATGAAGCATGTTCACCCATGATTAAGATAAAACCAAGATCAAGAAAGAGATCATGAAAAACAAGTAAGATGGCAAGTGAGCTTGCCGATGTCGTACCACCCGTCCGAGGTTGGGTTGGGCTATGGTTTGAGTTGGAAATGGACTGGCTGCCCCAACCACTCCATAGTTGCGCGCCCGGTACGAACAATTATGTAAGAGGGCCCATAAGTAAGATAAGTTAAGTTAATATACGAATCATGATACGAATGTATAAGCAAGTATAATGAAGCATAAACGGCTCATGCATGATTTTGGTACATTATGTAGTTATGTTATGAAATGTTATAAGATGTCATGTTAAATTATGTGTTACTTTTATGTGTCGCGGATGTATAGTTGTACTTGCTGAGCGAAAGCTCACGTTTTATGTCTATACTGTAGGTAAGCAGCCTATGAGGAACCAGTGATGCAAGGATGGGGGATCGTGGCGGAGCGACTGTGAAAAAGTGGGAATATGACCGCTACGCGTTTTGTCTTTATAAGCATTTTACTTCTAATAAAACAAAGTTATTTAATTATTGTATATGCGTACGCAAAACATCTTAAGTCAATTAAAGTATATATGTTCATACGCTGGTGAAAAAAAAAAAATTCCGCTAAATTATGCTAAGCCGGTAAGTATGTAAGTACGGTAATGGCCTGTGCAAGGCGGGTCGTTACAGAGTTGGTATCAGAGCGGTTTCCTGCTATACCATTTCACAGTCTGTTTGCCATCGCCACCATCATTGTAAGTTGAATTTATTTTTTTATGCATAAATGTTTATTATGTGTTTATGCTATGGTAGAGTTAATACGATGGACTCGGCACCCATTGATGCGGATCGAGAGGCCGTGACATTTTTCTACGAGTCACACCCGCTATTATTCGCCGGCACTAGTCGGACGGTGTCCCTGGCCGAGTAGTTATACGATATGGAGCTGATCTTTAGTACTAGTCATATTCCGGCCCACATGCAGGTTTTACTGGGTAGTCGATGTCTGATAGGTGATACCCGCCTATGGTGGATGACGGTTGGGGAGCCTCAGATGCCTGACTGCACATGGGCACATTTTCGTGCACTCATGACTGCTTGTTTCGGACCAATACTGGACTACGGCCCCGGAGCCCCTCAGCGCGATCATAACATTTACAGGGATATGTTTTAGACCCGTTATCATAGCTATGTACTCGAGTGGCACGCATATCCCCTCGAGCCCATGGCTCACTATTGTAGGAGGTTCCAAGAGGCTATGTTGCCTCATGTTCCGCAGGACATAGCTTATCCCGTGCTAGAGGCGTTGACGATTCTACGCAACGGATTACCAGGACGCATTCGCCAGTACATTCCAGACCCTATGCCCAGGATGACTATTGGGCATATGATCGAGGATATCCTGAGAGCTGAGGAGATTGCTGCACAGGCTGAGGCTGCGGAGGATGATCAGCCGATACCTGTTGATGATGATGCTGGCTTGGGAGAGCCGTTACATGAGGTAGGTCCGGCACCACCGAAAGAGCCGATCCCGGCTATGCCCGAGCAGGCGGTGCCAGCCCACGAGGCGGAGCAGGAGGCCGAGGACGACCCGGAGGCCGAGGACCCCGAGGATGATGATGTTGTGATCCTGCCAGTGGAGCCACCAGTAGACCCTCCTATCATAGATATATCCAGTGATGAGGAGGAGGATGATGGGGAGGTAGAGCCAGCACCCGGGATAGAGCATGCCGGTGGGCCAGAGGATGATGAGGGCTTTATTGATGACCCCGAGGAGATTCTGTTTGATGACGGAGATTGGGAGGCCGACTCCGACGTATAGTGCGCATCGACTAGGCTGACCTTGTACATTTATTTTTGACCTTCGGACTGATATGTACTGGCTTATTTCTTTTTGATAGTAGGCTTGTACTCATGTATGATAGAAAGTGGTAGCCACTTCAATCACCATTTTGACTATGTATGATGGTAAAGTGTTAGACACTCCCGTCAAAATTTTGCCTATGTATATAAAGTATGATGAGACAGACATGTATGTACAGTATAATGTATTAAAAATGTATTTACAGTATTGTAAATATGATGTACTTTTTGTATGTATGCAAAAGGACAGATCAAGTATTATGGTACGATGTGTTCATGAAAGTTATGTTATGCGTATGAATGATATGGGTATGAATGATATAAGTATGCAATATGATATGACGATATGATTATGTTGTATGATGACGTTGCAACGAACTATGTTATGACACAATGTATTATGTTTTGATATGATAAGAATTGCATAAAAGAAAGGATATTCCTAGTATGATAATATCTTTTCTTATGATTCCATAGGAGACTAGAAGATGCCGCCAAGACGTAGACCCGTACCTGCTAACCCGCCTGAGCCAGACCTCGCTACGGTAGTTGCCAACTTACAAAGACAGCTGCAAGAACAGCAGCAAGAGACAAATAGATTAATAGAGCAGCTGGCTCAGATAAACCAAGGACCCCGAGCTGATGAGGTTCCTCTCCAGGAGGACAGAGTACCCCCGGTACAAAATGTAGAACCCGAAATTCCGCTAGAAGTTCCTGTGAATGCTGAAGTTCTAATAGCCCCTGCTGGAGGGCAAATGATTCCACCCGTACGGGAAGATTTGCTGTATGAGCGATTCAGGCAAATGAAGGCGCCTGAATTCGAAGGGCCGACAGACCCAATAGCGACAGATAATTGGTTGATTGACATTCAAGTTATTCTGGACTTTATGAGGCTGAACGAGCAAGAAAAAGTCCTTTGTGCTTCATTCGCTTTGAAAAAGGATGCTCGACATTGGTGGATGATAGTCTAGATGCGTCGAGACGTTGCCACTATGAGCTGGCAGGACTTCGTGACTGAGTTCCGAGCTATGTATTACAACCAGGAGATTTTAGCAGCCCAACAGGATGAGTTTACCAATCTGAAGCAAGGCTCGATGACAGTCATGGAGGCTGTTAAGAAATTCGAACAGTTAGCCAGGTTGTGCTGGGAATTGGTGCCTAATGAAAAGGAGAAGGTGCGGCGGATGATGAAAATGTTCAGAACAGACATCTCCAAGCAAATAAGTATGGGAAGTAGTCCACCGACTCTGGTATCCGATTGTATAAGTATGGCACTAAGAGCGTAATATTGGAAAAATCAGGATAAGGAGGCCAGGGCTCAAATTTTTAAGACCAAGAAAGAAGAGAAGGCTGCGGCAAAGCCCGCGCAACCTCGCCAAAGCTCGGAGACATACTCAAAGGGTTAGACAAGCAATCCTGCTCAAAGTTCCAAACAATTCGGGAGGAACAAGAGAAAGGGAAACTTTATGGGTCAGGGTCAGGGTCAGCAAAGGAATTTTTCTCAGAAGAAAGCTAACAGAGGAAAAGAGGGGAACAGCAATGAATTTCCTGTGTGCCCTAAATGTGGAAGGAAGCACCCTAGAATGTGCCGAATGGGGACAAACGCTTGCTACCTTTGTGGCAAGGAGGGACATTACGCAAGGACTTGCCCTCTGAATACTCAGACCCAGAACCCTCAGTACCCAAGCCGAACTGCCAACAGTTAGTTACATGTAGCCCAAGCAAGGCTGGAAGGACCCACAATTACCCAGGGTAGACTGGAAGCTCCTGAACCCCAGGCCCGAATTTATGCCTACACTAAAGGTGACGCTGAAGCCGGAACATCGGATGTGGTGACAGGTCATATCTCTATCGCCACTTTTGATGCCATTGCCTTGTTTGATTCTGGTGCCACTCACTCGTTCGTATCTTTGAAGTTCGTCCAGAAAGTAGGAAGATGTGTGGATAGCCTAGAACAACCTTTCAAAACTTCTTTGCCATCCGGAGAAATTTTATGGTCAAATTTATGGATGCAAAATGTTTCCGTGATCATTTGTGGCAGAGAATTATTCGTAGATCTCATCGCGATCAAGCTTCAAGATTTCGATGTGATCTTAGAAATGGACTTCTTAGGCAAATATAACGCTAAGATCGACTGCCGGAAGCGTTGTGTAATGTTCGACCCACACGGTGAAGAGGAGTTTAGTTTCTACGGACAATCACGGGGCCCAGCAACTAGATTTGTTTCGGCAATGAAAGCTTGGAAGATGTTAGCTAATGGTTGTCAAGGATATTTAGCTAACATGGTGGATAAGGACAAGGAAATGGAGCTGACACCGGAAGATGTTCCCGTCATAAAGGAATATGTGGATGTCTTTCCGAAGGATTTACCAGGACTCCCGCCAGAAAGGGAAATCGAGTTGTTACCTGGTGTTGCACCGATATCGAAGGCACCCTATCGCATGGCACTCGCTGAGCTTAGAGAGCTTCAAGTGCAATTGCAAGAGCTGCTGGACAAAGGATTCATCCGACAGAGTCATTCCCCGTGGGGAGCACCTATTTTGTTTGTTAACAAGAAGGATGGATCGTTGCGATTATGTATTGACTATCGTGAGCTGAACAAGATCACGATTAAGAACAAGTATCCACTTCCAAGGATTGATGACCTGTTTGATCAACTCAGGGGAGCAGTGGTGTTTTCAAAGGTCGATCTACGGTCAGGGTATCACCAGCTCAGAATCAAGGAGTCAGATATTGCCAAGACAGCTTCTCGAACGCGTTATGGGCACTACGAGTTTTTGGTAATGCAGTTCGGATTAACTAATGCCCCAGCCGCTTTTATGGACCTCATGAACCATGTGTTCAATGAATATTTGGACAAGTTTGTTATTGTCTTCATTAACGATATTTTGATTTACTCAAAGTCCAAGGCAGAACATGAGCGTCACCTAAGTTTGGTAATTGAGACGCTAAGACGAAATCAGCTGTACGCCAAGTTCACAAAATGTGAGTTTTGGCTGGAGAAAGTGCATTTCTTGGGTCATGTAGTTCAAGAGGAAGGAATATCCGTAGATCCTGCAAAAGTGGAGGCAGTTAGCGCATGATCTGCACCCAAGAATGTCACAGAAATCAGGAGTTTTCTTGGTCTAGCTGGATATTACCGACGATTTGTTGAAGGATTTTCCAAGATCACCGCACCGCTCACAGCCCTTACCCGGAAAGGGAAAAAGTTTGAATGGACTCAGAAGTGTGAGGATAATTTCCAAGAGCTCAAGAGGAAGCTGACAAGTGCACCGGTGTTGATAATTCTGGATGTAGATGCAGGAAATTTCGTAATCTACAGCGACGCTTCTAAAAATGGATTAGGAGCTGTCTTGATGCAGAATGGGAAGGTAGTAACCTATGCATCACGACAACTGAAGGCCCATGTGTAATACCTGATTTTCTATGTTCCTGTTTTCTCGTTGAAAAGCTCGAATGCATGCCATGAGAGCATTTTATGAAAAAGTTCAAGGTAGAATTTTATTATGCGTGATGAGTTCTTATAGCTTTATAAGACTCAAAGATGATTGTTTAGATTAGAAAATAGCCTTTTCGGATGAAAAGGGATGAAATTTGCATGATTCTATGTCGGTCAAAGGTTTGACCGAAAAAGTCAACTTTGACCCGGGAAAGTCAAAGTTTGACTAGAATAGTCAACAGGATGACTGTGTAATTTTGTGACGTGCAGTATGGAAGAAATACTGCGAAAACCCAATTTTATGGGTAAGATAGCATAGATAAGATCAAAAACCACCATAGAAAAATCAAGCACACTAAGTTAAGGCATAGGGCAAAAGGGTTTGAGAAAATAAGAAAAAATTTTTCCAGACCGATTTTTACACAGATAAAATTTTTACTGTAGTATAAAATATCAGTACTGTATATTAGTGCAACATACTATTGGATTTATCTGTGTTCAGTTTAAAGGTAGACTGTTTTACAAAAAGTAGCCAAATAAGGCTTTTTAATTATGACATCATCACCATTTTGAATTATGACCTCATAAATATTTTGAGAACAAATCTATACAAGACAAGTGTCTTGATTTTAGAAATTTCTTGCTTCTTCACCAAGCAAAATTTCGGCCACCTAGGGGGCATAAATGCAAGAATTTTCATTTTTGGGGCAAAAGTGCAAATTTTAAAATTTGGTGATGTAAGCAATGATGTAAGCAATGATGTCATCTTCCCTTGTTTTACAAGGCTTGGCCGGCCACCTCACACCCAAAAAGTGTGAATTTTCAAAGTTTTGGAGTCAAAAATACAATTTTTGAAAGTTTAACTTTTGTCTATAAATAGGAGTCACATTTAATCATTTAAATTAGAATTTTCAGCCAAACTTTGGCCAATTTTCTGCAGCCCAAAACCGAGAGAGAGAAAGGGAGAGTGAAGAAGAAAAACAAAAATTTTTCTTGAACCAATTTAGGGGTTTTGCTTCGGTTTGCTCTAGGAACCATTAGGGAGAGCTAGAAAAATTTTTCCAGCCCATTCTAGCTACAGCCGTGGGTTAGAGGAGCGGGGTAAACAAGAGAGAAAATCAGATTTTTTGAGGGAAAAGGTTAGGAGAGAATTCGGGTTGTGTAAGCAAGCAAGAAAGCAAGTTTTAGACTAGTTTTGGAGCTACTTTCCTCCTTGTATGCAGCCACGGGTTTGAGTGGAAAAAGGGAAGAAAAAAATTCAGATTTTGGGTGCAAAATCTTGGAGTGGCCGAGCCATAGGGGGAGATCAATTTTCAGCCCAAAAAGCCAAGTTTTGGTGCCATTTGGTGAGTGGAAACCGATTCTAGGAGCTAGGAGCCAAGGGTGTGATTTTGGGTCCAAACCCTAAAGCCAATCCTTAAAGTAGTTCAAGGTAATTTTCAAAACCCTAAACCTATTTTCATTTAAGCTTTTAAAGTAAAGTTTAAATGTATTTCAAGTTATGGTTTGTAAGAGCATAAGCTCATCATTTAATTTTGTGCTCTTAGCTAGTGCATGGTGCTTGATTTGCTAGCCTAGGGGTGGTTGGTTCCTTTATGCAATTTTATGTGCTTTTGTTGGTTGATGATAGGTTGCATGCTAGATGCATAAAGGAGGTTACATGTCCCCAATCAAGCATGAAAGTATGTGATTGCATGTTAGGGTGCTAGATGAAATGATATTGTATGGAATGGCATGATTGATTTGGATGCATGCTAGGAGTAGAAACCATGCAGCCAAGGTTGGTGGGTTCGGACTTTTAGGGCTGCATGGGTATGGTGGGCAAGCATGTTGGGACATGCAAGACGTTAGAAACGCTGCATGATTTGTCATTAAGCTCCCGATGTGATCGGTTAAGGTAGAAACCACAAATTAGGACGTAAACCAATTCCAGTAAGCAAGGCTGCCAGTTCGGGTTCCAAACTGGTCAGTCTCAGGAAACTGGTAATTTCAGGCCTTTAGAGGCCGAATGGGCAAAAATGTAAAATATGAAAGTTGTAGAACAGGGTCTTTCCTAGGGGCCATCGCGAACCGTTTCTTAAAATAAGGCTCCAATGGCCTCCGTTTTTATGAAAAACCGAAGGAGGTCTGACTGGACCCAGTTTTTATGATCAGTGAATTTCAAATTAAAACTGGTATTAAACGGTGCAGAACCAGACTTTGCTTAAAACACAAAAGTTTTAGAACTCTTTGAGAGCTAGAACTTTTGTGAAGAAAACTTTTTCTAATTCTAAAAGGATTTTAAACTATAACTTAAAATCTGAAAACTGTGCAGGGAGCAAGAAATTCCTGCACAGGATTTTCTAGAACCAGTTAGGAAAAACAGTTTTTCCTGTCTTAAACACTGTTTTGAACATAGAAACTGTTCCAAAGGCAGTTTCTAGCCTTCAAACATTTTATAAACCATGTTTTAAGATTCAAGGATTTTTAATGGGAAGTATAGCAGTTTTTAGGCTTTTAAGCCAAAAACTTTTTCAAGGATAAAGAAAAGAAATTAAGATGTTCAAGTTCAAGGTTTGCTAGGTAGATAGTTACGACACGTAACCGGGAATTACACCCGAGTTATTGGGCTTAGCCCCAAAGCCCGAGGTTGACCCGAAGAGGGTTAACTTTAGTAACCTTAGAGGTTAACAAGGGTTAACCTAGTAAGATGTAGGACGAACTATCCCATGGATTAGTATAACCCAATAAACTATGGGATAAGGGTTAGCATGAAAGGTTATCCAACGTAACCTACTAGATTATGGTATACGATTTTATGGGGTCATGAGATATAACGCAAAGTGATAAGGTTACTTGAGGTAACCACACATAACATGTTTTATAGTTAGGGGGACATATAACCAAAGCATTGCATGAATGTTGGTTGAAAACCAACATATTATAGTCGAGATTAGAGACCTTACCTATGTCCTTCGGTTAAGCAGGAAGTACCCTACAGCTGAACCCAGAAGCGGAGCAGTTTAGTATCGGACGTAGACGAGGTAAATACAACGCCGCCTACAGCATAGGCTATTAGGGTATTTTTACCTAGACATAGTTGATGTGTTATGTGCTATGTGATGTGCTGTTATGTCAAGTGTTAATTGATATGCTACGGGGCATATCAAAACATGATTTATGCTTATCCTATGAAGTATGTTATGATATGTATGATTACATGTCAAATTAAGAATGTCAGATGATTATGAAGTAAGAATAAGTAGCATCACGATGCATGCTCACTAATTCTAATAAGAATGACCAGAGTAAGTATGACATAGTAAGAGGATCAGTACGCAGACGGTAAGCAAGTTGCCGGTGTCGTACCCCCCGTCAAAGGTCGGGTCGGACTATGGCAAGAGTAAGTCCATGGTTACGCGCCGGGTACGTACACTCAAGTAAGGGCCCATAGTTAAGATAAGTTAAGAAAGTAAGCTCAGATGAAATAAGAAAGCATAAAATGAACATAATTGGTTCATGCATATGCTATGTAAGGTTATGTTAAGTGTTGTGATGACATGTTATGATGTGGCTAAGTTATGATGTAGTTAGTTCATGTGTTGCGGTATAGGAGTTGTACTTGCTGAGCGAAAGCTCATTGTTTTAAGTTTATACTGTAGGTAAACTACCTGTCAGCATTTGATGATACAAGATGGAGGAGTGTGGTCGGGCGCTGTGAAATGTGGGGAATAGAATCCGCTACGCGTTTTGATCTTCTAGATATATTATTTGAAATTGTTCCTTCAGTTCAGTTATGTGCGAGTTAGCACCGTACAAAAAAAAAAAAAATTTCCGCTATGTTTCATGTACTAAGTAAGTAAGTTCATATAAGTAGTTCACGTATGTATGTAAGTATGGTAAGGTAACGGTCCATGCTAGGCGGGTCGTTATAGAGTTGGTATCAGAGCAGTTCCCTGCGATACAGTTTCACAGTCTGCCTGCCATCGCCGCCATCATTATAAGTAAGTTTATAGCTTTATTAAAATGCGTAAATAGTTATTTTACGATTATGGTACGATCGATGCGACGTTAAGGAAACCCGATTGGGTTGGCAAAGATCGAGATGCAGCAATGTCTTGGTACAGGCTGCAACCTACGGTATGTAAGAACACGTGACAGACAGTGTCATTGCCATGGTGGTATAAAACCCTATGGTAGGGATGATTGACGAGTGTTGTCAACAACGCCAGAATAAGGAAGCTACGACACTAGACAGGCCTGATGCTTTCAGAGGACCTAATTTGGGCAACTCACGACAAGAGATATCGTCATGGGAGACAGAAGTTAACACGGATGCTAAGGATGACCTGGATAGAATTATATTCAACCACGAAGGATAGGATGCAGACTTCAACGCTTTCTCCGTAGTCACGATCAATCCCATCGGCTAGATTTAGGACCGACATTCGTTAGAGTATTTTTCGACGATAGGACGATACGAAGGTGTGATGGTAAAGTGGTAGACACTTCCATCGCAACATTGATTTTGTATGTATGATGCGATGTAAGTGATATGACATCGTAAATAGGATGTGCTTTTTGTAAGCATACAAAAAGACAGTTTAAGTACGAGAGATATGATATGATAAGTCATGAATGAAAGAAAAGATATTGATAATATCTTTTCTTATATAGGAAGTTAGAAGATGGTACGTACGCGCCGTAATGTACCTGCAAATCCGCCCCAGTCGGATTTAGGGACCGTAGTAGCTGACTTACAGCGACAGTTGCTGGCACAGCAATAAGAAACGATGAGGTTTCGCGAGCAACTAGCTCGAATGATCCAAGGGCCGCAGGTCAATGAGGTCCCACCCCAAGCTCCATAAGCACCCCCAGTGGTACCTCAAGTACCCACCCATGATTTGGAGCTCGCGACAGTAGTGTTTGCACTTAAGATCTGGAGGCACTATTTGTACGGAAACAAATGTGAGATCTACACGGATCATCAGAGCCTCAAGTATATCTTCACCCAGAAAGAACTCAACATGAGACAGCGTAGATGGCTGAAACTTGTAAAGGACTATGATTGTGAGATCCTTTACCATCTCGGAAAGGCGAACAAGGTAGCCAATGCCTTGAGTAGGAAATCAGTAGGCATGTTGATGTCTATTAAAGCATTCCCGAAGCCACTACGAAAGGAGATTTCCGATTTCAACCTGGAAATGATAACCGGGAAGCTATCTTCCTTGACTCTCCAGTCCGATCTGCCGGAATCTATTAAGGTGCACCAAAGAAAGGACTCATTTTTGCTGAAAGCACAACTCTTTGGCGAGAAAAGCAAGGAGTTTAGGATTTCTACTGATGGCGTTGTCTACTTCAAGGAGAGAATTTGTGTCCCTGACATGGAATCTTTGAAGGATCAGATCATGTCAGAAGCATATAAGACGCCATATTCAGTACATCCAGGAGCATCCAAGATGTACAAGGACCTCCGAGAGAATTATTGGTGGCCAAATATGAAGAATGAAGTGGCAGAATACGTGTCAAAGTGCCTAACTTGTCAAAAAGTCAAGGCCGAACATCGACATCCGGGTGGAGAATTGCAGAAAATAAAGCTTCCTGAATGGAAATGGGAGCAAATTACTATGGATTTCGTAGTAGGATTGCCCCGAACTGCAAGTGGGAATAACACGATTTGGGTTATTGTTGATATACTAACCAAATCAGCCCACTTTATTGCGATTAAAGCCACATTTTGGACAAGTGTTCACAACGCCATGGGGTCGAAGTTAAAGTTTAGTACGGCATTTCACCCCCAAACTGACGGCCAATCCGAACGAACTATCCAGACACTAGAGGATATGTTAAGATCATGCGTTTTGGATTTCAAGGGAAACTGGGATCAGAAGTTGCCACTAATTGAATTTTCGTATAACAACAGCTACCATGCTTCGATTAGCATGGCTCCATTTGAAGCGTTATACGGAAGAAAATGTCGATTTCCCATTAATTGGCAGGAAGTTGGACAGAAACAACTTCAAACGACGGATTTCATCAAGAAGACCTCTGAGGACATTAAGAAGATTAAGCAGAGGCTCAACATAGCCTTTAGCAGACAGAAAAGCTATGCCGATAAACGTAGGAGACCTTTGGAATTTCAAGTTGGAGACGCTGTATTCATCAAGATTGCTCCTATGAAGGGAGTGATGAGGTTTGGTAAAAAGGGAAAGTTAGTCCAAGATATACTGGACCGTTTGAAATCCTCGAGAGAATTGGAAAAGTAGCCTACAAGCTTGCCCCACCACCAGAATTAGCTTCGATGCACAATGTTTTCCATGTTTCGATGCTAAAGAAGTACGTACCAGACCCTTCCCATGTGCTTAGCCAAGAACCTGTAGAGGTAGAAACCGACTTAACTTACAAACAAAGGCCAGTGCGAATTTTGAATTGAGAAGAAAAGGTGTTATGGCGAAATCACAAGGTTGAAGAAGCAACCTGGGAAGTGGAAGAAGAGATGAGAAAGAACTACCCCAGCTTGTTCTAATTTTCAGGGACCAAAATTTTTAAGGGGGGTAGATTGTAATAACTGAATTTTTCGTCGATACGATTTTTAAGGGGGTTTTAAGTGATTTTATGAGTTGTTATTGGCTTTATAAGACTCAATTATGAATGGTTTAGTCAAGCAAATAACCTTTTTGGGTAAAAAGGGAAAGAAATCCATGATTTTACGATTGGTCAAACTTTGACCAAGAAAGTCAAATTTTGACCAAGAAAGTCAAAATTGACCAAGAAAGTCAAATTTTGACCAAGAAAGTCAAAAAAAGTCAAAATTTGACCAAAGGAGTCAAATTTGACCAAGAAGGACAAGATTGGTCAAGGAAGTCAATGGTTGACCAAGGGTAGTCAAATGGTTGACCACATAGATATATGATGAGCAGTATGGAAAATATGCTGTAAAAACCAAAATTATGGACATAAGAATATAGATGAGAATTAAAACCACCATAGAAAAATCAAGCACAATAAATAGGTATTTTTGGGCCAAAAAGTTTTAAGCAAAAAGAAAATTTTTCGTACTGTCCATTTTCACACAGATAAATTTTGGACTACAATGCTATGCCACAGTACTGTGTATTAGTGAGCTTAGTACCAAAAATATCTATGTGGGCCTAAAGTGGACTGCTTTTCATGGAAAAAGGCCAAACAAGCCATAATTACATCATGGGTGACATCACTTTTGGGATTTATGGCATCATTAAACTTTATTAAAAAATTAGAAAGGATTAAAATATAATTAGACCTCCCTAGAACAGTGAGGTGGCCGGCCACTTTAGGTCAAATTTCAATTAAAATTAACTTGTGGGGTTTTATCAAAAAAGAGAACCAAAAATATTTCTAAAACCACCCCAAATTTTGCCTATAAATAGCCCCCTATGGTGATCAGAGTTTGGGCTAAAAAAATTAAGGAAAAACAGCTAAACTATTGCCAATTCTCCCCGCCAAAAATCCGGAAATCCTAGGGTGAGTTTAAGTGAAGAAAAATTTCAATAAACATAGGGTTTTTAGTGCTTGTGGGGTAAGATTTCTACTAGTGTTCAAACCAGTTTTTTTGGGCAGCTTGTGCTCAGTTTTTGGGGCTCTAAAGCCGGCTGTAAGAGGGTGAGAGAATGACCAAAATTTGTGTTTAGGAGTGCTTAGTGTTGAGTGCTAGCAGCCACCCAAAATCAGCCACAAATTTGGTGCAAGTGGGCATCAAAGAACCGGCCATAGGGAGGTCTAGAGAGAAGAATTTTTGGTGAGCCAAACCTTAGCTCCAACTTGTGTTTTAAATCAAGGTAAACCTTTCTAGACTTTTATCTCTTTCAATTAAGCTTTTAATTTGAAATTTACATGTATTTCAAGTTGAAATTGTAAGAGCATAAGCTCAATTTATTTTGTGCCCAAAACTAGGAATCTAGGGTTGTGCTTGAACTAGACTAAGGGTGGTTTGATTTTAATTTGCTTGCTTGCTCTAAATTAGTGATTTGCATGCTAAATGTTAGTTTATTTTATGTCTCCTGATCTGCCCTAGGATGTTGTGGATGAAAATTTTATGTTAGGTTGCTAGAATTTATGTAGTATGCTTGATATGTGTTGTGCAACCTAAATCATGCAACAAAAATTATCCTAAGTTAATTAGGCTTGCATGGTGATGATAGAAAATGTGTTTAAAGAAAATTTATGTTAGAAAAGCATTGCATGTGTGTATTAGAGCTCCCACGGTGGTTGGTTGAGCTAGGTTTCACGTTTAGGACGTAAAACGAACTAAAAACCGAAAAACTGCCAGGTTCGGGTAAATCCTGACCGGTTTTCTAAAAAGTGAATTTTGAGACCTTTAGAGGCCGAATTTGAAGAAACTCAAAACATGAAAATTGCTAAGAACAGTTTTTTCTAGAGGGTAGTAAGGACAGTTTTCCAAAATGAGGCTCCAATGGCCTCCGTTTTTATAGAAAACCGAGACTGGTCTGTCCAGACCTATTTACACGACCAGTCAGCTTCAAACTAAAACTGACACGAATCCAAGCAGAATTGGGTTTTTCATAAAACAGGAAATTTTTAGAATTTTTCGAGGTCAAAGTTTCATGAAGACAACTTTTTCTAATTCTACCTAGATTTTAAAATATAGCTGAGTTTATAAAAACTGTGTAGGAAACAGTAGATTCCTGTACAGGATTTTCCAGAATAATGTAAGGATTTGGTATTTTTGAACCAAAACTGATAATTTGACTGCAGGAACTGTTCCAAAGGCAGTTCTAACCCTTAATAACATTTTCAAATATTTTGTCAAGAAAACCCAAATTTTTACAAGAAAAATAAAGAGGATTTTTGTAAAAAGGTGGTAAAACACCCCAATTTTCTAAAGAAAACAAGTGGAACTATAGACTTAGGTTTTCTTAAAATTGGGGTGAGCAAAAGTATTACCACCGTAACCAAGTAGTACACTCGAACTATAGCACTGGGTCTAAAGCCCAAGGTTACCAATAGTCACCTAATAGGTTACTACATAATTGGACCTTAGTAGCCCAATAGGGGTTAACCTAGGACAGGTCATACCAAGGGTTACCAAATGTAACCCAACGTGATACCAAGGTTAGTAAGACTAAGGATTATCCAAGGTAACCCAACATGGTATCAAATTAGTAAGACCAAGGGTTACCCAATGTAACCCAATATTGTATCAAGATGGCAAGACCTAAGGTGACTAATAATAACCTAAAAGGTTATGGGTTAGGTATATGAAGATATTGTCCAACGAATGGATAATAACCTAACCTGAATCATGTACATGTGGGCTTAGCTTTTAAGGTTACCTTATGTAACCTATTAAGATGTAATCCAAGGATGGTAATATTAACCACTAGGGTTACTCGAAATAACCCACTAAGTTATCATGAGGGGACATATAACTAGGATTATATGTATGAATGTTGGTTAGGTTACCAATATATTATAACAATCAAGGCTTCTTACCCATGTCCTTCAATGAAGCAGGAGATAACCTGAAGTGGCGTTCTAATCAAGAGCAGCCCCACATAGGACGTAGCCATCAAGGTAAGTACAACTCCACCTACAGCATAGGCTTTTGTTGTGGTGCTTACCTAAGCATGTCAATGTGTGATATTGTTCGATGTATGTTATGTTGTTGTTATGTGATATGCTAAGCATATGGTTAAAGGTTTAATACGATACATGCTATGCTATGTGATATATTAGATTAAGGTATGCTTATGTTATGTCATATGAAAGATTAAGATCATGGATATGATACGAAGCATGTTAAGATATAATCAAGTAGGTGTAATATCATGAAATATGTTCACCCATGATTAAGATAAAACCAAGATCAAGAAAGAGATCATGAAAAACAAGTAAGATGACAAGCGAGCTTGCCGGTGTCGTACCACCCGTCCAAGGTCGGGTTGGGCTATGCTTTGAGTTGGAAATGGACTGGCCGCCCCAACCACTCCATAGTTGCGCGCCCGGTACGAACACTTATGTAAGAGGGCCCATAAGTAAGATAAGTTAAGTTAAGATACGAATCATGATAAGAAAGTATAAGCAAGTATAATGAAGCATAAACGGCTCATGCATGATTTTGGTACATTATGTAGTTATGTTATGAAATGTTATAAGATGTCATGTTAAGTTATGTGTTACTTTTATGTGTCGCGGATGTATAGTTGTACTTGCTGAGCGAAAGCTCACGTTTTACGTCTATGCTGTAGGTAAGCAGCCTATGAGCAACCAGTGATGCAAGGATGGGGGAGCGTGGCGGAGCGACTGTGAAAAAGTGGAAATATGACTGCTACGCGTTTTGTCTTTATAAGCATTTTACTTCAAATAAAACAAAGTTATTTAATTATTGTATATGCGTACGCAAAACATCTTAAGTCAATTAAAGTATGTATGTTCATACGCTGGTGAAAAAAAAAATTTCCCGCTAAATTATGCTAAGCCGGTAAGTATGTAAGTACGGTAACGGCCTGTGCAAGGCGGATCGTTACAGTGGCCGGCCATGCTTAACCTAAACAGCCACATATGCAAGGCTAAAGGGTGACTCATCATGGCTAGAAGCATGACTTGTCCCTTGCTTGTGATGGCCGGCTATGAGGTGGTGATTCAAACTTACTCTAGCTTAGCAAGTAAGCGAAGCTACTAGGCTTACTCACCTAAGCTATACTTGCCACTTGTCAACTCTAACAAAGTTTAGGGTAATTCTTACTTCTAAATTGCCTATTGATCCTCAAGAGAACAATATTTGCTCAAGGAGTCCTGGTGGTGGCCGGCCAAGGCTTGCATGAATTAGCCAAGTAGCAAAGCTGGGAAGCGTACTCACCAAGGCTAGGAAGCATGAGGTGTCCATCCTCATAAGAGTCCTTGTTTTTCTTCTTGCATGAGTCCCTTAAAAAAAAAAATGAAACTTTCAGCCAAGAACCATGAGGTGACCGGCCCTATAGACAAGTGTAAGCTTAAGGAGGAAAGACAATTTTTAAGCCTAACCCTAACTAGCTCATTTCCTTGGTTTCTATCCAAGCTAACCAAGCTTGTAATTGATCATTGGCTTAATTGGATTTGAAACTCTAGTTAGAGGAATCTACAGTTTCAAAATTTTCCAGATTTATCTAGAATCATAAAATTTCTCAAAATTGCACTTTGACCCCCAAAGGCAAGAATATTCGCACTTTAATCCATAAAGATAAAATGTTTTGCACATATATCCTTATGAGGTGGCCGGCTATCAAGGAGGCATTTGGCTTCTAAGTCCTTGTTTAATCATCTTCTTAATACATTCTTAACTTTCTAAAAATCCATACTTACTCAATTTTCCCAAAATTGCATATTGGCCCCTAAAAATAAAATATTTGCATTTTGGTCCCTACGAGGTGTCTGTTCATAAGAAATGCTTAGTGGCCAAGAATTTCTCCAATAATCATCCATTTGTGTCCAAAAATGTGGTGTCCTTCCATTAGACCCCGTTTGGCCATTTTCTTAAAACTTAAACTGCTTTGTTCATATTGTACTTGATTTTCCTATTGTGGTCTCATATCCTATTCTTGATCATTCATACCTAACGACGATCTTTCTCACAGTACAATTTTCATTCTGTAATTATACTGTAGCATCGTCTTATCCTTATCTTAGGTCATTTCGGTCAAACATCGACTGACATAGGGTCGTACACCCTAATTACACCCTTTTTTCACAAAAGGTTCCATACTTGCACAAATAACTTATCATTGAATCAACAATGCTCTGATAAATCAAACTAAGCATTTCACATAAACATAGAAATTACAAACTTTGATTCCTGAAAAGGGAAATCGTAAGGTTGCAGAAAAATTGGTCATTACAATCTACCCCCCTTAAAAATTTTCGTCCCCAAAAATTACAACAAGTTGGGGTAGTTCTTTCTCATTTCTTCTTCTAGCTCCCATGTCGCTTCTTCTATTTTATGGTTTCGCCATAATACTTTAACTATCGGAATGGTTTTGTTCCTTAAGACCTTTTTCTTCCCGATCTAGAATCCGGATTGGCTTTTCTTCATAAGTCAAATCCATTTGTACTTCGACTGGTTCCTGACTTAGCACGTGGGAAGGGTCGAGTACATACTTTTTCAACATTGAAACATGAAAAACATTATGCACCGAAGCTAACACTGGTGGCAAAGCGAGCTTATAAGCTATTTTTCCGATCCTTTCGAGGATTTCAAATGGACCCGTATATCTTGGACTAAGTTTAGCCTTCTTGCCAAACCTCATAATTCCTTTCATAGGAGCAATCTTAAGGAAAATAGAGTCTCCAACTTAGAATTCCAAGGGCCTTCGACGTTTATCAGCATAACTCTTCTGTCGACTGAAGGCCCGTCGAGTCGCTGCTTAATCACTTTAATGTCCTCTGAGGTTTTTCTGATGAAATTCGTAGTTTGAAGCTGCTTTTGTCCAACTTCTTGCCAATGGATGGGGATCGATATTTCCTCCCATGTAACGCTTCAAATGGAGCCATACCAGTTGAGCCGTGATAACTGTTGTTATAAGAAAATTCGATCAGAGGTAGCTTCTGATCCCAGCTTCCTTTGAAATCCAAGACACAAGATCTCAACATATCTTTCAATGTCTGGATGGGTCGTTCTGATTGTCCATCAGTTTGAGGATGAAAGGCTGTACTGAACTTCAACTTTGATCCCATAGTCGTGTAAACACTTCCAGAATCAAGAGGTAAAACACCCATCCCGATCCGAAATTATCGACTCTGGTACTCCATGTAGCCTAACTATTTAGGATACAAAAAGTTCGGCCAATTTCTCAACTGAAAAGGTAACTTTAATGGCAATGAAGTGGGCGGATTTGGTTAAACCTATCCACAATCACCCAAATCATGTCATTCCCACCTGTGGTTCTGGGTAAACCAACTACAAAATCCATAGTAATCTGTTCCCATTTCCATTCTGGGAGTTCGATTTTCTGCAGATCTCCACTAGGCTGTCGGTGTTCAGCCTTAACTTTTTGACAAGTTAGGCATTTTGACACAAAATCCACAATTTCATTTTTCATGTTTGGCCACCAATAATTTTCTCTAAGGTCCTTGTACATCTTCGTAGCTCCGGGATGAACCAAGTATGGCGTTTCATGCGCTTTAGACATAATCTGCTTCCTAAGGAATTCAAAGTTGGGAACACAAATCCTTCCTTTGAAATAAATTACCCCATCCTTTGAGGTCTTGAATTCCTTATTCTCTTTGCCAAAAAGTTTCGCTTTTAGCAGAAAAGAATCTTTTTCTTGATGCATCTTAATAGATTCTAGGAGATTAGACTGAAGAGTTAGGACAGCCAACTTCCCAGTTATTATCTCCATCCTAAAATCTGAAATTTCCTTTTGTAGTGGCTTGGACAACGTTCCAATAAACATCAGCATTCCAGTTGACTTTCTACTTAAAGCATCCGCCACTTTATTCGCTTTTCCAAGATGATAAAGGATTTCACAGTCGTAATCCTTTACAAGTTCAAGCCACCTACGTTGTCTCATAATAAGCTCCCTTTGGGTAAAGATGTATTTGAGACTTTGATGATCAGTATAAATCTCACATCTATTCCCATACAAGTAGTGTCTCCAAATCTTTAAAGCGAAAACTACCGCCGCTAGTTCCAAGTCGTGCGTCGGATAATTCCGTTCATAAGCCTTTAGTTGACGTGAAGCATAAGCGACCACATTTCCCTTTTACATTAGGACAGCCCCTAGTCCAGTCTTAGAAGCGTCGCTGTAAATGACGAAGTTCCCAGCATCAACGTTGGGAATTATCAATACCGGTGCACTAGTAAGCTTCCTCTTGAGTTCTTGGAAATTTTTTTCACACTTTGGTGTGCATTCATATTTTCTCCCTTTCTTAGTAAGGGCTGTAAGTGGTGCCGCGATCTTCGAGAATCCCTCAACGAAGCGTCGGTAGTATCCAGCTAAGCCAAGAAAGCTTCGTATCTCCGTAACGTTTTTGGGCACTAGTCATGCACTAACCGCCTCTATTTTAGCAGGATCAACTGAAATTCCTTCCTTTGAAATCACGTGACCCAAGAAATGTACTTTTTCCAACCAAAATTCACACTTTGTGAATTTGGCGTAGAGCTGATTTCGTCTTAACGTCTCTAAAACAATCATGAGGTGCTGCTCATGTTCCTCTATGGACTTTGAGTAAACCAGAATATCGTCAATGAAAACGATAACAAACTTGTCCAAGTATTCCTTAAATACTCGATTCATAAGATCCACGAAAGCAGCTAGGGCATTGGTTAATCCGAATGACATGACCAGAAATTTGTAATGCCCACAGCGAGTTTGAATTTGCAATAGCCATCTCCCTGATTCTGAGTTGATGATATCCCGATCATAAGTCAATCTTCGAGAATACTAGTGCTCCCCTAAGTTGATCAAAACGATCATCGATTCTAGGGAGAGGGTACTTATTCTTAATCGTAATCTTATTCAACTCACGATAGTCGATACACATCCGTAACGATCCATCTTTCTTTTTGACGAACAAAACTGGTGCTCCCCAATGAATCCCTTGTCCAACAGTTCTTGCAACTGTACTTGGAGTTCCCTGAGTTCGGCCGGGACCATACGATAGTGTGACGCCCCGAACCACCCACCTGACACCCACGCGGGGCCGACCGCGCGGATGCGGGGCGCCGGAACCGTCACATTCATACTTCATACTTACTTTACTTTAAAATGCGGAATAAATTTTTTTTTTCTTCGACTTACTTTTTTTTTTTTTTTTTTTTTTTTGAAACTTTTTTTGAACTTCATAATTTGGATTTCGTTTTAAAACCTTGACTTGAAACCCATACACTAAAATTGTGCATTATACCTTGAAACATTTCATGCATACTTTAACTTGACATTTAACATACATGAAAACTTCATAACTTTAAACATATTGCGGAAAATATTGCGTAGTGGTATCCCACACCGCCCTTCACTCGCTGCATCATCTCCAAGCCCACCAAGTAAAGCTACAAGCTTTTTATCTCAACCTGCAGTATGGAATATCTGATAAGCTGACGCTCAGCAAGTACAAACGCGATCTCACAAAACATTTAAACATCTTGAAAACATACTTCATCATAAAACATATGCATGAACCATTTATGTTCCATTTATGCATTTCTTTTAACTTCCTTACTTTTCTTATGGGCCCCATAGTGTTCGTACCCTTAACTTAAAAATCCTCCACCTTGGGGGAGGTTGGTACGACACTTTACTTGTGTATTTTTACCAAGTGATTTATTATCAGTGAACATACCTTATGATGTCACAAAAATCATAACTTATACATGCTCATGACATATTTTAACATAACATGGCCGCTTTAAAATATGGTATCGTTAAAATATGGCATTCTTTAAAACTTAAAATCATGGCCTTATTAAAACATAATAGCTTTAAAACATAACATCGTTAAAAGCATAACATTTAAACATGGCATTTAAACATAGCATTTCATACTTGAACATACATTACTATTTTTCATACTGCAGGTGAGGTTTGTACTTACCTTAAGTCCTATGCTCTTGACGTACATTCCTCGCGATATCTCAACAGGTACATATTCCTGTTTAAATCGAAGGAGGTGTAAGATAAGGTTAACTTATCTTACCATAAACCATGGTATATGATGTTGGTATCCTTAACCAACATCCATGAGTAATCCTAGATGTGTGTGTTATATGTCCCCTCTAATATCTCTTGTAAGCCTAATTGGTCACTTTCTTCATCTTGGGCTTATACTTTACTTTTTCTTGATTCATAATCAATTGGGTTATTATCTCTTCAATAACCCTAGGTCTTAGTCCATTTCATAAATCTTGGTATCCTTTAGGGTTATATTGGGTAACCCTAAAGTCAACTCTTGGTCAACCCAAGTCAACATGTGGTCAACTAAGGTCAACCCCCTTTGGGTCTAACGTTGGGCTATGGGCTTAGCCTAGTAACTTGGACATAATTCCGGTTACCGTTCGTAATCGGCTTGATTACCCATTTTTACCTTAAAACTCCATTTCATTATTTTTGGAAAACATTATATAATTATCTTCCAAAAATCTCATTAATTTGCTTGTAAAAAGCTCTTACTTTATTACTCTTGAAAATACTTGTCTAAAATCAACACTTTCTTTACTTCTTGGAAAAATGTGGAATTTCAATTCTAAACTCTTAAAACTTCCACTTCTCTTGACAAAAATCTTATTTTCCCTTTTTACTTGGAAAATTTCATTTTTCTCTTTAACTTGAGAGCTTTGGGTGAATAATCCTAAAAACTCTAAAAATTCATTTTCTTAAAACGGGACTTCATAAAATCATTACGGACTGAAAATCACCATTGGAACGGTTTTCGTAGTCAAAATAACATTTTAGAGACACTTTTTATTTTTCTAGAAAACGTTTTTGTAAACCAAGTGCTGGAAATTCTCGGATTCCCTGAGCACTCTTCGTAAAAACAACCCAGATTAAAAATCCGTTCATTTTCTGAAAAACTTGTCTTCACGAAAGTTGTAGCTATCGAAAAATGCTAAAACTTTTGTGTTTTGCACAGAACCCAGTTCTGGCTAGATCAGTACCAGTTTTCGTTTGAATGTGGCTGATCCTGAAAAACGGAGTGAAACTAGCTCCAGGAGTTAGCCACGGGTTTTCATAAAAATGAAGGCCTTTGGAGCCTTATTTTAAGATTCTGTCCATGCTGCTCTCTAGTAAAAGTTTTTCCGAGAAACTTTCCTGTTTTAACTTTTAGCCCATTATTTGGAGATTCTGTCTGAGTTATCCTCTAGGAAAAGTTGTTCCGAACAACTTTCGTGTTTTGAGTTTTACCTCATTCGGCCTCTAAGAGCCTTGAAATTACCCTTTCCCGAAACTGGCCAGATTCGAATCCGAATTGGCAGTTTCGGTTCCTTTCTTCGGTTTACGCCCTATTCGCGGAATCTATCTCGACCGATCACATCGGGAGCTTAGACAACATCAAGCAGCGCTTCTAACGTCCAATTGCAACCCATAAATCCATCTCATTCTACTCATGCAACCCCAAATCCGAAAATTAAAAAGACTAGGGTTACATGGTTCTAACTCATGCATCATCACATACCATCAACACAAAATCCAACCCTAAGTCTAGCATGCTCTCATGGCTGTCAAGGGCAGATTTTTGGCCTAATCTTATGGGACATACAACCTATCTTCTAGCATGAAAAATCCATCATTTTCAAGCACAAATTTTTAAAGCAAACAAGCATCAAAATCAGCCAACCAACCCTAATCTTATCAAGCACATACACACCAAAAATAGGGCTGAAAATTAAATGGACTTATGTCCTTACAAACCATTCTAAATCATCATTAAAAACCTTAAATAAAGCTTAGATTTAAGGAGGTTTAAGAGATTTACCTCAACCCAAGTTAGGGTTTTTGAAATCCAAAGTTTCCCTTTGATTCTTTGGCTTGCTCTAGCCCACGGCTTTGACAAGGAAATGGCACCCAAAATTTTATTTTTTTGTTAGCTCTAATGCTCCACAAAATCGACCCTTAATCCAAGATCACAAGAAGAAAAATCAAGTTTTTCCTCACCTTTTCTCCTCTTGCTTGGTTCGGCCACTTGCTTGGAGAATCACCAAAAAATTTTTCTCTCAAAACTCTTCCTTGCTTGGCTCACGGATTTGGTTCAAAAAAATGAGATCCAAGAGATTTTTTTGTTAGCTTTTTCTCATCTCAAAACCGAGCATTATCAAGGATGAAAACCCCAAAAATTTGTCAAGAGTTACTCACCTCCTTTTCCTCTTTTTCTCTTGCTCTTTGGTCGGCCTCCTCTTGGTGGATTCACCAAAAATCTGCTTACTTTTCTTGCTCACTCTCTTGCTCGGCCACCCTCCCAAAGGCTCACCAAAATTTTTCAAATTCTCTCTAGCTCTCCTCTCTCTCTCTCCCACGGATTGTGCTGAAAAATTTTCTGAAGAAGAGTGTGAAAGTTGGCTGCCTTGAGAAGGGAAATGGAAGGGTTTGCTTGCCTCAAAACAAGGCTTTAAGTCTTGTCTTTCTTGTCCATTGGTGCAGCCAAAATTAAGGGGATTTGGAGGGGGTTTGCAGCCGGATTTGGGGAGAGAAAAGGGGAGTGGATGGGCTGTTGATGGGAGTGGTTGGCAGCTGAAAATAAGGGGGGGGGGGAAAGACATGAGTTGGTGTCCTTTGTTTGGTTGAACTTTGGTTGGACATTTGGTTACCCAAACCAAACTAATTTCTTTTCTTTTTCTCTTCTAGTTGGCCGGATCTAATGGGGCTAGAGGGCTGCCATTCAATTTTTGGTTAGGGAATGGTGATGTCATTACAAAGATATCATCTTCCACTAACTCTTCTAAGGCCTTGTTTGGCCATTTCGTTCTTTCACAGCTCCTTTCGCACTCTACAGTTATTTCCAACACTGTGATGAGCATTCTTATTTTATATTTTGATCCAAAAATTCTTCCATGTAAATTTGGACCGAAACTCTCTTTCTCCAATTTTTCGGAGACCTTTTTGCCCTTAATTCTTTTTCGGTGTGCTTGATTTTTCTAGGGTGGATTTATGGCTTATAAAACTTCATTTTTGGAGTTATCTTTTCATATTTCTTCATCATACTTGTAAAGTCGACGTTGTGACCCGTCACGGTCAAACTTTGACTTTTTTGGTCAACCCTTTGACTTTTTGGTCAAAGTTGATTTTTTGGTCAAACTTTTGACTTTTGTATAATTTCATCCTTTTTTGTTCTTTTTCCTTTAAAAACTTCATTCTTGGCTCGTAAAACATTAATTGAGTCTCAAAATCATTAAATGAGGACTCGAACATCGTTTAAACAAAATTACGAATTTCTCATTATTATTCATAATTTTTCATATAACACTTCATAAATACATAAATTAGACTCCAATTCCTTATGAACAAGGAGGTTACAAGTCTACAAAATTTCGGGTCTTACAAAAGTTATGCTGATAAACGTAGAAGACCACTGGAATTCCAGGTCGGAGATGCAGTGTTTATCAAGATTACTCCTATGAAGGGAGTAATGCGTTTTGGTAAGAAAGGGAAGCTTAGTCCAAGGTATACCGGACCATTCGAGATCCTCGAAAGGGTTGGTAAAGTAGCCTACAAACTTACCCTACCGCCAGAATTAGCGTCGATGCACAATGTCTTTCACGTGTCGATGCTGAAAAAGTACATATCAGACCCTTCCCATATCCTTAGTCAAGAACCGGTAGAGGTTCAAACTGACTTAACCTATGAGGAGAAACCAGTTCGAATACTGGATCGGGAAGAGAAGGTGTTAAGGAATAAAACCATTCCCTTAGTGAAGGTTTTGTGGCGAAACCACAAGGTTGAAGAAGCAACCTGCGAGTTAGAAGAAGAAATGAGAAAGAACTACCCCGAATTATTCTAATTTTCGAGGACGAAAATTTTTAAGGGGGGTAGATTGTAATATCCAATTTTTTTTGATGCTCATATTTCCTTTTTAAGGAATAAATTTTTACATTATGAAGTTATTCCTGAAAAGCTCGATTTAGAGCTTTTGTAAGATTTTGTAAGTTCTTATCGGTCAATAAGACTCAAAATTGATTGTTAAGCTCGAAAACGGACCTTTTGAGTCGAAAGGGATGGAAAAGTACATGATTTTACAAAAGTCAAAAGTTTGACCGAAAAGTCAACTTTAACCAAGAAAGTCAAAGTTTGACTAAGAAAAGTCAAAAGGGTTGACTTCACGATACGTTGAAAAGCAGTATGGAAAGTATACTACGCAAAATATTTCGTGAGCTAGATAGCAAGAATAGACCTTAAAATCACCATAGAAAATCAAGCACACTAAGTTAAGATTAAGGGTAAAAAGGGCTCGGAAAAATAAGAAAAAAATTATATTGTTCAATTTTACACAGATATATTTTTGTACTTCGGTACAGTATAAAAATAATGTGTATTAGTGAAGCACAGTATTAGAAATATCTGTGTGGCACAAAAATGGGTAATTTTTGAAGAAACAAGCCAAACAAGGCCATAAGGGGTATGACATCATCTTACTTTTTATTAATGATGTCATTAATCCCTTAATTAGCTTGGAAAGTATGTTTAGGGCATTCTAGAACCCAATGGCCGGCCACCTCACTATCCACTCAAGGAAATAGCAAAAATTTTGGGGCAATTATACAGTTTTGCAAAGCTCTCCCTACCTCTATAAATAGCCATGCCTTCTATTCATTTTAATTGGAAAAACTTGTGAAACTCTTGCCAATTTTTCCCTTGAGAGTCCGAAAATTTGGAGAAGAGAAAGAGGAGAGAAAATCAAAAATTTCTTGAGGGTTTTTGTTCATGGGAGTTCGGATTTGAGCTAGGAGAAAGCCAAGAAGAGTTTTGAAATTTTTAGGTCACTTTTGGGGTGTGTGGCCGAGTGAGAGAGGGGAGGAAATAGGTGAGGAAAACTGAAAATTTTAGAGGGCAAATCCTTGTAGTGGAGTCGGCTTTGGAGTAGGACAAACCAAGGAGCCAACAAAAATTTTTGGTGCCCCAATTTGAGGTTGCTGCCGTGGGTGAAGGAAGCTAGGGGGAGGAAGAATTGTGTGACCAAAACCCTAACTTTGGTCTAGGTAAATTCTTGAGCCCTAACTCTTCAATTTGAGTTCAATTTGGAGTTTTATTTGTGATTCAATTTGGTTGTAAGGACATAAGTCCACATTTAATTTCCTAACCCTAAATGGTTTATATGTGCTTGATTAGTAGATCTAGGGTGTGTGGCTTAGATTCTTGTTTGGTTTGTGCTTGATTGTGGATTGATTTCATGCTAGATGCTTAGGGTTGTGTGTCCCCTGTTTTGGTCCAAAAATCTGCCCTAAGGCAGTGCATAATGGGCTATTAGTGTAAGGGTGAATGGTGGATGCTTGTTTGATTGTATGCAAAAATGTAGAACCATACAAACCTAGGTTTTGAACCTCTCGGGTTTGGTTTGCATGGATCCAATAGAGCTGCTCATGGGTTCATATGGGACGTTAGAAACGCTGTATGTTTGGTATGTAGACTCCCGAAGTGGTCGGTCGAGTTAGATTCGCAAAATAGGACGTAAACCAGACTAAGCAACCGAAACAGCCAACTAGGATTCGAAATTGGCCAGTTTTGGGAAAGTGGAAATTTAAGGCCTTTAGAGGCCGAATTGGGTAAAACTCAAAAGACGAAAGTTGTTCGGAAGGATTTTTCCTAGGGGGCAACCCGGACAGAATCCCAAAATGAGGCTCCAATGGCCTCCGTTTTTACAAAAATCCGTGGCTGGTCTGTGAAATCGTGAGAAGACAAACCGCTACGCGTTTTGATTTTTAGTAATTATATTAAGTGAATATTTTTATTTAAGACATCTTTTATATGCTCCACGTTTTTAATTCGTGTATAAAAAAAATTTTCGCTATGTTTGCCATGTATGTAAGTATGTATGTATGTAAGGTAACGGCCTATGCTAGGCGGGTCGTTACAGGCTCGCCGGCCCCCTCAGCCAGTATCGGCCCATATCGTGTGAGTATTGTAGCCCGAAAATGTGCCCATGTCTGGCTAGACATCTATCGCTCTCCCAACGTCATCCACCATAACCGAGAGTCAGCTATCAGACATCGACTAGCTAGTGAGACCTACAAATTGGCCTCAATATGGCAGATATGGAATATCAACTCCATATCATATAGCCACGCCGCTATGGATACCGATCTTCTCGTACCATCGCACAAGAGAGGACGTGACTCGTAAAATGTCGTAACTGCATCTCGATCTTCATCTATCCGTGCATGATCCATATCACCGCGTCTATCATAGCATAATCCCATCATAAATACTTACGCATATACATAAAATATAAATTTAACTTACAATGATGGTGGCGATGGCAAGCAGGCTGTGAAATCGTATCGCAGGAAACCGCTCTGACACCAACTCTGTAACGACCCGCTTAGCACAGGCTATTACCATACATACATACAAACTTAACGTATCGTATACGAATCATACTCACTTATTAATGAAAACAGCGGAAATTTTTTTTTTATACGAGGCATATAAGCGTGCAAACTTATAAACGTATCTTAAATAAAGATATTCGAACATGAAATAAATACGCAAGAAGACAAAATGCGTAGCGGCTTTATTTTCCATATTTCACAGTTCACCCTGCCACACTCCTCCATCTTGTATCAACAATTGCTTGCAGGTTGCTTACCTACAGCATAGATATAAAACAATGAGCTTTCGCTCAACAAGTACAACTTACTATACCGTGACATGAACAACATAACCTATCATACACATATTGACTTAACTCATCATGGCATATCATATCATATCATAACTTAACTCATCGTATCATAACTTCTCATTTCATCACTTAACATAGCATCGCATAATATATGCATGATCCGTTTATGCTCGTATTATGCTTTCTTATTCATTCTTAATTTACTTTCATAACTTATCTTACTTATGGGCCCCTTACTTGAGTGTACGTACCGGACGCACAACTATGGAGTGGTTGGGGCGGCCAGTCCATTTCCAAGTCAAACCATAGTCCAACCCGACCTACGAGTGGGTCGGTACGACACAGGCAACTTGCCTACCATCTTACTTTCTTTTCATCTTACCATTCTTGATCTTGTTCTCATTATATAAATCAGTGAACATGCCTCGTGATGTCACTCTTACATAACTCATGTCTCAATCATAACATAATGTGTCATAGCATGCATCATGAACTTAACTTATCTTGCACCGTAACATAATCACATCATACGTCATAACTTAACATACAATATAGAAACAACATGGCATAGCAACAACTTAACATAGCATAGCAACAACATAACATAGCATAGCAACAGCATAACATCAAACATACATCTCTAGCATACATCTAACATACTTCGACAAGTACCACAATAAAGCCTATGCTGTAGGCGGAGTTGTACTTACCTCGTCTGCTATGTCCTATCGGGTGTTGCTCCAAACTCGGGCGCAACAACAGGCTATCTCCTGTTATTCCACAGACATAGGGTAAGAATTCATATTCATAAGATGTTGGTAACCTAACCAACATTCATGCATAGCCTTAGTTATATGTCCCCCTGTAAACAAGATGTCTTACTCAGTTACACAAGTAACCCTGTGGTTCAAGACTTAACTAATCATGGATTATGACTTATTAGGTTACTTACTTATCCTTGGGCTTATGTCTTATTTACCTTGGTCTATAATCCATTGGGTTATTATCAATAACTCTAAGTCTTAGCCCATTTTAAATTTCGGTAGTTCATTGGGTTATGTTGGGTAACTCTTAAGGTAGTCAACCTAAGTCAAACTTGGTCAACTAAAGTCAACATTTTGGTTAGCTAAGGTCAACCCTCTATGGTCAACCTTGGGCTTTGGGCTTGGCCCAGTAACTCGGTATCACTCCCGGTTACCATCCGTTATCTTCGTTTTACTATACTTTGGCTTAAAAATCCCATTTTCCATTACTTTGGAAAAATTGATTGTTTTAAATCTGAAATTCTTCAAACCATCTTATAAAATTTGTGGTTTTTGAAGTGGGGTCTTACAAAAATCGTTAAGGGCTGAAAACTGCCATTGGAACAGTTTTCACATAGTCAAAACATTGAGTTCGGTGAAAATACAGTTTTTCTGAATTGTTTTTAGAAATTCCTGTGCAGGATTTTACTGTTTCCTACACAGTTTTTAGAAATCAGTTTCTGTTTAAAAATTTAGATTAAATTTGCAAAAGTTTTCTTCACAAAAGTTTTAGCTCTCGAAAAATCCTACAACTTTTGTGTTTTGAGAAAAATCCAGTTCGGACTTTAGCTTGCTCTTATTTCCGTTTGAACTCACCTGGCCGTGTATAAGTCCTGGGCACGGTCAGGCTCGGGTTTTTGTAAAAATGAAGGCCGTTGAAGCCTCATTTTGAAAAAATGTTCATGACACCCCCTAGGAAAAACCCTTCTCTACAACTTTTATGTTTTACGTTTTTTCCAATTCGGCCTCTAAAGGTCTCAAATTCCACTTCCCAAAAAACTAGCCAGTTTGTATCCGAACTGGCAGTTTTGTTCTTAGTTTCATTTTACGTCCTATTTTGTGAAATCTAACTCAACCGAACACGCGGAAGCCTAGATAGTAATCATGCAGCATTTTCTAACATCCCAATTCAGCATTCATATGACCCAATCGTGTCCATACAAACCATTTCCCAATTTGCCCTAGCCTAGGGTTTGCATGGTTCTAGGTTGCATTCAAATCATACCATTCATTCAAACCTTATTCTAGCAACCTAACATACTATTCTAAAACATGCTTGAACATATTTAGGGGACATACAACATATCAAACATCTAGCATGCAACCCTAAGATTCAAACAAGCATAAGCATAACCAATCAAGGCTAATAAACCAAACCACCCTTAATACCTAATCAAGCACCATACCAAAACTAATCTAGGGCAATGAAATAACTTGAGCTTATGCTCTTATATTTTTCAACTTGAAATACATATAAATTTCAAATTGAAACTTAATTGAAAATTTTAGGGTTATGGAGGAATTACCTTGGTCAAGGCAAGGCTAGACTTAGGGTATGGGTCCAAAATCCTCTCCCCCCCTTGGTCTCTTTCCAATCCGGTTCTCCCCCTTCAATGGGTACCGAAAATTTGTGTTGATCCCTTGGTGGTTTCTTCAACCAAAACCGGCCACTAACCACTCTCAATTCTCCTCACTTTCTCTCCTTATCATAGCTGGCCACTAGGCCTAGAAAAGGGCACAAAAATTTTTCAAAACCCTTGCTTGTTGTTGTAGAGAAAAACCGACCACCACCCAACACTTTTTCCCTTTGGTTTACAAATTTTTCTTTGTTCTTGCTCACACTTGGATGTCCGGATTTTTGAGAGAGAAAAATGACAAAGTTTGGCTGATTTTTCCCAATTTTTCAAGCCAAAACCGCCCCCCTCATGGCTATTTATAGGTGAAAAAGGGATTTTCTTTTTGATTTATTTTTAGTTCAACTTTTACTTAAAAACCCTTGGAGCAAAAATAATTGCCAAATGACCCCTCAATGGCCGGCCACCTCACACTCTAGAACTCTCCATGATTTCTTTCTAAGCTAGCTTAATTCCATTTATGATGTCATAATTAAAAAGTTGATGAAGTAAGCACAATTAAGGCTTGTTTGGCACTTTTCTTAAAAAGCAGTCTACTTTAATACCAACACAGATGTTTCTAGTACTGTCCTCACTTATGCAAAGTATTTTATACTGTACTAAAGTCCAAAATTTATCTGTGTAAAAATGGACAGTATAAAATTTTTCTTATTTTTCCGAGCCCTTTTTGCCCTTGATCCTTACTTGGTGTGCTTGATTTTCTAAGGTGGTTTTAAAGCTTATTCATGCTATCTCAACCGTAAAGATGGTGTTCGCAGTATATTTTCCATACTGCTTGGTCACCTAACTGCACGGTCATCACTTTGACTATTTTAGTCAAACTTTGACTTTCTCGGTCAATGTTGACTTTTTCGGTCAAACTTTGATCGACATGAAATCATAGAATTTTTCTCCCCTTTTCACTCAAAGGGTCACTTGCTAGTCTAAGCAATTAATTTTGAGTCTTACAAAACCATAAGAACTCACAAAACTTAACAAAACCTCTAAATTGAGCTTTTTCATAAATACCTCCATGGTGTACATTTTATTCCTTTCAAAGGAAATAGTAACATCGAAAAACTAGATATTACAAGTACAATGCCGGGCCTAATTTATGATGGTTTTGAAAGTTAAAAAGTTTTTGAATGATGTTTATGCTGATAAAAGAAAAATGTTTATTTATGTTTGTGAGATTTAAGTGTCTTACTAAGCCTTTGGCTTATGTAAGTTAATTCATATTGCAAATAAAGGAAAGGGTAAGAAGTAGTATTGGAGGAGCTTAGAGCGGAAGCAAGATGACGTGTGATAGGAAAACGGGAGGAATGATCATGGGATAAATACATTTAATTTCAAAAAAAGTTTTGGGACATTCATTTATTATAATTTTGATTGAAGGATTTATGTGGACTTTCTTAAATTTTATTTCGTGATATGATTTTGAGAATTTATGTTAATTACAAAAATTATTTTGACAAGGTTTAAAATGTGATGCCCATAATTCTCACATACTTGTTGGCCAATGCATTGCATCCTTTCATGATATTATGCATATAAATCAAATGTTTGAGTGATTATTGAAGAGCATTTGTCATGCTCATAATATGCATTATATCTTAAAAGTGCAGAAGTGTTGAGTCATGTTTAATGCATTGATGAATTTCAGGATTCCTAAAAGGTGAATTCGGTAAGTGGAAAAAAAAAAAAAAAAAAAAGAGTTTATGAGAGTGACTTCTATGAAATTTAATGGAGTAACTAAGTTATGGAGCTCAAATATGGTGAAGGATTCAAAGATAGGGTTTTGGGAGTACAGGATCTTCCGTGTGAGTGTTCACACCACATTCGGCAAGCAAGTTGTTGGTTAAGACCTAGTTTGTATTTGAGAATTGGTGTGAGCATTCAACACCCTATTACGGACTTGAATAAGCTAACAAAGTAGGACACTAGTCTAGCGTAGGTGAAATTACTTCATGGTGAAGGAATTTAGGTGTGTGCTTGGCATATTAAAGTCTAACAAGCAACTAGGTGGTTCATTTTTTGCAAAAAAACTTTCCAAGTCCGACTTCCTCTGCCTTTAAACACCATCTAAAGTTAGGTTTTTGAGAAATTAAGAGCTATCTTGAGTGGTTTGATCAATTTTTGGTGGAGAATTTCAAGGAAAAGACTAGTTTGCACCAAGATAAGGGCAATTTCAGTTTATGTTATCTTGGACATTGGTTCAGAGTGTTTACCATGGAATTAAGCTATAATTTTTGAATGGTATATCACCACATTTGTTAGGTTAAAGCCTGTAAAATGGTGAGAGCAAATTCAATTCATAGGTTAGGGTTTTACCCATGTTTTTGGAACCTGTCCAGTTTTAGGTAAGTTTTCACTCTGGTTCAGATTTTGATTTATTTCTATATGCTACAGAGCTTTGTTGGAGTTGAAAATTTGAGGATTGTTCCCTCTATGTGTTGGCTAAATAACCCTAAAATAGTTTTGATTAATTCCTATTGGATTAATAAAAAATGGCCCTGACAATAAGGCTAATATTAGGCAGTGAAAATGAGAGATTTGTGGTTTATAATAATCTCATAATTTATGGATATTTTAGAGTTATTATATTGTTTGTAGGTGTTGTATGAGATATTTAAGCTTTGGGGAGGCTAAGATATAGGGGAAACTATGGCAAAATTTTTTTGAAGGACTAGGCTTTAAAGTTAAAGTCCATTATAGGGAAATGAGTTCCTTGGTACTTTTATTGTTCATAATCGTTGAAATGATAATAATGTGGTTAAACTGCTCCATATTTCATAGGTGTTGAACACCGGATCCCCTAGGAGGAAGCACGAGAATCTTTTATATAATACCAAATCACGAGGTAAGTAGAATTGCACCTGTGTCACCATAAAAGTAATGCATATGTATTAGTATTTGAAAGTAAGATTTGGGCATACGGTCTACACATCATGCTGGCATTAGTATTCATGCACTACACGATGAAATATGCGTATCAAAGGCATTTTCTGTAATGAATGAGTTTGAGAATAGTTTAAATGATCTTCTGGTGACTTGTGACCGGTTGATTGTTAAGAATGATGAAATGTGTCTCGATGGAGACTTTTGGACATACATGTCTCGATGGAGACTTGCTGTGTGAGAAGTTTTCTCGATGATCACGAGGAAGAAGAGTGTTTTAAATGTGATATGCCTCATACAATGGCACCTTGCTACATTATATTTATGGTCACGAGGTTAATGGATCTCCTGTCTCGATAGAGATTTATAGTGTGGGAAGCTTTCTTGATGATCACAAGGAAGAAGAAATGTTTAAAATAACTTTAGTCCATATGATGGTACTTATTATCATGTTTGTTCTGTGGCCACAAGGTTTGATGGCACCCCGTTTAAGAAACCCTAATGCACGTAAAAGATAAAAAAGAGTATAAGAAGTGAAATGGAACAAGTTAATTGAAGAAGTAAAGTCTTGAGCTCATGCATATTTACATTGTTCATGTTATACATGGATTCTATTTACTGGGCTTTAGCTCGTTCATTTATGGTGATGCAGATGAGGGCACTTCTCAGCTCTAGTTGAGGACTAGATGGTTGGCTGGTGTACTCCCGATACTAGTGGACTTGTGTATATGGACTAGCTGACCTGTTATTTTGAGTTTTGACTACACTTATGGCTTTGTTTTTTTTAATACTCAGCTATGCTGATTTTTAGTTGTGTGATATATTGTATATACTTGGCCAGCCATATGGGTTGAGTGTGATATAGTTATTTTAATATCTATGAGGTAGTACCCAAATGTTCAAATTTGCCCTCATTTTCATACTTTATCTATTTAACTACCTAAGAATAACATAAGTAGAATTTAAGAGAATAACACAACCTAATATGGCTATTTGGGTGATGTAAAGTTGTATTAGGTAAGTATTACATAAAAAATAAAAATAATAATAATAAAAAAGAACTTTGATAGTTTTCTAAAATTATCTAAGTAAAATTTTCCGATAAGTCAAGATTTTTATTTCAAGTTTATTTATTTTTTGTAATTTTATGAGAGATGGATGTTGTAAATAGAAGTCAACTATAACTGTTGTGAGGGATTGTTATAAGTATGGTATCAGAGAGGTTTTCTATTTACTATCATGCATTGCCATTTATCCATTTTGAGCTTCTTCAAGTAATTTCCTAAAATAGAAACTGTAAGAGTTAGGAGGTGATGTTCTATTATGGAAAGTTTGAATTTTGACTCAATATTCTGAAATAGAAAGTTTCCCTGTTACTAACATTTCATAGCTAACACACGACTAAGACAAGGTGATTCATAGACAAGAACATAAAGGTCATATCCATGGTATGGGTCAAGTGCAAGACTAAACTAAGGTCATGGCAGAGCCTAATTTTGCAAAAAGTTGTGGCGTGATTGTGGAGACAATTCTAGACCAACAACTTGCAAGCTAACAGTAAAAGAAAGGAAGCCCTACTGATCCACTAGTTCAACAACCAATGCAATATAGAGGAGTTCAAACAGCAACAATTCACGAGCCTCTGTTTCTAAGGTTTAAGAGGTTTAATTTTATGAGCTTAACTGAGAATGAGAAGGGGAAGAGTGCTTCTTACTCTTTGATTAATGATACTAGAATCTATTGGGAAGGAATAGAGTTGAGCATGGATGTGAATCGGATGACATGGCAAGAGTTCCTCCGAGAATTTAACGAGTAGTATCTCAACATGTCAATGACCAAGGAACACTATGATAAGTTTAATAACTTTCGTCAGGGAAATCTATATGTGACGAAAGCTATTAAGTAGTCCAACCAATTGGCACGCCTTTGTCCCCACATGGTGCCAAATGAAGAAGAATAGCTGAGGAGAATGATCGGGATGCTGAGACTCAACATTGCAGTGATTGTTGATAGAGAGCTCTATAGTAATTTGATAGTGCTCGAGATGTTTGATTATGACCTAATTTTAGGTATGGATTTCTTAGGAAAGTACAATGCAACTATTGAATGCCGAAAATGTAAGGTCGTGTTTGATCCCAAATGAGATGAGCGGTTTGAATTCATTGATGATGTGAAGAAGCGGATGAAGTTGTTCTTGACAATAATGAAGACCTAGAAGATGCTAGCCAATGGCTGTACCGGTTTCTTAGCCAGCATCATTGATAAAAATAAATAAGATAAGTTGAAAATTGAAAATATACCTGTTGTACGAGATTTTATAGATATGATCTTGGATGACTTCTTAGATTGCCACCAGAGAGAAAGAAATCGAGTTCAAGAATGAGTTAACACCTAATATGGGGCCAATCTATAAGGCACCATATCATATGGCACCTGTTGAATTGAAAGAATTACATGAGTAACTTCAAGAACTGTTGAACAAAGATTTCATCCACCCTAGTCATTTATCATGGGGAAGTCCAATTTTATTTGTGAAGAAAGAGGATGGGATTATGAGACTTTACATCGACTAAAGAGAGTTAAACAAGGTGACCATAAGGAACAAGTAGCCATTACCGAGAACTGATTATTTTTTTGACCAACTGCAAGGTGCAACCGTGTTTTCGAATATTGATTTACGATCTGGATACTACCAGCTGAAGATCAAGGAAAAAGATATCCCCAAGTTAGCCTTCAGAACTCGATACGGCCATTATGAATTTGTGGTCATACCATTTGCATTGACCAATGCCCCTGTTGCTTTCCTAGACCTAATGAATAGAGTGTTCAACGAGTTCCTGGATAAATTTATGATAGTGTTTATCGACGACATTTTCATTTATTCAAAGACTCAAGATGAACATGAGAAACATCTAAGGATAGTTTTGTAGATATTGAAACAAAACCTATTGTACGCCAAATTCTCTAAGAGTGAGTTTTGACTGGATCGTGTGGCATTCCTTGGTCTTGTGATTTCTAAAGATGGCGTAATGATGGATCCTACGAAGATTGAGGTCATTAGCAATTGGAAGAGACCAATCAAAACAAGTGACATTAGAAGTTTTCTTGGTTTCATGAGATATTATAAGAAATTTATGGCTAATATTTCAAAGCTTGCCATGCCGTTTACGAAGCTTACCTGGAAAAAAAAAGTTTGAAGTACTTATTCACACAAAAGAATATGAATATGGGACAAAGTATGTGGCTTAAGCTTGTAAAGGATTGCAATTATGAAATCCTTTATCACCCAAGAAAGGCAAATAGGGTAACCAATACATTAAGTTAGGAGGCCTCTACCATGTTAATGTTCTTACATGTGATGGCAACGCCTCTTGAAAGGAGATTCTTGATTTTGGGTTGGAATTGATAGCTAGACTATAATCAGCATTGACCTTTTCTCCAACTATTTTAGATGACATTCGGAGTAAGCAAGACCTTAATACAAGCCTTCTAAGAATTAAAAGGAAGATGCTTGAAAGGAAATGTGAAGGCTTTAGTCTGTTTGATGATGGAGTGTTGAAGCTTAAGGGACAATTATTGTTCCTAAAGATGAGGAGTTGAGAAAAGAGATTCTTAAAGAGGTACAGAACACCCTTTATACGCTTTATCCTGGTGCAACCAAAATGTACATAAATATTAAGAGAAGTTTTTGATGGTTCTGAATGAATGACATAGCAAGCTATGTGAAACATTGTTTGACTTGCTAGCAAGTTAAGGCTGAGCACCAAAAGTCAGGTGGTGTGCTCCAATCAATTCAGATTCCGGAATAGAAATGGGAAGACATTACGATGGATTTTATTATTGTTCAATCAAATTCTAATCAATCCATAAAAGTCTAATCATCATTGTTCAACCCTCATTCGTTTCCTCCCTCTATTGTCGAATATTTTCTATCTTAACCTCCTCTCCTACGCATACAAGACATATAGAGAGAGAGAGAAAAAAAAAAAAAAAAAGCCCTCCATGGACTAGCCATCAAATCCCTACTCTTAGTCCATCGATATTTCTCAATTCTTGGAGCGAAAATAAAATATTTTGGAGCGAAAGAGATTGTATTGGTGAATTGATGATTTTTATTTTAGAAGCATGCCTTAAGGTTGGTTATTATATGCATATGGTTTATCCATTTGAATGGTGTCTATTTTAATTTATTTTTTGGATGGATTTCCCTGGAATTTTCGATAAGATTTACTGCAAATTTACTGATTCTATTATAAGTTTCCAAAACTGTTTTTGAGTATGCAAACATATTTCGTTTTTATTGAATTAGGTATCGTTAGAAAGTTTTGGATGTCTACTTTCTTTTAAATTTGGTATCGACAACGATGTTATCATGTTTTTAATACTTCTCTTATGATGATGTTTTGATTAAAGACATTATAAATGCATGTATATGTATTTTTAGGTTGTAAAATGGCATTGTAAAGCCTTGATGATGATGATGATGATGATGATGATGAAGGTGATGCTGATGTTGCCCGGTGAGTGAACTTTTTGTCACCGTTCGGTTCGGATTTGGTATCCTACTCCTTCCGTGACTAGCGCGTTATGACGGTACAACGCCGAGCGCAATACATGATGGTTTTAAAAGTTAAAAAGTTTTTAAATGATGTTTATATTTATCATGATGTTTATGGTGATAAAAGAAAAAAATTTATTTACATTTGTGAGATTTAAGTGTCTTACTAAGCCTTTGGCTTATGTAAGTTAATTCATGTTATAGATAAAGGAAAGGGTAAGATGTAGTATTGGAGGAGCTTAAAGCGGAAGCAAGACAATGTATGATAGGAAAATGGAAGGAATGATTGTAGATACTGGGAATCTATCGTCAAAAATTTAACAAAAGTTAGTAAGAAAGAACAAAATAAATTGTTGATTGGGCCCTTGGCAATCGTTGATGAAATCCACAAAACATATAATAATCAAATAACCAAACAAGGAAATAATAGAAACAGTAGGAAATTATCAACACCAAGATTTAGAGAGGTTCGCCAATTGGATGATACGCCCTCTGTGAGTATGGTTTATTCACTGTATATGAGTGTTTAAGAGTACAATGAATTACAGTCTTTCTAAGAGAATTTTGACAGCGTAAGAGTAATGTCATAATCAGGAAAAAAAGGATCCTCCTGCCTGAAGGGGGGTCTCCTTTATTTATAGAAGAAGAAATGTGGGTCTCAGCCCGTCAATTCAGGTAAACGATTCTTAACCAACATCCTATTAGGACACATGTCATGATGTGAACTTGGCAGTTATTGGGGTGTGTCACAGATAGTGGGATTAGCAGTTATTGACGATGTGACGTCATTGTTGATCGTGGACTTGTCAGTTATCATGGAAGGTATGACATGTAATTGTTGAATATGAGCTTGACGATTATAGGGAGTGTCCCTATCAAATTCTCGTTAAGTTCGAACGACGAGCGATGATTGGGAGATAAGGCTTAGATTTTGGCAAATCACCGTTCGTGGATTATATTCGATGTTCGTCCGATCACATTTAAATTAATTGATTCGATATTCGAATGCGAACGATCATAATAAAAAACGGAGCAAACTAATATTGTAAATTGGGTCTGGCCCAATTAAACGAATAATCATCGTTCGTGATCGAACGAAGTAATTCCATAATTTGGGTCCAACCCAAATGTAGACTTGACTCAAAAGTCTATTATTCGTTTAATAAACGGTCAAAGGCTAACGATGTAATGGGAAGACGAAATCTAACCCCAACAGATAGCCCCCCATTCTATCGAGCGATGGATCCTTGATAGAGTATTTGATTAGTAATGATGTTGTAACTTCAGTCTCCGATATATCAGATTATTGAAATCTGATAAAGCTGACACTAAAAATATCGAGCCCAGTAAAAGAAATCATGCGTTACACGTGGCATGCACTGACTGGATAACTCGAAATGACGGCTTCCCTTTTGGAAATTTGAACCGTTGTGATGGTACATAAGAGAGAGGGAATGCGAACAGTTTCGATATTTATGCCGTTTGATTAGGCACCTTTTCAGAATCAAAACCGTCTAATGATATGTTGTGAAGCTATATAATGCTTCGTATTCTCCCACTTTGCCTATTTCTAGCATTTGGAGCATTTCAAAAACTCAGAACCGAGAGTTTTGCAAGGTCTTCGAATTTTTAGGTAAGATTTCTCTTCCTCTTATTCTCCATCTTAAGTGTTTTTGTTTTGATTTTTGAAACTCTCTAGTTAAATTTCTGCATTTTACTTTGGGTGAGTAATTCGACTGAGTGGGTTTTGTGAGTTTTTCTATTTTTCTCTTGGTTTTTCTTTAAGGTTTTCTTCTACTGTTCTTCGTGTTCTTCCTTAGAACCGAAGGGTTTTTCGACTAAATAGGTTTGTAGGTCCAAAATCTTTCCTTTGTTCGTCAAAAATCCGGTTTAGGAATCAATGGATAAGAAAAAGCAAATCATTGAAGACATTGACGTGGAATGGACGAGCACTGATTCTAGTGACAGTAGCTCAGATGACGAAGAACTAACGGCGACCCTTCGTCGTTTGAAGTTTGAACACGAATTTCTCCATAATCGAAAGGGCGCCGAATCAAGTGTTGAAGGAGAAGAAAGAAATCGACCAGCAACAGTGTCGGGAGCTAGAATTTTATCAATTCCTCCGATCGCTCGTTTAACAATACCACCTCGACGTTTAAGTGTGGAGTCTTTTCTTTGAACGTCGAACCCTCACTTCGTATTGACAGAGGAATATTTATCGGATATCAGGGGCAAATATGGATTTCCGAATGAAGTTCAGCTTCGCTTGCCCTTTCTAAACGAACGAGCAGACACCGTCTCAGAGGGGTGGATTTGCATGTATGCTATTTACTTCGAGTGGAGGCTTCGGCTTCCTCTTCCCCCACTTCTAATTCAGAGTATGCACCACTACCAATTGACAATTCCTCAGTTGATGCCAAATGGTATGAGGGTGTTTATATGGTTGATCGTACTAGCAGAAGAAGCGAGCGTCGAACTATTGGTGGATGATATTCTCGCTATTTATTACCCTCAAGAGAACGCTAAAGATCATGGGCGATACTCGATGTATTCGAGACGGAAGAAGAAAGTGGTCGATGAGATGAAGAACGCCGACTGCTACTGGTAGGATCGCTATTTTTTCATGCTAGTTAATGAAAAATCATTGGCAGGATTAGCCAATGTCTTTTACCCTTTGTGGGGTAGTCTTCGTAAATATCAAATGAAGAACATAAGGGTTTGAACCAACAAATAATATTGAGATAAATCATTATTCATTGTTTTGCAGGCAAGGAACTGAAGAATCCACCACCAAAGGCGCTGATCTTCGAGGAGAAGCTCGAGCGATTACTAGCTTTGCCTAATCGGGAGTGGGACGAAATAAACGTTCCAAGTAGACTCAAAGCGTCGAGCCTTTGGAAGGGTTTTATTGAAATCCCAACAGGTATTGTTAAACGTGTTCCCCCCTGGGTTGACTGGCCGTTCGTGATCAGGGGAGCGTTGAGAAGACTCTTCGACCCTCCACTGTTCATCGAACCGCTAACTGATGAAGAAGCTTTGATCGTAGAGTTAGCGTTAGATACAATGAACGTAGAATTTCCTTCTTCAAATGATGTTTTTGCGAAAAGAAAGGCTGCGAAGGAGGCAGCGAAGGAAGCTGCGAAGGCAACTGTAGCTGAGAAGAATGTTAAACAAAAGGAGCCCATGCCTCTGCCAATCCTTGAATCGTCTCCGGAACCCCCAGAACCCCAAACGAAGCCGGTTACGTCTCCCATTAAGAAGAGGAACGCAATTGACAAGGGTAAAAGAAAAGTTCCAACAAAATGGAGTAAAAAGTCAAAGGTTGCGACTTCAGAAATGGACGTCAAAACTCAAACAGCAAATCAAGAGGTTCCTTCGGAGGTTCCCTGGATTAAAGTAGATTTGCCATCTAGTGTGAGTCTTCTTTGAGACAAGAGGACGAGCGTTGGGATCATACGTCAACTTCTTTCGGAAGCAGATGCAAATATTATGAACGAAGGTCAAGTTCATAATCATCTCGATGATCTGCTATGGGATAATTTGAAGGTAAACTAATTTATACATTCAAGTTTAAATATTGAATATCATATGTAATGGTCATCTGAGCTCGTCTTCGTAATTTAGGTCAATATTCGAGCGATGGGACTGTTTATCGTACAACTGACAAAGATGTCGAACAGAAGGCTCGAATCAAAGAGCTCCAAGATAAAGCGAAGGATCGCGAGAAAAAGCTGTTAGGCATCGAGCAAAAATTTATGGACATGCAAGCGAGTGCTGAAGGATTGGTTGCAGAGCTTCAAAAGGCAATGCAATCAGCAAAGGAGGGGTCTGACATGATGAAAGTCATTGTCGACCGGTACAATGAGGCGCAAGCAAAAATCAAAACCCTTGAGGCCGAAAAAGTCACACTCGTTGTTGACAAAGAATCGCTCGTCAGGCAGATTCTTGATGCATATGAGAGAGCCACTGTTAAAGCTCAATACGATCTCCTCAAGGAGTACAAAGAAGGACTCCTAGTTGATGCTGTCGTTGATGAGGAGATCGAAATCTATGAAGAGTTTAAGGGAGCTGGAACTTTAGCATCCGTTCCTGCTCCAGCATCGAATGAGCCTGGACCTTCGAACGTCGAGCCCCCAGTCCATACCAATCCTCCTGAAGATGAAGACCGTGAGGCGCAGAAGTAGATGTTTTAATTATGTTTTAAATTTTGTATTTGTCTGAACATTGTTAATGATTTTCATCAATTAATTAAAGACTTGAATTTTTCTCCATATTTCTTTTATGTGATGTCGAATGTTGAATGATGATTCAAACATAGAATAAATGCTCGAACGACTACGATTCGCATAATTAATTTGGTACGAACGTTGCACCTTCGAATTTTGTGCAAAAAGTTGAACAAATCCATAAATAAATGTGAACAAATAAGGCACACGTTTTTGTTAGAAAACACGTTTTTGATAAGTAAATGTAGCTGGGCTCATTCAAATGTGATGAGCTGCCTACGTACCAAATGTTTAGGGATCAAGTCATTGTAGTTCGATGAAACAAAGTAGTTCTTTGATTTTATGACTGGACTCGTACAAACATATACGAGCTGCCTACATACCCAATGTTTAGGGATCAAGTCAAATGTAGTTCAGGCTGAGGGGTGAGTTTAATTATTGTCTTAGGCTCAGACCTACAGGTTCGAATGCACATCGAACGTTCGCTTTAAAGGATCTGGCCTTTACAAAGGGAGTTCTTAAAGATTACGAAAATCTTGGTAAAGTCTCAAAAGAAAAACTGGTAAAAATTACATGTAATACTTGTGAAGATGACTTGAATTCCAACTGCGAAGCACTTCAATTCCATCCATTGTTTCGAGCCGATAAATTCCTGGACGAATGACCTTCAGGATCCTGTAAGGGCCTTGTAATACCCGGAATTTTCATCGACTTGCGATTTCTATATTTATTAGAAATTAGAAGTCCGCATGTTGTGTTTATAAGATGTTTCATGGAAAATTATGAATAGCAATGTGAAATTCATAATTTTATTAGCCAAAGTTAGAATTCTCATTGAATCCAGCTATAAGACTCAAAATAGAATGCCATGGTTACCAACGGCATTTTGAGTCGAAAGGAACGAAAAATGATGTAATTTTACGAAAGTCAAAAGTTTGACAAAAAAGTCAAAGTTTGACCAATGATGGGTCAAAAGGTTGACCTTGCAAGATGATGAAATGCAGTATAACAAGAGACTGCGAACACTTTTTATGGTCAAGAAAGCAAGATTAAGCTTTAAAAAGCACTCTAGAAATCAAGCACACCGAATTAAGATTAAGGGCATAAAGGTCTCCGAAAAATTGGAAAAAGAAAGTTTTCGGTCCGATTTTACATGGGAAAATTTTGGACCAAAATACGGAGCACAGTATTTGAAATAACTGTAACACCTGATTTTTCTATGCTACTGTTTCCTCTTTAGAGGGCTTGAATGTATGCCATTGGAGCATTTTATGAAAAAGTTCGATTTAGAACTTTATTATGTGTGATGAGTCCTTATAGCTTTATAAGACTCAAAGATGATGGTTTAAAGTAGAAGATGGCCTTTTCGGATGAAAAGGGACGATTTTCGCATGATTCTATGACGGTCAAAGGTTTGACCGAAAAAGTCAACTTTAACCCGGGAAAGTCAAAGTTTGACCAGAAAAGTCAATAGGATGATTGTGTAATTTTGTGACGCGCAGTATGGAAGAAATACTGCGAAAACCCAATTTTTTGGGTAAGATAGCATAGATAAGACCTAAAACCACCATAGAAAAATCAAGCACGCTAAGTTAGGGCACAGGGCAAAATGACTCGGGAAAATAAGAAAAAATTTTTCCAGTCCGATTTTTCACAAATAAAATTTTTACTGCAGTATAAAATATCAGTACTGTTTATTAGTGTAATACAGTATTGGATTTATCTGTGTTCAGTTTAAAATTAGACTGCTTTTACAAAAAGTAGCCAAACAAGGCTTTTTAATTATGACATCATCACCATTTTGAATTATGACCTCATAAATATTTTGAGAATAAATCCAAGCAAGACAAGTGTCTTATTCTAGAAAAATCTTTGCTTGCTCACCAAGTTTAGGGCCGGCCACCTCAGGGGTGAAAATGTAAGAATTTTCACTTTTAGGGCAAAAGTGTAAATTTTAAAATTGGTGATGTAAGCGATGATGTAAGCAATGATGTAAGCAATGATGTCATTTTCCTTGTTCTACAAGGCTTGGCCGGCCACCTCACACCCAAAAAGTGTGAATTTTTAAAGTTTTGGGGTCAAAAATCTAATTTTTGAAAGTTTACCTTTTGCCTATAAATATGGGTGTGCTCTATTCATTTAATTCAGAATTTTCAGCCAAATTCTGGCCATTTTTCAGCAGCCCAAAACTGAGAGAGAGAAAGGGAGAGTGAAGAAGAAAAACAAAATTTTTTCTTGAACCAATTTAGGGGTTTTACTTCGGTTTGCTCTAGGAACCATTAGGAAGAGCTAGAAAATTTTTCCAACCACTTAGTAGTTGCAGCCGTGGGTTAGAGAGCAGGGCAAACAAGAGAGAAAATCAGGAATTTTGAGGGAAAAGGTTAGGAGAGAATTCGGGTTGAGTGAACAAGCAAGAAACCAAGCTTATAACAAGTTTTTGGAACAATTTCTCCCTTTGGTGCAGCCCACGGGTTTGGTGGGAAAAAGGAGAAGAAAATTTCAGATTTTTGGGTGCAAAAATCTTGGTGTAGCCGAGCATAAGGTAGAGGACAGATTTGAGGTCAAAAAAAAGAGAGCCAATTTGGAGCCACCTTAGTGTGTGGAACCGGTTCTAGGAGCTAGGGACCAAAGAGTGTGATTTTGATTCAAACCCTAAAGTCAATCCTTGAGAGATTCAAGGTATTTTTCAAAATCCCTAAACCTATTTTCATTTAAGCTTTTAAAGTAAAGTTTAAATATATTTCAAGTCATGGTTTGTAAGAGCATAAGCTCACCAATTTATTTTATGCCCTTAGTAGCTTTAGTGCTTGATTTAGTAGCTTAAGGGTGGTTTGGTTTAAATTTCATGCTTGAGATGCTATGATTTCTATATGCTAGGTTGCATGCTAGATTATGGTTATATGTCCCCAATTATGTGTTTGAAATTATGATGCATGTTAGGATGCTAGATGAGATGGTATTGCTTTGTGTGGCATGAATGGCTTGACGGTGTGCTAGAATAGAACCATGCAGCCAAGGTTTAGTGTGACCGGATTTAGTGGGCTGCATGGGTACGTTGGGCTAGCATGTTGTAACATGCGGGACGTTAGAAACATTACATGCCTTGTAAGTAAGCTCCCGCAGTGGGCGGTCGAGTTAGAACCTGTGAATTAAGACGTAAACCGGCTTAACTAAACAAGGCTGCCAGTTCAGGTTCCAAACTGGACAGTCTCAGGAAAGTGATCACTGCAGGTCTTTAGAGGCCGAATGGGCTAAAATGTAAAACACAAAAGTTGTAGAACAGGTTTTTCCTAGGGGATGACGTAAACCGATTCTCAAAATGAGGTTCCAAAGGCCTCCGTTTTTACAAAAAAACCGAAGGTGGTCTGTTCAGACCCAGTTTTCACGAGCAACCCGTTTCAAATTAAAACTGGTACTAATCTAAGCAGAATCAGATTTTTTGTAAAACACAAAAGTTTTAGATCTCTTCGTGAGCTAGAACTTTCATGAAGACAACTTTTTCCAATTCTAAAAGGATTTTTAAATATAATTTGATTTCTGAAAACTGCGCAGGGAGCAAGAAATTCCTGCACAGGATTTTCTAGAACCAGTTTAGAAAAACTGTTTTTCTGTTTAAAAACACTATTTTGAAGATGGAAACTGTTCCAAAGACAGTTTCCAACCCTCAAACATTTTTAAAACCATGTTTCAAGAAACATGGATTTTTAGAAGAGTTTAAAGGAAGTTGGGCTTAATTGCCAGACTCTTTCATAAACTAAAAGAGATTTAAGATTCTCAAGTTCAAGGTTTGCGAGGTAGATAGTTACGATAAGTAACCGGGAATCACACCCGAATTATTGGGCTTAGCCCCAAAGCCCGAGGTTGACCCGAAGAGGGTTAACTTTAGTAACCTTAAACGTTAACAAGGGTTAACCTAGTAAGATGTAGGACGAACTATCCCATGGGTTAGTATAACCCAATAAGCTATGGGATAAGGGTTAGCATGAAAGGTTATCCAACGTAACCTACTAGATTATGATATACGATTTTATGGGGTTATGAGATATAACCCAAAGTGATAAGGTTACTTGAGGTAACCACACATAACATGTTTTATAGTTAGGGGGACATATAACCAAAGCATTGCATGAATGTTGGTTGAAAACCAACATATTATAATCAAGATTAGAGACCTTACCTATGTCCTACGATTAAACAGGAAGTACCCTGCAGCTGAACCCAAAAGCGGAGCAGTTTAGTATCGGACGTAGACGAGGTAAGTACAACGCCGCCTACAGCATAGGCTATTAGGGTATTCTTACCTAAGTATGGTTGATGTGCTATGTGCAATGTGATGTGCTGTTATGCTAAGTGCTAATTGATATGCTAAGGAGCATGTCAAAACATGATATGTGTTTATGTTATGGAATATGTTATGGTATGTACGAATACATGCTAAGTTAAGAATGTGAGTTGAGTACGAAGTAAGAATAAGTGGCATCACGATGCATGTTCACTAATTCTAATGAGAATGACTAGAGTAAGTATGACATGACAAGATGATAAGTAAGCAAGATGGCAAGCAAGCTTGCCTGTGTCGTATCCCCTGTCCGAGGCCGGGTCGGACTATGGCAAGAGTAAGTCCATGGTTACGCGCCGGGTACGTACACTCAAGTAAGGGCCCATAGTTAAGATAAGTTAAGGAAGTAAGCTCAGATGAAATAAGAAAGCAAAAAATGAACATAATTGGTTCAGGCATATGCTATGTAAGGTTATATTAAGTGTTGTGATGACATGTTATGATATAGCTAAGTTATGATGTAGTTAGTTTATGTGTTGCGGTATAGGAGTTGTACTTGCTAAGCGAAAGCTCATTGTTTTAAGTTTATGCTGTAGGTAAACTACCTGTCAGCATTTGATGATACAAGATGGAGGAGCGTGGCCGGGCACTGTGAAATGTGGGGAATAGAAGCCGCTACGCGTTCGATCTTTTTAAATATGTTATTTGAGAATTGTTCTTTCATTGCAGTTATGTGCTAGTTAGCACTATATAAAAAAAAAAAAAATAAATTTCCGCTGTGTTTCACGTATTAGGTAAATAAGTTCAGTATAAGTATTCTCATGATTGTATGTATGTAAGTAAGGTAACGGCCTGTGCTAGGCGGGTCGTTACAATAACTGTGTGGCACAAGAAAAATGAATTAAATTTGAGAAGAAGACAAGAACCAAACAAGACCCTCATTTTAAGGGATAACCTCATGTGTGTGACATCACAAGTCTTAGGTGGCTTTAAAAGAAAATTCTAGAAGACTCTAGAACCTTCTAGCTTTTCCTTGCTCTAATGGCCAGCCACATGTCTCTCTTCCCCTTCCCACAATTTTCGGCCACAACTTGGAAAGACAAGGAAAGGCCTAGCAAGCCAAGGACACTTTACCCATACCTATGACTTCACCTTCCACTAGCACAAGCTAGCACATGTGGAGCCTCCCCCTCCACACACAATACTCGGCAGCTCAAGCGAAAAAAGAATGGGGAAAAGCCTAAATTCAAGGAGTCAAGGGAAGGAAAAGCCACAAATTAAGGGCCAAGCAACCAACCGCTCCCTTTTTCACTCAATGGCTGCCGCATACCTCCCAAAAAGTTCGGCCACACCCCTCATTTCTCCTTCAATTTTCAGCAGCCCATGTGAAGCAAGGGAAAAAACCTTTTTTTTTGGGAAAAAAGTATGATCACCAAGCTCTCCCTGTCCTCTATAAATAGCCCCCCCAAAAACCCATTCTTTTATTCACAAAAGGCAGCCAAACTCTGCCCATTTTCCAGCAGAAAAACCGTGGGTTGAGGGTGAGAAAGAGAAGAGAAATCAGAAAAATTTCTCAGGGCTTTTCTTCCTTAAGGTACTCGGGTTGCTAGGGGGAAAGAAGATAAAATTTTGGAGCCTTGGAGACTCATTTTGGGGGGTGTGCAGCCGTGGGTGGGAGGGAGAGAAAAGGGGTGAAAAATCTGGAAATTTTTGAGGGAAATCTTGTGGGAACACTCGGCTTTGTGTGGATCAACCAAGAGAAAAATTTTGGTGCTCCACTTGGACCCAAAAACCGTGAGCCATGGAACCAAAGGAGGAACAAGGAACTTAGAGATTTCAAACCCTAACTTGGGTTTAAGGTAAACTCTTGAACCAAGCTTGAAATTAAGTGCAAATCTAGCATTTTTATGGTGATTCAAGTAGGTTTGTAAGGACATAAGTTCATATTATTTTTCAGCCCTAGTTTCGGTGGTATGTGCTTGATTAGGGATTAGGGTTTGATTGGCTTGTTCATGATGATTGCTTGCATGATTTTATGCTTGAAAAATGGTTATGATGCATGCTAGATGTGATGGTAATATCCCCTGATTTTGGTCACAAAATCTGCCCTAAGGCGGTGGCTGATTTGGCTGCTAGATAAGGGTGAATGTGATGCTTGAATTAATGGAATGCAAGAGCTAGAACACCATGCAACCAAGGACTAGGGTTTTCGGTTTTTGGGGGCTACATGGATATGATGGATTGGCATGAATGAATATATGGGACGTTATAAACGCTGCTTGATTTATGTATAAGCTCCTGATGTGATCGATCGAGATAGATTCCGCAAAATAGGACGTAAAACGGAATTAACAACCGAAACTGCCAATTCGGATTTGAAACTGGCCAGTTTCGGGAAAGTGAAAATATAAAGCCTTTAGAGGCCGAATGGGGTAAAACTCACAACATGAAAGTTGTTCGGAAGGGTTTCTCCTAGAGGGCAACATGGACAGTTTTCTAAAATGAGGCTCCAATGGCCTCCGTTTTTACTGAAACCCGTGGCTGATCCCCATACCCAGTTTTTCAGGGTCAGCCAGTTTCAAACGAAAACTGGCACTAATCTAAGCAGAACTGGATTTTTCACAAAACATGAAAGTTTTAGTATTTTTCGAGAGCTACAACTTTTGTGAAGAAAAGTTTTTTGATTATGAACGGATTTTTAAATTGGGTTTGTTTTACGAAGGGTGCGCAGGGAATCCAAAAATTCCTGCACCTTAGTTTTACAAATGCTTTCTAAAATCTGTAAAATTGTTTTTAAACCACTGTTTTGACTACAAAAACTGTTCCAATGGCAGTTTTCAGTCCTTAATGATTTTATGAAGCCCTGTTTTAAGAAAATGAAATTTTAAGAGTTTTGGGATTATTCACCCAAAGTTTTCAAGTTGAAGAAAAATGAAATTTTCCAAGTTAAGGGAAAATAAGATTTTTCAAGTTAAGAAGAGAAGTGGAATTTTAAGGGTTCGGAATTGAAATTCCACATTTTTCCAAGAAGTAAGGAAAATGGGATTTTAGCCAAGTATTTTCAAGATGAAGAAGTAAGAGTTTTTACAAGCAAACTAAAGGATTCTTGGAAGACAATTACGCAATGTTTTCCAAAAATCAAGAAAAGGAGTTTTAAGGTAAAATTGGTAATCAAGCCGACTATGGACGGTAACCAGAATTATATCCGAGTTACAGGGCTAAGCCCAAAGCCCAATGTTAGACCCAAAAGGGGGTTGACCTTAGTTGACCACATGTTGACTTGGGTTGATCAAAAGTTTGACTTTAAGGGTTACCCAATATAACCCTAAAGGATACCAAGATTAATGGAATTGGGCTAAGACTTAGGGTTATTGATTAGATAATAACCCAATGGATTATGGATCAAGTAAAAGTAAAGTATAAGCTCATGAAGAAGGAAGTGACCAATCAAGTTTAACAAGAGGTTTTAAAGGGGACATACAACACATATATTTAGGATTGCTCATGGATGTTGGTTGGGATACCAACATCATATGTCACGATTTATGGTAAGATAAGTTAACCTTATCTTACACCTCCATTGAAACAGGAATAGGAACCTGTCGATGGATCTTGAGGAATGTTACATCAAGAGCATAGGACCTAAGGTAAGTACAAACCTCACCTGTGGTATGGAAATAGTAATGTATGTTCAAATATGCAATGACATGTTTAAATGCCATGTTTAAATGCTATGCTTTTAAAGATGCTATGTTTTAAAGATATCATGTTTTAAAAGAGGTCATGTTTTAAAGAATTTCAAGTTTTAAGGAATGCCATATTTTAAAGAATGCCATGTGTTAAAGAGGCCATGTTATGTTAAAATATGCCATGTGCATGTATAAGATATGATTTTGTGACATCATGAGATATGTTCACCAATGATAAACCACTTGGTAAAAATTACACCAGTAAGGTGTCGTACCAACCTCCCATCAGGTGGAGGGTTTTTCATGTTAAAATTATGGATTATCACCCTCTCGTTGATGCGGGAGGGTGTAATCAATTATGTTTTCCCAGAGCAGTTAGGGACCTTGCAAACCCTAATTGTATCTGGAGGCGCGCTAAATAAATGATGGTACGTACACTATGGGGCCCATATGAAAGATAAGTTCAAATTAAAAAGGAATGCATAAATGAACATAAATGGTTCATGCATATGATGATGTTTGTTTTCAAGATGTTAAAATGTTTTCATGAGATTAAAGTTTGTACTTGTTGAGTGAAAGCTCATCAGATATATTCCATACTGCAAGTAGAGAAAAAGGCTTATAGCTTTACTTGGTGGGCTTGGAGACGAAGCAGCAAGTGAAGGGCGGTATGGGATACCATTACGCATAATTTCCGCACAATATTTAAGTTATGAAGTTTTTTAAGTATGTTAGATGTCAAGTTACGCTATGTATGTATGTACTATTTTCAAGTCACGATTTCAAAAGAAAGAGAAGTTCAAGTTTTCAAGTTTCAAAAGAAGTTTAAAAAAAAAAAATTTATTCCGAATTTTCAAAAGTATAGTATAGTTACGTATGAAGGTAACGGCCCTACGTAGGATGAGGGCATTACAGGCCTTCCCAGTTAGCTCCCAATTTTCTAGAGTTTGTTTCGGCAGTGTTCTAGAATACATTGCAAAGCACGAAATCTCCTTCATTAAATGTTCATGGACAAACCTTGGAATTGTAGTATTTTGCTACAGATTGCTGATAGTTAGCCATGCGCATTACAGCTCGCTCTTGTTTTTCGTCAAGTACATCCAGACTATCGTTAAGCATTTCTTGATTCTGACTCTCGTTTTCGAGAGATAGTTGTCGCTGGAGTGTAGGGACGCCAATCTTTGTTGGGACAACAGCTTCCGCTCCAAACGTCAGTGAAAATGGAGATTCATCGTTCGCTCTTCGTGGAGTTGTTCTATACGCCCATAGAACGCTGTTAGGGGTGGCAATACGAGTCGCAACACGACGACATGAATCAAAAACGACACGAATTTTACGAATCGAAAACGACACGAATAGTGGACGGGTCAAATTCGGGTCACCCAAAATTGACATGAAAAAGAACGGGTCGTGTTCGGGTTGGACCCGTGTGACCCGAACACGACACGAATTGCCACCCCTGGTGGCAATACGGGTCGCGACATGACGACACGAATCGAAAACGACACAAATAGTGGACGGGTTAAATTCGGGTCACCCGAAATTGACACGAAAAAGAACGGGTCGTGTTCGGGTTGGACCTGTGGACCCGAACACGATACGAATTGCCACCCCTAAACGCCGTGAAGTTCGTCTGCCTATCGTCCTTTTCGGGCTTCTAGCTTTTTCTTCAAATTCTGGACAATTGTCTTGTTGGTTGCTTCAGCTTGTCCGTTCCTTTGAGGGTACCTCGGGGTAGAGAAGCTGAGTTTGATCTTCCATCCTTGACAGAATTTTCGAAAGTTGCCCGAAATAAATTGGGATCCATTGCCAGTGACTATCTCCTGAGGCAAGCCGAATCTGCAAATAATGTTCCTCCAAATAAAGCATTCGACATCTGAATCCTTTATATCCACAAACGCTTCTGCTTCTACCCACTTTGTAAAATAATCGATGAGTATAAGCAAGTATTTACGTTGACCGCTCACTCTTGGTAATGGTCCGACAATATCCATTGAGTACTTCATAAAAGGATAAGGAGATCCAACGCTTGATAGTCGTTCTGCGGGTTGATGAAATACTGGGGAATGTCTTTGGCATTTATCATACCGTTTCGCGAAGTCTTCGCTGTCTGGAAGCATGGTGGGTCAATAGTAGCCTTGTCGTTTGATTTTATTGCACAAAGACCTTCCTCTAAAATGATTCCCACATTCGCCTTCATTAATTTCTTTCAAAACATAGGTAGCTTCAATCTCGTCAATACATCGAGTGTAAGGACCATTAAAAGAGCGCCGATAAAGGATATCGTTGATCATCGAAAATCTTACAGCCTTCATCTTAATCTTTCGTGCCTCATGCTTGTCGTCGGGTAACAATCCTTCCTTCAAGTAAGCCACGATGGGAGCTTTCCACTCTTCTTCAACTTCTTTCGATGTGAAGGTGGCTTCGACTTTGATACTTGGTTATTCAATAAAACCAAGAGGAATATTTCTTCTCAAATTTGGCTCGGATGTGGAACCGAATGTTGCCAGAGCATCAGCCTGCGTATTCAAATCCCTTGAAACTTGTTTAATCGTATGCTCTTCGAAATTCTTAAGAACTGATCGAACAATGTTTAAATAATCCTCCATTCTTGTGTCCTTTGCCATGTATTCTCCAAGCACTTGATTCACAACAAGCTGCGAGTCGCTTTGAATGTTTAAGCGATCAAGGCTTCGTACTTAGCTTCATTGTTGGAGGCATTAAACCCAAGTCAGAATGACTATTCGAAGATATCACTATCAAGGGATTTGAGATGTACACCTACACCTAAGCCTTTGACATTAGCCATTAGCATCCACCATTCCATTGCCTCAACGTTCATTGTTGTAGGATCTGGAATCAGTTCAGCCACAAAATCGGCCAGGTACGACTTCAAGCTAGTTCAGACCTTATACTTGATGTCAAATTCACTCAACTCGACCACCCACTTTGTCAAACGTCCAGACAAGTTTGGACTATGAAGAATTGCTCGCAGTGGGTAAGTGGTCATAACGATGATCGAGTGAGATTGAAAGTATAGCCTCAATTTTCTAGCGGTAGTAAAGAGGGTAAGAGTCAACTTTTCAACAACCGGGTATCTCGTCTCAGCATCAGGTAGAAACTTGCTAATATAGTAGATTGGTTGTTCGCCATTCGCATCTCGAACTAAAACGGCACTGACTGCATCCTCAGTTACTGCCAAGTACAAAAATAAACTTTCGCCTGTTAGAGGTTTCTCCAGAATAGGAAGAGTTGATAAATACCTCTTAAGTTCATCGAATGCTTGCTGACAATATTCGTTCCACTCAAACTTCGTATTCCCTTTCAGTAATTTGAAAAAGAGTTGGCATTTGTCAGTTGAGCGTGTAATAAATCTATTCAGTGCAGCGATTTGGCCAGTCAGCTTCTGAACCTCCCGCTTGTTCCTTGGTGATGGCATGTTCGTAATCGCCTTTATTTGTTCTGGATTGGCTTCAATGCCTCACTGTGTGACAATGTAACCCAAGAACTTTCCGGACGAAACACCAAAAGAACATTTGGATGGATTCAACCGCATGTTGTGCTGACAAAGTAGTGAAAAACACTCGGAGATATGACCAATATGATCTCATGCCTTTAACGATTTGACCAACATTGTAACGACCCGCCTAGCACAGGCCATTACCGTACATACATACATGGCTTATCATACATAACTTATACAACTTACTTAATTATTACATGAAACACAGCGGAAAATTTTTTTTTTTTATAGGGCGTATATACATATACGAAGCATAAAACATGATCAGTAATGTTTCTTATGCATACGACTCAGTAGTCATAATTAAACATTCCATAATTTAACATAAATAACAAAACGCGTAGCGGTCCCCATTTCCACCATTCACAGCGCCCGGCCACGCGATTCCACCATGCATCATCAATTGTCAGCAGGTTGTTTACCTACAGCATAAACTTAACACAATGAGCTTTCGCTCAGCAAGTACAACTCCTATACCGTGACTCATAACTTATATCATAACATATTATCATTTATTGCATATACTTCAAGACATATAGCATGCATGAACCAATTATGTTCATATTATGCACTTATTTCTGCATCTCTTAATCTACTTAGGGGCCCTTAACATGTGTGTTCGTACCTGACGCGCGACTATGAATTGGTTGGAGCGGCCAAACCATGTCCAACTCAACCCACAGTCCAACTCGACCTGGTGCGGGTGGCACGACATAGGTGACGTATCGCCTTTACCTACTTTTCACCTTATCATTCTTAATCGTGTCATACATAATTCCATTTCATGAACATCCCGTTCAATGACATTTAATCATTATTCATATGCATTTAACATATATTGTAAGCATACGTTGCTTACTTAACACATTTCATAGCATAAACTTATTATATAACATAGTGTCACATCATAACACATAGCACAACAATAATATCTAGGCAAGTATACAACTACTAGCCTATGCTGTAGGCGGCGTTGTACTTACCTTGTCTATGTCTGACAATATGCTATTCCACCTCGGGGCTCAGCTGCAGGTTATATCTTGCTTAATCGAAGGACTAGTTAATACTCTAGCCTATGACCATAATAATGTTGGTTATCCACCAACATTCATGCAATGCATTGGCTATATGTCCCTCCTATCTTAAAACATTTTATGTGTGGTTACGTTGGATAACCTTTCTTATCTATCACATGTGAGAGCGTAAAAAGGTTAGGCTAACTCCTAACCTTAAACTTATCGTTATCCTATTCGAATTAGGTTAACCGAAGTTAACCTCTTAATTACTAAAATCAACCCTCATTTGGGCCAACTTCGGGCTTTGGGGCTAAGCCCTGTGAGTTGAGTATAAATTCCCGATCACTGTTTGTCTTACCTATTTACCTTGCAAACCTTGAACTTGAACACTTTAATCACCTATCTTTATCTTTGAAAAAGCTTTTGGCATAAAAGCCGAAAAACTGCTATAATTCCCATTAAAATTCCTTGAGTCTTAAAACATGACTTATAAAACATTTGAGGGTTTGAAACTGCCTTTGGAACAGTTTCTGTGTTCAAAACAGAGTGCTTAAACAGAAAAACAATTTTTCTCTATGGGTTCAATAAAATTCTTTGCAGGAAAATTTTGCTCCCTGCACAGTTTTCAGATTTAAAGGTCTAGCTTAAAACCCTTTTGGAATTAGAAAAAGTTTCCTTCACAAAAGTTCTAGCTCTCGAAGAGATCTAAAACTTTTGTGGTTTACAAAAATTCTGATTCGGCTTAGTTCAGCACCAGTTTTTTTTGAATCCCGTTGATCCTAAAAACTGCGTCCTGATGGACCATCCTCGGTTTTTCGTAAAAACGGAGGCCTTTGAAACCTCAATTTAGGAAACGGTCTACGATGCCCCCTAGGAAAGACCCTGTTCTACAACTTTCATGTTTTACGTTTTTTCCCATTCTGTGACGCCCCTTTACTACGTAGGGCCGTCACTCCTTAGATTACTTACCTTCTTACTTGAAAATTTGGGATATATTTTTTTTTTTGAAACTTACTTATAAAACATTTGTCTTTAGTAATACATCATTACTACTTAAGTAAACGTTTACTTAAGGTATTTAGTTCCAAAATACCATAAAGCATAATTTGTCTTTATCATACATGCTTATATACAAAAACTTCTTTACATCAAAAGATTTGCGGAAACTATGCGTAGTGGTATCCATACCGCCTTCGTCCGCCGCCACACCGCTCCAACAATGCCCAGCATTAAGTTGCGGGTTTCTTACCTACAGTATGAAATATAACTGAATGAGCTTTCGCCCAGTAAGCACAAACATAATCTCACAAAACATTAAAACAACTTGAAAACATTCATCATCATATGCATATGCGTGAACCATTTATGTTCCATTTATGCATTTCTTTTAACATTCTTATATTTCTTATGGGCCCCATAGTGTACATACCTTTAACATATAGCGCGCCTCCAGATACAGTTAGATGGGGTTGCAAGTCCCTAACACAAGTGATTACACCCTCTTACATCAACGAGAGTGTGAATCCATAACTTGTATATAAAAATCCTCCACCTTGGCGGGGTTGGTACGACACTTTACTTGTGATTTCTTACCATGTTATTTATCTTTAGTGAACATACCCTATGATGTCACTATATGATAACATACTTCTTATTTCATTAATAACATGGCATGGCATTCTTTTCATTCATGGCATTTGCAAACATGACATTTTTATAAACATGACATTTTGCAATTATGGCACTTTTATAATCTTTTTTAAAAATAGCACCTTTTTATAAACATAGTATTTTACGAAAATAGCACCTTTTATAAATATGGCATTTCGCAAAAATAGCACTTTTCATAAAACATGGCATTCATAGATATAGCACACAACATATTGCAGCATATTTGAAAACCACATATTTGAACATAATTTACTAGCTTTCATACTGCAGGTGAGGTTTGTACTTACCTCTAGTGCCGTATCCTTAGAATCGCGTTCCTTAAATTATCGGCAACGGCAATTCACTTTCCTGATATACCAAAAATATAGGATCAGGATCCTTTCGTAAGGTGTTGGCGACCTACCAACACTCACATTTATTTTTGGTTGTATGTCCCCTATACATGATATCCATCTTGGCCACATAATCCTCATTCTTTATTGAACTTCGATTAAATCCTTAAGAGGTTACATTAGGTAACCTTTTGGTTTAGAGCCTTGTGCTATTAGTGGGCTTTGCTCATACATCCTTGTTATTGGGTTATTTCCATTAACCCCTTAAATCTTAGCCCAATATACATGTGGGTATCCCTTAGGGTTATGTTGGGTAACCCTTAAGGTTAACCTTAATTAACCTTGGGTCAACCTTTTGTCAACCCTTGGTTTTCCTTGGGTTTGTAACTCGGATATAATATCCGGTTACCGTTCGTAATCGACTTGTTTACCAATTTACTATAAAATTCCTCTTCCTAAATTTTTGGACAATCTTGTGTAATTAACTTCCAAAAATCCTTCATTCTTCTTATAAAAATCTTAGCCCTTTTTATTTAGAACATACCTTGGTTAATCTCATTATTTTCTTTAACTTGGAATGTTTGGTATGAAACCCTCTTTTTCTTTTCTTTGTGGAAAATGTGAATTTCAAACCCGAGCCCTTAAAATCCATGATTTTTGAAATAAATCTTTTAAAAAATCATTTGAGGTCGGAAACCACCTTTGGAACGGTTTCCGAAGCTAAAATAACCATATAAGAACACTTCACAATTTTTCTAAAATTTATTTTCGTGAGACTCATTTGCAAGATTTCGGGCTCTCTGCGTGTCTCTCACAAAACGCGCCCAGTTTAAAAATTGGCTTGGAATCTGAAAAACTTGTCTTCACGAAAGTTGTAGCTATCAAAAAATGCTAAAACTTTCGTGTTTTGTACAAAATCTAGTTCGGCCTAGATCAGTACCAGTTTTTATTTGAAAACGGGTTAACTCTGAAAAACTGTGTGGAGAACGTCCCAGGGTTCAGCCACGGATTTTAGGTAAAACGGAGGCCTTTGGAGCCTTATTTCGAGATTCTGTTCATGCAGTCCTCTAGGAAAAGTTGTTCCGAACAACTTTCGTGTTTTGAGTTTTACCTCATTCGGCCTCTAAGGGCCTTGAAATTACCCTTTCCCGAAACTGGCCAGATTCGAATCCGAATTGGCAGTTTCGGTTCCTCTCTTCGGTTTACGTCCTATTCGCGGAATCTATCTCGACCGATCACATCGGGAGCTTAGACAACATCAAGCAGCGCTTCTAATGTCCCATTACAACCCATAAATCTGTCTCATCTACTCATGCAACCCCAAATCCGAAAATTAAAAGACTAGGGTTACATGGTTCTAGCTCATGCATCATCTCATACCTTCAACACAAAATCCAACCCTAAGTCTAGCATGCTCTCATGGCTGCCAAGGGCAGATTTTTGGCCTAATCTTATGGGACATACAACCTATTTTCTAGCATGAAAAATCCATCATTTTCAAGCACAAATTTTAAAGCAATCAAGCATTAAAAATCAGCCAACCAACCTAACCTTATCAAGCACACACACACCAACAATGAGGGCAGAAAATTAAGGTGGACTTATGTCCTTACAAACCACTTGAATCAACCTTAAAAACACTTAAATAAAACTTAGATTCAAGGTGGTTTAAGAGATTTTACCTCAACCCAAGTTAGGGTTTTGAAAATCCCAACTCTCCTTTGGTTTCTCTAGCTCACGGCTTTCTCCAACAAAATGCATCCAAAAATTTTTTTTGTTAGCTCTCCTTGCTTCTAACCAAAAACCGAAAATCATATGAAGAAAAACCAAGTTTTTCTTACCTTTTTCTTCTCTTCCTTGTTCGGCCAAGTCTTGGAGAAATCCACTAAATTTTCTCAAACTCTTCTTGCTCTTGGTTGCTCTTGGTTGCTCACGGTTTTGGTACCAAAAAGATGCACCAAAATTTTTCTTCTTGGTTCCTTGCTAGACCACTCCAATCCGAACCTCTTGAACCAAAAATTCTCCAAGTTTCACTCACCCCTTGTTCCTCTTCCTCTTGCTCGGCCAACACTCCAAAAGCTCACAAGAAAATTTTCCAATCTCTCTCTCTCTTGCTCAAAACCGTGCACCCTTTGGAATGGAAACCCAAAACTTTTTGAATCTCTCTCTCTCTCTCTCTTCCTCTTGCTGCCGAGTATCACAAGGAAGAATGAGAGTTTTTGGCTCTCTTTTTCCCACAAAAGGCACAAGGAAAGGGAGGACTTGTGATGTGACTTAGTGGTTGGTTTCTTGCCCTTGATTCAAGGCTTTGTGTCAAGTCTTTCTCTTCCCATTGCAGCCGAATTTAAGGGAGTGGAAGAGGGGTTGTGCAGCCGGATTTTTGGGGTGAAAAGGCATGGGTTTGACTCATTTTTGTTCAACCAAAAATGACTAGAGAGTGAGGGGACTTGATGGACAAGAGTTGTTCAATTTTTTTCCTTGATTTTGGGCTTTAAGTCTTGTCTCTTTTCTTTCCTTCATAGCAGCCTAATCCAAGTGGGAATTGGAGGGTTGAGTTGCCGGATTTGGTGGAGAGAAAATGGGTAGGTGGCAGCCCATGGTTGGCTCTAGAAAGCTTCTAGAAAAATTTCCCATTTAACCCACCTTTTGGGTCCTTAATTTATGGCTTTATGCCATACCTTCTTGTCCCCTTTAATTTCTTTTCTTTCCTTCATAGTGCAGCCGGATTTTGGGGAGGGGAGGACAGCCCATTTGCTCAAGTTTGGTTAGTGGAGAATGAGATCACAAGCATGGGCATGTGTCCTTGATTTTGTTGGGTTCTTGGTTGGCTTTCAAGTCTCCATTGGTTTCTAACTAACCAATTTTTTTTCTCTTTTCCCTACTAGTTGCCGAATTCTTTAAGGGAATGGGGGAGTCCACATGTGTAGCCTTGGGTTGGTGGAGGGTGATGTCAAGAGGTTGATGTCACCTTCCACTAACTCTCTTAATGCCTTGTTTGGCCGTCTCGTTCTTTCACGGCTCCTTTCGCGCTCTACAGTTATTTCCAACACTGTGGTGAGCATTTTTATTTCACATTTTGATCCAAAAATTCTTCCATGAAATTTTTTGGACCGAAACTCTCTTTCTCCAATTTTCGGAGATCTTTTTACCCTTAATTCTTTTTTTCGGTGTGCTTGATTTTTCTATGGTGGATTTACGGCTTATAAAACTCCATTTTCGGAGATTCTTTCCATATTCCTTCATTATACTTGTAAAATCGACGTTGTGACCCGTCCCGGTCAAACCTTGATTTTTAGTCAACCCTTTGACTTTTTGGTCAAAGTTGACTTTTTGATCAAACTTTTGAATTTTATATAATTTCATCCTTTTTCGTTCTTTTTCCTTTAGAAACCTTATTCTTGGCTCGTAAAACATTAATTGAGTCTCAAAATCATTAAATGAGGACTCGAACATTGTTTAAATAAAATTATGAATTTCTCATTATTATCCATAATTTTTCATATAACATTTCATAAATACATAAATTAGACTCTAATTCCTTATGAACAAGGAGATTACAAGTCTACAAAATTTTGGGTCTTACACATTCGGCCTCTAAAGGCCTGTAATTACCCATTTCCTGCGACTGACCAGTTTGGAACTCGAACTGGCAGCCTTGCTTACTAGATTTGGTTTACGTCCTAATTTTCGGTTTCTACCTCAACCGATCACATCGGGAGCTTAATGACAATTCATGCAGCGTTTCTAACGTCTTGCATGTCCCAACATGTAACCCTAACACGTCCATGCAACCCTTCGAAACCGATCCCTAACCTAGAGTTGCATGTTCTAGCATTGCACAAACCATTCATTCATACATTCCATCACATACCAAATAAATTCAAACCATACATACACATGCTCATTCATACCCTAAGGGACATATAACCTCATGTAATATTTCTAGCATGCAATCCTAGCATACCAAACAATCATAAGCATATTAATGAGCATAAAGGAACTAAACCACATCTAGCAACCTAATCAAGCACTTTTAAGGGTATAAACTAAATTAGTGAGCATATGCTCTTACAACCATTAGCTTGAACAAATACACTTAAATTTGAACTTAAAAACTTGATTGGAAAAGGATTAAAGCTTTTGGAAAATTTTACCTTGAAGTGGATAAGGATTGGCTCTAGGATTTGAACCAAATCTCACACCCTTGACTCTAGCTCCCTAGACCCGGTTTTGGCTCACCAAAATGCACCAAACTTGGCTGATTTTTGGCTCAAAAGTGCCTTCCTCTAATGCACGGCTAGAACACCTAAAATGCACCAAAAATCTGAAAATTTTTCTCCTATTTTCCTGCACAAACCGTGGGCTGCTAGGAAGAGAAAAAGGTTCCGAAAACTTACCCCTAACTTGTTTGATTGAAACCCGAACTCTCCCTCAAGCTCTCTCCTAAAAATTCTGATTTTTTTCTCACTTTTGCCTGCTTGCTGGACACGGTTACAGCCAAGAACAAGGGCTGGAAAAATTTTTCCTCTCTTTCTCTTGCTCTCCCACACAAACCGAACAACACACACAAACTCGGTTCAAAATTTTTTTCATATTTTCTTCCTCACTTTGCTCTCGGTTTTCTTGCTGAAATTTGGGCATAATGAGGTTACATTTTCTGATTTAAAAAGGGGTGGAGGCAGCCCTATTTATAGGCAATGTGGGACATAAAATTCTTTGCAATTTGGCCCCCAAAATTTTTGAAATCTTGCACAAAAAACCCTTAAAGTGGCCGGCTGTCATTGAGTGGAAAGCAAGTAAGAAAAAGCTAGAAGGGGACACATGTCTTGCATGGATTTGCTCTCCAAAAAGTGGGTGATGTCATAATTCAAAAATTTATGATGTCATAAATCATAAAGGGCTTGTTTGTCTCCTTTTCCAATAAACAGTATAATTTAAACTTAACATAGATAAATCTAATACTGTGTTATACTAATACACAGTATTAATATTTTATACTGTCATAAAAATTTTATCTGTGAAAAATCGGGCTGAAAAATTTTTTCTTTATTTTTTTCGAATCCTTTTGCCCTGTACCTTAATTTTACGTGCTTGATTTTTCTATAGTGGTTTTAGTTCTCAATTATGTCATCTTATCCGAAAAAATGAGTTTTCGCAGTATTTTTCCTATACTGCATCTCATAAAATTGTATAGTGAGGGTTTTGACCATTTTGGTCAAACTTTGACTTTTCCGGGTCAAAGTTGACTTTTTTGGTCAACCCTTTGACTTTCCTAAAATGATATAAATTTCAAGTCTGTAGTTTGTAGCTGTTTCTGCCCAACTTCTTGCCAATATAGCGGTGATCGACATTTTCGTCCATACAATGCTTCAAATGGGGCCATCCCAATTGATGCATGGTAACTGTTGTTGTAGGAAAACTCGATCAGTGATAACTTCTCATCCCAATTTCCCTTGAAATCCAAGACACAGGATCTTAACCTATCCTCTAGTGTCTGTATAGTTCTCTCCGATTGCCCATCTGTCTGGGGGTGAAATGCCGTACTAAACTTCAATTTCGACCCCATAGCGGCGTGAACACTCATCCAAAATCGCGAGGTGAAGCGTCCATTACGATCTGAGATGATCGATTTTGGTACTCCGTGTAGCCTAACAACCTGAGTCACGTAGATTCCTGCCAATCTTTCCACTGAAAAAGTTGTTTTAATCGCAACAAAGTGGGCAGATTTGGTCAATCTGTCGACAATGACCCAAATCACATCGTTCCCACTTGTCGTTCTAGGCAGTCCTACTACGAAATCCATCGTAATCTGCTCCCATTTCCATTCAGGAAGCTCAATTTTCTGTAATTCGCCTCCCGGATGTCGATGTTCAGCCTTTACTTTCTGACAAGTCAAGCATTTCGACACGAATTCCGCTATCTCGTTCTTCATGTTGGGCCACCAATAGGTCTCTCGGAGATCCTTATACATCTTTGAAGCTCCTGGATGCACAGAATATGGCGTGTTATGTGCCTCTGTCATGATTTGATCCTTTAAATTCTCCACGTTCGGTACACAAATTCTTCCTTGGAAGTAAATAACTCCATCCTCGGAAGTTCTGAATTTCGTCTTCTCTCCGTCGAACAGTTGCGCGTTGAGCAGTGAGGAATCCTTTCCTTGATGCGCCTTAATAGAGTCTAGCAAGTCCGACTTAAGAGTTAGCGAAGACAATCTTCCCGTGATCATTTCCAGGTTGAAATCAGCAATTTCCCGTTGCAACGGCCTAGGAAAAGCTTCAATAGACATCAGCATGCCTACTGATTTCCTACTTAAAGCGTCGGCTACCCTATTTGCCTTCGCAGGGTGGTAAAGGATTTCACAATCGTAATCCTTTACTAGCTCTAACCATCTGTGCTGCCTCATATTTAACTCCTTTTGAATAAAAATATACTTGAGGCTTTGGTGGTCTGTGTAGATTTCACATCTATTCCCGTACAAGTAGTGTCTCCAAATCTTGAGTGCGAAGACCACTGCAGCTAGCTCCAGGTCGTGTGTCGGATAATTCCTTTCGTGATTCTTTAGTTGTCTCGACGCATAGGCTACTACATTCCCATTCTGCATCAAGACAATTCCTAATCCATTCTTAGAAGCATCACTATAGATCACGAAATTTCCTGCGTCAACATCAGGAATTATCAGCACAGGTGCGCTTGTCAGCCTCCTTTTAAGCTCCTGGAAATTCTCTTCGTATTTAGGAGTCCATTCAAACTTCTTCTCCTTTCTGGTGAGGGTGGTGAGAGGTGCTGCTATCTTCGAAAATCCCTCTACGAACCACCGGTAATATCCAGCTAACCCAAGGAAACTTCTTATCTCCGTGATGTTCCGGGGTGCTGGCCATAAGCTAACCGCTTCCACTTTTGCTGGATCTACCGAAATCCCCTATTTGGAAACCACATGCCCCAAGAAATGAACTTTCTCTAGCCAAAACTCACACTTAGTGAATTTAGCATACATCTGATGTTGCCTTAGCATCTCCATTACCAACCTAAGGTGATGTTCGTGCTCCTCCTTGCATCTTGAATAGATCAAAATATCATCAATGAAGACGATTACGAACTTATCCAAGTACTCCTTGAACACACGGTTCATGAGATCCATAAAAGCGGCGGGGGCATTGGTCAATCCAAACGGCATGACTAGGAACTCGTAGTGCCCATAGCGCGTTCGGAAAGCTGTTTTGGAGATGTCTGACTCCTTAATCCGAAGCTGATGGTAGCCTGAACGTAAATCGATCCTCAAAAACACAACCGCTCCTCTGAGTTGATTGAAGAGATCGTCTATCCTCAGAAGAGGGTACTTATTCTTGATCGTAATCTTATTCAGTTCTCTGTAGTCGATGCACATACGTAAGGATCCATCCTTTTTCTTTACAAACAGGACGGGTGCTCCCCATGGGGAGTGACTCTGTCTGATGAACCCTTTATCCAACAGCTCCTGTAGCTGTACTTGCAGTTCTCGCAGCTCTGCCGGTGCCATTCTATATGGTGCTTTGGATACCGGTGCGACTCCGGCTCGATCTCGAACGAAATTTCACGTTCTGACGGAAGTCCGGGTAACTCTTGTGGAAAAACATCCACGTATTCCCTTATAATGGGAACGTCGTCCGGTGTTAGTTCCTTTTCCTGATCCTTATCCACCATGTTAGCTAAATACCCCTGACATCCATAAGCTAACATCTTCCATGCTCTTACTGCCGAAATAAGCTTGGTGGCGGACTTCCGGGGTTGCCCGTAAAAGTTAAACTCATCCTGGTCGTCGGGGTTAAAGGTCACACAACGCTTTTTACAGTCAATCCTAGCGTTGTACCTTCCTAAGAAATCCATCCCCAAGATCACATCGAAATCATGGAGTTTGATTGCGATGAGATCTGCAAGTAATTCTCGACCACATATACTAACGGAAACATTTTGGATCCAGTAGTTGGACCACAAAATCTCTCCGGATGGCAGAGAAGCATTAAAAGGTTGATCTATCCTATTCACACTGTTTCCTAATTTCTGAGCGAACTCCTTCGATATGAACGAATGAGTAGCGCCAGAATCAAACAACGCAATTACATCATAGGTGGTGATAGAGATCTGACCTGTCACCACATGTGATGTTCCTGCCTCGGCGTCTCCTCTTGTATAGGCGTAGATCCTGGGTTGAGGTTCAGGCGCCTCCAATCTTCCTTGTGCCACTGGAGGTACCTCAAGCTTGGCTTGAACTGCGTGCAATTGGCGTTGATTGGGGCTCCGATTCTGGTACTGGGTTTGCTGGTTCTGATTATTCTGGGGACAGCTCCTCGCGTAATGCCCCTCCTTGCCACATACGTAGCAAGTGTTTGTTCCCTTCCGACAAACTCCGGGGTGTTTCTTTCCACAGCTTTCACATGTGGGATAACTGGCATTATTTCCCTCATTTCCCCGATTATTCCTTTTCTGGGGGAAATTTCGTTGCTGCCCCTGACCATTAGAATTTCCCTTCCGCTTATTTTTCCCAAACTGCTTGGGATTTTGGGCGGAGTTGCTCGCTTGTCCCTTTGAATTCGAATCTGCACCTTGACGGGATTGTGCTGTCCTAGCAGCGGTTTTCTCCTCTTTCCTGGCTTTGAAGATCTGAGCCCGAGCCTCTTTGTCTCTGTTAATCCAATACTCGGCTCGTATGGCTCGGCTCACGCAGTCAGACACTGTCCTAGGCGGACTGCTGCCAGCACTGACTTGCTTGGCAATGTCGGTCCTAAACATTTTCATCATGAGTCGTACTTTTTTGGCCTCACTTGGTACCAGGTTTGGGCATAACCGAGCGAGTTGCTCGAATCTCGTAATCGCTTCCATCACCGTCATTGATCCTTGATGGAAGTTAGTGAGTTCATCTTGCTGCATGGCGAGCACTTCCTTGTTGTAATACATCGCACGAAACTCGTTCTCGAAATCCTGCCAGGTCATTGCCATCGTGTTCCGGCGTAGTTGTACTGTTCTCCACCAATGCCTCGCGTCTTTCTTAAGCGCGAAAAAAGAGCATAACACCTTCTCTTGCTCCGTAAGTCGCATAAAATCCAAGATGACTTGGATATCAATAAGCCAATTGTCAGCGGCTATCGGGTTAGTATGTCCCTCAAATTCAGGCGCTTTCATCCTTCGAAAACGCTCGTATAGAAGGTCCTCACGTACTGGCGGCGGATTTACTGGTACTCCGGCCGTTGCCATCGGAATTTCGACATTCCGAGGGATTTCCGGTGGAACTTCAGGTTGGACATTGGGCACCTAAGGTACCACTGGAGGAACTGATGGTGCTTGTTGGGGCACTTATTGGACCTGGGGTCCTCGATTTATCTGAGCTAGTTGCTCGCGAAGCCTCGTCATCTCTTGTTGCTGTGCCAGCAACTGCTGTTGTAGGTTAGTCACTAAGGTTGCTAAATCCGGCTAGGGCGGATTTGCAGGTGCGTTTCGACGCGTACGTACCATCTCTAAATTCCTATATAAGGAAAGATATCCTACTATCAATATCTTTTCCTTCATGCAAATCTTACCATATCGTACTATATAACATCATATCTTGCCATAATCATTCACATCATACATAACATCGTATCATACACATGTCATGCCATAACTTAGTGGCATATTTGCATTATACTGGATACTTTTCAAAACCATAACATAACTTCTTATTATATATCCCGTGTCTCCACGGTCTTTTTGTACAATTTCAAAAGTACACTATAGTGTCAAAAGTACATCATTTCAAAAGTACATACTGCTGATAACCATATTTACATACTTTCAAAAATACATAATACTGTATAAACGTATATACATGGCCAAAAATCTGGATGGAAGTGTCTACCACTTTACCATCCTACATAATATACAGCCTAACGTCCGAATAACAAAGTACTATAGTCAGTCCTACTGTCCCAAAAAGATATGTACAAAACGGCCCTAGGTTTAGACTATAACCTCGAGTGTGATAGCGGACGCATCGGAATCAGAATCCTGGTCCACGTCCTCATCCCCGTCATCCAAATCAATCATGTGAGGCTCTTCCTCTAATGGGAACTTCTCAGGGTCGTCGAGGTCATCGTGATCCTCTACCCAGTCCCAGCCACCCTGCTCCGGCTCCGGCTCCGGCTTTAAATCCTCATCATCGTCCTCATCGTCCTCGTCATCGCTGGAAATGACGATGACTGGGGGGTCTTCCGGCTCCGGTGGGTCGATCGCTATGACGTCATCGTCCGAAGCCTCATCGGCATCCATGGGATCCGCAGCCTCTTGGGCTGGGACCACCTGTACGGGTACCGCCGGTATCGGGTCCTCAGGGAACATGGGCCCGACCTCGTGCTGTGGCTCACCTTGGCCGGCGTCATCTACTGGAGCCCGTGAACTGCTGGCCTGACCATCGAGGCGGACTATCTGGGCGATAATCTCGGCCTCAAGGATGTCATCGATAAAACTACCGACCGTCATCTCCGATGTAGGTGATGGAACGAATGTGCGAACATGGTCCGGCACTCCGTTCCATAGAAGTACTAACGCCTCCAACTCGGGCATCGGAATATCTGAGGGAACATATGGGAGCATCGCCTCCTGGAACCTCCAGCAATAATGACTCATCGTCTCTCCCGGGTACGTATGCCAGTCCTGAGATAGCCTCTGGAAGCGAGAAAGTCGCATGTCTCTGTAAATCACAGGATCCCTGACAAGCTCGTCGATCCTACGCGCAGGTAGCGGTCCGTATCGGGTGAGTACGATAGTCCGAAAATGCGCCCACGTACGACTGGGCATCTGAATCTCTCCCAAAGTAACCCACCACATCCTAGAATCTCCAACCAGGCACCTACTGGCGAGGGTGACCTGAAGATGTGCCTCGATGTGGCAAATCTCAAAAATCTGCTCCATATCGTGTAGCCATGCTCCTATCGACACCGATCGTCTCGTACTGTCGAAGTATAAAGGCTGCGACCGGAAGAATGCAACGACGGAGTCTCGATCCTCCTCTATCTGGATCGGGCCCATGATATCGTGTCTAACATACATAACTTTAAACATAAGTATCTTTGTATATACATAAAAATAAAATAAACCTAATACTTACTTGCAAGGGTGGAGGTGATGGCAGGCAACTATGAATTCATGTCGAAAGGGAACGGCTCTGATACCAACTCTGTAACGACCCGCCTAGCACAGGCCGTTACCGTACATACATACATGGCTTATCATACATAGCTTATACAACTTACTTAATTATTACATGAAACACAGCGGAATTTTTTTTTTATAGGGCGTATATACATATACGAAGCATAAAACATGATCAGTAATGTTTCTTATGCATACGACTCAGTAGTCATAATTAAACATTCCATAATTTAACATAAATAACAAAACGCGTAGCGGTCCCCATTTCCACCATTCACAGCGCCCGGCCACGCGATTCCACCTTGCATCATCAATTGCCAGCAGGTTGTTTACCTACAGCATAAACTTAACACAATGAGCTTCCGCTCGGCAAGTACAACTCCTATACCGCGACTCATAACTTATATCATAACATATCATCATTTATTGCATATACTTCAAGACATATAGCATGCATGAGCCAATTATGTTCATATTATGCTTACTTATTTCTGCATCTCTTAATCTACTTAGGGGCCCTTAACATGTGTGTTCATACCTGGCGCGTGACTATGAATTGGTTGGGGCGGCCAAACCATGTCCAACTCAACCCACAGTCCAACCCGACCTGGTGCGGGTGGCACGACACAGGCGACGTATCGCCTTTACCTATTTTTCACCTTATCATTCTTAATCGTGTCATACATAATTCCATTTCATGAACATCCCGTTCAATGACATCTAATCATTATTCATATGCATTTAACATATATTGTAAGCATACGTTGCTTACTTAACACATTTCATAGCATAAACTTATTATATAACATAGTGTCACATCATAACACATAGCACAACAATAATATCTAGGCAAGTATACAACTACTAGCCTATGCTGTAGGCGGCGTTGTACTTACCTTGTCTATGTCTGACAATATGCTGTTCCACCTCGGGGCTCAGCTGCAGGTTATATCTTGCTTAATCGAAGGACTAGTTAATACTCTAGCCTATGACCATAATAATGTTGGTTATCCACCAACATTCATGCAATGCATTGGCTATATGTCCCTCCTATCTTAAAACATTTTATGTGTGGTTACGTTGGATAACCTTTCTTATCTATCACATGTGAAAGCGTAAAAAGGTTAGGCTAACTCCTAACCTTAAACTTATCGTTATCCTATTCGAATTAGGTTAACCGAAGTTAACCTCTTAATTACTAAAGTCAACCCTCCTTTGGGCCAACTTCGGGCTTTGGGGCTAAGCCCTGTGAGTTGGGTATAAATTCCCGATCACCGCTTGTCTTACCTATTTACCTTGCAAACCTTGGACTTGAACACTTTAATCTCTTATCTTTATCTTTGAAAAAGCTTTTGGCATAAAAGCCGAAAAACTGCTATAATTCCCCTCAAAATTCCTTGAGTCTTAAAACATGACTTATAAAACATTTGAGGGTTTAAAACTGCCTTTGGAACAGTTTCTGTGTTCAAAACAGAGTGTTTAAACAGAAAAACAATTTTTCTCTATGGGTTCTATAAAATTCTGTGCAGGAACATTTTGCTCCCTGCACAGTTTTCAGATTTCAAGGTCTAGCTTAAAACCCTTTTGGAATGAGAAAAAGTTTCCTTCATGAAAGTTCTAGACCTCGAAGAGATCTAAAACTTTCATGTTTTACAAAAATTCTGATTCGGCTTAGTTCAGCACCAGTTTTTTTTTTTAATCCCATTGATCCTAAAAACTGCGTCCTGATGGACCATCCTCGGTTTTTCATAAAAACGGAGGCCGTTGAAACCTCAATTTGGGAAACGGTCTGTGTTGACCCCTAGGAAAGACCCTGTTTTACAACTTTCGTGTTTTACGTTTTTTCCCATTCGGCCTCTAAAGGCCTGCAATTACCCATTTCCTGCGACTGACCAGTTTGGAACCCGAACTGGCAGCCTTGCTTACTAGATTTGGTTTACGTCCTAATTTTCGGTTTCTACCTCAACCGATCACATCGGGAGCTTAATGACAATTCATGCAGCGTTTCTAACGTCTTGTATGTCCCAACATGCAACCCTAACACGTCCATGCAACCCTTCGAAACCGATCCCTAACCTAGAGTTGCATGTTCTAGCATTGCACAAACCATTTATTCATACATTCCATCACATACCAAATAAATTCAAACCATACATACACATGCTCATTCATACCCTAAGGGACATATAACCTCATGTAATATTTCTAGCATGCAATCCTAGCATACCAAACAATCATAAGCATATTAATGAGCATAAAGGAACCAAACCACATCTAGCAACCTAATCAAGCACTTTTAAGGGCATAAACTAAATTAGTGAGCTTATGCTCTTACAACCATTAGCTTGAACAAATACATTTAAATTTGAACTTAAAAACTTGATTGGAAAAGGATTAAAGCTTTTGGAAAATTTTACCTTGAAGTGGATAGGGATTGGCTCTAGGACTTGAACCAAATCTCACACCCTTGACTCTAGCTCCCTAGACCCGGTTTTGGCTCACCAAAATGCACCAAACTTGGCTGATTTTTGGCTCAAAAGTGCCTTCCTCTAATGCACGACTAGAACACCTAAAATGTACCAAAAATCTGAAAATTTTTCTCCTATTTTCCTGCACAAACCGTGGGCTGCTAGGAAGAGAAAAAGGTTCCGAAAACTTACCCCTAACTTGTTTGATTGAAACCCGAACTCTCCCTCAAGCTCTCCCCTAAAAATTCTGATTTTTTTCTCACTTTTTCCTGCTTGCTGGACACGGTTACAGCCAAGAATAAGGGCTGGAAAAATTTTTCCTCTCTTTCTCTTGCTCTCCCACACAAACCGAACAACACACACAAACTTGGTTCAAAATTTTTTTCAGATTTTCTTCCTCACTTTGCTCTCGGTTTTCTTGCTGAATTTGGGCATAATGAGGTTACATTTTCTGATTTAAAAAGGGTGGAGGCAGCCCTATTTATAGGCAATGTGGGACTCAAAATTCTTTGCAATTTGGCCCCCAAAATTTTTGAAATCTTGCACAAAAAACCCTTAAAGTGGCCGGCTGTCATTGAGTGGAAAGCAAGTAAGAAAAAGCTAGAAGGGGACACATGTCTTGCATGGATTTGCTCTCCAAAAAGTGGGTGATGTCATAATTCAAAAATTTATGATGTCATAAATCATAAAGGGCTTGTTTGTCTCCTTTTCCAATAAACAGTATAATTTAAACTTAACATAGATAAATCTAATACTGTGTTGTACTAATACACAGTATTAATATTTTATACTGTCATAAAAATTTTATCTGTGAAAAATCGGGCTGAAAAATTTTTTCTTTATTTTTTTCGAATCCTTTTGCCTGTACCTTAATTTTACGTGCTTGATTTTTCTATAGTGGTTTTAGTTCTCAATTATGTCATCTTATCCGAAAAAATGAGTTTTCGCAGTATTTTTCCTATACTGCATCTCATAAAATTGTACAGTGAGGGTGTTGACCATTTTGGTCAAACTTTGACTTTTCCGGGTCAAAGTTGACTTTTTTGGTCAACCCTTTGACTTTCCTAAAATGATGTAAATTTCATCTCTTTTCTTCCAAAAAGACCATTTATCATTCAAAACAAGCATACTCGAGTCTTATAAAGCTATAAGAACTCGTAACACATAATAAAGTTCTGAAGCGAACTTTTTCATAAATGCCGATACGGCATGCATTTAATTCCTTTTTAAAAGAAAACAATAACATAGAAAAAGTTAGGTATTACAATCTACCCCCCTTAAAAATTTTCGTCCTCGAAAATCAGAACAACTCAGGGTAGTTATTCCTCATCTCATCTTCTAGTTCCCAGGTTGCTTCCTCGACCTTATGATTTCGCCATAAGACCTTAACCATGGGAATAGTTCTATTTCTTAAAACCCTATCTTCCCTATCGAGAATTCTAACGGGTCTCTCCTCGTAAGTTAGGTCAGTCTGAACCTCTACCGGTTTTTGACTGAGTACGTGGGAAGGGCCTGGAACGTACTTCTTGAGCATCGAAACATGAAACACGTTATGCATTGATGCTAACTCTGGCAGTAGAGCAAGCTTATACGCCACCTTCCCAATTCTTTCTAGGATTTCAAACGGTCCTGTATAACGTGGACTGAGCTTTCCTTTCTTGCCGAATCTCATTACCCCCTTCATTAGGGCAATTTTGATGAAAACTGCGTCACCGACTTGAAACTATAACAGTCTGCGACGTCGGTCAGCATAGCTCTTCTGTCGACTAAAGGCTACGTCGAGTCTTTGCTTGATCTTTCTAATATCTTCAGACGTCTTTTCGATGAAGTCTGTAGTTTGTAGCTGTTTCTGCCCAACTTCTTGCCAATGTAGCGGTGATCGACATTTTCGTCGATACAATGCTTCAAATGGGGCCATCCCAATTGATGCATGGTAACTGTTGTTGTAGGAAAACTCGATCAGTGATAGCTTCTCATCCCAATTTCCTTTGAAATCCAAGACACAGGATCTTAACATATCCTCTAGTGTCTGTATAGTTCTCTCCGATTGCCCATCTGTCTGGGGGTGAAATGCCGTACTAAACTTCAATTTCGACCCCATAGCGGCATGAACACTCATCCAAAATCGCGAGGTGAAGCGTCCATCACGATCTGAGATGATCGATTTTGGTACTCCGTGTAGCCTAACAACCTGAGTCACGTAGATTCCTGTCCAATCTTTCCACTGAAAAAGTTGTTTTAATCGCAACAAAGTGGGCGGATTTGGTCAATCTGTCGACAATGACCCAAATCGCATCGTTCCCACTTGTCGTTCTAGGCAGTCCTACTACGAAATCCATCGTGATTTGCTCCCATTTCCATTCAGGAAGCTCAATTTTCTGTAATTCGCCTCCCGGATGTCGATGTTCAGCCTTAACTTTCTGACAAGTCAAGCATTTCGACACGAATTCCGCTATCTCGTTCTTCATGTTGGGCCACCAATAGGTCTCTCGGAGATCCTTATACATCTTTGAAGCTCCTGGATGCACAGAATATGGCGTCTTATGTGCCTCTGTCATGATTTGATCCTTCAAATCCTCCACATTCGGTACACAAATTCTTCCTTGGAAGTAAATAACTCCATCCTTGGAAGTTCTGAATTTCATCTTCTCTTTGTCGAATAGTTGCGCGTTGAGCAGTGAGGAATCCTTTCCTTGATGCGCCTTAATAGAGTCTAGCAAGTCCGACTTAAGAGTTAGCGAAGACAATCTTCCCGTGATCATTTCCAGGTTGAAATCAGCAATTTTCCGTTGCAACGGCCTAGGAAAAGCTTCAATAGACATCAGCATGCCTACTGATTTCCTACTTAAAGCGTCGGCTACCCTATTTGCCTTCCCAGGGTGGTAAAGGATTTCACAATCGTAATCCTTTACTAGCTCCACCATCTGCGCTGCCTCATATTTAACTCCTTTGAGTAAAAATATACTTGAGGCTCTGGTGGTCTGTGTAGATTTCACATCTGTTCCCGTACAAGTAGTGTCTCCAAATCTTGAGTGCGAAGACCACTGCAGCTAGCTCCAGGTCGTGTGTCGGATAATTCCTTTCGTGATTCTTTAGTTGTCTCGACGCATAGGCTACTACATTCCCATTCTGCATCAAGACAGCTCCTAATCCATTCTTAGAAGCATCACTATAGATCACGAAATTTCCTGCATCCACATCAGGAATTATCAGCACGGGTGCGCTTGTCAGCCTCCTTTTAAGCTCCTGGAAATTCTCTTCGCATTTCGGAGTCCATTCAAACTTCTTCTCCTTTCTGGTGAGGGTGGTGAGAGGTGCTGCTATCTTCGAAAATCCCTCTACGAACCTCCGGTAATATCCAGCTAACCCAAGGAAACTTCTTATCTCCGTGATGTTCCGGGATGCTGGCCATAAGCTAACCGCTTCCACTTTTGCTGGATCTACCGAAATTCCCTCTTTAGACACCACATACCCCAAGAAATGAACTTTCTCCAGCCAAAACTCACACTTAGTGAATTTAGCATACATCTAATGTTGCCTTAGCATCTCCATTACCAACCTAAGGTGATGTTCGTGCTCCTCCTTGGATCTCGAATAGATCAAAATATCGTCAATGAAGACGATTACGAACTTATCCAAGTACTCATTGAACACACAGTTCATGAGATCCATAAAAGCGGCGGGGGCATTGGTCAATCCAAACGGCATGACTAGGAACTCGTAGTGCCCATAGCGCGTTCGGAAAGCTGTTTTGGAGATGTCTGACTCCTTAATCCGAAGCTGATGGTAGCCTGAACGTAAATCGATCTTCAAAAACACAACCGCTCCTCTGATTGATCGAAGAGATCGTCTATCCTCGGAAGAGGGTACTTATTCTTGATCGTAATCTTATTCAGTTCTCTGTAGTCGATGCACATACGTAAGGATCCATCCTTTTTCTTTACAAACAGGACGGGTGCTCCCCATGGGGAGTGACTCTGTCTGATGAACCTTTTATCCAACAGCTCCTGTAGCTGTACTTGCAGTTCTCGCAGCTCTGCCGGTGCCATTCTATACGGTGCTTTGGATACTGGTGCGACTCCGGGTAACAGCTCAATCTCGAACGAGATTTCACGTTCTGGCGGAAGTCCGGGTAACTCTTGTGGAAAAACATCCACATATTCCCTTATAATGGGAACGTCGTCCGGTGTTAGTTCCTTTTCCTGATCCTTATCCACCATGTTAGCTAAATACCCCTGACATCCATTAGCTAACATCTTCCATGCTCTTACTGCCGAAATAAGCTTGGTGGCGGACTTCCGGGGTTGCCCGTAAAAGTTAAACTCATCCTGGTCGTCGGGGTTAAAGGTCACACAACGCTTTCTACAGTCAATCCTAGCATTGTACCTTCCTAAGAAATCCATCCCCAAGATCACATCGAAATCATGGAGTTTGATTGCGATGAGATCTGCAAGTAATTCTCGACCACATATACTAACGGAAACATTTTGGATCCAGTAGTTGGACCACAAAATTTCTCCGGATGGCAGAGAAGCATTAAAAGGTTGATCTACCTATTCACACTATTTCCTAATTTCTGAGCGAACTCCTTCGATATGAACGAATGAGTAGCGCCAGAATCAAACAACGCAATTACATCATAGGTGGTGATAGAGATCTGACCTGTCACCACATGTGATGTTCCTGCCTCGGCGTCTCCTCTTGTATAGGCGTAGATCCTGGCTTGAGGTTCAGGCGCCTCCAATCTTCCTTGTGCCACTGGAGGTACCTCAAGCTTGGCTTGAACTGCGTGCAATTGGCGTTGGTTGGGATTCCGATTCTGGCACTGGGGTTGCTGGTTCTGATTATTCTGGGGACAGCTCCTTGCGTAATGCCCCTCCTTGCCACATACGTAGCAAGTGTTTGTTCCCTTCCGGCAGACTCCGGGGTGCTTCTTCCCACAGCTTTCACATGTGGGATAACTGGCATTATTCCCCTCATTTCCCCGATTATTCCTTTTCTGGGGGAAATTTCGTTGCTGCCCCTGACCATTAGAATTCCCCTTCCGCTTATTTTTCCCAAACTGCTTGGGATTTTGGGCGGAGTTGCTCGCTTGTCCCTTTGAATTCGAATCTGCACCTTGACGGGATTGTGCTGTCCTAGCAGCAGTTTTCTCCTCTTTCCTGGCTTTGAAGATCTGAGCCCGAGCCTCTTTGTCTTTGTTAATCAATACTCGGCTCGTATGGTCGGCTACGAGTCAGACACTGTCCTAGGCGGACTCTGCCAGCATGACTTGCTTGGCAATGTCGGTCCTAAACATTTTCATCATGAGTCGTACTTTTTCGCCTACTTGTACAGTTGGCATAACCGAGCGAGTTGCTCGAATCTCGTAATCGCTTCCATCACCGTCATTGATCCTTGATGGAAGTTAGTGAGTTCATCTTGCTGCACGGCGAGCACTTCCTTGTTGTAATACATCGCACGAAACTCGTTCTCGAAATCCTGCCAGGTCATTGCCATCGTGTTCCGGCGTAGTTGTACTGTTCTCCACCAATGCCTCGCGTCTTTCTTAGAGCGAAAGAAGCGCATAACCTTCTCTTGCTCCGTAAGTCGCATAAATCCAAATGACTTGGATATCAATAAGCCAATTGTCGCGGCTATCGGGTCATAGTCCCTCAAATTCAGGCGCTTTCATCCTTCTGAAACGCTCGTATAGAAGGTCCTCACGTACTGGCGGCGGATTTACTGGTACTCCGGCCGTTGTCATCGGAATCTCAACATTCCGAGGGATTTCCGGTGGAACTTCAGGTTGGACATTGGGCACCTGAGGTACCACTGGAGGAACTGGTGGTGCTTGTTGGGGCACTTCTTGGACCTGGGGTCCTTGATTCATCTGAGCTAATTGCTCGCGAAGCCTCGTCGTCTCTTGTTGCTGTGCCAGCAACTGCTGTTGTAGGTTAGTCACTAAGGTTGCTAAATCCGGCTGGGGCGGATTTGCAGGTGCGTTTCGGCGCGTACGTACCATTTCTAAATTCCTATATAAGGAAAGATATCGTACTATCAATATCTTTTCCTTCATGCAAATCTTACCATATCGTACTATATAACATCATATCTTGCCATAATCATTCATATCATACATAACATCGTATCATACACATGTCCTGCCATAACTTAGTGGCATATTCGCATCATACTGGATACTTTTCAAAACCATAACATAACTTCTTATCATATATCCCGTGTCTCCACGGTCTCTTTGTACAATTTCAAAAGTACACCATAGTGTCAAAAGTACATCGTTTCAAAAGTACATACTGTTGATAACCATATTTACATATTTTCAAAATACATAATACTGTACAAACGTATATACATGGCCAAAAATCTGGATGGAAGTGTCTACCACTTTACCATCCTACATAATATACAGCCTAACGTCCGAATAACAAAATACTATAGTCAGTCCTATTGTCCCAAAAAGATATGTACGAAACGGCCCTAGGTCTAGACTATAACCTCGAGCGTAATAGCGGACGCATCGGAATCAGAATCATGGTCCACGTCCTCATCCCCGTCATCCAAATCAATCACGTGAGGCTCTTCCTCCAACGGGAACTCCTCAGGGTCGTCGAAGGTCATCGTGATCCTCTACCCAGTCCCAGCCACCCTGCTCCGGCTCCGGCTCCTCATCATCGTCCTCATCGTCCTCGTCATCGCTGGAGATGACGATGACTGGGGGGTCCTCCGGCTCCGGTGGATCGATCGCTATGACATCGTCGTCCGAAGCCTCATCGGCGTCCATGGGATCCGCAGCCTCTTGGGCTGGGACCACCTGTACGGGTACCGCCGGTATCGGGTCCTCAGGGAACATGGGCCCGACCTCGTGCTGTGGCTCACCCTGGCCGGCGTCATCTACTGGAGCCCGTGAACTGCTGGCCTGACCACGGGGCGGACTATCTGGGCGATAATCTCGGCCTCAAGGATGTCATCGATAAAACTACCGACCGTCATCTCCAGTGTAGGTGATGGAACGAATGTGCGAACATGGTCCGGCACTCCGTTCCGTAGAAGTACTAACGCCTCCAACTCGGGCATCGGAATATCTGAGGGAACATATGGGAGCATCGCCTCCTGGAACCTCCAGCAATAATGACTCATCGTCTCTCCCGGGTACGTATGCCAGTCCTGAGATAGCCTCTGGAAGCGAGAAAGTCGCATGTCTCTGTAGATCGCAAGATCCCTGACAGGCTCGTCGATCCTACGCGCAGGTAGCGGTCCGTATCGGGTGAGTACGATAGTCCAAAAATGCGCCCACGTACGACTGGGCATCTGAATCTCTCCCAAAGTAACCCACCACATCCTAGAATCTCCAACCAGGCACCTACTGGCGAGGGTGACCTGAATATGTGCCTCGATGTGGCAATCTCAAAAATCTGCTCCATATCGTGTAGCCATGCTCCTATCAACACCGATCGTCTCGTACTGTCGAAGTATAAAGGCTGCGACCGGTAGAATGCAGCGACGGAGTCTCGATCCTCCTCTATCTGGATCGGGTCCATGATATCGTGTCTAACATACATAACTTTAAACATAAGTATCTTTGTATATACATAAAAATAAAATAAACCTAATACTTACTTGCAAGAGTGGAGGCGATGGCAGGCAACTGTGAATTCATGTCGCAAGGGAACCGCTCTGATACCAACTCTGTAACGACCCGCCTAGCACAGGCCGTTACCGTACATACATACATGGCTTATCATACATAGCTTATACAACTTACTTAATTATTACATGAAACACAGCGGAAAATTTTTTTTTATAGGGCGTATATACATATACGAAGCATAAAACATGATCAGTAATGTTTCTTATGCATACGACTCAGTAGTCATAATTAAACATTCCATAATTTAACATAAATAACAAAACGCGTAGCGGTCCCCATTTCCACCATTCACAGCGCCCGGCCTCGCGATTCCACCTTGCATCATCAATTGCCAGCAGGTTGTTTACCTACAGCACAAACTTAACACAATGAGCTTTCGCTCAGCAAGTACAACTCCTATACCGCGACTCATAACTTATATCATAACATATCATCATTTATTGCATATACTTCAAGACATATAGCATGCATGAACCAATTATGTTCATATTATGCTCACTTATTTCTGCATCTCTTAATCTACTTAGGGGCCCTTAACATGTGTGTTCGTACCTGGCCCGCGACTATGAATTGGTTGGGGCGGCCAAACCATGTCCAACTCAACCCACAGTCCAACCCGACCTGGTGCGGGTGGCACGACACAGGCGACGTATCGCCTTTACCTACTTTTCACCTTATCATTCTTAATCGTGTCATACATAATTCCATTTCATGAACATCCCGTTCAATGAAATCTAATCATTATTCATATGCATTTAACATATATCGTAAGCATACGTTGCTTACTTAACACATTTCATAGCATAAACTTATTATATAACATAGTGTCACATCATAACACATAGCACAACAATAATATCTAGGCAAGTATACAACTACTAGCCTATGCTGTAGACGGCGTTGTACTTACCTTGTCTATGTCTGACAATATGCTGTTCCACCTCGGGGCTCAGCTGCAGGTTATATCTTGCTTAATCGAAAGACTAGTTAATACTCTAGCCTATGACCATAATAATGTTGGTTATCCACCAACATTCATGCAATGCATTGGCTATATGTCCCTCTTATCTTAAAACATTTTATGTGTGGTTACGTTGGATAACCTTTCTTATCTATCACATGTGAGAGCGTAAAAAGGTTAGGCTAACTCTTAATTTTAAACTTATCGCTATCCTATTCGAATTAGGTTAACCGAAGTTAACCTCTTAATTACTAAAGTTAACCCTCCTTTGGGCCAACTTCGGGCTTTGGGGCTAAGCCCTGTGAGTTGGGTATAAATTCCCGATCACCGTTTGTCTTACCTATTTACCTTGCAAACCTTGAATTTGAACACTTTAATCTCTTATCTTTATATTTGAAAAAGCTTTTGGCATAAAAGCCGAAAAACTGCTATAATTCCCCTTAAAATTCCTTGAGTCTTAAAACATGACTTATAAAACATTTAAGGGTTTGAAACTGCCTTTGGAACAGTTTCTGTGTTCAAAACAGAGTGTTTAAATAGAAAAACAATTTTTCTCTATGGGTTCTATAAAATTCTGTGCAGGAACATTTTGCTCCCTGCACAGTTTTCAGATTTCAAGGTCTAGCTTAAAACCCTTTTAGAATGAGAAAAAGTTTCTTTCACGAAAGTTCTAGCTCTCGAAGAGATCTAAAACTTTCATGTTTTACAAAAATTCTGATTCGGCTTAGTTCAGCACCAGTTTTTTTTTTGAATCCCGTTGATCCTAAAAACTGCGTCCTGATGGGAAACGGTCTTTTCATAAAAACGGAGGTCTTTGAAACCTCAATTTGGGAAACGGTCCATGTTGCCCCCTAGGAAAGACCCTGTTCTACAACTTTCGTGTTTTACGTTTTTTCCCATTCGGCCTCTAAAGGCCTGCAATTACCCATTTCCTGCGACTGACCAGTTTGGAACCCGAACTGGCAGCCTTGCTTACTAGATTTGGTTTACGTCCTAATTTTCGGTTTCTACCTCAACCGATCACATCGGGAGCTTAATGACAATTCATGCAGTGTTTCTAACATCTTGCATGTCCCAACATGCAACCCTAACACGTCCATGCAACCCTTCAAAACCGATCCCTAACCTAGAGTTTCATGTTCTAGCATTGCACAAACCATTCATTCATACATTCCATCACATACCAAATAAATTCAAACCATACATACACATGCTCATTCATACCCTAAGGGACATATAACCTCATGTAATATTTCTAGCATGCAATCCTAGCATACTAAACAATCATAAGCATATTAATGAGCATAAAGGAACCAAACCACATCTAGCAACCTAATCAAGCACTTTTAAGGGCATAAACTAAATTAGTGAGCTTATGCTCTTACAACCATTAGCTTGAACAAATACATTTAAATTTGAACTTAAAAACTTGATTGGAAAAGGATTAAAGCTTTTGGAAAATTTTACCTTGAAGTGGATAGGGATTGGCTCTAGGACTTGAACCAAATCTCACACCCATGACTCTAGCTCCCTAGACCCGGTTTTGGCTCACCAAAATGCACCAAACTTGGCTGATTTTTGGCTCAAAAGTGCCTTCCTCTAATGCACGGCTAGAACACCTAAAATGCGCCAAAAATCTGAAAATTTTTCTCCTATTTTCCTGCACAAACCATGGGCTGCTAGGAAGAGAAAAAGGTTCCGAAAACTTACCCCTAACTTGTTTGATTGAAACCCGAACTCTCCCTCAAGCTCTCCCCTAAAAATTCTGATTTTTTTCTCACTTTTTCCTGCTTGCTGGACACGGTTACAGCCAAGAATAAGGGCTGGAAAAATTTTTCCTCTCTTTCTCTTGCTCTCCCACACAAACCGAACAACACACACAAACTTGGTTCAAAATTTTTTTCAGATTTTCTTCCTCACTTTGCTCTCGGTTTTCTTGCTGAAATTTGGGCATAATGAGGTTACATTTTCTGATTTAAAAAGGGGTGGAGGCAGCCCTATTTATAGGCAATGTGGGACACAAAATTCTTTGCAATTTGGCCCCCAAAATTTTTGAAATCTTGCACAAAAAACCCTTAAAGTGGCCGGCTGTCATTGAGTGGAAAGCAAGTAAGAAAAAGTTAGAAGGGGACACATGTCTTGCATGGATTTGCTCTCCAAAAAGTGGGTGATGTCATAATTCAAAAATTTATGATGTCATAAATCATAAAGGGCTTGTTTGTCTTCTTTTCCAATAAACAGTATAATTTAAACTTAACATAGATAAATCTAATACTGTGTTGTACTAATACACAGTATTAATATTTTATACTGCCATAAAAATTTTATCTGTGAAAAATCGGGCTGAAAAATTTTTTCTTTATTTTTTTCGAATCCTTTTGCCCTGTACCTTAATTTTACGTGCTTGATTTTTCTATAGTGGTTTTAGTTCTCAATTATGTCATCTTATCCGAAAAAATGAGTTTTCGCATTATTTTTCCTATACTGCATCTCATAAAATTGTACAGTGAGGGTTTTGACCATTTTGGTCAAACTTTGACTTTTTTGGGTCAAAGTTGACTTTTTTGGTCAACCCTTTGACTTTCCTAAAATGATGTAAATTTCATATCTTTTCTTCCGAAAAGACCATTTATCATTCAAAACAAGCATACTCGAGTCTTATAAAGATATAAGAACTCGTAACACATAATAAAGTTCTGAAGCGAACTTTTTCATAAATGCTGATACGGCATGCGTTTAATTCCTTTTTAAAAGGAAACAATAACATAGAAAAAGTCAGGTATTACAAACATGTCATCTATGTAGAGTTCCATAGTTTTTCCGAGTTGATCAACAACCATAGCGTAGACTAGCCTCTAGTAAGTAGCTCCAGCGTTATACAAGCCGAATGGCATCACTTTGTAGTTGTAAATTCCCTCTCTGTGATGAACGCCGTCTTCTCTTGGTCTTCTGGATGCATAAGAATCTAATTGTAGCCCGAAAATACGTCCATAAATGAGAGCAATTTATGTCCTGGGGTCGCGTCAACCAACCGATTTATGTGTGGCAAAGGAAAGTTGTCTTTTAGACAAGCTTTATTCAGATCGGTAAAGTCAAAGCATACCCTCCATTTACCGTTCTTCTTCCTCATAACGACGACATTTGCCAGCCATTTTGGATACTGTACCTCTTTAATAAAACCTGCTTCAATTAACTTTCTTACTTCTTCGTTGATAATTCGATTCTGCTCGATGCCAAGCTTCCGCCTCTTCTGCTTTACTGGCTTGTGATTAGAATCGACATTTAATCGATGCGTCGTAACATCAGGATCGTTGCCAGGCATGTCAGAATGTGACCAAGCAAAACAATCTTGGTTATCACAAAGAAAATTTACAAGTTGACCACGAACAGTGTCATCGAGCAATGAACCATTGCTAACGATTCATTCTGGATCTGTTGGATCTATCTGAACTTCATCGAGCTGCTCGACGTCAGGCATTGGTTGATTGTTCGAATCTTTCTTCGTTTTTAATTGCTATAAGTGGTCGCTTCTCTTCATCTTCATTGAATGAAAGTAGCAAGTTCGAGCCACCTCCTGGTTCCCCTTTATCTCTTTAACCCCCCTCTTTGTAGGAAATCTGATCCTTTGATGATACGTGGATGGTACTGTCTTCATAACATGAATCAACGGCCTATCAAAAATGATGTTGTAGGCAAAGGGGCAATCCAAAACTAAAAAATTGGTTAACTTGTTCTCTCTAGCCGCAAAAACAGGAAGTTTAATCTTACCAACAGCTGTGGTCAATTCTCCGTTGAAATCTGTGAAAACTGTAGTCAAACCCTCGATATCCGAATCTGACAATTCCATTTCCTTTAAGGTCGAGAAAAATAGAACGTCTGCTGAACTCCCATTATCTACCAGAATTCGATTTACTTCACAGTTTGAAATGTTCAGAGTGAGAACCAACGCATCGTCATGTGGTCGGCTGAGGCTGATGGCCTCGCTACTGTGAAATGTGATCGAATGTTCGATGGGATTGTCAGGAAGAATTGCTGCAATCGGCTGTGTGGCTTTTCTTTTGTGAGACTTGATTGCTGTCACAGTCTCTCCACTGTAGATCGAACCTCCAAAAATAACACTGATTGTCTTTCGAACAGGCGGTGGTGAGGGTGTATCTTCGATCTGCTGTACTATCTTGCGCTCCTTGGACTCGTTGCCAAGTCCATAAGTCTCTCTTCCCTTCTTGGTGAGGAATTCATGAAGGTAACCTTTCTTCAACAACTCGGTTACTTCAGCTCTCAGCACCCTGCAATTGATGGTATTGTGACCATGATCCTTGTGGAACTCATAGTACTTCGTCGTGTCACTAGCCGGGTTCTCTGGCAGCTTCTTCGGCCAAGTGACGAAGTCTTAGCACTTTAAATGAGCTATTAGCTCTGATGAGCTAATTCCAAGTGCGTACTTAGGTGGCGAGAATGGACGCTTACGATCACGCCTCGTTGTTCGCTTTTCTCGATGCTCTGTCCGTTGTACTGGGCGTGTTCGTTCATGTCTGAATGTCTTCTCTCACTCTTCATGAGCCTTCGCTACTTCTTCCCTTGTTTGAGCTATATCACGTTCAACTCGCTCGTTTTCCTCCTCCAGCTCGATAAATCCTTTGGCCTGATGCATGACGTCTTAGATTGTTGGTGGATATCTGGTGCAAATCTCATTTTTGAAAAAGACTTATGCCTCAAGCCTTTCTTCAGTGCTTCTCTTGTTGTTCCGTTGTCTAATCCATATATCTATGAAATTGCTTCACTGAAGCGCTTGATGTAAGTGCAGAGGGATTCATGAGGACCTTGAACAACGCTCCATAAATCTTTCGTTGTTTTCCCTGACTGGATGTGGACCGAATAACTCCTCATGAATTCGAGCAAAAGCTCATCGAACGAGTCGATGGATTTTGGGGGAAGGTTACAAAACGATCTCAAAGCGGCTCCCTTCAGGCTTTGTGCAAAAAGCTTGCACATTATGTCGTCGAGCATGGCAGTCGGAATGTTCGTTGACTGCATGACATGCTTATATTGAAATAGATGGTCATGTGGATCCGACATTCCGTCGAGCCTTGGGAAGGTAATATTACCAAACTTCGGAGTGATGGAGTTGGTAATCCGCTTTGTGAGGGGCGTCTCTTGGACCCCGCAAGCGAGATCGTCAAATCCGGGGGTGGAAGTGGTGGCCTTATGGATTTGTGAAGAAAAGCGTTGCTCCATTTGTGCTTCCAACGTTCTCATTTCTACGGTCATGATGCTTCATATTATCACTTCTACATTCATCGTCCCTTGTGGAATGGGACCTCCTAGAGATGGTGGTAAATCGGGCGTCGAACGCCAGTTTGAAGTGGTGCACTGTCTGAAATCGAACTCTTGTGTTCGCAGCTGTTGTTGTTGCTGTTGTTGCTGGTACTGGTGTTGCTGGTACTGGTGCGGCTGCTATGCTCGCCTTTCATTCCCCATCGATGTGTTCCCTGGCGTAGTTAGGGGTTACATTGGAGCCACTGGGCTGTGAGTGGTGTTTCTGGCTCCCTGAGGGTAGTAAGGCGTAGCCTGCTGCTAGCCCCCAGTGTTCGCCCCTGTTGAATAACCAGCGTACGGGTTGTTGTAGTAGTATGAATACGCGGCCTGTGCATTGACAACAATCAATTGGTTTTTGAGAACTTGGTTCTCTGTGCTGATGCTTTCCATCTAACTTTGTTGGCTGTTATGCTTTCGCATGAGATCTTCGACCAATCGCGTTAGATTAGCGATTTGGACGCTGTCTCTTGACGTTGAGGCCTCTGGGTGATCTTTAGGGTTTCCCTGCTGAAGTTCCTCTTGGTATTCTCGTTCTTCTGCCATGAATGCTCCATGAATTTCCGATGTGTGATGGCCAGGAGCCTCACGGTGGGCGCCAAACTATAGATACTGGGAATCTACCGTAAAAAATTTAACAAAAGTTAGTAAGAAAGAACAAAATAAATTGTTGATTGGGCCATTGGCAATCGTTGATGAAATCCATAAAACATATAATTATTAAATAACCAAATAAGGAAATACTAGAAACAGCAGGAAAATTATCAATACCAAGATTTAGAGAGGTCCGCCAATTGGATGTTACGTCCTCTGTGAGTATGGTTTATTCACTGTATATGAGTACAATGAATTACAGTCTTTCTGGGAGAATTTTGGCAGTGTAAGAGTAATGTCGTAATCAGGAAAAAAGGATCCTCCTATCTAAAAAGGGGTCTCCTTTATTTATAGAAGAAGAAATGTGGGTCTCAGCCCGTCAATTCAGGTGAACGGTTCTCAACCAACATTCTATTTGGACACATGACATGATGTGAACTTGGCAGATATCGGGGTGTGTCATAGATAGTGGGATTAGCAGTTATTGACGATATGACGTCATTGTCGATCGTGGACTTGTCAATTATCATGGAAGGTATGACATGTGATTGTTGAATATGAGCTTAACGGTTATAGGGAGTGTCCCCTATTAAATTCTTGTTAAGTTCGAACGACGAGCGATGATTGGGAGATAAGGCTTAGATTTTGCCAAATCACCGTTCGTGGATTATGTTCGATGTTCATCCGATCATATTTAAATTAATTGATTCGATATTCAAATGTGAACGATCATAATCTAAACAGAGTGAACTAATATTGTAAATTGGGTTCGGCCCAATTAAACGAACAATCATCGTTCGTGATTGAATGAAGTAATTCCATAATTTGGGTCCAACCCAAATGTAGACTTGACTCAGGAGTCCATTATTCGTTTAATAAATGGTCAAAGGCTAATGATGTAATAGGAAGACGAAGTCTAACTCCAACAAAGATCATGGGATGAATACTTTTAATTTCAAATAACGTTTTGGGACGTTCGTTTATTATTATTTTGATTGAATGATATATGTGGACTTTCTTAAATTTTATTTCATGATATGATTTTGAGAATTTATATTAATTACAAAAATTATTTTGATAAGGTTTAAAAAAAAAAAAAAACCTAAGTAAAATTTTCCGATAAGTCAAGATTTTTATTTTAAGTTTATTATTTTTCGCAATTTTATGAGAGATGGATGTTGAAAAGAGAAGTCGATTGTAACTGTCCGTGAGGAGTTATTACAACTAATGTCATCTATCTTAAACTCAAACAATTTCAATTTAACCTTTTAGCAACAACAATGTTGTTGTTGGTGCAAAAAGTGTAACGAAAATAGAGATGACAAATATCATTGCTAAAAACTTTCAGCGGCTACATCTTAGCTATGACTTACATTTGACGATTATTGACGCTAAAACTTTTTATATTGACAATTTTTGTCGTCCCTGAATAGCACCGATCATATGAAAAGCAGCAATAAGTTCATAAACACAAAAACGAAGTACAAAAATAATTATAAAAAAAATTATAATAAGTCAAGCAACAAAAATCCGTAGCTCAAGTAGTGTAATTCCTAGACTGTTACTTTCAGCACAAAACCAGTAAATGAGGTTTAATTTTTCAAAAAATAAAGCCATAATTTGATTCATGAGTTTGATTTATAAAATCCTAGATAAGCATTTTGGCTCAATCACAGCACTATATGTAAAATTTTATTTTATGAGAAAAACCATCATTGAATGTTCACTTTAAAGGATTGTTTTCCAAAAATCGTCGTTGGAAGTGGATATTTCTAAAGCAACATGTAACATCCTATATGTGCATTCTACTTTTAAAAAACCATCATGGAATCTTTGTATGTACCACGATGGAAAATTTCGTTATGTTTTTAATCATCATAGTATCTTTTCATGACAGTTTAAAACATCATAATATCCTATATTTTTTAACAGTGCAATTAAGCTACAAATATTTATTTAGTTTTTCCGGTATAAACTATGGAACGACAATTTTTGAGAGGTGTCACTTCGTTGGAGAGTTCCATGGCTTTCTAGATTTTGAAAAAAGTGGCATAGTCAAATGAGCTTTAAGATATAGCGTTAATTAGCAAATAGATATAACTGATTACAAGCCCTTATACAAGCAGACAAAAGTTTACTAGATATACTTCTTAACGTGTACAATATTTTTTTTAAAATTAATTGTTGTAAATAGGAATGAACTTTTCTTTTAATAATCCGTTTGCCTCATCATTTCATTTCAACTCAAACTGTACTTTTTTTTTTGTTTTTTTCTCAAAAAATTTTTGTTTTTTTCCCAAAAAGTTTTTTTGTATTTTCTGAAAATTCAAAAAAATTTACTATTACAACTAAAATATTTCAACTCAAACTAACCAATTAAATCTAGATTGGAGAAAAGTTGAATAACTGGCGATGACGCTGGAAAAAACGAACAAGAAGAGTACACATTACCGCAGCAAATTTTTCGTTTATTAAAAAAAAAAAAAAAAAAAAGGTCAACGGGATGTTTTTCATGTACGATTTAAAGTGTTTTGTTTTCTCTGTTTTTATAAAACCCTTGCAAATTACAATTAGAGACTACATGGAAAATTCTTTACTGCTTACAAAAACGACAGCGTCGATTTCCGACTAAACACCAAGAGGCATGTGGGAGCCAATAGATCAACAAAAAAATCTCCCACCACAAAAACGACACCAAATATGTTGTGGTACAAGTTCAACCTCGCTCTCAATGGAAAGCTACATTGAAAGCAGCAATGCCACCTGGAAAAGTAGGGGAAAATAGTTTCCCACTTGAAATTCTGTTAATGAAAAAGATTGGCTGAATCAAGTACACGTTAATATTGATGACCCTTCATTTCTTGGACAGTTGGATGAAAATAAATTATGACCGTACAAAACCAGTAACTAATTGATTAGTATTTTCCCTAAAGACTGTTTTGGAAACATGTGTAGCAAAAATAAGGAAAACAGTGATTGCATACATAATTTAGATGTAATAATATTTGACTTTATCTAAAATGTAGAGTTCAAATTTTTTCCATCCCTAATTCTAAAAAAATATATATAAATAAATAAAAGAAAACAAAAGCATGCTTACCCCGTGGCGGAACTTCCCTTTTTCTTATATTTTTAAATTTTTTACAGCATCAATAACACATGCGTATATTAATTAATTACTGCATAGGTAAATTTTATTCCTAAGCACAATTATCAGATAGAGAAAATACTCAACCATGTATATTTGATAGATACATATAGATATATATATATATTATAAATCATGCTGCATATATACGCAACTTATTTGTATTCCTGACCATGGTCGGGTCTTACATTTTCATAAGTGATCTTATTATATATATGTCCCTTAATACTTCGCAACCAAACCTCCACTTGATACTCCACTTATATTTCCATTGACCCTCCTGCAGTTTGACCTAATCTCTCCATCATCAATCAAAACCCCAATATTCCCCATCTTGATCATTGACGCCACAAAGCTATCAAAGAAAGCATTCTGATCAGCGCTGAAGTTGGTAACAATGACGGTAGTGTCGGCTCCGCTTGTGGAAAACAGTTCTTGATCGGTTTGTAGAATTCCATACCCTACTTCAAGATTGGAGAAGTACTTGTTGTCGAAAGCATCCGGAGTCGTCTGATCAAGATCGGTTATGACGCTGCCATTGCCGCCCTCAGGGCATATGTTCCTTAGGGTTTCCAAGAGTGTCGTGTTCAATGTGGGGTCAGGGCTGCCTGGGCCGCTGAAGTTGTATAGTCGTCGACTAAAAAATTGACATTGAACTCGCCCAAATGTGTGAGCACCTAAATAAAAGATTATATAAAGACATGCATGTCAAAGTCCTCGATTATTTAAATTTTTTAGTCATAGTCTATCAAGTAAATTTGTAATTTATAAAAACCAAAAACAAAACAAAAACAAAAAAAACTTTTGTTGCTTTGCTTCGTTCAAATAATTCCAATTGTTTTCTTTTTTTTTTTCTTCTTCTTTTTTTTTTTTCAAAAATAAACCTAATTTCACTATTTGCATCTCCAACTCTAACATAAAAACTCAAATTTTCAAAGTCCATAACTTAATTATTTTAAGTAGAAATGAGATTATTGTTTCTTAAAAATCAGATAGAGTTTTAAGAAAAACAAAGCAATATCCATATTGATATTTTTTGGAACATATTTCATGTTTTTTGACTTTTAACCTCAAGTTCATTTTCAACCAGACGTACAATTTCAAAACTCAACTAAACTCCAATCAAAATAAATCTAATTCTCCAACTCAAGAGGAATCTTAACTTACTTGACATATTTATTCATATAGTGATTAAATAATAATAATAATAAATCTTACCCGAGAGTGCAACCAGATCAGTAGAGTTGAGGCCTTGGTTTGAGAAGTTGGCTTTTAGTTCATCAAGGGTCGAAAAGGGACTTGGAAGGACTTCATTGGCAAGGGTTCGATTCGCTATTAAGCTATCCCTTCTTCCTAATGGGACAGGCCAAGAGGGACCGCCTGACTGCATCCATAAAATATTAGTTTAAATTATTACAAAAAGAAAAGTATATTTACACAAATATTATATTATTTTCCTGTGTACTTTTACCTTGTTCGTCAAATTTCTCAAATAACATTGATCTCCTCTGTCCTATACTGGAGTTTTGATCAATATTCATGTAATTGTCTGGTCCAACGTTTTAAGATTACATAATTTTGGCCGGCCTTTAAGATATTCATGTGATAATTGATAGGTTATATAAAACAATTAAATTTTAAAAAAAATAACAGAATTGAATATTTTAAGAAGGAAACTGAATTATAGATATAGAATCTGAAAAAGAAAAAGATCTTGAATACTCATAAGGGGAACACATTTTTTATTATATTCTTGAAACCATATGATTTCTATAACTCCTATTTAATTATATCAAATAACAGCTTTCGAAATTAATATCTCCGGTCCATGTACCCTCCATTTTGAATTGAGCAAATTTTAATGATTTCTCTTTAATTGTTTTTTTCTTGTTTTGTTTGCTTTAATTTGATTGTTTTATTTATGTGTGTAATATTTTCTTTCCTCTTTTATTTTCTGATATTATTTTGCTTAATGATAAAAAGAAAGAGAAAAAGAATAATTAGCATACCAACCACACAGATTCTTCAGCTGCGATGGTAAGAATATCAGCACATGACACGACACCAGGACAAGCATTCTCCACTGCAGTCTTGATATCATCAACAACGTTGAAACCTCTTACGGAGTTGTTATTTGGAAGTGCTTCCTTCTCGCTTACTATTGTATCAGAGTTGTCCAACAAAAGCGATCCATCACATCCCTGAATATATATGTATATATATACATATTTATATATGCACATATAGATATACATCGCATACAAAACCAAGGATTAATATCTCTGTATATATAATATATATATATATATATATATATAGATGCACACACTTGGACTTCATGAAAAGACATCACTAAACACAAAGATAGTCCATCCAAAGAGATATTATTGTCAATTATGGTGAGCAATAGCATTATGAGGATATGAGTGCAGAATTAAAAAGGCAGCGCATGGTGAATACCATGACAAAGCAGTCGTGGAAATGAGCGCGAATGAGACTGGCGGCGATTCGGGGATCGGTCTGAAGAGCGCCCTCAATGACTCCACGTACTATGCTGGTGACATTCGGGCAAGTTTCATTGTAAAATGTTGGAGTTAGCTGAGCAAACCCTCCAACTACAAAAGCAGAGAAGAACAGGGTTACCAAAAGATGATGTGAGAATGCCATTTGGGTTCTATATGCGGCTCATCAATCAAATCTAGTTATTGTGTACATTAATATAGAGGACGCAACTAGAAAATTAACTAAGGCAGATAATCTGGTAGATTTAAAATGAAAAAGTTATGAACTTTAAAAATTTTAGCTTTTTGAAAATGAAAAAGAAAAAAAATTTGATGTAGGTTAAAAATTTAAAATTCAGATGAAAAAATGTCGTCTACAGTTCATACCTAAGTGAATGTCTCCAAACATTATTTTCCTGTATAGTTACCAAACGTGTGTCATTTGATTGAGTTTTGGGCTTCGAATAAAATTTTTCCAGATTTCTATAGTAAACTCAAATATTTAATGTTCACAATTTTATTATTTTACGTTACAATATGATGATTTTTTTTTATTTAAAAACTTTATATAAAATTATGAAAAATAAATAAATAAGGTTTATATTGATTTTTTTAACACTTTTTTATTTCAAAAAGTTTTTTTTTTTTTCAATCAAATATATATTATTAAAACTTAACTCAACTTTAACTGATATATCTTTAAAATTTCGCCAACAATTATCCTCTGAGATGCCCTCTAATAAACTGCAATACAAAAAAGTGTCCTCTGTTTTTAATTTTTATTTTTCTTTTTGAAAGTAGTGTCCTCTGTTATCGACGTAACTTAAATGAAAATTATAAAGTTTCACTTGCCAGGCAAAATATGAGATGACTTGTCCATTCAACCTTAGACAAAAGTACAAGTGACACTTTTATTTTTCTTTTTTTTTTTTTCTTTTTGCTAAAGACTTTTTCAATTTAGCTAAAGACACTTTTTTCAATTAGATTTTAAAATTGAAAGTGTTTTAGATAGAGTCCATCTAAAGAGCATTAGCTATAGTACTTAATTTTAAGACCCTCCAAATAAATTTATAGGGTCTGTGATAAAAGAGATATATGATAAGGAAGATAGGCTCAGTTATAATAAAGTATCTTAAACTTTTACAGAAAAAGTAAACAGTTACCCCGTCCCCAAGAAAGATGAAGCTTTCACTGTTACAACTTCCACCACTCCACTATTTCTCTGCCTTTCTACCCAAAAGAAAAAAAAAATATAAATATATATATATATATATATATAAAATCAAACGGCAACTCTTTTTGGGGGATTGTCCTACTAGAAATTGAAGAAAAGAAAAGAGATGGTGGTGAGGCGGTGAGTTAAAGACACAGGGGTGTTTGGAAAACTTTTTTTGGAATTGATGGAATGGGATATTACGTATCTTTCCCACCAAGAAATCCTCAATTTTCATCTCAATCCAGAAATATTTTTTGATGATTTATTTTTTACTTTTTTTTTTTTTTCCATCTCCATTTTTCTGGGTTGGTCAAGGAAAGAAATCACAAAAACTTCTAGAAAGTCCAACCTAGTACCAAAGGAAATTCCAAAACCCAGTTTTTCAGCAACCACGTATCAAATGTAATTGAAACTTGTTTTAAAACAAAATTATCATTAATCAATTTAATAATCTGCACAGGTCATAAGACGTCCGTGTCCCTGAAAATAAATAATTAAATAAATAAATCCTTGAGTCTGCACTTAGCCTTTTTCTTCCTCCATAGTCCACAAATGTCTTCCATTTTTGTGTTTGCCCCATATCCTTTTTCTTTTTTTTTTTTTAAAGAAATGTTAAACTGTTATATCTTTTTTCTGTTTGAAAAAATGGATTTTTTAAGACAAGTGTTCCATCCCAAGATTATCCTTTAATTTGTCCCTCTATTTGTGATTAAAAGTACAAAACGAAATTACCAATGCTACTAATTCGATTCTCACCCTAAAAAAGAGAAAGGTCCGCTATTATTTTTTAATAAATGCTCTATCTTTTCATTCTGAAAAATTGAACAAAAAGACATAAATATCCCCAAAAAGGACATGATTCAATGTCAACCAGTTTAAATCCACTTTTATTTTCAACAGTCCGATAACAGCACCATAAAAACAAAGCCGTCCAGCCGGGCACTTCCGGTAATGCCCTTTATGGGGGCTCTACCACAAAGGCATCTTTTAGAATTTTATAAATTTGGACATTTTTTTTGTGAGGAGATGAAAAGATTCATGAACCGGTACTTTATGATTCTGAACACATATCAGCTTTAACTAATAATGTACTTTTTATCTATACAACATATCGAGGTACCAATAATTGATATTGTATTAATAATTAGTACTTTTTATCTATAATTAATAGTACTAACAATTATTTAATTTTGTATTTATTTTTGTATTCAACAAATTTTTTGTATATATTGATTTTTTAAACACTTTTTAAGTTTTTATATTTTTTTCATTTTAAATAATTTATTTTTTTAATCAAATATATATTTTTAAAACTTAATTGAATTTTAATCAAAAGATCTTCAAAATTTCGTTTCTAATTATCCTCTCAGATGGCCTCTAATAAAATGCAACATAATTACTTTGTCATACACATGGAGTTACTGATGGGTGAAATTGATGTAACTTAAATCAATATTTTAATGTTTCGTGCTAGGCAAAAAATGAGACGACTTGTCCATTCAACTTTAGACAAAAGAAAATACACTTTTTTTTTTTTTTTTGGTAAAGACTTTTTCACTTTAGCTAAAGACACTTTTTTTTGAATTTTGATTTTAAAATTTAATAAATTTGGACATTTTTTGTGAGGAGATAAAAAGAGTCATGAGCCCGTACTCCATGATTATGAATGTGCAGATATACACTGCATATGCCTCTTAATTATTTGTACTAGCTAGTCATGACTTATGAACCTGATCTCAGGTGTTACGTTTTCATAATGTTTTATATATATGTCCTTTATTAATATGGAAGTTAAAGTAAATTGTGTTTTTATGAAAATAATTGAAATAAATAGTAAGATTTTAAAATAATTAAATTAAATAGTAAATATACCATGTAAATGAAAATTTTACTAAATAAATGACATATTTACAAGACGTAAATATATCATTTATTTAATAAATCTGTCTTTTGTTCCAAATATTTTAAAAGCTTGTTATTTATTTCAATTATTTTATGAAACTACTATTTACTTATTTCTCGATAATTAATAGTCAGCAACCAAACATCCACTTGTATCCCCGTTCAACCTTCTGCAGTTTGACCTAGTCTCTCCTTCAATACCAGTCAAGAACCTAATATCCCCCATCTTGATCATTGACACCACAAAGTTATCGAAGAAAGCTTTCTGATCGTCGCTAAAGGTGTTGACGATGGTGGTAGTGTCGGCTCCACTGGTAGAAAACAATTCTTGATCAGTTTGTAGAAGTCCATTCTTTCCTAGGAGATTAGAAAAGTATTTGTTGTCAAAAGCATTTTGAGTCGTCTGATTAAAGATCGGTTTTGACGTTGTCATTGCCGCCTGTGGGCTTCTACGAGTGTTGTGTTCAACGTGGGATCAGGACTTCCCGTGTTGTTGAAATAGTTTAGTCGTTGACAAAAAGTTAGACATCGTGCTCGTCCAAATGTGTGAGCACCTAAATATGATATATACTTATAATTAGGACACAAGTATTAGTCTTACTCTAGCAAATTAGTTTACATAAAGATAAATAGAAATAAAAATAGATAATCTTTATTTTGGCCCCCTTTTTTTTAAGCGACTTTAATCTAATGTCCACCATCCTTTTAAAATCTAAAAACTAAATTAAAAAAAATATTTTTCATGAATTATTGTTTATTTTTGATAAAATTTTTTGTTGATCTTGGTAGATTGTTGCTTAATTAATCAACGGAGATTATCGACATATGTTTATAAAACTAATCACGTCAATTATTACTTCTTGATTTGTCGGACATGGATAGTATTTAAATTTCACAAACTTCGAGACATTTGCTAAAAATTTGCTTTGAAAGGGTACTCATTGTTCGAAGCAAAAAAAAAAGGGGTACTCATTTTTTGCACATGCGTCTCTCCCTCCCTCTCTCTCTCTCTCTCTCTTTCACGAAAAGGGGTAAAATCAAAAACTGAACATTTATATGGACTAATTTCTATCACAATATATCCAAAACATCGAAAATTTTATCCCATGCTTATGAATATAATGGGATGCGACTAGTTAGTAGATTTTATAGACATAGTTATATATTAAATGAGGAGTTGAAAAAAAAAAAAAAAAAAAAGAAAAGAAAACACCTTATCGAAGAGTACCACCAGATCGGTAGAGTTGAGGCCTTGGTTAAAGAACTTGGCGTTTAGTTGATCAAGGGTCAGAAAGGGACTTGGAATGGCTTCATTGGCAAGTGTTATATTTGTAGTTAAGCTATCCCTTCTTCCTAACGGGACATCCCAAGAAGGGCCACCTGACTACAACCACAAGTTTAGTTAGTCTAAAAGATTTAACAATGTATATAGAAAACGTTATTCTTTTAATCATTTCTTTTGCCTCTGTTCGTTAAAAATTACTTCAACTTTTCATGTTGCATACATTACGTCATCAGACATCTATAATATACTAGAATACTTCCGATTTTTTGTTCATAATTATGACATCTGACCTTACTCCAAATTTTAAATTTTCTTTTTTTTTCTTCAAATAAATTGAAAGGAGAAAACTGATATCAGGATTTTAAATTAATCATCATATGTACATATAAAAACTTTTTAGGCATTTAAAACTTATACAGAACCATGTGATAAATAATAAAAATAACGTACTAAATTCACAGATTCCTCGGATACCATGGCAAGGATATCGGCATAGGAGACAATGCCCGGACAAGCATTCTTCCAGTGGACTCATGATGTCATCAACAACGTCGAAACCTCTGATTGAGTTGTTATTTGAAAGTGATTGTTTCTCGCTCACTATGGTATCAGTGTTGTCCAACAAAATCGATCCATCGCAAACCTGAACATGTATACTTATATACACAATTAATAGAAATATATATATATATATATATATCTATATATATTGTGTGTGTGTGTGTGTGCGCGTGCGTGTGTCTGTGTGTAAAGAGACAGCGCGGAGCATATACATTGACAAAGCAATCATGGAAATAAAAGCGAACTAAGCTGGCGGCGATACGGGGATCGGTCTGCAGAGCCTCTTCAACGATTCCTTGGTGGCATTAGCGCAAGTTTCACAGTAAAACGTTGGAGTGAGCTGAGCAAACACTCCAACCATAAAAGCAAAGAAAATGATGATCAAAACATAAAGTGAGATAGCCATTTGGGTTCGAATAAAATGCAGTTGTACGCATTAATATTGAAAACAACAAGGTTGGTTAAGGCAGATATACAGTCCGGTTGAATTAGCTTCATTATCAAACTTTAAGAAAAGTCTACAGCTTTAACAAAAACGGAACAAAAGTAAAAGAAAAATCTATAAATACAATAGTTGCACGCAGTACCTATTGGTGAAATAGACTGTGGATATTCAGCCAGTTTCAGATGTAATTTTTAGGTAGAAAAAGTGAACAAGAATATATATATATATATATATATATATAGTAGAAGCGTATGTTAGAATAATCAAAACATTAAAATAGAAAAGATAATTTAGTTAACATGTTGATTAATCCAGAATGTCAGGAAAACTGTTTCAAGATCTCACATAGAATGTGATAAATTAGCATCAAATTTCATTAATTCACACAAAATATTGAAAATAGGAAAGAAAGAATGAACACTGAAAATGATGTTAATCGTCAAAAGCTGATTTTCATTAATACAGAAGGGCGTCCATATTTATAGGACAAAGTACAAACGAAAAACAGAACAAAAAAGGTGTTGGGTTCTTGGACCAGGGTTGGTGTCGGGTTTTCTGATGGTGTTGGATTACAAGATCAAGCATCGAGGTTGGGTTTTGAGGTTGTTATCAGGGTCAGGATCGAGTTTTGGGACTAGGATTGGAATTGGCAACTGTTTTTGGGATCAGCGTTGGGGTGGGATTTGGGACAAGGGTCGATGTTGGGTTTCAAGGACCAGGGGTCAATGTCAGGTTTGGGTTCGAGGCAGGTCTGTGATGTCCTAAAAATTCATAAACTCGATTCACGAACTATTATTATAGATTTCTTTCATCAATAGACTTCTAATGAATTATTTGGATAAATACCAAATTTCAATATCATGAATGATCGTATATGTATCATTACTGTGATAATGTTCATGATTTAACAATGTTGAGTTTTTTTATTTAAATGAGAATATATATAATGTTACTCTCATTCTCTTTTTCAATTGAGATTTTGTGAAAATATTGCGCGTAAAAATTCATTATATATATAATGAATGAATAATCATCATTTTGTAAATTAAAGAAGTGAATTTTATATCATGCCAAGATTTATCTATTAAATTAAATTTAATAATCCTACTATCATCTCAAAAAAAAAAAAAAAAAAAAAAAAAAAAAAAACAGAGAGAGAGACTTAGGGGAACTGCTCGTGCACCTCCCCCCCCCCCACCCAGTGGGTAATTACCCACTAGGCAATGCAGTGGGCTTAAGCCCATTGCAAGAAAAAAAAAAAAAAAAAAAAAAAAAAGGTTAGCAGCCCATTGAGCAATGTAGGCAGATAGTAAGCTGCCTGCCTACTGCCAGTAAACTGGCACAGAAAAAAAAAATTTCTCTTTTCTTCAGAAAATAGGTTGAACAAGAGGAAGAGTTTTTGAGAATCCAAAATCCAACCCCTAAATAAGTAAAACAAATATGACAAGACAAGATATGTATATAATAAAGCATAATTGAACACACATAGATCATATGCATTTTTTAACATTCATGATGTTACATGTGATGATATGATTTTATGAAAATGATTTGTGAGATATTGTTTGTACTTGCTGAATGAAAGTTCATACGTGTGTGTTCGTGCTGTAGGTAATGCAGGTAAGCAACCCACTACATAGATGTTTTATGGACTGGCAAAGTTGTAAAGAGGCGATGAAGGACGGAAGTGGGATACCACCACAAATTAAATTTTCGCATTTAGATTTCTTAAATTATTCTATATCAACTATTTTTATAACTATGTTCCAATGTTTTGGTACTACTAAACTAGTATAAGTATTTTATCAGAAAATACTTTAGATTCTTTTCTTTTAATTTACATGAAGTTATAGTTTTTTTTTTTTTTAATACTATCTAAATACGAATTTGCATAGGATATTTATTAGCTAGAGGTTTTCAATTTTCTCAGTTAAAAATTTTAGTAATTCTAACTTTAGTAGTACGAATATGATTTTTAAAAAAAATTTATGTAATTTTAGAACCCAACATAAATAAGTTTTAAGATTAAATTAACTAAAAATAAGTAAGCTAGTTAACGATTTGAAAAGTTGGGTCATTACAAGGTCGGTATTGGGATTTAGGGATCGCCAGTCGAGGTTGGCATTCAGGACCGCGGGTCGAGGTTGGCATTCAGGACCGCGGGTCAAGATTGGTGACAAGTTTCAAAACCAAGGGTTAGGGTTGGATTGAGCTCCAGGCTCTAGGTCGGTGTAAGATTTTGGGACATGAGTCATATTATACGATCAGGATTCGTGGTCATGGTTGGGGTCGAGATTGGGTTTCAAGATAAGGGACGATGTCGGTTTTCTAGACTAGGGTCAAGGTCATGCTTTGGGACTAGGGTTCGTGTCAGTTTTTGGCACTACGATCAAGGTTAAGTGTCATGATAGGGTCTGGTTTCAAGTTTTGTGACTAGGTCAAGTTTCGGCACCGAGGTATGGGTCTAGTTTCATGGGGTTCGAGATCTAGGTTCGTGATCATAGCTAGAGTCGAGTTCAAAGGGGTCAAGTTCGGAAGAGTTACGATTGGACCTCGACCCCTAACCCTGACACTGATCCCAGTGTAATGACCCAACTTTTCGGACCATTAACTAGCTTACTTATTCTTATTTAATTTAATCTTAAAACTTATTTTGTTGGGTTCTAAAATATAGAAATTTTTTTTAAATCATATTTGTACTACTAAAGTTAGAATTACTAAAATTTTCAACTGAGAAAATTGAAAACCTCTAGCTAATAAATATCTTCTTCAAATTTGTATTTAGATAATATTTATAAAAAAAAAACTATAACTTTATGTAAATTAAAAGGAAAGAGTCTAAAGTCTTTTTCCCGTAAAATACTCATACTAGTATAGTAGTACCAAAACATTGGAATATAGTTATAAATATAGTTAATACAAAATAATTTAAAAAATCTAAATGTGGAAATTTAATTCGTGGTAGTATCCCACTCCCATCCTTCATCGCCTCCGCATAGCTTTGCCAGTCCATAAAACATCTATGTAGTGGGCTGCTTACCCATATTGCTTACAGCACGAACACGCACGTATGAGCTTTCACTTAGCAATACAAACAATATCACACAAATCATTTTCATAAAGTCATATTGTTAGGGTAAGACTTCGTCTTCCCATAACACCGTTAGCCTTCAAAGGCTCGTCGAATGAACGATAAACTCTTGATCGCAGGATTGGACATATTTATATATTCGGGCTTGACCCAATTAATGATCTTAGTTTGCCCAATCATGGTTGATGATTGTTCGCACTTAATCATCAGATCGATTCGTTCAAATATGATAAAACGAACGTTGAATCTTAAATAAACCACGAGTGCTACAACAAGAATTGGGACTTGATGATTAATCATTCCATCGCTCGTCGTTCGCGCTTGGTGAATACTATAAAGATTAATTCCATTAACCGTTAAGACCACAATCGTTGATGATGTCATATCAGTTTATTCTGATAACTGCTAAAACCACGATCTATAATCAGATTCACTCTAATAACCACCAAGTCCACAACGTGACTTACGTTCTTACTCGTGTCCCAGCAGACATGGAGTAAAAACCGCTCACCACGAACTTCGGGTTCAAACCCATCATTCTTCCTCTATAAATAGAGGAAGACCCCCTTCAGACAGAAAGAGAAGAACTCCTTTTTTTGACTCAGACTTACTATTACGCTGTCTAAATTTACTCAGAAATTGTAACTTACTGTATTTTGAGAACAATCACATATAAAAAAAGGACAGTACGCACATAGGATGTAGCACACATTTAGCGAACCTCTCTAAATTTTGATGTTGTTGATTCTCTTTTCGTTTTTCTTACTTAGTTATTTTGTGATTATAACGATTTATAAATTTCATAGACAATTTCCAAGGGCATAATCAATTGTTTATTTCATTTCTTTTTATTAACTTCTATTAAAATTTGACGGTAGATTCCCAGCATCTACACATATCATCACATGTAATATCATGAATGTTCAAAAATGCATGTAATCTATATGTGATCAATTATGCTTTATTATATACATATCTTATCCACATAACAGTCCCTATGTTATACCTATATGCACACAACCAATGGGGAATTAGGGGAGCGACCCTCAAACAACCTCCAAGGTCATATTTTATAACTTTTGTTCTAATTATATTTTCTAATTAATTGGAGGTTGGTACGACACTTAATCCTATTTTTTGTTAGCCTCATTCTCATTATTTGTGACAATGTGTAGATTTACATGTCACTATACATCTATCATTATTGCATACAAATTTGTGAGGCATGTCGATCATATCAGTGCAAGAGAAATTATACACGTTAAATGCTTAATTAACGCAATTCATATGGCTCATCGGCTCATCACTTCATCAAGGTAAATCATAGAAAACATAAAACATCAACAATGAAAAACATTTTGTTCATGCTGTAGGTGAGGTTTGTACTTACAGAAAATCGCATAACTGTGTATCTGCGTTGATTGTTTCTGGCTCTACCCTCAAGTCGATGTGGTGTCATAATTTTAAATTGACATCTGATAGTTAAAGTAATGTTTTTGAATCATTTTCAATTATGGACGTATGTTCTCTTAATTAATAATTAATTTCAATTTAATTATTAATTTATTTCTAAGTTTTTTTTATTTAGGAATAACATTCTTAATTATTAATTACATGATTAATATAAATTAATTTCTTAATTAATAATTAATTAATTTTAAATATTAAATTAATTAATTATTAACTCATTGGTGAGTTAATTATTTAATACTTAATTTCTTATCCATTATTTTACTTAATTCTCCTTTATTCATATTGGATCCATTAAGTGACAATGAATAACCATGGTCTTCCAATATCATATTGGGTCATCTTTGTGGATTGTGAGTTTATTGAGTCTATTACAACTCATTTACTTGTAATTGAGTCTTATTATTATTTTAAACTTGTTAAGGCCCATTACACTTTGTTGCCTTTATCAAGTTTTACTTAATAATTACATGGCATCTCAACAAGTCTAGTGGCAGGTTCACTTCTCATCACCAAGCCATCGGGTACTAATTTACCAATTTGCCCATATTTCGGTTATTCAAGCACTTTTAAGCATAAACTTGTTAAATCTTTTGACCTTAGCTTTTAGTAATCACTCTTGTAGTTTTATAGGTCAAGAAAACCTCTACCTACGGTCCAAAACATTCTCCCCATCAAATTACCATTTTGCCCCTTAGTTTGACAAAATTACAATTTTGCTATTAGACATATCCTTTTTAATCTAGACTTATTGAATGGCTTTTAAAAATTTGGCCTGGACTTAGAATAATGTTTACATTGCCCATAAGCACTCATAATGGCTTTCATAACTTATTACATTTCTAAGCACAATCAAATAAAAGTATTACATTTGAGCGCCTATATGTCATTTGAGGTCGTACATTTGACTATAATATTAATCATATTATTTCTTGTATTTATTTAGCTTAATATATTGCTTTACGAGTGACAAAGTCTAAGCAGATTTTATAATTTGACCCATAATTTTTTATTTTTTTTTACATTTTAATCCTTATTTAGCCCCAATTAGTTCCCAATATCCTTTGACTCGTGTTTATAATATGTAATGTCCATATAAAGTGTTCTCATAGGATCAAGACTCATTTTTAACAATTTTTTTTATTTGCATTTTTAACCATAAATTTTTCTATGTTTACGTTTTGACCCCAAAATGATGTTTTGGTCATTTTTTATCCATTTATCACCAAAATTTGACACATAGTCTATTTTTAGTATCTAATAAAACCTACAAAGTTTTGGATTCAAATAAAGTCTTTAGGCTGGTGAAATTATGATTTTACCCCTTGAGGGTAAAATCGTCATTTTTGACATTTTCATTTCTGATCAAACTTGAGCTCTTCTTATAGCTTATGTTAAGAGTAATATTTTGTTCTTCTACATGAGTATGAAAATCTCATTCAAAATACCATTGTCCAAGTTATTAATATTTATGCCAAAAATATTATGTTTTGGTATTTTATGATCATTAATTCTCATTCTAGCCTATTTGTGCTATCAAAAAATATTTTCCTCATCATTCATGCTTCCATTAAATAGAGGACATAACATATCAATATGCTATAATTTCTTATTCTCATACATCAATACTCATTTTATGTCATATTACCATAAAATCACATAAACATATTTTTCTTCGTATGTCATACACAAGTCATGTTTTCTAGCCACCTTAAATCATGACCAGCACATATATTATCTCACTAGGTAGCAAAACCACATTTTAACCATTACCATTCCAAGATTTTCCTATTTGTAAGAATACATTTTGAAAAGAAAGTTATTAAGAATTTGGTAAACCACTAGTTTACAAATCATTTACCTCTCAAAAAAGTAGTGGGTTCTTGGCTTCTCTTGAATGCTTTGAACCACTCTTGGATCCTTGAGGTAGAGGGCTAGAATAGAAATAAAACATCACTTTAAAAACATTTTTAAAATATCATTTTTCTTTGTAGAAAACAAGTGGAAAAAGTATAGGTTTTGACCTTGGAAAACACTTAAAATTACTCTTCCTCCTTTAAAAAAAAAATGATCTTGGGAGTGGATGGAAGGAGATAAAGAAGATTTTTGGCCTCACTTAACTACAAATTTCGTCCACAATGAAGCGAGGAAGAAAGGAAAATTTTCTTTGCTTGTATGGTTTGTTTTATGAAAGAGAAAAGTGTGGTTTTTAGTTTACCTTTAAATCATTTAATGCCTAAGTTTTATTGTGGGCTAAAAATTGAAATTTTTTTGGATTTTAAACCTCCAAAAACATGTTCAGCTGAAGAAGATAGGTTGAAAGGTTGTTTTGGTAGTTTTTCATGTATTTCTAAGTGGTTTTAGTGAGTAGTAATTCCAATAGTCCATCATCTTACATTGTAATTAATTTTTCTTTCTTGTCTTGTCATCATTGTTTTGCTTGTTTAGGGGTTGGATTTTGGATTCTCAAAACCCCCCTCTTATTTAAACTATTTTCTGAAGAAAAGAGAAAAAGAAATTTTATTATTTTTTTTTTCTATGCCAATTTACTTGCAGCAGGCAAGCAATAACTGCATTGTTCAGTGGGCCGCCGCCCACTAAGCAAGGGGAGTGTTGCACGGCACCCCTTCTCTCAAGCCCCCCCCCCCCCCTTTTTTTCTCTTTTGCAGTGGACGTAAGCCTACTGCTTTGCCCACCACTGGGTGGGGGGCTGCACGAGCACTCCCTGTAAGTAAGTCTTTTTTTTTTTTTTTTTTTTTTTTTTTTTTTAAGATGATAGTAGGATTATTAAATTTAATTTAATAGATAAATCTTTACATCACATAAAATTTACTTCTTTAATTTACAAAATTATGATTATTCATTCATTATATATATAATGAATTTTTACACACAATATTTTCACAAAATCTCAATTGAAAAAGAAAATGGGAGTAACATTATCTATATATTTTCTTATTTAAATAGAGAAACTCAACATTATTAAAACATCGACATCATCACATTGATGATACATATACAATCATTCATGATCTTGAAATTCGGTATTCATCAAAATTATTCATTAGAAGTATATTAATGACGGAAATTCATAATAATAGTTTGTGAATCGAGTTTATGAATTTCTAGGGCATCACACCCAGTCTCGAAATCTGACCTCGACCCCGAAACATGACACTGATCCCAATCTCGAAATATGACCCCGACTGTAATACCCAATTTTTCAATGTCCTTATTTCCTTTCAAGGAATAAATTTCACGTTATGAAGGTATGTATGAAATAGCTCGATTTAGAGCTTTTGTAAGATTTTGTGAGTTCTTATGGGACAATAAGACTCAAAATTGATTATTTAGCCTAGAAACGGACATTTTGAGTCAAAAGGGACGGAAAAGTACATGATTTTACGAAAGTCAAAAGTTTGACCGAGAAAGTCAAAGTTTGACCGAGAAAAGTCAAAGGATTGACTTTACAGTATTTTGAAAAGCAGTATTGAAAGTACACTGCGAAAAATATTTTTGTGAGCTAGATAGCAAGAATAAGCCTTAAAATCACCCTAGAAAATCAAGCACACGAAGCTAAGATTAAAGGCAAAAAGGGCTTGGAAAAATAAGAAAAAAATTATACGGTCCAATTTTACACAGATAAATTTTTGTACTATAGTACAGTATAAAAATACTGTGTATTAATGAAGCACAGTATTAGAAATATCTGTGTGGCACAAAAAAATGGATTTTTTGGAGAGAATTTGCCAAACAAGACCATAAGGGGTATGACATCATCTTGCTTTTTAATTATGATGTCATTAACCTTAATTAAGCTTGGAAAGTATTAGGCAAGCTTCTAGTCCTCCCTTGGCCGGCCACCTCATTGGCTCATCAAGGAAATATCAAAATTTTGGGGCTTTTGCATGATTTCCCAAAAGTTTCAAATCTCTATAAATAGGCATGGGTTCTATTCATTTTAATTGGAAAACTTGGGGAAGTTCTTGTCATTTTCTTTCTTGAAATTTCCGCAGCCAAGAGGGAGAGAAAGAGAGTAGAAAAATAAAAATTTATTGAGGGCTTTTGCTTGGGAGAATCCGGATTTGAGCTAGGAGGAACCAAGAAAAAGTTTGAGAAAAATTTTGGGTCATTTGGGTGTGGTGGCCGAGTGATAGGGAGAGGAGAAAGGGAAGTGAAAAAGTTGGAAATTTTTGAGGGAAAACCCTTGTGGTGGTGCTCGGTTTTGAGTGGATCAACCAAGGAGACCAAAGAAAAATTTTGGGTCCCAAACCAAGGTGGAGCCGTGAGCTAGGGAGAGCTAGGGGGAGAAAGTGATTTTCTTGACCAAAACCTAACTTTGGTCTAAGGTAAATTCTAGAGTCCTAACCCTTCAATTTAAGTTCAATTTGGAAGTTCAATTTTGGTTCAATTTGGTTTTGTAAGGACATAAGTCCACTTCCCATTTCTTGCCCTAGTTTGGTTGTATGTGCTTGATTAGTTGATTTAGGGTGTATGCCTTAATTTCTTGCTTGTTTTATGCTTGTTAGTTGATAAATTTCATGCTAGATGTGTGTGTTGTGTGTCCCTTGTTTTGGTCCAAAAATCTGCCCTAGACAGTGTGTGATGGTGTGCTAGTTTAAGGCTGAATGGTGGATGCTTGTTTGAATGTATGCAAAACTCTAGAACCATGCAAGCCTAGGATTGTGCTATTCGGGTTTGGTTGCATGGATCCATTTGAGTGGCTTATGGGTTCATGTGGAATATTAGAAATGCTGTGTGTTTGTTATGTAGGCTCCCAAAGTGGTCGGTTGAGATAGATTTCGCGAAATAGGACGTAAATAGAAATTAACTACCGAAACTGCCAGTTCGGATCCAAGACTGGCCAGTTTCGGGTAAGTGGAAATTTAAGGCCTTTAGAGGCCGAACTGGGTAAAACTTAAAACACAAAAGTTGTTCGAAAGGGTTTTTCCTAGGGGACATTATGGGCCGTTTTCCAAAATGAGACTCCAATGGCCTCCGTTTTTACAAAAATCCGAGGCTGGTCTGCCCAGACCCAGTTTTGATGATCAGCCAGTTTCAAACAAAAACTGACAAAAATATAAGCGGAACTGGATTTTTTGTAAAACACAAAAGTTTTAGAATTTTTTGAGAGCTACAACTTTTGTGAAGACAAGTTTTCCAAATTTGGAGTAGATTTTTAAACTGATGTTGTTTTATGAAGGGTGTGCAGGGAACCGAAAATTCCTGCACAGGATTTTCTAAAACTGGTTCAAAAAAATTGTTTTCTTCTCCAAAATCACTGTTTTGACTATGAAAACTGTTCCAAAGTCAGTTTCCAGCTCTAAACGATTTTTATAAAGATCGTTTCGAAAATATGAATTTTTACAAGTAAAATTAAGAGTTTTAAGAATTATTTTCTCAACTTTTTCAAGTTAAGGAAAAAGTAGAGTTTTAAGCCAAGATAAAGCAAAATGAACGTAACGGGTAGTGACCGGATGTTATAACCGAGTTACAGGGTCAAGACCGAGAGTTGACCTTAGTTGACCAAGGGTTGACTTTGGTTGACTCAATGTTTAAATTAAGTTTAACCTTAAGGGTTACCCAATATAACCCTAAGGAATACCAGAAATGTATAAATGGAGCTAAGAAAAGAGGGTTGATAGAAATAACCCAATAAAATATGACATAAGAGTAAAGCCTAAGGTTTACAAGAAAACCTAGCAGTATGATAAAGGCTTAGCACAAAAAAAGGCTATTCAACGTAACCTCCTACAGAATAATCAAAGATTGATTATTCATAAACAATTGGATGACTAATTGGGACCAAATAAAATATCAAGTATCGGGGACATATAACTAGGATTAGGTAGACTTGTTGGTTGAGTCACCAACACTCCATAATATTAACTTTTGTCTATGTCCTTTTTCAAGCAGGAAGAAACCTGCAGCTGTGCCCCAGGGAAAAACAGCATCAAGCAGGACATAGCAAAAGAGAGGTAAGTACAACTCCGCCTGCAGCATAGGCTTTAGTTGATACTTGCCCAAGTATGTTAGATGCATACTAGGAATATATTGATTGTTGCTTTGATATGCTTTGTTGTATGCTTTGTGGTATGTTAGACTGAATGCCATGTTAGGTTGTTATGTACGATATGCAATGTGGTATGCTATGTGGTATGATAACATGTTATGTATGCAGAAAGTTATGTAAGCTGAGCATGTAAGGTAAGATGCAAGGTATGTTATGATTTATGCAAAGAGTGACATCACGATTACATGTTCACTAAATATAAGATGAGATTAAAGAAAGAAGGTAAGATGGCAAGCAAGCTTGCCCGTGTCGTACCACCCGTCCGAGGTCGGGTTGGACTATGGTTTGAGTTGGACTGGGCTGGCCGCCCCAACCACTCCATAGTTGCGCGCCGGGTACAGACACTCATATAAGGGCCCTAAGTAAGATAAGTATGAAAGTAAGTAAGAATGACGAAATTTAAAACGAGCATAACTGGACCATGCATATGCTATGTTATGTCATGATGTGGTATGTTATGCAAGTATGAGATATTTTATTATGTATGATGATATGAGATGTTATGTGATGCTATGTTAAGTTAAGTTAGAAAGTGTATGCTAGGTTATGCATGTGATGTCGTGGCTTAGATAGTTGTGCTTACTGAGCGAAAGCTCATAGTTTGACGTCTATGCTGTAGGTAAGCAACCTGACAGCAATGGGTGATGCAAGATGGAAGAGCGAGGCGGGGCACACTGTGAAATTGTGGGAATACGATACCGCTACGCGTTTCGTCATTATGCATTTTCTTATGTAAAATATTTTATTTACGATACGCTTATTACGTTTAGACGTATATAAGCTCGTATAAAAAAGAAATAAAATTTTCCGCTGCTTTTCATCAAATAAATAAGTAAGTACGATAAGTATGTAAGTAAGTTAAGTAAGTATGTATGTATGGTAACGGCCTGTACTAGGCGGGTCGTTACACCGACCCCCGTCATGAAACCCAACCTTGATCCTGTCCAAACACCCGACACGACCCCTATCCTGAAACCCGATCCCTCCCTAGTTTCGAAACCTAATCCTAACCCTCATCACAATCCCCGACCTTGACCTCGACCTCGACCCTGACCTCGACCCCGCTCCCAAAACCTGACCCCGACATCGATCTCAACACCCAACCCTGACCCCATTCTGAAATTCAAACTCGACCCAACCTAAATCCTAAAACCTTACCTAATCCAGATGCCAAAACCCGACTTTGACCCCGATCCCGTATCTTAACCTAAACTCTGTTCCCAAACCCGACTCCAATTGCCGTCCTAAAATCTAACCACGATCCTCGTCCCAAAACCCAATCCTGTTCTTTATTATAAAAATAGCATCCTTGACCAAAATAGCATGAAGTATAGTAACTGCCCATGCCAAAGCATGGGACGGCATGCTCCAGTGCCGCTCTTAGAGATGCCTTTCACCATAAACATGTCTTTTCTCTAGATGCCATTTTCCTCTGGCCCAATCAGCCTAAGGCACCTTCACCCTCTATAAATACCATTCATTTCTACTCTAAAGCAACAACCTTTCTTCTTCATTACCAAAAATTTGCCACAATTATCATAGAAACCCAAAAATTCATCATCTTCTTCATCTTCACCACTTAGGGTTCATCCTTTATGCATGCTTACCTATAAAAATGTCACCATTGGTCATTTTCCGTTTCTCTAACACTTTTACCACCTTACCAAAGCTCTACCAAAATCTCTATAGAAACACTATCAAACCCAAAAATTCATCCTGGAATCATTATCTTCATAACACTTATTTTATACACCCTCACTAGAATGTTGCCAAAGCACGTTTTGGGTTACAGTCGAAGACAACCACTACGCTTTTTTTTTTTTTTTTTGCCTTTCTCCACCACTATTTATCTTATTCTCCCACCTCTCACATCAACTTATGTTTTCTTTGTATTATGATTTTCTATCATTTTACACTTTAAAAATATATATATATATATATATATGTTAGTGATCTACACAAGTGAGAGGGTCCTTAGGAATCACTTTCCTATGGTTCTCTTTGCATCTAGCCTACCCCATTTTCAAGCTGGAAGCCCTGTAAGGACACCACATCACCCTTTGTCCAGCTGTGATGCCTTAGAAATTCTTAAACTTGATTTCATGAATTATTATTATAGATTGCATTCATCAATATACTTCTAATAAATTATTTTGATAAATATCAAAATTCAAGATCATGAATGGTATTATATGTATCATCCATATGATGATGTTGATGCTCTAACAATGTTGAATTTCTCTTTTTAAATGAGAAATTATAGATACATAAAAAATATGTCGAACGACATATTTATACAAAAAAATTTATTATGTCGTAAATGTCAATTTTAGGAAGGAATCCTAACTATTGTTAATAAGACAATTTGATGGCCTTAGTATTCATTTTGGTCACATCAATATTTAAGCATTGAGAATATGATTAGGAAATATTAAATGTGTCATATAGATAGCAAATTAAATGTGTCATATATCCAAAGGTGGAGGATTGATCAAGAGATCAAAGGTTTAATTGGATTTGAAATTAATGGTATGGATTTTATGTGAGGGATCCTAGTCATATCAATGGCCAAGTTTTGGGTACTAAGTGACCAATAAGAGATTAGGTCAAGGATTGGTGTGATGGATGATCAAATGGGTGAGAACAGATATGACAACCTTTGATTAATGGTGGAAAAATTGGAAGAAAGAAAAACAAAAATAAAAATGGGACTCCATGAGTGAGATTCGGATCTTTGTACTCAAAGCAAGAAGAAATTTAAACAAGGAGAAAAGAGGTATATGGTGCATGCATGCAATCTCAAATAAGAGATGACATAGTTTGTTTAGGCAATATGACATAAAGCAAGTACATGTGAAATGGACCATTTGTCGTCCAACTTATATAACAAAATTTTCGCACCAACCTCCCTTCAAAGTGGTGACAAGTTAAGGTATAAATCAGCCAATGTTTTCCATTTTTTCCCCTCAAAAAATAGCTCCATTTATGACACACATTGGCTGAACATAAACTCCTAACATCTTACATTATTCTCACAAAGTTTAAGCTGAAAAACCTACCCTTTTCAACCACCACCAAGCCACAAAAACCACAAACACTACTTTCCATCTCCAACACCCCTCTAGCACCCTTTCCCCTCCATTTTCAAGCTCCAAGCAACCCCATTACTAAGTTTGAAGAAATGTGAAGTAGAGTTAAAGGATGTATTATTAGAGGTAACCTAGTAGTTCTCTTTGTGTTTTGGTCATTTTTAGAGAACTATAGCATGTTATGTAGTTCTAATCTTAATGGTAGACTCCTTCTTACCTAATAAAAGGTTTTAAGGAGAACTTTGGAGGTCCGAGGTCTTAGAGGATTTACGGAGCATTTCAGTAAGATCTATGAATTTTGTTAGAGCTTGTGGTTGTTGTGATAATATCGCATGAGTTAGAACATTTGTATGAAAAATAAAATATATGGTAATAATCTATAGAGAATAAACTTCATTTGGATTTTGGAATCACTTGATTTGCTTATGTATGCCTCAAGTTATACTAATTTGAATTTGTAACACAAAACTAGAAAAAAAAAAAAAAAAAATGAACCACTATGGTACAGTATAGCCACGGATTTCATGAAAATCCAAACCCCTTAAACTCAATATTTTGGATTATAAATTACAGATAAAAAACTAAATTCTTAAAGCTTTCCATCAACGTATCATGCACCTCAAACAGATAAATATACAATTTTTGGTAAAATTTACATCTTAAGTCTACGTACCGAGAGGTTTTGTTGGAACCCTATACCAGCTATGGGTTTTGTATGTTTTAGGTTAGTAAGCCATAATATTTTGGAAAACTGCTTTTGGTGAATACAATATACATATTAAGTTTTCTAATGACATATTGTTTTTCTTATTTGGACTTCTGAGTGAATTAGTATGAGTTTTCTAAATTTAGCCACAACTCTAGACATGTGGTGCATACATGGGACTAACAGTAGCAAACCCAACTTATACAATATGAACAGCTCAATAATGTAAAAAAAAATAATAATAATAACTTTATAGTTGTAAAGTAGATCCTAAACTTCAAAATGAGCTATCATACATCTAAATCGGATCTGCTCATAATTTTTAGTAAATAACACAATATTATATTGTAATCTGGTAAACTGAGATTTTATTATGGACGGTAAGGAAAATGTTCATTCTAAGATTTGAAACCCATGAAATTTTAGAAAATAAATTATAAAGACAAAAACTAGATATGTCAAGCTTTTCAATGAGTCATGAAGTGTCCAAAACGGACAAATACATAAATTTAAATAAATCTTACAAACTAATTTCTCACATCAACAAAACGATTAAACATTAAAAATGTAACTTAAGGGTAAGTCATAACATATGGACAAAAAAAATGAATTGATGAAATGAGTTGGTATTAAAAATATGATCAAACAAATGTGAAAACCCCTAACTTTATGAAGTTGAATTACAAGTTTTTAGATTGGCCAAGACATGGTAAACTAAAAGATTACTAAACATACACTAAAATACTATCTTAGCCCAACTTAACGATCATATCTAATGAGAGTGGGCCTTTCAAGCCCAATACTAAATGGAAAACAAACCAATTAGGGCATACACTTAGGTGACTCCTTATCACAAATGTGACGTAGATTAATTAATTAATTTAGAAATAAACTAATAAACTAATAAATATATAACAAAATGTATTCATGTTAGGAAAGTTACTTCCCAATTAAATTAATTAATTAAATATAAAAACTAATAAATTATTTTTAGTTGTATAACTAAGAGTATTATGTTGAGTAGCTACATAATTAGAATGCGTGATTAAGTAGAGATTAATTAATAATTAAATATTGATATAATTACATTAATAATTATGAATGATTAATTTTAAATTAATTAAATATTTAATACTTGTATAATCTAATTATAAATTATTAATATAAGAATTAATAACTGATAATTATTATATGAGAAAGAATATTTAAGCAATATAATTAATTATAAATGATACAATTATTACTTAGTCAATAAAAAATTATGTAATTTATTTATAATTACTTAAGTAAATAAAGTAATAATTAAGGACTACCTAATTAATTAATTGATTGATTAATCGATTAAATTAAACAGAATTAAATTAATTGAATAATAATTAGCATGAATTTGTTTAACATTTAATAATTAATATGAATTAATTATTAAGGTTAGCTATAATGTAAGTAAATTAAACTCATCTTAATTTATAATATATATATATATATATATATGTATATAACCATGATTGGCTCTAATGAAGATGTATTATTAAATCATGATAATTTCCTAAACTTATATAGTAAGAGTTACAATAATTCTGGAAGTTTAAGCACATGAGACAAATAAGCACAAATCTCACCTACAATATGGAACAAAATGTTTTTCTTGTTGATGTTCTATGTTTGCTATGGATTGCCTTGATGCTGTGATGAATATATGAGTGATATGTTTGGCTTCTATTAAGCATTTAACGTGCATAATTTCTTTTGCATTAATATGATCAACATATTTCATAAATATTTATGTCGAAATAATATATGCACAGTGACATTTAAATCTACACATTGTCATAATAAATAAGAATTAGGCTAATAAAATATACGATTAAGTATCATTCAAATCTCCAAATATTGTGAGAATATGATAAGAATGAAAGTTATAAGTTCTGAACTTAGAGGTTGCTGGAAGGTCGCTCCCCCGACTCCCCGTTGATTATGTGCATATGGGTATGACAAAAGGGCGCTTAAGTAGACAAGATGTTTATATAATCAAGTATAAACACACATATATCACATGCATTTTCAAACATTCATATTGTGACATGTGATAATATGATTTATAAAAATACTTTTTGAGTTATAGTTTGTACTTACTGAGTGAAAGCTCATAGGTGTGTGTTTGTACTGTAGATAACACGGGTAAACAACCCGTCACTTAGATGTTTTCCAAACTGATGAAGCGGTGCAGAGGTGATGAAATAAGAGAGTGGGATACCACCCTGAATTAAATTTCCAAATTTAGACGTCTTAAATTATTTGTATCGACTATCTTTATAACTATAATGCAATATTATGGTACTACTAAACTAATAAGAGTACTTTACGAGAAAAAGACCTTAGGGTCTTTCCTTTTAACTCACATGACGTTATAGCTTTTTAAATATTATTTAAATATGAATTTGAAAATGTTATTTATTATCTAAAAATTTCAATTTCGTCAGTTTAAATTTTAGTTTCCTAAACTTTTTAAGTACATGTACGATTTTTTTTTTTTAAATGAAGTTCTGTGTTTTGATTTTTTTTTTTTGAACAAAGTTCTGTATTTTTTGAATCAAATATAAATAAGTGTTAAAACTGCATTAATTAAGAATAAAAAAGTTAGTTAATAGTCCAAAAAATTACTACCACCGACTACCTAGAGGACTCCACTGTCTTCTACCCTAGCCATATCATAACATCGGATCTACCGGCCGTCAACAATGTGTGAGGGTTATCTTTCGTCACATTATATGAGGACTAGATTAATAACTCAATACTTGATTATTTCCAAATTGTATATTGTAGAAACCAAATCATGTAAAACCTTTGAGAAGCTAGCATTCAAGCTAGGAAATTAATTAAGAAGACAAAAAAAAAAAAAAAAAAAAGAGAGAAATACATCCGATAACATAGAAATAAAAGTAAAATTATTATATTCCAAATATTATGTTGGAATACAATACGAACTGACTTCCAAGCGGACCATGAATATAGGTAACGCTATGATTTGAGCTTAAACTCTAGAGTATTTTTGACAATTTAACTATATGAGAACTTCAAGATCTGATATGGTAATGCTACAAAGAAAATTGTTGAAAAAGATGGTGCTAGGTTTGGAAAAAAAAAAATTTCATAAGTGCTATTCAAGAAAGAGAAATTGGTGGAGGGTTTCTACTAAGATTATATTTGATCATAAATATGTGTCGGACCCATAAAGTTGATGTGGCAATTCTAAAAAAAAATTAGAATGTGGTGTTGGGTTTGAAATAAAAACATTCAAAATGTTATTATTGAAATTAATCCTAAGTAAATTGTTAAATTATTTTCACTACAAAGTAACTAATTATATATATATATATATATATATGAATACTACAAATTAGCTGATATCTCATTGTACACAACACAATTATTCATTTAATCAAACATTCTGATAATTTTTATCTCATTTTCCAGCAGACTTGGTCAATTCCTTTTCTATTACTAAGTTTATATTTATGCAGATAACATCATATCCCTAAATATATTTTGAGATAAACCTAACATAACAGTCATCAGATTAGCCAAACCAAAATCAACAAAATGGAATCAAAATTAACCACATTAAGATAATAACCAAAATCCAACCACAATCAATATTGCCAATATGCTCAACAGCGAAATAACCTAATCAAACAACTATTTACCAAAACTCATGGAATAGAACTAACATTCTCTGTCCAAATTTAGTATCACAAATGGTGTCCAATTTTAGTATCCAATTTTAGTATTATATTTTGATACATCATTGAATGAAGTTAGTTTTTAAGGTACAAAAAAAAAAAAAAAAGAATTATAAAGCATTTCAAACTTTTTAACATTACATGGCATAATATTGATACTTGTTAGACACTATTTAGAACACCAAATTGGATAGAAGATTTGAATCCCGTCAAATAGTCCCAAAGAAATACATGAACTAAACTAAGAGAGAGGACTTGTAGAAATTGGAGAAGGAAGTGTTTCAACACATTTTGATCTATTAACAACCTTTAATGAACAAATCGCTCTTAAAAGATAGTGAAAATTACCTTGCTAAAAAGAATAATAATAATAATAATAATAATCTTTGACTGAGTCTACCCAAGGAAATTTTCATTGGAAAAGCTCGAAACATGGGTGTGCAAAAGCCTTCACTATTCTAACCGCTAGTTTTATAGGTTAGAAAGCCAAATCTTCCTTCGTTTTTTCCAGTCTTTTTGTAATTTTTCTTTTTCTTTTGGTTGATCCTCATTCATAGGTAGCTTTCAAATTAAGGCCATAGTAAATACATTATGTGCACATTTAGGGTGCGTTTATCAAACTTAAAAGAAAGTAATAAGACATTAGGTAATGAGATTGGAAAATAAAATAGGGGAATATGAATAAGAATTATTGATTCTTTTTCTAGTGTTTACTTCCCTATTGGATAATGTAAAGGAAATACTTTAATTCCCTTTGTTGTATTTACTAAAATATCCTTATATACAATTAAAAAATATTAGCACATGAAAAATTATTAATGGTATATAAGTAAATTTGATTTTTTTTTTTTTTGATAAGAAATCAATATCAAAGGGATACAAGAGTCGACATTCTCTTTCTTCATTTCCTGTATTATACGTGTAACAACCCGCTTAGCACAGGCCGTTACCATACATATATACTTACTTACTTAACTTATCGTATTTACTTAATCAGCGAAAATAGCGGAATTTTTTTTTTATACGAAGCTTATAAACGTCTAAACATATAAAACGTGTCTTAAATAAAATATTCAACATAAAAGAAATACATAATGAACAAAACGCGTAGCGGTATCGAACTCCCACATTTCACAGTATGCCCCGCCTCGCACTTCCATCTTGTATCATACATTGCTGACAGGTTGCTTACCTACAGCATAGACGTAAGACAGTGAGCTTTCGCTCAGCAAGTACAACTTCTTAAACCGCGACATAACAGACATAGCCTAACATTACTCATCCTAACTTAGCTTGTCATGGCATATCTCATCATATCATAATTGCATTTATCATAATATACTATTTCACATCATTACATAACATAGGATTGCATAATAGATGCATGATCCGGTTATGCTCGTATTATGCTTTATTCATTCTTAACTTACTTTCATACTTATCTTACTTATCTTTCTTATATTTCTTATGGGTCCCTTACTTGAGTGTACGTATCGAACGCGCGACTATGGGGTGGTTGGGGCGGCCAGTCCATTTCCAACTCAAACCATAGTCCAACCCGACCTTGGTACGGGTCGGTACGATACAGGCAAGCTCGCTTGCCATCTTGCTTTCTTTTCATCATGTCATTCTGGAACTCATTATTCTTGTAAGAATTAGTGAGCATGCATCGTGATGTCACATATTCTTAAATCATACCCATACCTTTTTCTTATCATCACATGCGTTTCTTACATCTCCTTCTTTATTCATAAACATATCACATAACATTCAGCATACAACAACATATCATATAGCAATCAGTCTAACATACCACATGGCATACAGCAAAGCATCGTAACACATAGTATTGCATCAATAAGGAATACACCCCTAGCATACATCTACGTACTAAGGCAAGTACCAGAATAAAACCTATGCTGTAGGCGGAGTTGTACTTACCTCTCTTGCTATGTCCCACGTGATGCTGTTCTTCGTCTGGGTACAGCTGCAGGTTTCTCCTTGCTTCATGAAGGACATAGGTAAGAGTCTAATTAACACTATGGAATGTTGGTGACCTAACCAACATACCTACAAAATCCTAGTTGTATGTCCCCAATACTTGTTATCTTACTTGGTTACAAATAATAACCCTATTGTTTAAGAATAATCAAACTTGGATTATTTCCTAAAATGTTACGTTGGATAACCTTTGGTGCTATGCCTAGGTGTTAGCCCCTTAGAACAGTGGGGGCGTGGCTTGGTTGGTTCGGGTTCACCACCAAAGCCACTGTGCGAGACGCCAAGGGATGTCATGGGTTGGCATGGCCTTGGGTCAGAACCTGATTCGGCTAAGGAAGCCAGACAACGTGACTTGTGCATGGGGAGCGTGCATTGACGGGCCTGGTTAGCCTGCTTGGCTGTCCTAAGCATCCAGTGGGTGTGAGTCAGCCCAGGGAACCGTGAGACTGAGACACTTGGCCACACTGCACATGTGGATGGCGGTTACTGCATCTTGTGGATGGCGGTTACTAACATCCTGAATCCAGCGGGAGCATATGGCGGGATTCGAGTGGAGCCAAGCAAGCCGCATGGACAATTGGCGTGCTTTGGGACGAGACAGCAAATCCGGCAGTTACAAACCGGACCAGGTGGTTGTGCTGGGTTGGCCCAGCACCAAGCGGCAGTTACCAAGCGGTTATGATTGTAATAACTGTTTTGTAGGGCTGTGTATGTTTAAATTCGTGGGCATTTGTAGAGACACGGGGGTGTCATGATCCTGCAGTGAAATAGACATTGTATTTCCTTTATTCTGTGTGTAATAAAGGTTGGGTGAGATTTCCCGTACGAGTATGACTTTGTGTCGCGTGATTGCTTTGATTTTCCCTGCGTTTACTGCATGTTGCGTGTATGTGCCTAGAGTGTTTTGGATTTGGCTGACTAAGGGTAATCCTTAGGCCATCACAGGGTGAAAATTCGGGTTTGTTCACTGTGCCTGTGACAGTTGGTATCAGAGCCTGACCAGGTTTGGTGGGGCGTGTCGCTGCAATGGAAGAATTGAAGCAGAGAGTTTCTCGTTTGGAGGACTACGTTGGTGGTCCAACGACGGATGATGCGGTCAGTCTGTCGGTTCAAAATGAGCAACATGTGGAGCAGATTGCTATCTTGAAATCTGCCCACCGAGATTGGGTCAAGGAGTTTGACGCTCGAATACGGTCGCTATTGGAAGATTTCTCTGACTTTGTGAACACTGTAAAGGGCACTGGAGAGTACCATGAGTCGGTCTGAGGTGGAAAGAGTTCCAAGGTGAAGGTCCCTGAACCGGGTTGCTTCAATGGCGCTCGGAGTGCGAAGGAACTCGAAAATTTCCTATGGGACGTCGAGCAGTACTTTAAGGCTGCCCGTGTGCCGGAGATGGAACAAGTTACCTTCATAAGCATGTATCTATCCGGTGATGCAAAAATGTGGTGGCGCACTCGGATGGAGGATGATGCAAGTGCAGGCAGGCCTCGGATTGTGACGTGGGAAGCCCTGAAGAAGGAGTTGAAGGATCAATTCCTCCCGTGTAATACCGCATGGGTTGCGAGAGAATCTCTCAAAAAGTTGAGGCATACCGGAACCCTAAGGGATTACGTGAAGGATTTCAGTTCTTTGATGTTGGACATCAAAGACATGTCGGATGTAGACAAGTTGTTCAATTTCTTGTCGGGTTTGCAGCCTTGGGCTCAAGCCGAATTACGTAGACAGGGTGTAAAGGATCTTCCCACGGCCATGGCGGCTGCTGACAGTCTTGTTGACTACCGAGTTGCAGGTTCTTCTTCGGAGAAGAAAAAAGGGAACAACAACAAGAAGTCTAAGACTGGTGGGAAAGACGGAAAGAAACCTGAGGGTCAGAATAAGAAGGACGGTGCAAAGAAATGTGGGGGTGATTCCTCGAACAAGAAAAACAAGGGCTGTTTCTTGTGTGATGGTCCCCATTATGCTCGTGATTGTCCTAAGAAGGAGAAGTTGGGTGCACTGTGTGCTGAGGATGAGGCCGAGCCTAGTGAAGCGCCTACTCACATGAACCCCCTTCAATTGCTCAATGCACTTTCGACGGAAAAGCAGACCCAATTCAAGGGTTTGATGTATGTGATGGTGCGAGTGAATGGGCGAGAAGTTAGGGCTATGATGGATAGTGGTGCTACAAATAATTTTGTGTCTCAAGACGAAGCAGAAAGATTGGGACTCGCTGTGGCAAAGAGTTCGAGCAAGATAAAGGCGGTGAACTCTGAGACAAGGCCTATTTTCGGTTCGGCAGTGGCCAACCTCGTTGTCGGTTCATGGGAAGGTGAGGTAAACATGATGATTGTTCCTCTTGATGACTTTGATTTGATCCTCGGGGTAGACCTTTTGGTGAAGGCCAAAGTTTCTGTGGAGCCCTATTTACGTCGGATTTTTATTGATGATGAGAACCATCCGTCCTTTGTTCGAGCACTTGGTGAGAAGGAAAAAAGATTGAACTGCAATCTGCCAAGCAGTTCAAGGCTGGAGTGAAGAAGGGTTAGCAAGCATACGTGGCTGCGTTGATAGAGATCAAGCCCGACGTTGTTGTTGAGGTCCCTAATTCGGTGGCTGGAATTTTGGAGGAATTTGCCGACATAATGCCTCCTGAATTGCCGAAAGAACTTACTCCACGCCGAGCGGTTGATCACAAGATCGAATTGGAACCGGGTGCGAGACCCCCAGCCAAAGCCCTATATCGGATGGCGCCTTCGGAGTTAGTAGAATTGAGGAGACAGTTGGATGATTTGCTGGAAGCAGGGTTCATTCAGCCATCGAAAGCTCTATATGGTGCTCCAGTCCTATTCCAAAAGAAGCAAGATGGCTTAATGAGGATGTGCGTGGACTATCGGGCATTAAACAAGGTTACGGTAAAAAACAAGTATCCTGTTTCTAATGTGGCTGACATGTTTGATCGTTTGTCCAAGGCATCCTTCTTTATGAAGTTGGATTTGAGGTCGGGCTATTGGCAAGTTCGTGTGGCAGCGGGTGATGAGGGAAAGACTACCTGTGTGACTAGGTATGGGTCTTTTGAATTTTTGGTGATGCCTTTCGGTTTAACCAATGCTCCTGCCACGTTTTGTAATTTGATGAACGATGTGTTGTATAAGTTCCTTGATCGATTTGTGGTTGTTTATCTCGATGACATCGTGATTTATAGTGAGAACTTGGCTGATCATGTTTGTCATTTGAGGCAAGTGTTTTTAAAGCTTAGGGAGTACAAGCTTTTTGTGAAAAAGGAGAAGTGTGAATTCTGCCGTAAGGAAGTGAAATTCCTTGGTCATTGGGTCAGTAAGGGGCAGATTTGGATGTATGAAAAGAAGGTGAGGGCGATCCTTGATTGGCCTCCTCCGATGAAGGTGACTGATTTGAGATCCTTTTTGGGACTAGCCAACTATTACCGTAAGTTTATCAAGGGTTATTCGAAGAGAGTGAATCCCTTGACAGACTTGCTCAAGAAGGATCAAAGGTGGAGTTAGACCGATGTGTGTCAAGAGGCGTTTGACAAGTTGAAGGCTGGGGTTGCATCCGAGCCGGTCCTTAAGTTGCTTGATTTCGAGAAGCCCTTTGAAGTGCATACGGATGCATCTGACCGTGCTATAGGGGGTGTGTTGGTTCAAGAGGGACATCCGATTACTTTTGAGAGTCGAAAATTGAAAAAATGTGAACAGAGGTATTCGGTCCATTAGAAAGAGATGACTGCGGTGGTGCATTGCCTGGATACTTGGAGGCACTATCTCTTGGGAACGAAGTTCATGGTCATGACGGATAATGTGGCCAACACTTATTTCAAGACTCAGAAGAAGCTAACCCCGAAGCAAGCAAGATGGCAAGAGTTTCTAGCCGAGTTTTATTTTGTGTGGATACACAAACCGGGAAGGCAGAATGAAGTGGCCGATGCTTTGAGCAGGAGGGATGTTCAAGCATATGTTGCTGCATTGTCGATGGTGCAGTCAACTTTTCTAGATCGGGTGAGGGAGCAGGCGATGCTCGACCCAAATTACTCGAAGCTGAAGATGGAAGTCAGCGAGGGTGTGGTGAAAAGATACCGAATCGAAGATGACTTGTTATTTGCCAAGGGTGACAGGTTGTTCGTGCCAAGCGGTGGCGGTCTTCGAAAGGAATTACTGCGGGAGACACATGATCCTCAATGGACGGGTCACCCAGGAGCGGAAGGGATGTTGGCACTGTTGGCTAAATCCTACTTTTGGCCGAAGATGGGTGATGACGTTGAGTTTTATGTGAAGACATATATGGTTTGCCAAAAAAACAAGTTAGAAAGAAAACATGAGGCGAGGTTGTTGCAGCCTCTTCCTATTGCTGAGAAGCCATGGGAGTCAATCTCGATGGACTTTATTGTGGGATTTCCTGAAGTTAAAGGGATGAGTTCGATACTGGTTGTGGTGGACCGGTTCTCGAAGTATGTGGTTTTCATTCCTGCACCAAATGCTTGTCCGGCTGAGGTGGCTACAGAGTTGATCTTCAAGGATGTTGTGAAGATATTTGGCTTACCTAGAGACATTGTCAGTGATCGAGACTCTCGGTTTACAGGTCGGTTCTGAACAACCTTATTCAACATGATGGGTTCTGAGTTGAAGTTTTCCACGATCAATCATCCGCAAACTGATGGCCAAACCGAGAGGATGAATCAGTTGCTCGAGGAGTACCTGAGACACTATGTGAGCGCGAGTCAGAGGGATTGGGTGGATTTACTCGATGTTGCACAATTTTGCTACAACATGCATAAGTCCTCAGCCACGGGAATGAGTCCTGCGGAGTTGGTGATGGGGCAGCAGCTTTTGACTCCTCACGAGATTGCCAAGCAAAAGTCCCAAGGGAGTTGCCCTGCGGCATACAGGTTTGCACGGGACAAGACAGAGTTGTTAGAACTAACGCGGGATAGTCTAGCCAAGGCAGCCAAAAGAATGAAGAAATATGCCTATAAACATCGTAGAGCTTTAGAGTTCGATGTGGGAGATAAGGTATTGTTGAAGCTTACTCCCAAAATTTGGAAGAATGTGACAAATAAGCGTTTCCACAAGGGGCTGGTCGCGAAATACGATGGTCCGTTTGAGGTGGTGAAGCGTGTTGGGAATTTTGCCTATCGATTGAAGCTGCCGGAAAAGTTGAAAATTCACCCGACATTCCATGTGAGTTTTCTGAAACCGTTCCATGATAATGGTGAAGGCAGTAGTCGGACTCAAGCAAAACGAGCTCCTCCAACAATCAGGGTTGAGTTTGACAAGGAAATGGAGAAGATCCTTGATCACCGGACGTTGGGAGCGAGCAAGAAAAATTGGAGAACCGAATACTTGGTTCAGTGGAAGGGTAGTAACGTGGCTGATGCTACATGGGAAAAGGTGGTTTCCTTGTGGCAATTTGAAGATCAAGTCAATGCCTACCTTAACAACCTCCCGACGAGGACGTCGGCCTCTTCTGGTGGGGGTGGTTTGTTAGCCCCTTAGAGCGGTGGGGGCGTGGCTTGGTTGGTTCGGGTTCACCACCAAGGCCACTGTGCGAGACGTCAAGGGATGTCATGGGTTGGCATGGCCTTGGGTCAGAATCTGATTCGGCTAAGGAAGCCAGACAACGTGACTTGTGCATGGGGAGCGTGCATTGACGGCCCTGGTTAGCCTGCTTGGCTGTCCTAAGCATCCAGTGGGTGTGAGTCAGCCCAAGGAGCCGTGAGACTGAGACACTTGGCCACACTGCACATGTGGATGGTGGTTACTGCATCTTGTGGATGGCGGTTACTAACATCCTGAATCCAGCGGGAGTATGTGGCGGGATTCGAGTGGAGCCAAGCAAGCTGCACGGACAATTGGCGTGCTTTGGGATGAAACAGCAAATCCGGCAGTTACAAACCGGACCAGGTGGCTGTGCTGGGTTGGCCCAGCACCAAGCAGCAGTTACCAAGCGGTTATGCTTGTAATAACTGTTTTGTAGGGCTGTGTATGTTTAAATTCGTGGGCATTTGCAGAGACATGGGGGTGTCATGATCCTGCAGTGAAATAGACATTGTATTTCCTTTATTCTGTGTGTAATAAAGGTTGGGTGAGATTTCCCGTACGAGTGTGACTTTGTGTCGCGTGATTGCTTTGATTTTCCCTGCGTTTACTGCGTGTTGCGTGTATGTGCCTAGAGTGTTTCGGATTTGGCTGACTAAGGGCGATCCTTAGGCTATCACAGGGTGAAAATTCGGGTTTGTTCACTGTGCCTGTGACACTAGGGGTGGTAATACGGGTTGCAACACGACGACACGAATCGAAAACGACATGAATTTTACGAATCGAAAACGACACAAATAGTGGACGGGTCAAATTCGGGTCACCCGAAATTGACACGGAAAAGAACGGATCGTGTTCGGGTTGGACCCGTGAACCCAAACACGACACGAACTGCCACCCCTAGCTATGCCCTCAAATATACCATTAGGGTTAAGTTTTTCTCTAACTTTGGGCTTTATTCTTATATCATAAATTATTGGGTTATTTCCATTAACCCTATATCTTAGCCCAAATATAGGTTTTGGTATCCTTTAGCATTATATTAGGTAACCCTTAAGGTCAAACTTAGTCCAACATTGGCTCAACCAAAGTCAACATTTAGTCAACTAAGGTCAACTCTCGGTCAACTATGGTCAACCCTCTATGGTCCACCTTGGGCTTGACCTAGTAACTCCGGTATCCCTCCCGGTGACCATCCGTTACGTTTATTTTGCTATACCTTGGCTTAAAAATCCTATTTTTCTTAACTTGAAAAATTTGAGGAATAAATCCCAAAAACTCTTTTCCTAACTTGTAAAAATTCATATTTTTGAAATGGATCTTTATAAAAATAATTTAGAGCTGAAAACTGCCTTTGGAACAGTTTCCATAGTCAAAACAGTGGTTTTGAGAAGAAAATACAGTTCTTCCGAACTAGTTTTAGAAAATCCTGTGCAGGAATTTTCTGTTCCCTGCACAGTCTTCGTAAAATAGTGTTAGTTTAAAAATCCATTTTGAATTTGAAAAAGTTGTCTTCACAAAAATTGTAGCTCTTGAAAAATCCTAAAACTTTATGTTTTACAAAAAATTTAATTCGGAATCTAACTGGTTCAGTTTTCGGTTTGAACTCACCTGGCCGTGCAGAAATCCTGGGCACGGTCAGGCTCGGGTTTTCATGAAAACGAAGGCTATTGGAGCCTTATTTTGGAAATCTGTCTATGTTGTCCTTTAGGAAAAATCGTTCTTAACAACTTTTATATTTTACGTTTTCCCCAATTCGGCCTCTAAAGGCCTCAAATTCCACTTATCAGAAAACTGGGCAGTTTCAATCCGAACTGGCAGTTTCGGTTATTAATTTCATTTTACGTCCTATTGCGCGAAATCTAACTCAACCGAATACACGGGAGCCTAATTAGCATACATGCAGTGTTTTCTAACGTCCCACATGAACCATCATACCATCTCATCCTATCCATGCAGCCCATCAACCAACTGCCCGAACCTAGGGTTGCACGGTTCTACTTTTGCATCACAACCATTCATGCACCAAAGCAATTCAACTTAAGCTAGCAACCTAGCACAAGCTGTCTAGGGCCGGTTCACACAAAATCAGGGGACATACAATCCATTCACCATCTAACATGCAACCTAGCATTCAACAAGCACAAACCAAGAAAGCAAATCACAAAATTAAGCCAACCACCCTTAAACTCTAAATCAAGCACAACCTAACCACCTAGAGCAAGAATTTTAAATTGGGCTTATGCCCTTACAAACTTCAACTTGAAATACATGTAAATATCTCAAATTGAACCAAATTGGAAGAGTTAGGGTTTTGGAAAAATTACCTTGGCTAACCCTAGAAATGGGTTAGGGTTTGGAATCCAAATTTTTCCTTCCCCCCTTGGTCCTCCTTCCACTCGGCTCCTACCCTCCAAATGGGTACCAAAATTTTTGTTGGTCTCTTGGTTGGCTTTCCACAAATCTGGCCACACCACAAGGCTTTTTCCCCAAAAATTCCAACTTTTTCTCTTCCTTTTCTTCTTCCCCTCACACTCGGCCTCCTTGGCCAAAATGGCTCCAAATTTTTTCAAACTTTTTCTCTTGGTTCCCACTAGAAACCCGAACACTCCCTAAGCAAAACCCCCTTGAAAATGTTTTGCTTTTCTCTTCTCCTTTTCTCTCCCTAAGCTTCGGATTTTCAAGAAGAAAATTGGCAAGAGTTTCACTAGAATTTTCTTTTAAAATGAATAATGCCTCCTCCTATTTATAGAGGTGAGGAATTTTTCTAAAATTCTAGAAAAACCCCATGAAAATCAATATTTACACTAATGGGGGGTGAGGTGGCCGGCCAAGTGCTTGGAGAGCAAGAAAAAGATTTCTTTCCTTGCTAATTTAAAAAATTATGATGTCATAATTAAGGGCTATGGTGATGTCATCCACCATTAAGCCTTGTTTGGCTATTTCCTTCAAAATGCAGTCCATTTTTGAGCTACACAGATATTTCCAATACTGTGTTCACTTATATACAGTATTTTTATACTGCACTGCAGTCCAAAATTTATCTATTAAAAACGGACAGTATAAAATTTTTCTTATTTTTCCAAGCCCTTTTTGCCTTTAATCTCTACTAGGTGTGCTTGATTTTCTAAGGTGGTTTTAAAGCCTATTCATGCTATATTACTCGTAAAGTCGAGTTTCACCGTATCTTTTCCATACTGCATTTCATAATACTACAAGGTCAACCCTTTGACCTTTCTTGGTCAAACTTTGACTTTCTCGGTCAAAATTGACTTTGATCAAACCTTTGACCATCATGAAATCATGCCCTTTTTCATCCTTTTCGACTCAAAAGGTCGGTTGCTAACCTTAGCATTCTATTTTGAGTCTTATTGACCCATAAAAATTCACAAAATCTAACAAAAACTCTAAATCGAGCTTTTTCATGAATACCTTCATGGTATAAAATTAATTTCTTAAAAAGGAAATAGTAACACGAAAAATCTAGGTATTACAATACGAGGCCCACTTAATTCTCATTCTCATTCTATAAGTAGACAAATAATTAATTAAGAAACAAAATGACCACTCACTTTCCCTTTCTCTTTAATGCAAAATAAACTTGTCCTTAATTTAATATATAGATAAATTTCTCCACACCATTTTTTTAATTATTATAAGCAGATATATAACAGGCAATCATTAATGGATTTCCTGCTCAAAGAATCTCAGAGAAACACACACCAGGTCATGATGATAATCATCATAATAATATATAAACTGCATATGTAGCTTAATTATTTGTACTAGCTAGTCACGAACCTGATCTCAGGTGTTACATTTTTATTAAGTCTTGTATACGTCCTTCATTCATTGGGAAATTGTAGTAAACGGCATTTTTACAAAAATAATTAAAGTAAATAACAACATTTTAAAATATTTGAAGTAAATAGTAAATTTATAAGGTAAATGAAAATTTTATTAAATGAATGATATATTTTCAAGACGTAAATAAATCATTTACTTAAAAAATATGCCATTTATTCCAAATTTTTAAAAAACTTGCTATTCAGTATTCACTTCAATTATTTTTTGAAAGCTGTTATTTACTTCTTTCTTCATAATTAATAGTCAGCAACCAAACCACCACTTGTATCCCCATTGATCCTTATGTAGTTTGACCTAGTCTCTCTTTCACTACCAGTCAAAACGCTAATATTCCCCATCATGATCATTGGCACCACAAAGCTATTGAAGAAAGCTTTCTGATCGTCGCTGAAGGTGCTAACAACGGCAATAGTGTCAGCTCCACTAGTGAAAAACAGTTCTTGATCAGTTTGTAGTGGCCCATTCTTTCCTAGGAGATTGGAGAAGTATGTGTTGTCAAAAGCGTTTACAGTCGTCTGATCAAGATCAGTTATATATGACACTATCGTTACTGCCCTGAGGGCATATCTGCCTAAGGGTTTCAAAGAGTGTTGTGTTCAACGTGGGATCAGAACTTCCCATGTTGTTGAAGTTGTTTAGCCGCCGACTAAAAGTTAGACATCGAGCTCGCCCAAAAGTGTGAGCACCTAAAGAAGATATACTGATAATTAGAATACATGCATGTCAATGTATCTCCATGTCTTACTCTTGTATATTTTACAGAAAGAAAAATAAAATAAGAATATAAATCTGTATTTTGGCCTTTTTTTTTTTTAATTTGCCTTTAAGCGACTTTAATCTAATGTCCATGATTATATATATATATATATATATATATATATATATATTTCCTTCTATAAAAAATTACTTTCATCAATCCTTGTTGATTTTTCATAAATTATTTTTTGCTCTTGGTTGATTATTGGTTAATTAATCAATGGAGATTATCAAAGCTATGTTTATAAAATTTATTCATGTCACTTATTACTTATTGATTTTAGAGGAAATGAATATTATTTGAATTTAAAAAACCTTGAGACACTTACTAAAAAAATGCTTTAAAAAGGGTACTCAATTTTTACACGTGCATCTCACACTCTTTTTTTTTTTTTTTGATTCTTTTTAACAAAAAGAAGTAAAATCAAACATTGAAAATCTATACCTACTGATTTCTATCACCAAACACATTTCAAAAAGAAGAAGAAGAAGAAAGAATATTGAAAATTTTACCCCATGCACATAAATATAATGGGATGCGACTACTTAGTAAATTTTACAAAAGAAAAAGAAAAGAAAACACCTTACTCGAGAGTACAACCAGATCGGTAGAGTTGAGGCCTTGGTTTAAGAAGTTGGCTTTTAGTGGATCGAGGGTCGAGAAAGGACTTGACATGGCTTGATTGGCAAGTGTTAAATATGCAGCCAAGCTATCCCTTCTTCCTAATGGGACATCCCAGCAAGGACCGCCTAACCGCAACCACAAAATTAGTTCAAAAGATTTTGCAATATAGAAAGATGGCATTATTCTTGTAATCATCTGTAATATTCTAGAATACTACTGATCTATGTTCATAATCATTATATCATCCATGCTCTAATATTTTAATTTTTTAATACGCTAAGAGAAGAGATAATTGTACTAGGATCAATCGTCATATGTACATACATAAACTTTTTGGACATTTGACATTTATACAGATACATCATGTTTTAGTTCTCCAAAAATGACTAAAACACAAAGAATACCATTAGGCTACCTCTAGAAAAACATCCTCTAACTCTGTTTCACACTTTTTCAAATTTAATAACGGGGTTGCTTAGAGCTTGCAAATGGAGAGAGGAGGGTGCTAGAGGGGTGTTGGAGATGGAAGATAGTGTTGGTGGTTCTTTTTTCTGTTTTGAGCTTGGTGGTGGCTAAAGAAACTAGGGTTTTTGAGTTTAACTTGTGTAGAATAAAATAAGGTGTTAGGGGCTGGTTTTCAGCCAACTTTTACCTCAAGGGGAGCTGTATTTTGAGGGGTAAAATTAAAAAATTTTTGGCATTTCTCCCTTTCATTGCCGTCACTTAAAAGAGAGTGTTGGGATGAAATTTTGGTTCAATAAAGTGAAGATAAGGGGTCACTTTCACTTGTCTCTTCTTTGGGTCAACTTGCCAAAATAAACCATGCTATCTCTTACATGAAGTTGCATGCATGCACCATTTTCTTTTTTTCTCATTTGTTCAAATTTATTCTTACTTTTTAATAAACAAAAATCCAAATCCCACCTATACATTTCTCATTTTTATTTTGTTTTTCTTTCTTCTAATTTTTTACACCATTGATCAAAAGTTGTTTTTCTTATTCGCATCCATCTTCCATTACACCAATCTTACCTTAAGCTCTCATTGGTCACTTATCATCCAAAACTTGATCATTAATTTGCCTAGTTTTCTGTATCATAAAATTTACATAATTGATTTCAAACTTAAGCATAATTATTAATCAATCTCCCACCTTTAGATTTTCTAAGAATAAATCCTAATTATACATCTTCTATCTATGTGATACATTAATTTTCTAATTATACTCTCAAAATTTAACTATTGATATGATCAAAAATAAATACTAAGCTCATTAAATTGACCTACTAATAAAAATCGGGGTTCTTCTCAAAAAATTAACATTATCCCTCTAATATGACCTAATAAATTTTTCGTGTAAATTTATATGTCGTTTAAATCATCTTTTCTATATTTAAAAATTATCATTCAAATAGAGAAACTCAACATTGTTAAATCATCGACATCATCACACTGATGATATATATATACAATCATTCATGATCTTGAAATTTGATATTCATCAAAATAATTTATTAGAAGTATATTAATGAAGCAAATCTATAATAATAGTTTGTGAATCAAGTTTATGAATTTCTAGGGCATCACAATAATAGCCCTTAGCATATTATTTCTATCAATTAATATGCAATCAAATTCTAATTTCAGTCCATAAAAGTCTAATCATCATTTTTCAATCCTCATTCTTTTCCTCCCTCTATTGTCGAATATTTTCTCTCTTAATATCCTCTCTTATACGTACAAGGTATAAAAAAAACAAAAGAAAGAAAAAAAACCTCCATAGACTAGCCATCAAATCCCCACTCTTAATCCATTGATATTTCTCGATTCATGGAGTGAAAATTAAATTTATTTTCAAGGTATGATTTCTTCTTTTCTTTCATTGATGTTTTGGAATTTCATGAGCAATTGAGTAACTTCTTGATAGTTGCTTGGTGTTAGTTTAATAGAAATGAGGGAGGAGTGCATAAACATGTATTGAAAGAGATTGTATTGGTGAATTCATGATTTTTTACTTTAGAAGCATGCCTTAAGGTTGGTTATTATATATATATGGTTTATCCATGTGAATGGTGTCTTTTTTTTTTTTTTTTTTTTGGATGGATTTCCTTGGAATTTTTGGATTAAAGATTTACTGAAATTTCCAGATTCTTTTGTAAGTTTTCAAAATTGTTTTCAAGGATGCAAACCGATTATGAATTAGATACCGTTAGAAAGCTTTAGATGTCTACTTTCTTTTAAAATTAGTTTTACTCTTTTGAAGTCCTGTACGAATTATTATGAATTTTTGAAGGAACAAAGGCCTAGCTACCAGTTTTGTAAAGTTTTGTAATTTTATATAATTGTTGAATTTTTGTGTTTTGATATTATATTAAATGGTGAAATAGGCCTATTAGGTACTATTATAATGTGATAGATGTGTTTGATGAATTATTATGATATTTTGTTAATTTTTGTTATATTTATTATTCATGCCATGAACGGTTCTAAAAACAAGCACTTGAGACCTCAATCGCGTGTCACCATAGAAAAAAAAAAAACTTAAAAATTTTAAGGCATTTAGAGAAGTACACTCCACTTACAACATTAATCAAAGATTTGAGAAGTATATATTTTGATGTTGATAATGATGTTATGATGTTTTTAATACTTCTCTTATGATGATATTTAGATTAAAGATATTATATATGTATGTATATATATTTTTATGTTTTAAAGTGGTATTTTACACCCTTAATAATGATGATGATAATGATGATGATGATGATGATGATGATGATGTACAGTGAGCAGACTTTTTGTCACCATTGGTTTAGAATTTGCTACCCCACTCTTCCGTGACTAATACGCTATGACGGTACAATGTCGGGCCCAACATATGACGGTTTTGAAAGTTAAAAAGTTTTTAAATTATGTTTATATTTATGATGATATTTATGATGATAAAGAAAAATGTCTATTTATGTCTGCGATATTTAATTGTCTTACTAAGCCTTTGGCTTATATAAGTTAATTCATGTTGCAGATAAAGGAAAGAGTAAGATGTAGTATTTGATGAGCTTGTAGCGGAAGCAAGAGGATATGTGATAGGAAAACTAAAGGAATAATCATGGGATGAATACTTTTAATTTCAAGTAAAGTTTTGGCACATTTATTTATTATTATTTTGATTGAATGATTTATGTGGACTTTCTTAAATTTTATTCAGTGATATGATTTTGAAAATTTATATTAATTACAAAAATTATTTTGATAAGGTTAAAAAAAAGTAACTTTGATAGTTTTCTAAAATTATTTGAACAAAATTTTTTGATAAGTCAAGATTTTTATTTCAAATTTATTATTTTCCACAATATTTTGAGTTGAATAACTTTCATCAAGGAAATCTATCGGTGACAGAAGCTATTAAGTGGTTCAACCAATTGGCACGCATTTGTCCCCAAATGGTGCCAAATGAAGAAGAATGGCTAAAGAGAATGATTAGGATATTGAGACCCGAGATTGCAGTGATTGTTGATAGAGAGCTTTACAGTAATCCGATAATACTCGAGATGTTTGACTATATCCTAATTTTAGGTATGGATTTCTTGGGAAAGTGCAACTCACCTATTGAATGCTGAAGACGTTAAGTCGTGTTTCATCCCCAACGAGATGATCGGTCTGAATTCATTTATGATTTGAAGAAGAAGACAAAGTTGTTCATGACAACAATGAAGGCCTGCAAGATGCTAGCCAACGGATGTACCAATTTTTTATCCAGCATCATTGATAAGAATAAATAAGATAAGTTGAAAATTGAAAATATGCCTATTGTACGAGATTTTAGATATGTGATCCTGGATAACTTCTCAGATTACCACCAGATAGAAACAAAATTTAGTTCGAGAATGAGTTAATGCCTAAGATGGGGCCAATCTCTAAGACACTATATCATATGACACCTGCTGAATTGAAATAATTACATGAGCAACTTCAAGAGCTATTAAACAACGATTTCATCCGCCCTAGTTATTTACCATGGGAGCTCTAATTTTATTTGTGAAGAAGGAGGATGGGACAATGAGGCTCTACATTGACTAAAGAGAGCTGAACAAGGTGACCAAAAGGAACAAGTTCCATTACCAAGAATTGATGATTTGTTCAACCAACTGCAAGGTGTAACGATGTTTTCAAAGATTGATTTACAATCTGGACACCACAATCTGAAGATCAAGGAAGAAAATATCCCCAAATCAACCTTCAGAACTTGATATGACCATTATGAGCTTGTGGTCATGTCATTTGGGTTGACTATTGCCCCCATTGCTTTCATGGACTTAATGAATAGAGTGTTTAAGGAGTTCCTGGATAAATTTATGATAGTGTTTATCGATGATATGCTCATTTATTCAAAGTCTCAAGATGAACATAAGAAGCATCTAAAGATAGTTTTGCAGACATTGAAATATCACCAGTTGCATGTCGAATTCTCTAAGAGTGAGTTTTGGCTAGATTGTATGGCATTCCTTGGCCATGTGATTTCCAAAGATGACGTAATGATGGATCCTATAAAGATTGAGGCATTAGCAATTTGAAGAGACCAACCAAAGCAAGTGAGATTTGAAGTTCCCTTGGTTTCACGGGATATTATAAGAAATCTGTGGCTAATTTTTCCAAGCTTGCCATGCCACTTATGAAGCTTACCTAGAAAAAAAAAATAAATAAATAAAAGTTTGAAGTTCTTTTTCACGCAAAAGAATATGAATATGAGACAAAGGAGGTGGCTTGAGCTTGTAAAGGATTGCACTTATGAAATCCTCTATCAACCAAGAAAGGTGAATAAGGTAACAGATGCATTGAGTTCGAAGGCCCCTACCGTGTTAATGTTCTTGCATGCGATGTTAAGCCTCTTGAAAGGAGACTCTTGATTTTAGGTTGGAATTGAGAACTAGACTATAATCAGCAATGACTTTGTCCCAACTATTTTAGACAACATTCAAAGCAAGCAAGACCTTGATACAAGTCTTGTGAGAACTAAAAGGAAAATGCTTGAAAGGAAATGTGAAGGCTTTAGTCTATCTGATGATGGAGTGTTGAAGCTTGAGGGACAGTTATATGTTCCTAAAGATGAGAAGTTAAGGAAAAAGATTCTTGAAGAGACACACAACACCCCGTATACACTTTATCCTGGTGCAACCAAAATGTACGTAAATCTAAAGGGAAGTTTTTTATGGTTCCAGATGAAGAAGGACATAACGTACTATGTGAAACATTGTTTGACTTACTAACAAGTTAAGACTAAGCACCAAAAGCCAGGAGGGGTGCTCTAGTTTGTTCAAATTCTAGAATGGAAATAGGAAGATAATTCGATGGATTTTATTACTAGACTGCTAAGGACTACGAATGGATATGATGTTATGTGGGTGGTCACTGACTAATTGATGAAGTCAGTAGATTTTCTTCCTATACGAATAACATCCTCTATAGAACAGTTAGCATAATTATATGTGGAACAAGTTGTGAGGCTTTATGGTGTTCTCAGATTTATTACTTCAAATCAAGATAGCAAGTTCACCTTTCATTTCTGGAAAAGTGTTTAGGCTGCTATGGGCACGAAGTTAAAGTTTAGCACGGCTTTTCATTCGCAAATAGACAGTCAGAAAAAGAAGAAGACCAATCAGATGCTTAAGGATATGCTCCAAGCTTGTGTCTTGGACTTCAAAAGGAGTCTGTATAAGTTTTTGCCATTAAATAAGTTTGCTTATAACAATAGTTAGCAAGCTATGATTGTGAGAGCTCCTAATAAGGCACTTTTATGTGAAATGATGTAGATCCCCAATTTGTTGGCATGAAGTCAGGGAAAAGAAACTAGCAGAGTCGAAACTTAAAAAGAAACTGACTTTTTTTTTATAAGATGATCGGAGCAATGAAGATGATTCAATGACAAATTATCACATCTCAAAGTAGACAAAAGAGATTTGTGGTTGTACGTTGAAGGCCCTCAGAGTTTGAGTTAGGTGACCTTGTGTTTATCCAAGTCGTCCCGATGAAAAGTGTGATGCATTTGGGAAAGACAAGCTTAGTCCCAGGTTTGTGGGATGATATATGGTAATTGAGCGTACCAACAACATGGCATACAAGCTAGAATTGCCTCAAGAGATGACATCTATCCATATCGTGTTTCACGTATCGATGTTGAAAATTTATGTATGGGATCAATCACATATCAAGCAGCCGCAATCAATTTAGAACAAGAAAACATGAGCTACAAAGAGAAATCAATTGAGATTCTGGATTGAAAGATGAACAAAGAGATTTTCCTTGGTAAAAGTTCCTTGGCACAATAAAAAGATAAAAGAAGCTACATGAGAGCCAGAAGACGCTTTATAAATGAATTACTAAGAATTATTCTAAGTTTCAAATAGGAAACTTCTATAACGCCCCAACATTTAATTGACCATAAATTACTAACCTGATGTTAGAAATTAATGAAGAAGATGTAATGATAATATGCTTGATTATTTCTGATGTTGATTGAGTTATTTTCACAGGTGATGTTACAAGAACTCGATATGCTAGAACAAAGTTTATGCCAACATTTATGAATATTATTTAACGATTTGATAAATTTATTTGATGGTTTAGTTACAGATATCTATGATATATATATATATATATATATATAAACATATATGTAGTACACTATGTTTTATACATTTATTTAGATGTATATAGTTATTGTCATGCGTATGTGTCGTATACACACATACAATTTTATATGTCAAGTCTCTATATAATTAACGTGTGTATATATATTAAGTTATTTGGTTACTCAACGTATATATAATATTATATGTACATATATGTGTATAATAGGAAATCTGAAGGAAGATATGAAGGCAATGATTGGAAGGTAAACCAAAAAAACAGGGGGGGGGGGGGGGGATATCAATCAGAAAACGTGAAGAAAGAAAAAAAAAATGGAAAAAAGTTATTCAGAAGAAAAAGGGAAAGGAAAGAACGTGAGGGAGGAAGAAAAGTGGAAAGTTTTCGTTCTTGAATTTCATTCAATCTCCTAGTTATGTAACAATCTTATTTGCCCAAATTAAGTCCTTCATGATAACCCTTAGCATATTATTTCTATCAATTAATATGCAATCAAATTCAAATTTCAGTCCATAAAAGTCTAATAATCATTTTTCAACCCTCATTATTTTCCTCCCTCTATTGTTGAATATTTTCACTCTTAACCTCCTCTCTTATACGTACAAGATATCAAAAAAAAAAAAAAAAAGCCTCTATAGACTGGCCATCAAATCCCGACTCTTGATACATTGATATTTCTCAATTCTTGGAGCGAAAATAAAATATTTTCAAGGTATGGTTTCTTCTTTTCTTTCATTGGTGTTTTGGAATTTCCTGAGTGATTGAGTAATTTCTTGATGGTTGCTTGGTGTTAGTTGAATGGAGATGAGGGGGGAGTGCATAAACTTGTATTGAAAGGGATTGTATCGGTGACTTCATTATTTTTATTTTAGAAGGATGCCTTAAGGTTGGTTATTTTATTTATTATGGTGTCTATTTTATTTTATTTTTGGATGGATTTCCCTAGAATTTTCTAATTGAAGATTTATTGGAAATTTTCAGATCCTATTATAAATTTTCAAAACAGTTTTCGAGGATGCAAAAAGATTCCGTTTTTAATGAATTAGGTACTGTTAGAGAGCTCTGAAATGTCTTTTTAAAAAAAAAAAAAATTGGTTCAGATCCTTTGGAGTCTCATACAATTTGTTATGAATTTTTTAAGGAACAAAGGTCTGACTGCCAATTTTGTAATTTTGTATAATTGTTAAATTTTTGTGTTTTGATGTTATTACATGATGAAATAGGTTTATTAGGCGTTGTTATAATGTGATGAACGTGTTTGATGAATTATTATGGTATTTTGTTAATTTTTATTATAATTATTATTTATGGCATGAATGGTTTTAAAAGCAAGTACTCGAAACCTTAATCGCGCGTCACTATCAGAAAAAAAAAATTAAAAAGATTAAGTAAGGTATTTAGATAAGTACATTATCACCTACAACATGAATCAAAGATTTTAGAAGTACATATTTTGATGTTGATGATGATATTATGATGTTTTTAATACTTCTCTTATGATGACGTTTTGATTAAATATATTATATATGTAAGTATATGTATTTTTATGTTTTAAAATGGCATTATACACCTTTGATGATGATAATGATGATGATGTCCGGTAAGCGGACTTTTTGTCACCATTGGTTTGGGATTTACTACCCCACTCCTTCTGTGACTAGTGTGCTATGACGGCACAACACCGGGCCCAAAATATGATGGTTTTGAAAGTTAAAAAGTTTTTAAATTATGTTTACATTTATGATGATGTTTATCATGATAAAAGAAAATTGTTTATTTATGTTTATAATATTTAATTGTCTTATTAAGCCTTTGGCTCATATAAGTTAATTCATTTTATAAATAAAGGAAAGGGCAAGATGCAGTATTGGAGGAGCTTGGAGCGGAAACGAGACGATGTGTGATAGAAAAACGAGAGGAATAATCATAGGATGAGTACTTTTAATTTCAAATAAAGTTTTGGCGCATTTGTTTATTATTATTTTGATTGAATGATCTATGTGGACTTTCTTAAATTTTATTTGGTGATATGATTTTGAAAATTTATATTAATTACAAAAATTATTTTGATAAGGTAAAAAAAAAAAGAACTTTGATACTTTTCTAAAATTATCTAAGTAAAATTTTTTGATAAATCAAGATTTTTATTTCAAGTTTATTAGTTTCCACAATATTTTGAGAGATGAATGTTATAAAGAGAAGTCAATTGTAACTGTCCATAAGGGGTCGTTGATGTCATCAGTCTTAAACTCGAACAATTTCAATTTCTTCTTTCAGCAACGACAATATTGTTGTTGTTGCTAAAAGTGTTATAAAAATAGAGATGACAAATATCGTTGCTACAAAACTCAGTGGCTACATATTAGCTGTGATTTACATTTGGAGATGACATTATTACTGCTAGAACTTTTTATATTGACGATTTTTGTCGTCCATGAATAGCACCGATCATCTGAAAAGCAGCAATAAGTTCATAAACACAAAAACGAAGTGCAGAAATAATTATAAAAAAATTAATAAGAAGTCAAACAACAAAAATCACTAGCTCAAGTAGTGTAATTCCTAGACCGTTACTTTCAGCACAATACCAGTAAAGGAGGTATAATTTTTCAAAAAATAAAGCCATAATTTGTTTCATGAGTCTGATTTATAAAATCCTGGATTAGCATTTTGGGTCGTCACAGCATTATTTGTAAAATTTTCCTTCATGAGAAAAATCGTGGTTGAATGTTCACTTTCAAGGATTGTTTTTCAAAAACCGTCATTGGAAGTGGATATTTTTGAAGCAACATGTAACATCATAGATGTGCATTCTACTTTTAAAAAATCATCATGGAATCGTTGTATGTACCACGATGGAAAATTTCGTTATGTTTTTTGTGGTATCTTTTCATGATAGTTTAAAACATCATAAAATCCTTTTTTTTTTTTTTTCGTAGTGCTATTAATTATTCAGTTTTTCCGGTAAAAAACTGTGAAAGGAGAGTTTTTGAGAGGTTTTACTTCGTTGGAGATTTCTATGTCTTTCTAGATTTTGAAAAATGTGGCATAGTCAAATGTGCTTTAAGGTATAGCGTTAATTAGAAAATAATTATAACTGATCACAAGCTCTTACGCAAGCAGGCATTAGTTTACTAGATGTACTTCTTAATGTGTACAAATATTTGTTTTTAAATTAAATGTTATAAATACGAATGAGTTTTTTTGTTAAATATCGATTGGAGAAAAGTTTAATAACTGGCGATGACGCTAGAAACAATGAACAAGAAGAGGACACGATACCGCAGCAAATTTTTCATTTATAAAAAATAAAATAAAATAAAATAAAATAAGTCAACATAAAGTTTTTCGTGTACGATTTAAAGTGCTTTGTTTTCTCTGTTTTTATAAACACCAAAAGGTAAGTGTGTCACGACCCGAACTATGTAGGGCCGTGACTTCATACTTACTTAATTTAAATATACCAACTTTGCAACGACCCGATTTTGTGGAGCCGTTACCTTATCATGCTTATTTAAACATACTTCATCTTAAAACTTACTTTTGCTTTATATAAAAATATGGAAATGTTTTTTTTTTCTTTTTAAACTCAAAACTCAAAACTTAACTTATACTTATACTTATTTACATCTACTCACTCAAGTACCGAATTTTAAAACCACATTTTAACAAATCATATTGTTTATCATATACTAGTACTATCGACTTAGAATAAAATAATGCAAACACATTTTAGATAACATATTTCCAAAACCTGTGGTGGTGTCCAATCCAAATTTCACAGTCTGCAGTATCATCTCTCCATAGTCTTGCATCAAGTATTGTTAGTAGGTTACTTACCTACAGCATGAATGTAAGTTATGAGCTTATACTCAATAAGTATAACTTTCTATTCAACAAAACATTTTTAGTAAAAAAATACATTAACCGATTATGCTTTCTTATGTTAATTTAGTTTTGGGCCCCCTATATGTCATGTGTGCATGTACTGTGACGCATAGCCATAGAGTGGTTATGGCGGCCAGTTCAATCCAACTCAAACCATGAACCAAACCGTTTAACATGGAGTAGTTGAGACAGTCAATCTAATTTAACTCAAACCATGGACCAAACCGTTTAAGACCGGCCCTTGGGGCAAGTCGGTATGACACAAGAAAATTTACTTGTCTAATCTTATTGTAGGAAAACTTGTTCTTTGTTGATTATACTTAAAAACTTGAATCTTAACTGTTTCTTACTTGAAAACTTAATCTTGTTCTTATCATGTGATTTATTATTAGTGAACATGCTTATGTGATACCACAATAATAAAACATAAAACATATTTATATCATGTAAATCAATGCATAAATTTTTAAAAAACATGTAATGCAATAAAAACATTTTGCCCATACTATAGACAGAGTTATACTTATAAATTGTCTTACGCTCTTGGTCTATCGTTCCATCAAGGCACGACAACAGATCATATTCCATCAAGGCAAAAATTTGCTCCACTACCCTCCATACCCCAACCGACCATCTCTCTCTCTCTCTCTCTTTCCTTTTTTTTTTTTTTTTTTTTTCTAAGGCTAGAGAAGAATAGTTGAGAAAGAACTAGAAGTTGGGAAGCCAACTAAATGGTTCAACTCAACACTACCCACCTCTATTTATAGGTGGAATTTCCATAATTTTCACAATTATTTTTATTTCTAAAATTCTCCTTGAAATTTACATATTGGTCCTTAAAGACAAAATATTTGCCTTCCAAGTCCCTCCAAATGGTCGACCATGCATGTATTGGAGCCAAAAAAAATCTTTTCAAACTTATTTCTAATTGTTTCCTTGTTCCCCAGGGCCACCAAAGACAATCGGCCATGTGGCTTAGGTGGAGGATTTAAGCCAAAAACAATAAATCAAAAATTGTGTATTTATCAACAATTACTTGGCCTCCAAGTAGGGCCATATTTGGCATTCCCCTAATACGCAATCTAATTTCTTAATAATCCAGATAGTTCAAATACTGTTATAACTATCAACAGTCCAGGAATATTGAACTGCAGAAAATTTATCTGCACTTTATTGGACCATGTATAAGATTTTCTTAAAACTTAAAACTAATTAGCCTTCATTACTCTAAATATTATTCCTAATTATTCTAGAGTGATCTCATACCTTATTTTTAACTCTGCATCCGTAACGACAGTCGGTCACAGTATAATTTGAATACTGCTTTTATACTGCAGTACCGTCTTATACCAATCATGAGTTATCCTGGTCAAACTTAGTCCAGAATAAAAACTTAAATCATGATTCGGCCTTTTTCATTATAAAACCTTATCCTTGACTTAATAAATTATAATTGAGTCTTATAATACTTATAAAAACTCAAACATACTCTGATAATCAAATCAGATCATAAGTTTCATGTTGACATATATGATTCAGACGTAAATTTTCCTTTATATCTAAGGAAATCACAAATTCATCAAAATTTTGGGTTATTACAAAGTGGGATCCAATAGATCAACAAATAAATCTCCCACCACAAAACCGACACCGAATGTGTTGTGATACAAGTACAACCTCCCTCTTAATGGAAAGCTACATTGAAAGCAGCAATGCCACCTGGAAAATTAGGGGAAAATAGTTTCCCACTTGAAATTCTGTTAATGAAAAAGATTGGCTAAAGAGTTGTACAAGTTAATATTGATGCACCTTCATTTCTTGGACAGTTGGATGAAAGTCAAGTATGATCGTACAAAAACCAATAACAAATTAATTAGTATTTTCCCTAAAGAGTGTGGTTTGAAAACATGTGTAGCAAAAATAAGGAAAACGGTGATTGCATACATAATCTAAATGTAATAATATTTGACTTTTATCTAAAAGTGCAGAGTTTGAATTCCTCTATCCCCAGTTTTCAAAAAAAAAAAAAGAAAAGAAAAGAAAAGAAAAGCATGCTTACGAACTTCCCTTTTTCTTATATTTTTAAATTTCTCATTGCATCTATATGACAAGCGCACATTAATTAATTACGGCATAGGTATATATGATAGATGTATATATTATACATCATGCTGCATATATAAGCAACTTATTTGAATTCATGACCCTGATCACGTCTTACATTTTCATAAGTGATCTTATTATATACATATGTCCCTTAATACTTCGCAACCAAACCTCCACTTGATACTCCGCTTATATCTCCATTGACCCTCCTGCAGTTTGACCTAATCTCTCCTTCATTACCAGTCAAAACCCTAATATCCCCCATCTTGATCATTGACGCCACAAAGCTATCAAAGAAAGCATTCTGATAAGCACTAAAGCAGTTAACAATGGCGGTAGTGTCGGCTCCGCTTGTGGAAAATAGTTCTTGATCGGTTTGTAGAATTCCATACTCTACTTCGAGATTGGAGAAGTACTTGTTATCGAAAGCATCCGGAGTCGTCTGATCAAGATCGGTTATGACGCTGCCATTGCCGCCCTGAGGGCATATGTTCCTTAGGGTTTCCAAGAGTGTCGTATTCAATGTGGGGTCAGGGCCGCCTGTGCCGCTGAAGTTGTATAGTCGATGACTAAAAGTTTGACATTGAGCTCGCCCAAATGTGTGAGCACCTAAATAAAAGATTATACATAGACATGCATGTCAAAATCCTCAAATATTTAAATTTTTTCGTCATAGACTTTCTAGTAAATTAGTAATTTACAAAAATCCAAAAAAAAAAAAAAAAAAAAAAAAACCTTTTGTTGGTTTGCTTCGATCAAATAATTCCTTTTTTTTTTTTTGTCTTTTTATTAAAAAATAAGCCTATTTCCAATATTTGCATTTCCAACTCTAACTTAAAAACTCAAACTTTCAAAGTCCATAACTTCATTTTTTTAAGTCGAAATGAGATTATTATTTTTTAAAATCAGATAGAGTTTCGAGAAAAATGGAACAATATCTATATTGATATTTTTGGAACATATTTCATGTTTTTAGACTTTCTACCTCTAAAAGTTTATTTTCACCCAAACGTATAATTCTAAAACTCAATTAAACTCCAATCAAAATAAATATAATTCTCCAACTCAAGAGGACTCTTAACTTACTTGACATATTTATTTATTTATTTATTTATTTATTTATTTATTTATTTATTAAAAATAAAAAATGAAAATCTTACCCGAGAGTGCAACCAGATCAGTAGAGTTGAGGCCTTGGTTTAAGAAGTTGGTTTTTAGTTCATCAAGGGTCATCAAGGGATTTGGAAGGACGTCACCGGCAAGGGTTCGATTCGCTATTAAGCTATCCCTTCTTCCTGATGGGACAGGCCAAGAGGGACCGCCTGACTGCATCCATGAAATGTTGGTTTGAATTATTACAAAAAGAAAAGTATATTTACACAATTATTATATTATTTTCCTGTGTACCTTTACCTAGTCCGTCAAATTTCTCAAGTAGTATTGATCTCCTCTGTCCTATGTTAGAGTTTTGAACAATATTCATGTAATTGTAATTTGTATGGTCCAACGTTTTAAGATTACGTAATTTTGTCCGGCCTTTAATATATTCATGTGATAATTAATAGGTTATATAAAACAATTAAATTTAACAAAAATTAACAGAATTGGATTTTTTAAGAAGAAAAATGAATTATAAATAAAGAATGTGAAAGAGAAAAAGATTTTGAATACTTAAAAGGGGAACACATTTTTTATTATATTCTTAAAATCATATGATTTCTATAACTCCTACTTAATTATATTAAATAGCAGATTTCAAAATTAATATCTCCAGTCCATGTACCCTCCATTCTAAATTGAGCAAATTTTAATGATTTCTCTTTAATTGTTTTTTTCTTGTTTTGTTTGCTTTAATTCGATTGTTTTATTTATGTTTGTAATTTTTTTTCCTCTTTTATTTTCTGATAATATTTTGCTTAATGATAAAAAGGAAAGAGAAAAAGAATAATTAGCATACCAAACACACAGATTCTTCAGCTGCGATGGCAAGAATATCAGCACATGAGACGACGCCAGGACAAGCAGCCTCCAATGCAGTCTTGATGTCATCAACAACGTTGAAACCTCTTACGGAGTTGTTATTTGGAGGTGCTTCCTTCTCGCTGTCTATCGTATCAGAGTTGTCCAACAAAAGCGATCCATCACATCCCTGAATATATATGTATATATATACATATTTATATATACACATATAGATTTACATCGCATACAAAACCAAGGATTAATATCTCTGTGTATATATATATTGATACACACACTTGGACTTTATGAAAAGACATCATTAAACACAAAGATGGTCCATCCAAAGAGAAATTATTGTTAATTATGGTGAGTAATAGCATTATGAGGATATGAGTGCAGAATTAAAAAGGCAGCGTGTGCTGAATACAATGACAAAGCAGTCGTGGAAATGAAGGCGAATAAGGCTAGCGGCGATTCGGGGATCGGTCTGAAGTGCGTCCTCAATGACCCCACGTACTATGCTGGTGACATTCGGGCAAGTATCATCGTAAAATGTTGGAGTTAGCTGAGCAAACCCTCCAATTACAAAAGCAGTGAAGAAAAGGGTTACCAAAAGATGATGTGAGAATGCCATTTGGGTTCTATATGCAGCTCATCGATCAGATCTAGTCATTGTGTACATTAATATAGTGGACGTGACTAGAAAATTAACAAAGGCAGATAATCCGGCAGAACTACCTTCAAGATGACGCTTGAAGAAAAGTCTATAGTTTGACCAAAAATGTCTAAGGGCCCACTTGAGGTAATATCTAGATATGGTATTTGGAGGTTGAGTTAAAAATATATGTTTTGAGGAAAATTTTTTGATAAAATTCTATTATATAGAAAAAGAATATAAAAATTTGAATGTGTTCAAACAAAATATGCAGAATGGATCTTATCTCGTTTGTGTTGTTGTTACGAGCATTTCGACTTAAACCCATCTTATTCCGATTTGAAATAAGAAAGTTACGGACTTTTAAAATTTAAGTTTTTTGAAAATAAAAAAGAGAGAAAATTTAATATAGAGTTGGAAATTTAAAATTCGAAAGACAAAATGTCATCTCTAGATGGTACCCAAACACCTCCTAAGGGAATGTCTCCCAAACAGTGAATGTCTCTAAACATTGTTTACTGTCTAGTTACCAAACGTGTGTCATTTGAGAGAATTTTGGGCTTCTAATAAAATTTTTCCACGGATATCTATAGTAAACTCAAATATTTAAAATCCATAATTTTGTTATTTTAAATTACAATAAAATAATTTTTTATTTTAAAAAATTATGTAAAATTATGAAAAGAATAATAAGATTGATATTGATTTTTTTAACACTTTTTAAGTTTTTATATTTTTTTCTCCAAATAATTTTTTTTTTCAATCAAATAAATATTTTCAAAACTTAACTAAAAACTTTAAATAAAATATTTTTAAAATTCGGCCTTTAATTATCCTTGAGATGGTCTCTAATAAAATGCAATATCAAAAAAGTGTCCTCTGTTATTGATGTAACTTAAATGAATACTTTAATGTTACGCGTGCTTGGCAAGAAATGAGACTACTTGTCCATTCAACTTTAGACAAAAGTGAAAGCAACACTTTTTTTTTTTTTTTTTTTTTTTGGGCTAAAGACTTTTTCAATTTGGCTAACGACATTTTTCAATTTAGATTTTAAAATTGGAAATATTTGTGGTAAAGTCCATCTGAAAAGCATTACCTGATATAGTTGATTTTAAGACCGTCCAAATGAATATATAGGATCTAGATAGGATCTACGACCGAGGAGATGGATAATAAAAAAATAAACACGATTATAATAAAGTAACTTGAACTTTTGTGGAAAAAGTAAAAAGCTACCCCGTCCGCAAGAAAGATGAAGCTTCCAGTGTTCCAACTTCCACCACTCCACTGTTTCTCTGTCCTTTCACCGGAAAAAAATAATAATAAATAAATAAATAAATAACCGCAACTCTTTTTGGTGGATTGTCCTATTAGAAATTGAAGAAAAGAAAAGAGATGGAGGTGAGGCGGTGAATTAAAGGCACAGGGGTGTCTGGAAAACTTTTTTTGGAATTGACGGAATGGGATATTACGTATCTTTCCCACCAAGAAATCCTCACTTTTCATCTCAATCCAGTAATATTTTTTGATGATTTATTTTTTACTTTTTTCTTCCATCTCCATTTGTCTGGGTTGGTTAAGGACAGAACTCACAAAAACGTCTACAAAGTCCAACCTATAACCAAAGGAATTTCCAAAACCCAGTTTTTCAGCAACACATATTAAATGTAATTGAAACTTTTTTTAAAACAAAATTATCATAAATCAATTTAATAATCTGCATAGGGCATAAGACGTGAGTATCCCTGAAAATAAATAAATAAATCCTTGAGTCTGCACTTTGCCTTCTTCTTCGTCCATAGTCCATATATCTCTTCCATTTTTGTATTTGCCCCATATCCTTGTTTTTTCTTTTTTTTTTTTCAGAAATTTTAAACTGTTATATCTTTTTTCACTTTGAAAAAATGGATATTTTAAAAAAAGCGTTCCGTCCCAAGATTATCCTTTAACTTGTCCTTCTATTTGTGATTAAAAGTACAAAACCAAATTACCAATTTTACTAATTCGATTCTCACCAAAAAAAGAGAAAGGTCCACTATTATTTTTAATAAATGTTATATCTTTTCATTCTGAAAAATAAACAAAAAGACATAAATATCCCCAAAAAGGATATGATTCAGTGTAACCAGTTTAAATCCAATTTTATTTTCAATAGTCCAATTACAGCACCATAAAAACAAAGCCGTTCAGCCGTGCACTTCCGGTAATGCCCTTTACAGGGGCTCTACCACAAAGGCACCTTTTAAAATTTTATAAATTTGGACATTTTTTGTGAGGGGATAAAAACATTCATGAACGGTATTCCATGATTCTGAACACATATCAACTTTAATTAATAATGTACTTTTTATCTATACAATATATAGAAGTACCAATAATTGATATTGTATTAATAATTGGTACTTTTTATCTATAATTAATAGTACTAACAATTATCTAATTTTTTATTTATTTTTGTGTACAAATTTTTTTTTGTATATATTGATTTTTCTTAACACTTTTTAAGTTTTTATATTTTTTTCATTTTAAATAATTTATTTTTTTAATTAAATACATATTTATAAAACTTAACTGAATTTTAACTAAAATATCTTCAAATTTCCGTTTTGAATTATCTAATAAAATGCAACATAATTACTTTGACGTACTCATGATTTATGAACCTAACCTCAGATGTTACGTTTTCATAATGTTTGATATATATGTCGTTAATTAATATGAAAATTGAAGAACATTGTGTTTTTATGAAATTAATTGAAGTAAATAGTAAGTTTTTAAAGTAATTAAATTAAATAGCAAATTTACCATGTAAATGAAAATTTTACTAAATAAATGACATGTTTACAAAACATAAATATATCATTTACCTGATAAATCTACCCGTTCTTCCTAATATTTTAAAAGTCTGTTATTTACTTCAATTATTTTATGAAGCTACTATTTACTTCTTTCTGCATAATTAATTGTCAGTGACCAAACCTCCACTTGTATCCCCATTCAACCTTCTACAGTTTGATCTAATCTCTCCTTCAGTACTAGTCAAAACCCTAATATTCCCCATCTTGATCATTGACACCGCAGAGTTATCAAAGAAAGCTTTCTGATCATTGCTGAAGGTGTTGACAATGGTGATAGTGTCGGCTCCACTGGTAGAAAACAATTCTTTATCAGTTTGTAGAAGTCCATTCTTTCCTAGGAGATTGGAGAAATACTAATTGTCAAAAGCATTTTGAGTCATTTGATCAAGATCGGTTTTGACGCTGTCATTGCCGCCTTCACTGCATATGTGCCTGAGGGCTTCCCAGAGTGTTGTGTTCAATGTGGGATCAGGACTTCCCGTGTTGTTGAAATTGTTTAGTCGTTGACTAAAAGTTAGACATCGAGCTCATCCACATGTGTGAGCACCGAGAGATGATATATACTTATAATTAGGACACAAGTATTAGTCTTACTCTAGAAAATTAGTTTACATATAGAAAAATAGAAATAGAAATAGAGAATCTTTATTTTGGCCCCTTTTTTTTAAGCGACTTTAATCTAATGTCCACCATCTTTTTAAAATAAACAAAATAAGTTAAAAAGTCTTTAAAAAAAACTTTTGTGAATTATTGTTGATTTTTGAAAAAATTATTGGTTGATCTTGGTAGATTGTTGCTGTTGCATATTTATCTTCATGTGTGCTCGCAAGCGAACGAATTGCTACAAGTAATAAAATGACAAAATATCGAGTATCATCTCCAAGAGATTGAAATTAAGAAAACTAACTAAGTACTACAATTAAAATAACTCAATTTTATCTAAGCTATCAAAATTAAAGGGAATTGAAACAAGCAACTAAATTAAGCAATTAATTAAACTAAGATTAAGCAAAATAAAAGCAATCAAAAATGTGGATTGAAGTGAACTCAATGGTATGTAAGGCTAGGGGATTTTGATTTCACTTGACTTAACTTTGCTTACCAATTCAAGGCTTGTTAATCAAATTCATTCAAATCATTAATCGTAGACGACAAATTTTAATTTCACTCCCTCTCCCAAGTATTGAGTAAAATAATATGTAAAAATTAATCAAATTAATATCCATACTAACTCAACTAATTAAGCACTCATTGCGCAACCCTACTCTAGTGATTACCCAAGTCATATTAGTCTTCCGAACTTAATATTACTATGGGTTGTATTTTCCAATTCCCAACATATGAAATTAACTCTCCCGAGCTCAATCTCACACATCTAAAAACTCGAATTTAATGGTAAATAAAATTAGGAAAAAAAAAACATATAGAAACACAAACAATTCGGAATGGGATTCAATCAACAAGCACTAAATTTGAAAGTTTAGCTACATCATACCCCCATGCTTAGAAAGTTTAGCTAGACATCAAAATTCTCAAATCCATGACCAAATTTGAAACATATGTCAAACCCATATTCAAACACGAAATCAAAGAGTAAATGCAAGTTCAATATAGCTACAAAGAGAGAAAATAGTAGAAAGAAGAAGAACTAGTTGAAGAACAAACTCTCAAGTCTTCAATCTCCTTGAATCTCCAAGAAAAGCACTCAAAACCTATAAGTTTTTCTCTCTTTTTTCATCTGAGGTTTTTGGGTCTCCCAAGAACTCCTTTTTTCGCCCCAGCTTCTCTTCTTTTGTTCGTGGGAGCTTCAGGTGGAGAAAAGGCCGCGTGCTTGGAATTCGAGGGGGCAAGTCTAGCGCGCGCTGGTGGGGCACGCGGGCGTGCACCCCCTTCTAACTTGGTCGAGTGGGCGCGTGGATGCACGTCCGCGCCTACGCTACATGCTAAAACTTGATTTTCATCTCCTTTTCTTCCAAAATCCAATTTTTCTTTGTTTATCTGAAACACTTACAAATACATTAAACTAACCTAAAAACTTGAAGATTTTGCAAATTATCCAATTTCAGGACATTAAATAAGTCAGTAAAAGCTCACTTATCAGTTACTTAACTAATCAATGGAGATTATCGAGACACGTCAATTATTACTTCTTGATTTTTAGGACATGGATGGTATTTAAATTTAACAAACCTCAAGACATTTGCTAAAAATATGATTTAAAAGGGTACTCATTGTTCGAAGCAAAAAAAAACGGTACTCATTGTTTGCACGTGCGTCTCTTTCTCTCTCTCTCTCTATCGAAAAGGGGTAAAATCAAAAACTAAACATTTATATGGAATGATTTCTATCACTACAATATATCCTAAACATCGAAAATTTTATCCCATGCTTATGAATATAATAGGAGGCGACTAGTTAGTAGATTTTATAGACATAGTTATATATTAAATGAGGAGTTGAAAAAAAAAAAAAAAAAAAAAAAGAAAAGAAAAGAAAAGAAAACACCTCATCGGAGAGTACAACCGGATCGGTAGAGTTGAGGCCTTGGTTAAAGAAGTTGGCTTTTAGTTGATCAAGGGTCAGAATGGGACTTGGTACGGCTTCATTGGCAAGTGTTATATTTGTAGTTAAGCTATCCCTTCTTCCCATTTCGTACCTGACCCCAGTTCGTTAAAAATTACTCTATCGTTTCATGTTGCATACAATACATCATCAGACATCGATAATATACTAGAATACTTTCAATTTTTTCGTTCATAATTATGACATCTAACCTTATTTCAAATTTCAAATTTTCTTTTTTTTAATTATGACATCTGACCTTACTCCAAATTTTAAATTTTCTTTTTTTTTTTTTTTAAAGTAAGAGGAGATAATTGATATCAGGATTTTAAATTAATCGTCATTTGTACATATAAAAACTTTTTAGATGTTTAAAACTTATACAGATCCATGTGATAAATAGTAAATATAACGTACTAAATTCACAGATTCCTCGGATGCAATGGCAAGGATATCATCACAGGAGACAATGCCCGGACAAGCATGCATCAGTGCAGTCTTGATGTCATCAACAACATCAAAACCTCTGATTGAATTGTTATTTGAAAGTGAATGCTTCTCGGTCACTATGATATCAGTGCTGTCCAACAAAATCGATCCATCACAACCCTGAATATGCATACCTATGTACACAATAAATATAAATATACAAACATATCTATATATATTGTGTGTGTGTGTGTAAAGAGACAGCGCGCAGCATATAGATTGACAAAGCATTCGTGGAAATGAAGGCGAACTAAGCTGGCGGCGATACAGGAATCGATCTGTAGAGCCTCCTCAACGATTCCTCGAACAATGCTGGCGGCATTAGGGCAAGTTTCACGGTAAAACGTTGGAGTGAGCTGAGCAAACACTCCAACCATAAAAGCATAGAAAATGATGATCAAAAGATAAAGAGAGATAGCCATTTGGGTTCTAATAAAATGCAGTCGTACGCACTAATATAGAAGACAACAAGAAAAGTCTACAGCTTTACCAAAAACGGAACAAAAGTAAAAGAAAAATCTATAAATACAATAGTTGGACACATTACCTATCGGTGAAATAGACTGTGGATATTCAGCCAGTTTCAGATGTTTTTTCCATTCATTTTTAGATAGAAAAATTGAACAAGAATTGATATATACAGAGGAAGTGTATGTTAGAATAATCAAAACAATAAAATAAAAAAGATAGTTTAGTTAACATTCATACAGAATATCAGGAATCCATTATTTTACATGGAATACGATAAATTAGCATCAAATTTCATTAATTCACACATAATAATGAAAAAAAGAAAGAAAGAATGAACACTGAAAATGACATTAATCATCAAAAGCTGATTTTCATTAATAGAGAAGGGCGTCCATATTTATAGGACAAACTACAAACGAAAAACAAAACAAAAAGAGCCAAACCTCATTAAAAAAAAATAACAAAATACGAAATTTTTAAAAAATGAAAAGTATTGAACAAAAAGCAGAAATGGAAACTACTAGACTCAATGAATAAGGAAATGCAATTGGAATTGGAATCCAAAATTCCTAGATCAAGTTATTACAAAAACAGAAATTACTAAAAACAGAAAAAAAAAAAAAAAAAAAAAAAATTGCCCTTTTGAAGGCCTAAACAATGGAATTTGACGGAAAACCAAGCTACGTCATGGTAGAGCGACAAGTTTTGATAGTTGGCCCATTTTCACCCAAAAAACAACAACAACAACAAGAATTTTTGGTCCACATCTAACCCCAAAAAACTGGAAAATTGTCTTATTTGAGCTTGAGGAGGTCCCAACGTGCCATAAAATTGGTCAACTCGTATTGCACCGCATCAAGACTACCGCATCAAATTCATATTTTAAAACATTTTTAAATCAAATATTTTTTGAGTGGGTAAGAAAAATCCGATCAGTCTGTCGAGCTCTTCCTCACATGGAATTTATTTATTTTATTGAATTCAAAATATCAACAGCTTCATCTGTTTCTGTTGATATTCTTGGGTTTAATGTGAGCATTAGTGGTGCATAATTAACTACAAAATTAATTTCTTGATTAATTTTGAAATTTTGAAAATGAATGGTTACAAAATATGAATGGATTGCAATTTTCTCAGTAATCCAAATTAAAAACCTCTTAATTTGGGTTTTGTAATACCTTATCTTGAAACCTATAAAAGGAGGCATCTACAACATGATTGATACACACTTGAACACACAGCACTAAGTTCTTCTTGTTTTCTTTGTTCTTGGGCGTTTTTCTCTTGTTATCGGTTTTTGTAGTTTTTGGTGATAGAGGGAAGGCTTTGGTTTCAAGTTCACCGGACGTGGTTATTGATCATGCTAGACTACCGTTGCTCGTCATTGTATAATGGGAGAGACGTCCTTTGAAACCTCATGCACTTACCAGAGGGGGCAAATCTATTTTAAGGAAAGCATGTGTTACAGATGCCTCAACATTCTTCATCCTCGTGCTGTTACATTCGGGTTAAGGTTGAATTTCCAGTCGTAGTAATTTTTCGTTTCCATCTAACACTTTATTTTATACATTGAACTTGTTCGATGTTTATGTTCAATATTTTCCAACAAATTCTTTTTAAGTTTTTTAAAGTTATTTTAATAGTTAAAATGTGAAATAACTAAAATCTTACCAAAAATATTTCAAAATCAAGTTTAAAAGCGGACCCTGAATATAGGTAACGCTATGGTTTGAGCTTAAACTCTAGAGTATTTTTGACAATTTAGCTATATGAGAACTTCAAGATCTGATATGGTAATGCTACAAAGGAAAATGTTGAAAAAATGGTGCTAGGTTTGGAAAAAGGAAAAAAAAAAAAAAATTTCGTAAGTGCTATTGAAAAAAGAGAAACTGGTGTAGGGTTTCCACTAAGATTATATTTGATAATAAATATGTGTCGGACCCACAAAGTCTGATGTGGCAATTCTATAAAAAAAAATATTAGAAAGTGGTGTTGGGTTTGAAATAAAAACATTCAAAATGTTATTATTGAAATTAACCCTAAGTAAATTGTTAAATTATTTTCACTACAAAGTAACTATTATATATATATATGAATACTATAAATTAACTGATATCTCATTGTACACAACACAATTATTCATTTAATCAAACATTCTGATAATTTTTATCTCATTTTCCATGAAACTTGGTCAATACCTTTTCTATTACTAAATTTATATTTAAGCACATAACATCATATCCCAAAATATATTTTGAGATAATGACACTATGAAACAGAATCCAACCTAATTAAATAATCAAAATTAACCAAAACCCAACCTAAGATAACAATCATCAGATTAGCCAAACCAAAATCAACAAAATGGAACCAACATTAACCACGTTAAGATAATAACCAAAATTGAACCATGATCAATATTGCCAATATGCTCAACAATCAAATAGCCTAATTAACAACTATTTACCAAAACTCATGGAATAGAACCAACATTCTCTGTCCAATTTTAGTATCCCAAATGGTGTCTAACCCATTATATTTTGACATATTATTGAATGAAGTTAGTTTTTAAGGTACAAAAAATCAATTATAAAGTATTTCAAACTTTTTAACATGACATGGTGCAATATTAATACTTGTTAGATACCATTTAGAAAACCAAATTGGATAGAAGATTTGAATCCCGTCAAATAGTCCCAAAGAAATACATGAACTAAACTAAGAGAGAGGACTTGTAGAAATTGGAGAAGGAAGTGTTTCAACACATTTTGATCTATTAACAACCTTTAATGAACAAACCTCTCTTAAAGACAGTGAAAATTACCTTGCTAAAAAGAAAAATAATAATAATAATAAAAATCTTTGACTGAGTTTACCCAAGGAAATTTTCATTGGAAAAGCTCGAAACATGGGTGTGCAAAAGCTCACACTATTCTAACCGCTAGTTCCAAAGGTTAGAAAGCCAAATCTTCCTTCGGTTTTTCCAGTCTTTTTGTAATTTTTCTTTTTCGTTTGGTTGATCCTCATTCATAGGTAGCTTTCAAATTAAGGCCGTAGTCAATACAATATGTGCACATTTAGTGTGCGTTTATCAAACTTAAAAGAAAGTAACAAGAAATTAGGTAATAAGATCAGAACCTGAGGATTTCAAAGAGTGTTGTGTTCAACGTGGGATCAGAGCTTCCCATGTTGTTGAAGTTGTTTAGTAGTCGACCAAAAGTTAGACATCGAGCTCGCTCGAAAGTGTGAGCACCTAAAGATGATATACTAATAATTAGAATGCATGCATGCCAATGTATCACCATGTCTTACTCTTGTATATTTTACAAAAAGAAAACTAAAATGGGAATATAAATCTGTATTTTGGCCCCCTTTTTTTTTTCTTTTGCTTTTAAGCGACTTTAATCTAATGTCCATGATTTTTTATATATATATATAATTCCTTCTATAAAAAATTACTTTCATGAATCCTTATTGATTTTTGATAAATTATTTTTCTGCTCTTGGTTGATTATTGATTAATTAATCAATGGAGATTATCAAAGCCATGCTTATAAAATTTATTCACGTCACTTATTACTTAGCGATTTTAGAGGAAATGAATATTATTTAAATTTAAAAAACCTCGAGACATTTACTAAAAAAATGCTTTAAAAAAGGGTACTCAATTTTTACACGTGTGTCTCACACTTTTTTTTTTTTTTTTTTTTAACAAAAAGAGGTAAAATCAAACATTGAAAATCTGTACCTATTGATTTCCACTGAAGAAGAAGAATGAAAATTTTACCCCATGCACATAAATATAACGGGATGCGACTACTAAGTAAATTTTATAAAGGAAAAAAAAAAAAAAAAAAAAAAAAAAGAAGAAGAAGAAAGCACCTTACTCGAAAGTACAACCAGAGCGGTAGAGTTGAGGCCTTGGTTTAAGAAGTTGGCTTTTAGTTGATCGAGGGTCGAGAAGGGACTTGAAATGGCTTCATTGGTAAGTGTTAAATATGCAGTCAAGCTGTCCTCTTCCTATTGGGACATCCCAGCAAGGACCGCCTGACTGCAACCACAAAATTAGTTCAGAAGATTTCGCAATATAGAAAGATGGCATTATTCTTGTAGTCATCTGTAATATTCCAGAATACTACTGATCTATGTTCATAATCATTATATCATCCAAGCTCTAATATTTTAATTTTAATTTTTTAATAAGCTAAGAGAAGAGATAATTGATATCAGGATCAATCGTCAAACATACATACATACATAACTTTTTGGACATTTGACATTTATGCAGAATCGACAAATATTACACACCAAATGCACAGATTCCTCAGATGCGATGGCAAGGATATCGACACAGGAGACAATGCCGGGACAAGCATTCTCCAGTGCAGTCTTGATGTCATCAACAATGGCGAAACCTCTAATTGAGTTGTTACTTGAACATGATTGCTTCTCACTCAGTATCATATCGGTGTTGTCAGAACAGATCGATGCATCACAATCCTGAATATGCATAAATGTACACAATCAATATCAGTCTACATATATATATGGTGTGTTTGTTTGTGTAGAGGCAGCGCGCAGCATATACATTGACAAAGCAATCGTGGAATTGAAGGCGAACTAAGCAAGTGTGAGAAAAGGATCAGAAGATAATAAGAAGTGGTTGTGCGCATTAATATAGAAGACAACAAGTTTGGTTAAGGCTGATATTCCAGTTGAATTAGCTTCAATATCAAACTTATAAGAAAAGTCTATAGCTATACCCAAGAAGGGAAGGCAAAAAAAAAAAAAAAGTAAAAAAAAAAATTCTATAAAATGCTGTTTGGACGCAGTACCTATCGATGAAAGAGATTGTGGAGATTGATGTTTCAGCCAATTTCAGATAACTTTGTATTCAATTTTTGATAACAAAAAGTTAAAAAAGAGTACTACTGTTATTGTAATTCATATTTTAAAACTTTATAAATCAGAGATTTTTTTTAGAGGGTAAAAAATAAAATCCTACGGAGACAAATTTTCTTGAAGTTCAATTAAATTGTAAATGTTTTAGGTATTTATATGTTCGATGTGATCTAATAGTATTGAGAAATGCAACAAAAGGAGTACAAAATTTCCAAGAATATGTTTGGTTATTTCTGACATTGATTGAGTTATTTTCACAGATGACGCGACGAAAACTCAATATGCTATAACAAAGTTCATGTCAAAATTTATGAATATTATTTAATAATTTGATAAATTTATTTGATGGTTTAATTATAGATATCTATGTTATATTTATATATATAAGTATATATGTAATACACTACGTGTTATACATTTATTTAGATGTATATATTTATTGTCATGCGTATATGTCCTACACACACATACAATTTTATATGTTAAGTCTTTATATAATTAATGTATATATATATGTTAAGTTATTTGGTTAGTGAACGTATATATAATATTATATGTATATATATGTGTATAATAGGAAATCTGAAAGAGGATATGAAGGGAATGAGTGGAAGATTAACAATATATATATATATATATATCAATAAGAAAACGTGAAGAAAGAAAAAAAAAAAAAAAAGGGAAAGAAGTTAACCAGAAGAAAAAGGGAAAGGAAAGAACGTGAGAGGAAAAAAAAAAAAAAAAAAAGTGGGAAAATTTTCATTCTTGGATTTCATTCAATCTCCTAGTTATCTAACAATCTTACTTGCCCAAAGTAAGTCCTTCATGATAGCCCTTAGCATATTTATTCTATCAATTAATATGCAATCAAAGTCTACTTTTAGTACATAAAAGTCTAATCATCATTTTTCAACCCTCATTCTGTTCCTCCCTCTATTTTCGAATATTTTCTCTCTTAACCTCCTCTCTTATACATACAGGATATCAAAAGAAAGGAAAGAAGTTAAATAAATAAAAATAAAAATAAATAAATAAATAAAAACCTCTATAGAATAGTATTAAAGAAAGAGGTGTACGAGAGAAAAGGGAAAGAGAAGGAAGAAGGAGTTTTCTGAGAATGAACAGAATTTTCTCATTAGTTAGAAAAGAAGATTACAACCTAGAATAAATAGTATTTTACAGACCAATAACAATGGTCCACGTGTACAAGTAATTGTTGGAGCAAAATTTCGTCCAACACCAAATAAACGTTCTTGAAATAAAACAAGATCAAACGAAAGAAATAATCAAGAACATTCAGCATGAACACAAGAAAACACAAGAACCTTAAGAACAATATAGAGAAAACTAGAGTCCGGTATAATTGCCTCAAGGCTTTGTATTGAGAATTGTGTCCTATCCTTTCCTTCTCAATTCAAGAGAATTTATAATACATTGGGAATGTAGGAGTTTAATTCTCCTATTAATTTGAGAGTTTATTCTCTCTTTAATTACAATAAACTATTCACATTCCGGTGATTTAACATATAATAAATATGGACGTTTAACGTCTTTGATATTAAATATAGACGATTGAGTTCCCTTTGTAAACTCCTATTAATTGTTAAACGTTGTCCTTTGCCGAACTTGAACTTCTCCTTCTGACGTTCGATATATCCTTAGAAAGACTCTTACTTGAGGATAGTCTCCTTCCCCTTAGGAAGACTTACTTGAGGGTAGTCTCCTTATGAATAAGTAGACCTCTACCTGGGTTGTCTCCTACCTTATAATTAAGTAGGCTCCTACCTAGGTTGTTTCTTACTTTATAATTAAGTAGGCTCCTACCTAGGTTGTCCCCTTCCTTAGGTAGGCTCCTACCTATATTGACTTAAATAAAAATTAATTTAAATAATTTTTATATAATGACAAAAACACCATCCAACATCAGCCCCCCCAGTCCCTAAGTTTAGTATGTCAAACGACAGGGACTTTTTAACTCTTTTTTTTTTTTTTTGAAGTCGATCCTGTCGAAAAATTCATGATCGGCCCTGCCGTCATGTTCATGTTTGATCCTGCCAAACTATATTTTGAATCGGTCCTGCCAAAAAATTCATGATCGGTCCTGCCGTCATGTTCATGTTTGGTCCTGCCAAACTTTATTTTTGAATCGGTCCTGCCGAAAAATTCATGATCGGTCCTGCCGTCATGTTCATGTTTGGTCCTGCCAAACTATATTTTGAATCGGTCCTGCCGAAAAATTCATGATCGGTCCTGCCGTCATGTTCATGTTTGATCCTGTCAAACTTTATTTTTGAATCGGTCCTGCCGAAAAATTCATGATCGGTCCTGCGTCATGTTCATGTTTGGTCCTGCCAAACTATATATATATATTTATTATTATTATTATTTTAATATGTTGGAGTCATTGGAGGATACTTATCTCCTCCTATGGAGTCGTTGGAGGATATTGGAGTCGTTGGAGGATACTTATCTACTCCTAAAATTTCATCTTTACTTGAATAATTTTTGTGCCTTTGGAAACTAGGCATTACATCAAAAACCCAACTTAAATAAAAACACACTTTTAATAAGCTAATACTACTTAAAATCACACCACACAACTCAAACACCTACTGATAATATTTTCTCAGGTGTTCAACATTCCAAGGATGCTTTAACACTTCACCCCACTTATTTTCTAGCCGGTAGGTACCTGGCCAAACCACTTTCACCACTTTGTACGGTCCTTCACATGTTCTTCACGCGGATCGAGTTCTCCAAAGTTCTGTATGTCATTTAAGTCTTTTGGCAAATTAGTTGGTAAATCTCCATCTATTTGATAAATGGTTGAAATCACCTCTTTTCTTTTTATGCTTGATTTCCCATTGGTGGCATTAACATAACATATCCGTGCTCTTTTTGACTTCCAATTACCACTCCAATGCCATTTTCTGTTGGAAATTTCATCATCAAATGACATGTAGAGGTAACTGCCCTTATCGCATTTAGAGTTGGTCGACCAATAATAGCATTATAAACAGATAGGTGATCCACCACTAGGAAATTCACCATTCGTGTTATTTGTGCTAAATCTTCTACCATTGTAACCGGGAGAGTTATGACTCCTTCAGCCCTAACACATTCCCCAGCAAATCCATACAAAGGGGTTAACACTGGAGTTAGCTTCGCCCCCCCAAGATTTATTCGGGTTAATGCACTTTTGAATAATATGTCCGCAGAACTCCCATTATCGACTAAAATTCGGTGGACCCTAATATTTGCTATTCGGAGAGATATTACCAAGGCATCATTATGTGGGTGGACTAATTTCTTAGCCTCTTCCTCTGTGAAGGTTATGGCGACATTTTCCATTTTTGAAAACTTTGCAATATGTTCAGTCATGTTCACATAATGTGTACCATCAAAATCTTTGGCTTCTCGGGCATATGACTTCCGTGCACGTGAACTATCACCTGTTTCTGGTCCTCCAAATATTGTTCGAACATCATTCAACTCTCCTATCGGATTATTATTCTCAGCCTGCAGAGCAGGTGGTATGGGTTGTCGTTGTTGCTGTTGCACCATTGGAGGTGTGATCTACCTTTCTGCTATCACTCGTTCCACAAACTCTCGCAGTTGTCCTTGTTGCACAAGAGCCTCGATTTGTCCTTTTAATTGGAAACAATTCGAGGTATCATGACCAAAATCTTGGTGAAAACGACAATATTTAGATCTATCCCTCTTGTTGGGATCTCCTTTCATGGGTGCTGGTGGAACTAACAAATTTCGATGCTGGATTTGCATCAAGATTTGTTCTCTTGTTGTATTCAGCGGTGTGTAATTCTTTGTCACATCAAGTGGAGTGTAGGCTTGAAATTTTTGTGTTAAAGCTTTTAACTCGTTTGTCTCTGGTTGCGCTTCAGCCTTTTGTTTTTTCTGATCAAACCCCTTGATTCCTTCTTCAACCTTCCGTTTTCCTTCAAGCTTCGATGTCCCAACCTGAGATGAACCTCTTCGATTTCGCATATACTCCTCCGCACTAATAAATTTTTGTGCTCGGGTAACAAGTTCGGCAAAAGTTTTGGGTTGCTTGTGCACAATAGACTTTAGCATACTTCCTTCCAAAAGACCTTCTCTTATTGCGGCAACAGCATCACTATCAGTGTATCCTTCCACATAGTTCATCTCTTGGCTGAAACGCTCTATGTAGCTCTTTAACGATTCTTCAGCCCCTTGTTTGAGGGAAAAAAGATAGAGCTTATCCTTCTTGCTGGTTTTTGCCACCACAAATCTACCCAAGAATTGTTGCTTTAATTTTCTAAATGAGCCAATTGAACCCGGCTCAAGCTGTTGGAACCATTGAAGCGCTGGTCCTGTTAATGTAAGAGAGAATGCTAAGCACATTTGAGCTTGAGTTGCTCCCCGGATCCGCATCCAAGTGCAATATCCATGCATATGACCAGCAGGGTTTTCTCTTCCATCATATTGCTTGATAGGTATCATCTTGAAGTCAGTGGGAAACTCCTCAATTAGGATATCCTTGATGAATGGAGGTTCGGTTTCATCCATCATATCTCTAATGCCTTCTGACACCTTCTGATTTGCCTCATAATTATCCATTCGCCTTTCCATCCTCTCAAGTTGTTGCTCAAGTTGTACTTCTCGGATGCTACGATTTGATTGACTCTTTGCTTGTTGAATCGCATGTTCATGGTGCGCACCACTTGTTCTACTTCGGTTTGGTTGTATAGTTTGGGCACTTCGCGAAGGATTGGCTCGACCACCTTTTTCATTCCTTGTTAAAGGTACTCAACCATTTCGGGGATTCCGAGGTTGGGGTACACCATGTGATATATTACGTCGTGCATTGAGTCGATCACGTAGATCAGTTATGGAAAGCTCCTCCGATCTTGATGGACTCCAAGTACTATCTACTTCTTCATCATTTCCTTCCGGGCGAACCAACCTATCAAACACGGAAGTCCGCGTTTTCTCCGTTTGTGAGTGTTGACATTCACCTCGCCCTTGTGCTCCCAAACGTCTCCAAACTTGTCGTGGTTGCTGCCTAGCAAGTAAATTCCTTTGTCGTAGCCTTTCTGTGGAAACCTTTTCTTCCCCTCGTCGGCTTCTACCACCCCTCACACTTCGCGAGTTGGTCGGTGTAGCTTGTTGGCCATTGGATAGCTGAGCTCTAACCGGTTGTGTTCCATGGAAAGTGTTGACAAACTCGGTCACCAATCCTGTCAAATTTTCTAAACCCGTCTCCAACCTATCCATGCGTGTTGGAGGACGCGGAGGATGTGGTAATCGTCTGCCCTTCCCTTTACCAGCACCACCACCTTCTGTTTGAGCACCAACCGTATTGGTGGGGTTTGCACTTGACACGTTCTCGCTTGCCATCTTTTTTAAAAAATAAGATTGAAAATGCTGGTGAGAACCTGTGGATATTAATCGCACAAGGCCCTCCTTCTAGCGTCAAAATGTTAGAGCAAAATTTCGTCCAACACCAAATAAACGTTCTTGAAATAAAACAAGATCAAACGAAAGAAATAATCAAGAACATTCAGCATGAACACAAGAAAACACAAGAACCTTAAGAACAATATAGAGAAAACTAGAGTCCAGTACAATTGCCTCAAGGCTTTGTATTGAGAATTGTGTCCTATCCTTTCCTTCTCAATTCAAGAGAATTTATAATACATTGGGAATGTAGGAGTTTAATTCTCCTATTAATTTGAGAGTTTATTCTCTCTTTAATTACAATAAACTATTCACATTCCGGTGATTTAACATATAATAAATATGGACGTTTAACGTCTTTGATATTAAATATAGACGATTGAGTTTCCTTTGTAAACTCCTATTAATTGTTGAACGTTGTCCTTTGCCGACACTTGAACTTCTCCTTCTGACGTTCGATATATCCTTAGGAAGACTCTTACTTGAGGGTAGTCTCCTTCCCCTTAGGAAGACTTACTTGAGGGTAGTCTCCTTATGAATAAGTAGACCTCTACCTGGGTTGTCTCCTACCATATAATTAAGTAGGCTCCTACCTAGGTTGTTTCTTACTTTATAATTAAGTAGGCTCCTACCTAGGTTGTCCCCTTCCTTAGGTAGGCTCCTACCTATATTAACTTAAATAAAAATTAATTTAAATAATTTTTATATAATGACAAAAACACCATCCAACAGTAATAACAACCTACAACAAACTAAAACGGCCTCTAACAATCACACACCTAAGTATTATTACTCCTAACACCCCCCCTCAAACTAAGAGTGGAAAGTTGTTCAACTCTTAGTTTGGATCGTATATGGGGAAACAGAGAACTCGAAACAGCTTTGGTGAATACGTCTGCTGTTTGATCTTGGGAAGGAATGTGTTGAATGTCTATCTTCTTCTGTAGAACTTTTTCCCTGACAAAATAAAGGTCCAGCTCAATATGTTTTGTTCTGGCATGTAGGACTGGATTTCCAGCAAGCTTTACTGTGCTAACATTATCACACCAAATGACTGGTGTCTTGTCTTGATGTACTTGAAGTTCTCCTAGCAATGACTGTAACCAGGTGATTTCAGCTACTAGATTGGCCAAGGCCCGAAACTCAGCTTCTGTTGAGGACCTGGAGACAGTATGTTGCTTTTTGGAAGACCAGGAGATGAGATTGGAGCCCAAATAAACGCAGTAACCTGAAGTGGATCTCCTGTCATCTGGATCAGACGCCCAATCAGCATCACAGAATCCAATAATATTCAGGTCATGGGTTGGACCATGTGATTCAGATTGACGAATATGAAGGCCATAGTCCAAGGTGCCAGCTAGATACCTCAGGATGTGTTTGACAGCTTTCCAGTGAGCTTCCAAGGGGTTATGCATGAATTGGCACACCCTGTTGACACTGTGTGATGGTAGCATACTGCAGGGCACCAACCACACTACGATAAAGTTGAGCGTTGTGCACTGGATCACTGCCATAAGCAGTCAATCTTAGGCCGTCTGTCATGGGAGCAGAAACAGGTTTGACAAACTGCATTTTGGCTCGAACTAGAAGATCTGAAATATACTTTGTCTGGGATAAATGAAGCCCTGATTCAGTGTGTTTAACTTGAATCCCAAGAAAGTAGTCAATCTCTCCAAGATCTTTGAGAGCAAACATCTCATTTAACTTCGTTACAAGATCTTGAATGGCATGAGAGTTACTTCCAGTCACTAGGATATCATCTACATAGACCAATACGAACAAGATGGTCTGTGAAGTGATTTTAGTAAATAGGGACTGGTCAGATTTGGCTGAAACAAAGCCAAAGAAATCAGCACATTATAGAGCTTCTCGAACCAGGCACGAGGAGCTTGTTTAAGGCCATAGAGAGACTTGTGGAGCCGACACACCTTGTGAGGATTGTGAGGATCTTGAAACCCAAAAGGTTGCTCCATGTAGACTTCTTCGATTAGACTCCCATTTAGGAATGCATTGTTGACATCAAGCTGTCGGACAGTCCATCTTCTTGATAGAGCAATGGTGAGTACTACTCTGATTGTGGTAGGCTTGATGACTGGGCTAAAAGTTTCATTGAAATCGAAACCAGCTACTTGATGGAACCATTTTGCCACTAAACGAGCTTTGTATTTGTTCACTGTTCCATCCGGATTTTCTTTGACTTTGAAGACCCATTTGCAGCCAATGGCCTCAACCAGGGACCAGGTACCATTTCTAAGTAAGGCCAAGTACTCATCTTCCATGGCTTGTTTCCATTTAAGGTCCTGCAAGGCGTCAGTGGCTGTGGTAGGTTTGATACTGGCCATGAAGACTTTGGGTCTCCGAGTTCCATCCTTACTCCTGGTCACCATGGGATGAGAGTTCCCCACATCTGTATGGCCAGCATTCGGTCTTTGAGTCTGGGCAGCAACCTGTGATACATCAGGAACAGATGGTACAGATATTCCTGTAAGTCCAGTATTTGTTCCTTGAGTCTGGGCTGCAACCTGCGAAACATCAGATGCAAAAGAAGTAGGGACAGACCTAACACCAGTTATATCATCCATGGTTCCAGGGTTGGAATGAGTTTCAGTTTCAGAAAGTAAGCTGGAGGAATTGGGAGAGGAAATGAAACACGGCTATGGCATTGGGGAGATAGAAGAAGTAGATAAAGGAACAGGGAGAGAAGATTCTGTAGAGGTTTGTTGAGCAAAGGGAAAAGTATACTCATCAAATAGAACATCTCTAGAAATAACAATCTTGCCAGAGGAGTCTAGACACTTGTACCCCTTATGATTTAAACTATATCCCAGAAATGTGCATGGAGAAGAATGAAAACTGAACTTATGATTATTGTAAGGCCTGAGATGAGGAAAACATAAGCAACCAAAGACCTTTAGTTGAGAGTACACAGGAGGAGTATTAAAGAGTTTTTCTAATGAGGATAAACCTCCTAGAATGGGAGAGGGGAGTCTGTTGGACACAAAAACTGAGGCTCTAAATGCTTCATCCCAGAACTTTAAAGGCATAGAAGCTTTTGTAAGTAAAGTTAGGCCATGTTCAACTATGGTTCTATGTTTTCTTTCGGCTAGACCATTTTGTTCATGAGTGTGAGGACAAGGGTGTCTATGGATGATACCAGAGGATTGTAACAAGGCAGTAAAAGGTCTATATTCACCTCCCCAATCGGTTTGAACAGCAAGGATCTTTGAGTTAAGTTGCAATTCTACCAGCTTTTTAAAGTTTTCAAAGGTTGGAAGAGCATCAGACTTTTGTCTAAGCATATATATCCATGTAAATCTAGTGGCAGCATCTGTGAAGTGAATGTAATAACGGTAACCACTTGTTGAGACTATAGGAGAAAGACCCCATAAGTCAGAGTGGATTAACTGTAAAGGCTTGGTACACACTGTATTAGAACTAGGAAAAGGGAGTTTATGCAACTTGCCCAGACAACAAGCTTGACACAACAGAGGAACAGCTTTATTAGAAAAGAGATGTTACATTTGGTAAGAACAGCTTTTACAATTTTATCTGAGGGATGGCCAAGTCTATTGTGCCATAGATCAAAGATTGTACAGGATTTATGGGGTACAACAGAAGACCGAGAGTTAGACAAATCAGAGGAAGAAGTAAAAGCAGAAAATCTTTGTTTCTGTGTAACAAATGAGGATAATCGAGACTCGGATTGTGATTGAGTTGTAAGAACAGGATCACGCTGAAGAAGAATCTGGTTGTTATCAAACACATAAAGTCCATCTTTAAGCTTCCCCTTCAGCAAAATAGTATGAGTAGCCTGGTCCTTAACAAAACAAATAGTAGAGTGAAACTCAAAGTACACATTGTTATCATGAGCAAACTTAGAGACACTAAGGAGATTTTTTGTGATTTTTGGAACATGAAGGAGTTGTTTTAGCACAAGGCATCTTGAGGGTTCTAAGGAAGATGGAAACATGGAATGACCAACATGAGTTATAGGTAGCCCCTTACCATCACCTACAAACAGTTGTTCGGGTCCATTATACTCGGCTTTTGACATGAGGTTGGATGTTTCAGAGGTGACATGATTGGTAGCACCTGAGTCAGGATACCAACTGGTGTCACACACAGTTTCAGAAGTAGCTAGCATTGCAGTAAGTTAAGGGTCTTTTGGATTGTGAGATTACTCCCCTATAGTTGCAACGTTGCCCTGGATTCTACCAGAAATTTGCCCTTGTCCTGGTCCATTGTAGGAGGGATCAAACCGATAATAGCATTGTAGAACCTCATGACCAACTCTATTACACAGTTGGCATATAACCTTGTTAGTACCAGAATTAGCATGAGTCCAGTTACCCCCTGAATTCCAATTGACACGACCACCTGCAAATCTGCCACCATTGCCAAATCGCCCCCTACTACTAGAGAAGCCTCCACGACTGTTCGAAAAGGGGCCACCACCACCATTATAGGAGACACCATTGTATGAACCAGAGTGTTGACCAGGAGAAAATCTGGGTTTGGAGAAACCACCAGAAGAAGAAGGCAAGAATTGTCGTTTGCTTTGAGCATAGTTTGCAGTCGCTACATTGACCAAGGCTGAATCAAGTGACTTAGCATTCTTATCCAGTTTCACTTTATAGGCCAGAAGAAGAGCTTCAACATCCTCCACAGTGTAATTATCAGTTCTTGAGCTGATAGCTAACTCCACACAATCATATTCAGATGGCAAACCTTTAAAGATTGCATCAATTTGATCTTTGACAGTCATACTATGACCTACTAGGGCTAACAGATCAATGAAGCCCCTAATCTTGAGTAGATACTCATTAATCATCAAAGCCCCCTTTTTGGTGGATTGAAGCTGAGTTTTGAATTGAGTTACCTTAGCTCTTATTTGGCTGGCAAAGTATACTTCAATCGTCCTCCAAATCTGTGCAGAGGACTCACAATTCACCATTCGAGAGACTATTCCTTCAGTCATCGAAGACATCAACCAAGACATGATTAACTGATCTTGTTGTTCCCAATCCAAGAAATCTGGATTCATTCGTCCAAGAATCTGGTCTTCAACAGAAAGAAACTTCACTGGTGGAGTCGAACCAAACAGAAAATTCTGAAGACGATAACCTTTGATTAAAGAAAGAACCTGTTTACGCCAGATCAAAAAGTTGTTCTGATCTAGTTTTGTTCCAATCGGATGAGAGAAAGAAACTGGAAGAAATCTCTGTAAGTTTGTCTCCGTCGTCATTGTTGTCAATCTTGGAGAGCTTTCAACACGAACTCCGTTCTCTGTCGCCGGGAAAGATTGCGTCGTCGGAATCGGAGTCGGAGATGGCTCTGATACCATATTAAGGAAAGAGGTGTTCGAGAGAAAAGGGAAAGAGAAGGAAGAAGGAGTTTTCTGAGAATGAACAGAATTTTCTCATTAGTTAGAAAAGAAGATTACAACCTAGAATAAATAGTATTTTACAGACCAATAACAATGGTCCACGTGTACAAGTAATAACAACCTACAACAAACTAAAACGGCCTCTAACAATCACACACCTAAGTATTATTACTCCTAACAGTCATCAAATCCCCACTCTTAATCCATTGATATTTCTTAATTCTTAGAGCGAAAATAAAATTTATGTTCAAGCTCTGATTTCTTCTTTTCTTTCATTGATATTTTGGAATTTTATGAGCGCGCGATTGAGTAATTTCTTGATAGTTGCTTGATATTAGTTGAATGGAAATGAGGGGGGAGTGCGTAAACGTGTATTGAAAGAGATTGTATTGGTGAATTCATGATTTTTTATTTTAGAAGCATGCCTTAAGGTAGGTTATTATATGTATATGGTTTATCCATGTGAATGGTGTCTATTTTATTTTATTTTTGGATGGATTTCCCTGGAATTTTCAGATTTAAGATTTACTTGAAATTTCCATATCCTATTATCAGTTTTCAAAACAGTTTTTGACGATGCAAACGGATTCCGTTTTTAATTAATTAGGTAGTGTTAGAAAGTTCTGGATGTTTACTTTCTTTTAAAATTAGTTTTAGGTCCTTTGGAGTCTTGTATGAATTGTTATGAATTTTTTAAGGAACAGAGGTCTGGCTTCCAGTTTTGTAATTTTGTATAATTGTTGGATTTTTGTATTTTGATGTTATTAAATGATGAAATATGCCTATTACTTATTAGGCACTGTTATAATGTGATAGATATGTTTATCAATTATTATAGTATTTTGTTAATTTTTATTATATTTATTATTTATAACATGAATGATTCTAAAGGCAACCACAAGAAACCTCAATCGCGCGTCACTATCAAAAATTTTTTTTAAGATTAAGTAAGACAGTAAGTACATTCTCACCTGCAACATGAATTAAAGATTTGAGAAGTATTTGTTCTGATGTTGATGACAAGATTATGATATTTTAAATACTTCTCTTATGATGATATTTTGGTTAAAGATATTATATATGTAAGAATAAGTATTTTTATGTTTTAAAATAGCATTATACACCTTTGATGATAATGATGATGATAATGATGATGTTGTATGGTGAGCAGGCTTTTTGTCACCGTTGGTTTGAAATTTGCTACCCCACTCCTTCCGTGACTAGTGCGCTATGACGGTATAACACCAGCTATATGATAGTTTTGAAAGTTAAAAAACTTTTAAATTATGTTTAGATTTATGATAATGTTTATGATAATAAAAGAAAAATGTTTATTTACGTTTATGACATTTAATTGTCTTACTAAGCCTTTAACTTATATAAGTTAATTCATGTTGCAAATAAAAGAATGGGTAAGATGTAGTAGTGGATGAGCTTGGAGCAGAAGCGAGACAATGTGTGATAGAAAAATGGGAGGAACGATCATTAGATGAATACTTTTAATTTCAAATAAAGTTTTGGGATATTTGTTTATTATTATTTTGATTGTAGGATTTATGTGGACTTTCTTAAATTTAATTTCATGATATGATTTTGAGAATTTATTTTAATTACAAAATTTTTTTTAATAATGTTTAAAAAAAAAAAAAGAACTTTGATAGTTTTCTAAAATTATTGAAGTAAAATTTTCTGATAAGTCAATATTTTTATTTCAACTTTATTTTCCGCAATTTTATGAAAGATAGATGTTAAAAAAAGAGGTTGACTATAACTGTTTATGAGGAGTTATTACTACTGATGTAATCACTCTTAAACTTGAACAATTTCAATTTCTCCTTTCAGCAACGACAATATTGTTGTTGTTGCTACAAGTGTTATAAATATAGAGACGACAAATATCGTTGCTAAAAACTTTCGGCCGCTACATATTAGCTGTGACTTACATTTGGAGATGACATTATTGCGGCTAAAACTTTTTTTATTGACGATTTTTGTCGTCCCTGAACAGCACCGATCATATGAAAAGCAGCAATAAGTTCATAAACAAAAAACGAAGTGTAGAAATAATTATAAAAATAATAATGATAAGTCAAACAACAAAAATCACTAGCTGAAGTAGTGTAATTCCTAGATCGTCGCTTTCCGCACAACACCAGTAAATGAGGTTTAATTTTTTAAAAAATAAAGCCATAATTTGATTCATGAGTTTGATTTATAAAATCCTAGATAAGCATTTTGCATCAATCACAGCACTATTTGTAAAATTTTCCTTTATGAGAAAAATCGTGGTTGAATGTTCTCTTTCAAGGATTGTTTTTCAAAAACCGTAGTTGGAAGTGGACATTTGTGAAGAAACATATAACATCCTACAATATGCATTCTATTTTTAAAAAACCATCATGGAATCTTTGTATGTATCACGATGGAAAATTTTGTTATGTTTTTAATCATCGTGCTATATTTTCATGATAGTTTTAATCATCATAAAATCCTATATTTTTTTTTAATAGTGCTATTAAACTCCAAATCATTATTTAGTTTTTCCGGTATAAAACTATGGAAGGACAATTTTTGGGAGGTTTTACTTTTTGGAGAGTTCTATGCCTTTCTAGATTTTGAAAAAAGTGGCATAGTCTAATGAGCTTTAAGATATAGCGTTAATTAGCATATAGTTATAACTTATTACAAGCTCTTACGCAAGCAGACAAAAGTTTACTGGATATACTTCTTAATGTGTACAATATTTTAAAAAAAAATTAAATGTTGTAAATACGAATGAATTTTGTTGTTAAATATAGATTAGAGAAAAGTTGAATAACTGGCGATGACGCTAGAAACAACGAACAAAAGAGTACACATTACCGCAGCAAAATTTTCATTTATTGAAAAAAAAAAAAAAAAAAAAGTCAACAGAAAGTTTTTCGTGTACGATTTGAAGAGTTTTGTTTTCTCTGTTTTCATAAAAGCCTTGCAAATTACAATTAGAGACTACAAGGAAAAATCTTTACTGCTTCCAAAAACGATCCAACTAAACACCGAAAGGCATGTGGGAGCCAATAGATCAACAAAAGAATCTCCCACCACAAAAACGACACCGAATATGTTGTGGTACAAGTGCAACCTCGCTCTTGATGGAAAGCTACATTGAAAGCAGCGATGCCACCGGGAAAATTAGGGGAAAATAGTTTCCTACTTGAAATTCTGTTAATGAAAAAGATTGGCTTAAGAGTTGTACATGTTAATATTGACGCACCTTCGTTTCTTAGACAGTTGGATGAAAATCAAGTATGATCGTACAAAACCAGTAACAAATTAATTAGTATTTTCCCTAAGGGGTGTGTTTTGAAAACATGTGTAGCGAAAATAAGGAAAACAGGGATTGCATACATAATCTAGATGTAATAATATTTGACTTTTATCTAAAAGTATTGAGTTCGAATTTCTCTATTCCAATTCTTAAAAAAAAAAAAAAAAAAAAACAAAAAAAAACAGCGGCCGAACTTCCCTTTTTCTTATATTTTTAAATTTCTCCCAGCATCTATATGACATGCGCATATTAATTAATTACGGCATAGGTAAATATTATTCCTAAGCACAATTATCAAAAAAAGAAAACACCCAACCATGTATATTTGATATATATATATATATATATTATACATCATGATGCATATATACGCAACTTATTTGTATTCATGACCCTGGTAAGGTCTTACATTTTCATAAGTGATCTTATTTTATATATGTCCCTTAATACTTCGCAACCAAACCTCCACTTGATACTCCGCCTATATCTCCATTGACCCTCCTGCAGTTAGACCTAATCTCTCCTTCATTACCAGTCAAAACCCTAAGATCCCCCATCTTGATCATTGACGCCACAAAGCTATCAAAGAAAGCATTCTGATCAGCGCTGAAGTTGTTAACAATGGCGGTAGTGTCGGCTCCGCTTGTGGAAAACAGTTCTTGATCGGTTTGTAGAATTCCATACTCTACTTCGAGATTGGAGAAGTACTTGTTGTCGAAAGCATCCGGAGTCGTCTGATCAAGATCGGTTATGACGCTTCCATTGCCGCCCTCAGGGCATATGTTCCTTAGGATTTCCAAAAGTGTCGTGTTCAATGTGGGGTCAGGGCTGCCTGTGCCGTTGAAGTTGTATAGTCGTTGACTAAAAAATTGACATTGAACTCGCCCAAATGTGTGAGCGCCTAAATAAAAGATCATATATAGACATGCATGTCAAAGTCCTCGATTATTTAAATCTTTTAGTCATAGTCTATCCAGTAAATTAGTAATTAAAAAAAAAAAAAAAAACTTTTGTTGCTTTGCTTCATTCAAATAATTCCAATTGTTTTTTTTTTATTTTTTTTTCAAAAATAAACCTAGTTTTACTATTCGCATCTCTAACTCTAATTTAAAAACTGAAACTTTCAAATCCATGATTTCATTGTTTTAAGTCAAAACGAGATTTTTATTTATTAAAAATCAAATAGACTTTCAAGAGGAACAATACAATATCTATATTGATAATTTTTGGAACATATTTCATGTTTTTAAATTTTTTACCTCTAAAGGTTATTTTCCAACCAAATGTATAATTTCAAAACTCAACTAAACTCCAATCAAAATAAATATAATTCTCCAACTCAAGAAGAACCTTACTTACTTGACATATTTATTTATTTAGTTCACAAAAATAAAAATAAAAATAAAAATAAATCTTACCTGAGAGTGCAACCAGATCAGTAGTGTCGAGGCCTTGGTTATCTAAGAAGTTGGCTTTTAGTTCATCCAGGGTCAAAAAGGGGCTTGGAAGGACCTCATCGGCAAGGGTTCGATTCGCTATTAAGCTATCCCTTCTTCCTGATGGGACAGGCCAAGGGGGCCCGCCTGACTGCATCCATGAAATGTTGGTTTGAATTATTACAAAAAGAAAAGGATATTTACACAATTATTATATTATTTTCCTGTGTACTTTTACCTTGTTCGTCAAATTTCTCAAGTAATATTGATCTCCTCTGACCTGTACTAGAGTTTTGATCAATATTCTTGTTATTGTAAGGTCCAACGTTTTAAGATTACAGAATTTTGTCCGGCCTTGAAGATATTCATGTGATAATTAATAGGTTATACAAAACAATTAAATTTAAAAAAAAATTAACAGAATTGGATATTTTAAGAAGAAAACTGAATTATAAATATAGAATCTGAAAGAGAAAAAGATCTTGAATACTCATAAGGGGAACACATTTTTTATTATATTCTTAAAACCATATGATTTCTATAACTCGTACTTAATTATATTAATTAGCAGCTTTCGAAATTAATATCTCCGGTCCATGTACCCTCCATTTTAAATTGAGCAAATTTTAATGATTTCTCTTTAAATGCATTTTTCTTGTTTTGTTTGCTTTAATTCAATTTTTTTATTTATGTTTGTAATATTTTTTTTAACTCTTTTATTTTCTGATAATATTTTGCTTAATGATAAAAAGAATAATTAACATACCAAATACACAGATTCTTCAGCTGCGATGGCAAGAATATCGGCACATGAGACGACACCAGGACAAGCATTCTCCAATGCAGTCTTGATATCATCAACAACGTCGAAACCTCTAACGGAGTTGTTATTTGGAACTGCTTCCTTCTCGCTCACTATCGTATCAGAGTTGTCCAACAAAAGCGATCCATCACATCCCTGAATATGCACATATAGATACATCGCATACAAAACCAAGGATTAATATCTCTGTATATATATATAGATACACGCACTTGAACTTTATGAAAAGATCATCATTAAACATAAAGAGGGTCCATCCAGAGAGATAATATTGTTAATTATGGTGAGTAATATTAAGGAAAACTAATCAAGCATTATGAGGATATGAGTGTATAATGAAAAAAATGCGGCGCGTGGTAAATACAATGACAAAGCAGTCGTGGAAATGAAGGCGAATGAGGCTGGCGGCGATTCGGGGATCAGTCTGAAGAGCGCCCTCAATGACTCCACGTACTATGCTGGTGACATTCGGGCAAGTTTCATCGTAAAATGTTGGAGTTAGCTGAGCAAACCCTCCAACTACGAAAACAGAGAAGGAAAGGGTTATCAAAAGATGATGTGAGAATGCCATTTGAGTTCTATATGCAGCTGCATAGATCAGATCTAGTTATTGTGTTTATTAATATAAAGGACGTGACTAGAAAATTAATCAAGGCTGACGTCCTCAGAGATGACCTCAAATTAAATGCAATATAAAAAATTGTCGACTGCTATTGATGTAACCTAAATGAATATTTTACTGTTTCACGTGAAAAATGAGACTAGTTGTCAATTCAACTTAAGTGAAAGGACCCATTTAGTAGAGTAGTTTGAGTTGAGATTTTTAAGTTTTAATAATAACTTTTTTTGAATTTTCAAAAAAGACAAAAAATTTTTGAAAAAAAGATAAAAATTTTTGAGGAAAAAGACAAAAAAAAAAGTTTCAATTGAATGGTTTGAACCATTCAACCAAACACCCATCAAGACAAAAGTAAAAGTTACGCTTTCTATTTTTTATTTTTCATTTTTTGCTAAAGATTTTTCCAATTTAGCTGAAGACACTTTTTTCAATTTAGATTTTAAAATTATAAGTGTTTGTGGTAGGATCCATGTGAAGAACTTTATGTAGAGGGTCTGTGATGGTCACGGAGGAGATGTACGATGAAGAAAAATAGGCATAATTATAATAAAGTTCCTTAAACTTCTACAGAAAAAGTAAACAGCTACCCACTCCCCAAGAAAGATGAAGCTTTCAGTGTTCCAACTTCCACCGCTCCACTAGTTCTCTGCCCTACCACCGGAAAAAAATAAATTAAATTAATTAAAAACCGCAACTCTTTTGGCGGATTGTCCATTAGAAATTGAAGAAAAGAAAAGTGACGGTGTTGAGTCGGTGAATTATGTTATATTTGATGAATTATCTTTAACTTAGGCTCCGTTTGGTTCATCAGTTTGAGTTAAAAATTTTAAGTTTCAATAGTAATTTTTATTGACTTTTCAGAAAAGATAAAAAAAATTTTTCAGAAAAGATAAAAAATTTTTTAAGAAATGGATAAAAAAATCAGTTCAAACTATAGTTTGAATTGATGAACCAAACTGATGCTTAAATTTAATTTAAATTTTTTATCTTAATTTTTATCCTTTTTTTTTTAAATCAATAAAATTTATAATTATTTTTTTAAAAAATCAACTTAACTCAAATATAAAAATTTCATCTTTATCTTAAACTCAACTTATTCATCAAACGGATCTTAAAGACACATGGGTGTTTTGAAAACTTTTTTTTGGAATTGATGGAATGGGATACTATTACGTATCTTTCCCACTAAGAACTCCTCGATTTTCATCTCAATCCAGTAATATTTTTTGATGATTTATTTTTAACATTTTTTTGTTTTCCATCTCATTTTTCTGGGTTGGTTAAGGAAAGAACTCACAAAAACGTTTAGAAAGTCCAACCTAGAGCCAAAGGAAATTCCAAAACCCAGTTTTTCAGCAACCACATATCAATGTAGTTGAAATTTTTTTTGAAAACAAAATTATCATAAATCAATTTAATAATCTGCACAGGGCAAAGACGTGAGTGTCCCTAAAAATAAATAAATAAATAAATCCTTGAGTCTGCACTTCGCCTTCTTCTTCCTCCATAGTCCATATATGTCTTCCATTTTTGTGTTTGGCCCATATCCTTTTTTTTTTTTTAAAGAAATTTTAAACTGTTATATCTTTTTTCTGTTTGAAAAAATGGATTTTTTTAAAAAAGTGCTCGATCCCAAGATTATCCTTTAATTTGTTCTTCTATTTGGGATTAAAGTACAAAACCAAATTACCAATGCTACTAATTCGATTCTCACCCAAAAAAAAAAAAAAAGAAGAAAGGTCCGCTATTACTTTTTATTAATGTTCTATCTTTTCATTCTGAAAAAATGAACAAAAAGACATAAATATCCTAAAAAGGGATAAGATTCAATGTAAACCAATTTAAATCCACTTTTATTTTCGACAATCCGATAACAGCACCATAAAAACAAAACCATTCGGTCGAGCACTTCTGATAATGCACCACAAAGGCATCTTTTAAAATTTTATAAATTTGGACATTTTTTGTGGAGAAGGTAAAAAGATTCATGAACCCGTACTCCATGATTCCGAACACATATTAACTTCAATTAATAGTGTACTTTTTATCTATAAAATATATAGAGGTACCAGTAACTGATATTGTACAACAATTGGTATTTTTTTTTTATCTATAATTTATATACTAATAATCATTTTAGATGAAAAATTTTTATATTTAATTTTTTATTTTTTTTGTATACAAAAAAATTTGTATATACTAATTTTTTTAATATTTTTTAAAATTTTTACATTTTTTTCACTTTAAATAATTTATTTTTTAATAAAAACATCTTTTTAAATAATTTATAAGCATTTCTCCGTTAATATATGTAACTCATACTTCCAAAACAAATGTCATGTATATTTTTTAGTCAAATATTTAATTTATGGAGGGAATTCACAAACTTGTTAAGTATAAGAGAAAAGAATTTAAAAAACTTTGTCTAAAATTGGAGAGGAAAACTGTAATTTATCTTTTATTAATATAATACTTTTGTATTAATTTCTTTTTTTATTTTGATGTGTTCAGGGTTACCTAATTCTAATTGTTTATATTTTTTATATTTTTTGCTTTACTTTTCCTTGCTTTTGGCATTTGACAATGTTAGTGTTCTTTTTTACATTTTTTTTCTCTTATTTTCCCATTTTTAATAGATTTTTTTTTTTTCTGGTTGATAGAAAAGCGTTCATTGATAGGATAAAAATTACTAGATTGAAATCCGAGGGTTAGAAAGGGCTGAAGACCAACCAAAGAAAATAAACCGTCCCACGTTGTTGTTATTATTATTATTATTATTATTATATTATTATTATATATATATTAAAGGAATGTAAATTTATAATGTACAGTAAAATTATGTTTTCACCCTTTGAATTTCTTCCTCCGTTTTGATGTGACGCTTTGATGGGAAATTTGGGAAATTTTTGCTGAAGAGAAAAGAGAAAAAGAGAAGGAAAAAAAAGGTAAGTTCTGACAAAGGTGACGAGAAAAGGACACAGTTGGCGTGCCAGAGTTGTGTGTCGGAGGGGTGCGACAAATTTATGTGGTGGCAGAGAGGCTACACGACAAAGGGAAAGTTAAAAAAAAAAAAAAAAAAAAGACAAAGTTGTATAATGTGTTTTTGAGTGTTGTTTTGGATAAGGTATAATTATATTTTATTTATAATTACATGATATATAATTATATCAATTTTAATTTTATTTATGAACAACAAATAATTAATTTTTTTTCTCACGATAGATCTGACAGAAAAGGAAAGAAGATTAAACATAATTGATGAGATTTTCAATATAAGATGTTTCATTTTCAACAATTCCATTTATAAATATATATCTATATATATTTATTTATATATATAAACTCCACATTTTAATATAAATTTAAATATAAATATTATAATATTATAATAATAAATATTAAATAAATAGGTTGATTATGATTATATTATTTATCTTAACTAATTATTTTTATTGTATAATATTTATAGGGTGTTTAGTGTATAAATTTGAGTTAAGATTTTTAAGTTGTAATAATAATTTTTGTTAATTTTTTAGACAAGATAAAAAAATTTTTCAGAAAAAGTCAATTTTTAATTCAAACTTAAGGTTTGGCTTAAGCTTGCAATCAAGCTCTTAGTTATTTCCTTTTATTTTTTCTGACCATCGCGGTACGTAGCACAGGTATTAGACTCGTATAAACTAAGGAAGTGTTTGGTTGAATGGTTCAAACCATTCAATTCAAACTTTCTTTTGTCTTTTTCTTCAAAATTTTCTATCTTTTTCTGAAAAAATTTTTGTCTTTTCTAAAAATTCAAAAAAATTTACTATTGAAACTTAAAAAATCTCAACTCAAACTACTCCAATATCAGATAAAAGAAAAGAAAAAAAAAAAAAACCACTACCGGCAAGAATGCCGGCGAAACCAAGGAGAGTTTCCGGTGGCGACGACTGCGTGGAGAGGCCGAGGATGGATTCGTGACGGAGGCCACATGGAATCGCGTCAGAGGGTGCGACGGATCTGAAGCTCGGCGAGGCTCATGAGGCGGAGGGGCTCCGAGCTCGCGACGCGATTCCGTCGAGCGAGCACAAATCTCCGTCGATGGCAACAAAGGTGTGGGGAGGCCGGGGCGCAAGCAAGGTCGGGGCGTCTCGAGAACCCTACCGGCAGGTCGTGGAGTCGCCAGAGTTTGTCTTAGTGGTGGAAGAAAAAAAACCAAGATCCGGCAGTATCGAATGGCCCGGGGGGGGCCGGGGGGGGGGGCGGGGGTTTCTTGTCCACAAGCCCACGGGGCTCCGAGATAAACAAAGAGGGGGCGAGATGATGTCAACGGCGACGACCACACAATGGCCTGCATCTCACATCGGCGCCCACTCCTTCCATCGCTACCCGTCCTCCTGCCGCCTCGTGAGCTTTTTCCGGTCTAGCGAACTCCATCGTCACTGGTATTTTGGATGGAGGAGGACAACAATTTTCCCCTTTTTAGATGTGATCATATGTAAATGAATCATAATAGTTTTAGTGTACATTTTAATCTAGTCGGTTAAAGATCCGATGATCAAGAATTTTTATATTATCAATGGGATAAAAAAGCTTATTCCATTATAGAATTGCCTAATCATTTATATCTTTTATTTTAAATGTGCATCACCAAATGCTCTTTCTTTTATTTTATCCTTGTTGCGTCATATATATTTTTTTTTAAATACATCCTCATTTAAATATTTGTCCTTCATCTTTTGAAATTTTATTTTTCTCTAATATGACTTCTATTACTACCTTTTTTTAATTGTCCTTTTAAATACCTTTGTTTAGGACACTTTTTTCTTTCTCACATGTAGTTTTTTAAATTTTTTATACAATAATTTCGTTTGGTTACTATTTAAATATTTTTCATGTATCTTAGTCATTTTGTGGGGCTCTTTTTTTTTTTTTTCTGGGTTAATTTTCTAAAAATCTTACCCTTCTTCCTTCCGACTTGTCCTTACTAAAACAATATTTTCAAATATATGCTCACTCATTCCTTCTATTTTTCTTTATTTATTCCTTATTTGTTTTAGATCTTATATTTTTAACTATGCCTTGCGTGATTAATTTTTTCTTTATGATTTACACCTATCAAAATGTTTTTTAACCTTTCAATACATTTTTAGTCAAATATTCTTTTCTTTTTTTCACTATGTCCAAAAAAGTTAACAAAAATTTTTTTTTTCCCTATGTGCTTATAAACTAGTATTTACAAAAGATGCCAAATCAATATCATGTTGCCTATAAATCTAAAGGGAAAAAAAAGGAGAAAATTTTGAGACAGAATAATAAAAACTCAACATCTTACTCCAATCAGACGTTAACTTAAAATCCCTACCACCAACTAGACAAAAATAAAAAATAAAGACTTCAAGAAGAGTGTTTCAGAAATTACCACATAATTTCAATCTGTGATAATAGTTTTACCTAAGGGTGGCAATACGGGTCGCAACACGACGACACGACTCGAAAACGACACGAATTTTACGAGTTTGGGTTGGGAAAAATAGGGACGGGTTATGTTCGGGTTGGAAAAAATTGACACGAAAAAAAATCGTGTCGTGTTCGGGTTGGACCCGTTTTTTTCGTGTCAATTTTTGTGTCACTTTTTGTGTCAATTTCGGGTCAAGTTCGTGTCACGGGTTAATTTCATGTCAATTTCGAGTCAAGTTTCGTGTCAATTTCATGTTAATTTCGTGTCGCAGGTCAATTTCGTGTCAATTTCGTGTCACGGGTCAATTTCGGTTCATGTCGTGTCAACCCGTGACGGGTTCGTGTCGTGTTCGTGTCGCGGTTTCGTTTCGTGTTCGTGTCGCGGGTCGTGTTCGGGTCGGAGAAGAAAAAAATCGACATGGCTCTAATACGACACGAACCCGACACATGACACGAATTGTCACCTCTAGTTTTACCAAACCACATCATGATCTTAACATTCATGATTGCATTAATTAAGTTCACAACTAAATCCTAATTCGACTTGACAAAAACATTATTTTTATGTGTGTGGGCCGGACAAGGTTTTTTTAAAAAATTTGTTTCCTTTTGTTCTTTTCTTTGAATGCATTTAGCCATTATTCTAATCAAAACTCAATGTTGAACTTTGTGTGTGTAAGTGTGTGCGTGTATATTATGAATTTGATATAAGTTTAAAATATTCTGATATAAATTTGATCCAAGTTCAAAATGATTTTTATTTTAATTTGAGATAAGTTAGAATTCGAACTATTTACCTTATGGTAGAGTCCGGTGTGGTATTATCATTAAACTATTAAAAAAACTAATTACCTATGCAATCTCTTTAAAAAATAAATAAATAAATAAATAAAATTCAATTTGTGTGTACATTACAGTAAAAGTTCTCTAAAATCAACTTTAATCGTGAGAATACAAATTTAGGCCATCGAAGTCCAACAGCCTAAAAGTCATGCCAATCAAACACGTAAGATAAACTTTGCATGTGATTTGATGGCAATCGTCAACAAATTACCAACTTCACTTGGATTTTCTTCCATTAACTTTCTACATGTACGGTCGTGGCGTGTTAGAAGTTTCAAAATAATTGTGAAATTGTAAGAATTTTTTATGTTTAGACTGTACATGTGGAAAATATGCAATTGTGACATCAAATCTGCTTTCATTTTCTTCGGTTTCAGAAGGAACACCTCCTTTATATGGTCCAATAGCATTCGGGTTCGTCAGTAAATCAATTGAGCCAAGCCCTAAAAGTCTACGGATTTTTGGTTGAACTGTATCGCGTGCATTAACTTGCTTCATAGAACAATGCATTCGTAGCAGCCTCGTTGAATTTGGTTAATAATTTAAGTGTGCTCAAGTAGATGAACAATGTTTGGTGGTACTCAACCTTACAATATTTTAAAGAGTTAAAAGAAATTCAAATCTCATATCATAAAAATACAACAACAATAATATAAATATATAAAAATATTGTGTCACTCCACTTAATAAATTAATCTTTTAAAACGAAAGCTCAACGTTTAAAAGTCTCAAATTTCTTTTATTATCTCCAATCTTTATACGTATCAAAGTCCAAGCTCAAACGAGCGACCCAATTCATCCAAGACAAAATTAGTGACTCCAAAGAGAGTACCACTTTGTGAGATGTGTTAAAGGGAAAAAGAAACACGAGTCCCACATTGTAAAAATACAGTAGTAATAATGGACAAATAACAGTATTAGGTCACTTCATTTAGCATGTTGACCTTTCAAGATAGAAACACAATCCTTTAAAAGTCTCAAATTCCTTTTATTTATCCTAACGTTACACAATAGTGTTAGGGCTATTTGGAAGGAGTATCAAACACGGAGTTTTGGAGTTGCTTTGATTGGACATGAGTTTGAGTTTTTGAAATTGTGCATGATTTGATTAATATGAATATTGTTTTGAACTTAAATTCTATGCAATTTATATATTAAAAAAGAAAAATAATCTCATTTCCATCTGAAATAATAAAGTTATAGACTTCTAAATATTAAACTTAGTACAGAGATTTTGATGTAAACAAAAGAAAAAAAATATATATATATATATATTCTCAAATAAAATACTACTTTTGATATCAAATTTATTTGGCCAGATATAAATTTTGCATTCGTGTATAGAATCCCCCGAGAAAGCATTAGAATGACAATTTTAATTTCAGTTCAAAATTTAATGAAGAAAAAAGAATGGTTCGTAATTGCTGGATTGCAAAATATCTATTTCTTTGAATTCATATTTGACTTCAGCGACTCAACTAATAAATATGACTTGTAAACAAGGACGAAAATATTGATATTTACAGAAATATCGATACTTAAATTTTACAGAAATATCAACGAAAATATCGATATCAGTGGAAATTGATGTAAAATATGAAAATTCATTTTAAAATATGAATTATTTAATAAAACTTTATGAAATTCTAAAATTGTCAATAATACATAAATTTAATAAAATTCCCAATTAAATACTAAATATATGACAAATTTGTTGGTAAGAATAGAGCGTAATATAATAAACGATAAGTATTCATTGAAACACAACATAACATTGGCAGATTACAGTCATTGTGTCATACTTGATAAGCAAACATTTATACTAAAAGAGCTCCTAGAATGTTCAAAAGTATTTGCAATATCTTATTAATGTAAACAACATTGATACCAAGATATGACATTTGAGTATTTATTTTGTACAATTTTGGACATGTCATATGTCTCTCAATCTATATTATCTATCCATATATAAAAACAATTGTGTGTGAATTAAAAAATGATGAATTATACTATAGTAAAAGGTAAAAAATAATATTACGATTGATATTTTGTTCATATTTCCAAGAAAATTTTCGGAAATTTTCACGATATTTTGTCATTTACTATTACACTTTTCACAAAAATCAATATTTTCATAAAAAAAATTAATATTTACAAAAATTTTCATGGAAATTAAATTTCACGAATATTTTGTGAAAAAAATACGACACTTATGTTTCCATATCGGTACGTCTAAAATACGGAAATTTCTATTGAAATATTGGTGGAAATATCGATTTTTCAATCATTGCTTGTAAAATACAACAATTATTAGGAGATAATCGAGTTAAAGTTCTATGGTGATAAATTTACCACTAAATATAGTTAATATCAAATTTAACATTTGATTTTTATTGATTAGTATGTTGACTTTTTTTTTCCTAGTTATTAAAGTATTTTCACTTTAAAATTTTTAGAAATAAAAAAAAGTTTACTTTATCAGTTTCAAAATTTGATAATATAACAAAAAGTAAAAATAGCCTTAAAAATTAGAACATAAAGTAGAATAACTCACTTTTTGAATATAAATATAGCATCGGCATGTGTATATATTGAAGATGGTCCTATTAATTATAATATTAATTTTTGAGTATCTCATGAAATGACGATGAATTGTCATTTTTTAATTGATAGATTCTCTTAATTTATTGCACACCCTACCACTAAATATAATAATCTCATATATTGCGTTAGTTAATGCTTAAAAACTGAAATTAGAAATAATGTCCTTTCACATTATGAACCTCGTTTATAAGTTTTATACGTATGTAGATATCAACAAAGTCTCTTGGCATTGCTTCAAAAAAATATTTATGCATGCATGAAAAAATTTTCATTGGTTACTTTATTTTTATAACCATATATGATTACAGATAAAATCATAAAAAGAAATATATGTCTTAATTACATTTAATTATGTAACATTTTATAAGACTTATTAGAGTAAGTTAAACAACTGATTTATCTTGAACATTAACTAAAAGATTTCTCTTCTCTCTCTCTCTCTCTCTCTCTTTTTATTTGTTGGAAGTGGATAATAAATGTCAAGATGACAATTACTATTACTCTTCATATACAATAGAAACGACGTAGATGTGGAGAAAATTGACGTCATTGACTAACATTAGTGATGTTTTCTCCTTCTTGCATTTATTGCTCTTTTCAATTTCTCTTTCTCACTTTATTTGCGTCAAATTATGGTAAACTCGTTATCTTTTTTTTTTTTTTCCCCTTTACTTTTCTACTAATTTTACTTATAAAAAACATTTTGAAAAAGTAAATTAGATTGTCACAACATCATGTTCTTTTTGCAAAAATAAAAAATAAAAAATACTTCTTCCTTTCTTTTTTTTGGTGAATAGAAAAATAATTATTCTTAATTGGCTTTCTTGACTGTAGCATGTCTAAGAAAAAAAAAATCCTAAAAGGGGGAAAAAAAAAAGTTAAAAGAATAATCAACAACTTGAGAACAGACAAGTCAAAAAAAAAAAAAAAAAAAAAAAACTGATGGAGAAGAGACAGAGAATGTACAGAGGCATAGAGAAATAAGGGAGGGAAAGGGGGCATATTATGCAAAACTAAAAAAACAAAACGTAGGCTCCGTTTGGGTCACATTTCTATTTCGAGAAATGAAAATTTTTTTTTTTGCTTATAACGAGAAAGTGATACGGTGTTTAAATATGTAAAAAAAATTTCTTTTTGAAAAATAAAAAATTATTTAGAATGAAAAAAAAGTGTTAAAAATGATATATTGTGAGAATATTTTAAAAATATTTTTTTTTCTTTTTGAAAATGGTATTGTATAAAATATATTTGAAAATGATATAATTTTCTTTTTTCAAAAAGAAAGAATTATGAAAATTTTCCGTTAGAATTAATTAACTTTTAAAAAATTAATTAAAACATTTTATTGATTTTTTATATTAAAAAAAAGGACCAAACTAAATTGAAATTTTTGAGTCCGAATAAGTGAGAATTATTAAACAAAGTAAGTCCCACTTATTACAACATAACTTCCATCTTTTGTTAGACTTTTTTTTTTTTCTGGAATTTTATTATATTATTTTCAATGTGTATATTTGTGTTAATGTCATATTTATTGTAAAAAAATTATGAAAAATAACATATTTGATTCTCTAATGTGCAATGTCATTTTTAGTAATAAAAATGACAAAATTATAATTTTTAGTAATAAAAATGAAAAAAATTATAATTAGAAGAAAAGGTTAAAACTTTGATCAATATAAATCAAAAATTAAATTATAGTATCCGTTATGTTGGATAGGAAATTTACCATCAAATTTAACATCAAAGATAACATTATATTACAAAAAGATTTTTCAACTATCAAATATATTTTTTCTCTTGCTCTGAAAATATCATAATTTATTATTGATATATCAATTTAGCAATTTTTACAGATGATCTTAGTTAGTGATGTTTAATACCATCAACAGGCTTTAGCATTGACCATGGGAAAAGGATGGAATTTCTGTAGTTCTGAGCAAAGCACCAATAAAGAAGAATCATGCATATAACTAGTGCTGCAAACAAGAGATATTTCGTTTCTTTAGGGGGATATTTCACTTCTATATATTAAAAAATATATATATATATATATATATATTGCACTTGCATAAAACTGACATATGACCAGTGTCTTTTATCATTTTTCACATGTTTAGAACTCATAAATGGGATTTGGTAATTGAGAGTTAATGTAACTTTTCAGTGAACAATTACTTTAAGACAAAATATTATTTGATTAAAGCTGCTACTTGTTATACGTTTGACAATATACTATAGTTGTCGTATTTTTTTCACATAACAATTAAATGTAAACGATATAATTTCTCGTTTCAGGTATTAAAAATATAATTATATTGATATACTAATCAGTTGGTTATCAATCTCTCGCTCTCTCTCTCTTTATTTTTTAGATGAGAAATCGCTTTACTAATTTACTTTCTAAAACTGTCATTATAGTAAATCTTCAAATATAAACGGCATTTATACATTTATTTATGCACAAAAACAAGAGTCATGCCTGATACATCCTTGACAACATATACATATATTTTTTATGGGGCTGAATCTCAAACATCAAAGATTTATTTGTTTTTCCATCTTTTCTAAATCTAAGAACCATCTGCTATGATATAAATACATACATACATGCGCGGAGTGTATTATGTATATGCATATATTACGTTAATAATTAACATCCTGACTTTATTTTACCGGAAACAATAAAAATCACAAAAGAAAATAATTAATCACAAATTAACACATAAACTTTTATACAGATTCATCCCTAATTTTTTGAGAGAAAGACTTTTTAAGACATTAATTAAACTTCACAAAATATATCTTAAAAAAGTGAGCAGAATGATTATGGACTATTTTCTAAATTCTTATCACGGAAGAGCTTTAAGGTTGCCATCTTGGATTCCTTTTTTTGTCAAACACACACACACACATATACATATATATATATATATATATGTGTGTATATATTATTGAATGCAAGTTGTATCAAAAGTGACTGGTATTGGACTATTAGTTATTTTATTTGAGCATCGTGGTTGCTTAGGAAGAAAATGTCAATGGATTCTCATGCTTAAGCGTGATACTGCGATTTTTTTTTTAATATTTTCAATATTATCTCGATGGCCTTTGTTCTAAATAAATAAATGAACCATTTTTATATAACACTCCCCTGAGTCTTGCACTCTTAGGACGACGACTTCCCAACTTGAACATGGTTTTAAGCTTATCTTCTGGCAAAGCAAAAGAGTACTTTTCTTCAAGAAATAACAAGGAAACTTCCTCCCCAGCTCAATAATTCGAGATGTAGAAACTGTATTTAAAGTTTTTTTTTTTTTTTTTGGGTAAATAAAACTGTATTTAAAGTTGAAATCAGATGATTGACTCATGCACCCAAGCTTTGATATATCAGATAAGTAATATTTTCAAGCCCGGACTGCTTTAATGTAGTGGCCTGCAAACATCACCAAAGTTCACACTTGCTTTTTTCAATTTTGTACTCAATAAGAAAAAAGAAGCAAAAAACACATTCGTAATAAATACTTTAAAATTTAGCGTCCTACTTTTTACATCAGCCATTACGTCAGAGTTCACATAAAATTACAAATAAAAAAATTCCCACACACATAAAAAAAAAAAAAAAAAAAAAGGACAATTCCACTATTTCTTCTGATGTTGAGTTATAGGAGATTGTAAAGATGATCTAACGGATGATTTCACATAGGATTGCATCATAATAATATATAGGTCATAGATTGTAAATTTCGGAAATTTCATTTCCAAATTAAAAACAATAATATATATAAAAAAAAAAAGTGGGTTTTGAATATTGATTCTATTTATCACAAGAATTTAAGGCTTCATTTGATTCACCAATTTGAGTTGAAAATTTTAAGTTTCAATAGTATTTTTTGTTGACTTTTTAGATATGACAAAAAACTTTTTCTGAAAAGACAAAAAACTTTTTGGGAAAATGACAAAAATTTTAGTTTGAAACTCATAGTTTGAACTATCCATCCAAACAAATACATAACAAAACAAAGCGAGGTTTGGACTTGGAAGGAGAAAAATTAAAGAGAGATAGAGAAAACATGTGGGAAAGGGCAGTATTTGAGGTTGATCAAAGCACATAATTGTAAGAAGAAAAATGCTAACAACACCGATTCGATCTAATCTTAATTTTTAAGTACCAACATATATGACATATGATTTCTTATATTTTTATTGATAAGTGTTTAAAGTATTATCATATTATTTGATTACATTTACCAATAAAATTATGACACATAAATTGGTACCTAAAAAGTTATGATTGGGTTGGTATCCCTTGCATTACTCTTGTAAGAATATTGTGCTACTTAACATTTTTTTAATAAATTGAAAATAAATCCTAAATGAGTTCGAGATACTTAAAAAAAAATAGGAATAAAATTTTTATTTAAATTTCATTTGAATAAAAAAAATGTTTGAAAAGTCATGTTGGTATATTAAAAATAAGTTCTATCAAAAATCACAATAATGAGATTTATAACTTCAATACTCATTAATTGTAATAAACTTATTTGGCCAACTATCTAATTTATTACAACCTTTTAATCCGTATCCCATTGTTAAAATAACAGTAATCATGAATGAGAAAATATTAAAATAACCATTGAAATCACACACACATATATTTTATTAACCATTGAAATCACACACATATATATATTATTGACATTATTCTAGGTACTTGATAAGTTGGATTTTTTTTTTTGACAAGTTAGATCTTGATTTGCAAAGCTTTTGACCATAATTATTTCAACAACATAGTTGTAGCATAGTTTAATAGTAATTTTATACTTGACTTTACCTAGAGTTTATGTCCCCTCATCCAAAATTCAACAACCTAAAACACGTACGTGGCATGATTGGCTTGGGAACTGGTTTTTTTTTTTTTTTTGGGGTTGTTTTTTCCCCCAATTTTTTTTTATGAAAGCAATAGCTACCACAAGAAAAAGGATTGCCGAAAATAAACCCCCCCAAGAGGAGCATCAAGGGGCAAGCCAACAATATCCCTTCTTAAAATAATAATAATAATAATAATAATAATATCCCATTCACCCAAAAAAGCCAACATTATCCCCTTATTCACCGAAAAGCCAACAGTATCCTCAGATATTTGGAAAAAAAAAAAAAACAAAAACAAAAAACAAAACAAAGGGCTATTTACATATAGGATTGAACAAAAAAACAAATTTTTAGTGTCCATCTCTTAAAAAATGTCCAAAACAAATTTATTTATAAGATTGAACAAAAAAACAAATCCACTTATATTGGGATTCACATCTTCTGTCCAATTTTTAGTGTCCATCTCTAATCAATTATATTATGTTATATTATCTGAAAAAGTTTAAAAATGCTTTACAACTGATTTTTTATATTTTAAAATCTAACTTCTTTTAATAATGTGTCAAAATATAATTGATTAGATACTATTTGAGAGTCCAAAATTAAACAGGGGATGTCAATCCTCATATTGTGTTGACAAAAATACCACTGAATCTAATCTGTGAAAAAGAAGAGAGATCATATTCCCTCCTAAAAAATAGGCATAGTTATTTCACAAATTCATACACTGATTTGTGCAGTTTTGAAAACCTGAAAAAAAAAAAAATAATAATCAATGTAAGTGAATATCATCCTTCATTTTTCATAATTTTCCTCCGACAATTCTCTTCTTTGCCGTAATTTTCACCATTTTTCTCTTCTCCGCCGTAACTGCACCACAATGTGAATCCGTCTTCCATGTCCGAAAATAGGATGACCGAAAAAGCTCCAAACCCAAATTCACCGTGACGATCGGCGTGCATCATCTCAACAGGTAAAGAACTAGTGGTGATTCTGTCAACATGACAAGATAATGTTGCTCAAAAAGTGTGTATTGAATGGATCTTTGATCTCCTTGATTAAGGCTAAAAGAAATGGATATGCTAGACCTAGACGCAACTGGTTAGTTTGAATGCTCGTAACATAATTTTTGTTCAAGTAATGACTTGCTCATTATGATATATTGATTTCTATAAATCATTTTGAATTTGGGTTTTCTAGATTGTCTCTCATTGTTTAATAGTTTTCTTTAATGTACATATTGATTTGGTCATTCCCATTTATTGATTTAGTTCAAGTATGTACTTGGTCATCATGGTTTGTTTGGCGATAGTATCGTCCATCATTGTTCGTTTGATTTTTATTATCATTATTTTTTTTGTACACTGATTTGTTCCTAAAACTTATGCTATTGACCGGGTCATTATGGTTCGTCGATTCGTTGTGAAAATTCAGAATTTTTATATTGATTCTTAAACGGGATATAATCATTGTGTTGAGTATCTTGTATTATTTATATAAAGTCTTAAACATGCATTATGTTACTTTATCCATCAATATCATATTGATTAGATTATTTGTTATTTTAGTATGAAATTTGGAGAACATCTTTTTTTTTTTTTTTTTGCCCCCTTAATGGCTAGATCAATATGGTAGTGATCCTTTTTTTTTTTTTTTTGGTGCATTTATTTTAACTTGGTCTCTTGATTTCTTGTCAATTTCCTGTTACTGATTTTTTATTTTTATTTTTTTGGAAAAGTATGTGCCTTTGTGAGTTGATTTGGCAAAATAGAATTGGTAAATTTAGTATAGTTTATCATATTAACTTGGTTAATATGACATGGATACATTTTCGTAAGATGAATTGAAATTCTTGTATGCAGGGGAACGACGACAACTCAACAACGTCATCATTGTGATAGTCAATGAGAGAGAAGGTAATCAAGGCGGCTGAAGAAGAAGAAGCTCATGTCGTTAGGGGCTTCAAATGATCATCCTTCCATAAGCCCTATCGAGGAAAAGAAACTGTTATGGTCTTTTCATGATTACGCGGCCACCTCTTACTCCACAAATTATTCATTTTGCTTGAATATGTATTTGACTATAATGATATTGTAAAAGGTTACATGTATACTCCACTATATATATAATTGGCAAGACAATTTATGAATTTCTCAACAAGGGGGGAATTACATTCGTTATGGATTGCTGTCAATATCATATCGATGATATTAATATATTATGAAACTATATTTGGTGAATATATTTAATTCTTTCCTTAATAACACAGTCAATATGATACTGATTCAAAAATTTTTGCAAATTTATTTTCAGTTAGTTTATTGATTTCTTTAAATTCTACGAGAATCTGTGAGTTAATTCGGTAAATGAAATCGGTCAATATAATTTTGTTTTAAATTCACCCAATTAATAAAAAGTTCCCTACTAATAATCAAATTCAAAATAACTATCTATATAATTAGGTTAAAAATAATAATAACATAGAAAAAAAAAAAAAAAAAGCGAAAAACGCATTTAAAGCAACAGCAGCAGCGATCACGATTATGAGAGAAGGTATCAAAAGGAAAAAGAATCGACAAAAGAAATGGAGGGGGAAGTTGCAAAAAAATGCTTTATTTCCGAATATAATTAGATCTAAAATTCAAAAATAATAGTAGCATTTAAATTTCAAAATGACATACATGGAAAGCCTAATCAAACCTGAACTAATGGATTTGATTTTCCATTTTTAAATTAATGTAAAATGAAAAAAACCTGTACCAAAATAACTGTAAACGTGAATTATGGAGAAGTCAAAATATGTTGGGAAGGGTAAAAGCGGTAATATATTTTTATGAATTTCAAATTTTGTTCAAAATAACAAATAAATTGAATTGTGCTTATATTTTAATCAGTATGTCTCCAAATGATCATTTCTTGTAAATACTTCAAAAGCAAAAACAACATCCCACACTAACAAGTACCATCAAAAAGGGCCCAATGATCTAAGGACAACAGTTTGGGCCAGTCCCCTTAACCCAATTGAACGAGAAGGATTGAGAAACGGGAGCATTTTATTTTGGAGTAATTGCAGAAATTCCACTAGTTAAAAACCTCCTGATATTTGACATTGTTTTTGAAAAATTACTTCTTTGCCATCCAAGAGTACTAATCCAAGGTCAAAACATACTAGTGAAAGGTCAATATATTATGTTTTATCCAAGTTGTTTAAATTAATTAAAAAAAAAAATCTACAAGACACTAAATTGCCCTTATTGTAGAAATTCTACAAGAATAATTCGTGTTTTGAACATCAATAGCCGGACATCTCCAGTATGAGCCGTAGGCACTAGTCATTAGAATATTCTAATAAAATATTATGGTTATTCTACTAGAATGTTTTCTATTTTTCAGCATGGATGTAAGGCGTATTCAGTTCTAACCGTCGATGCCAATCACTAAAATATTTTTGTAGAATATTTTGAGTATTCTACTATAATATGATACGAATCACGTTGATAATAACGAGACCGAACACAATTAGGAACCCAAGATCATTTTACGATCAGATTTGAATAAAACCTCGACCTGTTGTTTATAACAAAATAAGAACCTTGGTATATTGTAGACATCACAAACAGTGATGGAAATTCATTTGATAAGTCATTGTTGAACGTCACAAGAATAATTTTTGATAAGTTCGAATAGTTCTTCAAAGAACCAAAGAGAAAAACTCTCAAATTTTTGAATAATTACCACCCTTCTTTCTTTTCCATGGGCGCCTATTAATAGGTTAAATTATTACAAATAAAGTTCCAAAAATAGCTTAATTATATGCCTTCTTAATTAATGTTAAAATCTATTAATAATAGCTTTTACTTACCTAAATAAATAAATAAAAAAAAAGAAACAATCTAAAAATTAAATGGTTGTACATGCCAAAAAAATTAGAAAAGGAAAATGGACCAGTGAGCTATTTAAATAAAAGGTGAATGATGGCTGAATATTCAGCAATAATTTAAAAAAAAAAAAGGAAACTAAATAGTTTTGAGTTTCTTTTTCTTGATTCACACGCTTATTGCATGGATTTGCATGGCTGATCTTCTTGATCCTTATTAACCTTGATGATGTGCACCAACCATTATTGTCCCTCATTGATGAGCATGCCCAAATTCTTGCTGAACTTTTCGGATTAAATTGTTGAGTACTTCCTTGAAATGTTTAGCTCAAGCTCTTGTTACCAGACCTACGGGAACTTTGGTTGGTTCTTCAACTTCAAACTTTTCAGCAGATATGTCTTCATCATTCCCATTCTCTTGAAAAGGATTTGTCATCAAATCATCACCTACATCAAAAGAGATAAGTCAATAATATTAAAAGTAGCACTAATATTGTACTTACTTGGTAGATCCAATTTATAAACATTGTCATTAATGCGCTCGAGAACTTGAAATGGTTCATCCCCTCATGGAAGAAGCTTTGAATCTCTTTGAGTCGGAAACCTCTCCTCACGCAAGTGCAACTACACCCAATCAATTAGCTCAAAAACAACTTTGTTTCGTCCCTTGTGGCATGTTAGGCATATTCCTCCGTCTTTCTCTCAATGTTGAGTCTTGCCATTCATGAATCTGTTTAACAATTTTAGCTTTATTTTGACCATCTAAATTCACATGCTCAGACAAAGCTAAAGGAGTTAAATTCAAATAAGTTAATGGATTAAAACCATACATAATTTCAAAAGGTGAAAATTTAGTAGTAGAATGAACAGATTTATTGTAAGCAAACTCAACATGTAACAAACACTCTTCCCATGTTTTGATATTCTTTTTAATGATTGCTCTTGATAAAGTAGACAAAGTCATATTCACTACTTTAGTTTGACCATCAGTTTCTAGATGACAAGTTGTAGAAAACAATAACTTGGCTCCTAACTTACTCCACGAAGTCTTCCAAGAGCAACACAAGAATTTAGCATTTCTATCCAGAATAGTTGTTCTAGGCATACCATGTAACCTAACAATTTCGCAAAAAAACAAATAAGCAACATTAGAAGCATTATCGATTCTATGACATGGAATAAAATGTACTATTTTAGAAAACCTATCACAACCACAAGAATAGAATCCCGACCCCTTTTTGACCTAGGCAATCTAAACACAAAATCCATCAAAATGTCAATCCAAGGTGTAATTGGTAGTGGGGTGTACAAACTGTGGGGTTGACATCTTGACTTAGCTTGCTTACAAGTGACATATCTTTCACAAATCCTCTCAACATCCTTTTCATGCGAGGCAAAAAAAAAAAAAAAAAATGTTCTTATATCACTCATAGGGTTTTAGCTACAATAAAATGCCCCATCAACTCTTCACCATGGGCTTCTCTCACTAACAAATCCTCAAAGAACAATTAGGCACACGTACAACTCTTTAATATGTTCAAAACCAATTAATTTAGCATCAAGAGTAGAAATCAATGCATACCTATGAGAAAGTGCATTGGCTATCACATTTTCCTTACCTTTGTTTGTACTTGATCACAAATGGAAATGCCTCACTGTACTCCATCCATTGTGCATGTCTCTTGTTCAGCTGTGTTGCCTCTTCAAATGTTTTAAAGATTCATGATCTACGTGGATCACAAATTCCTTGGCTAATAGGTAATGCTGCTATGTCTCTAATGCTTGTACTAATGCATACATCTCTTTATCGTAAGTAGGTTAGTTCAAGGCTACTCCGTTTAGTTTCTCACTAAAGTAAGCAATTGGCCTTCCATCCTGCATAAGAACAGCTCTAATACCTACACTTGCTGCATTACATTTAATCTCAAATGCTTTAGAAAAATTAGGTAAAGCTAGCAAATGTGGTTTTGTTAATTTTCCTTTGATCAATTAGAATGCTCCCTTTTGCTCTTCTCTTCATTTGAATCCAACATTCTTCTTAATGACCTCAGTAAGGGGAGTAGCGATGGTACTTAAATCTTTCATGAACCTACAATAGAAACTAGCAAGTCCATGAAAACTTCTAACTTGCCCTACGCCTGTTGGTCTCGGGCATTCTTGTATTGCGCGGACTTTTTTTTAATCAACCTCAGTTCCCTTGACTCTAACAACATAACCTAAGAAAACAAGTTTATTGGTGCGAAAAAGTAAACTTTTTCAGGTTAGCAAACAATTTTTCTTTTTTAAGAACTTCAAAAACCGATCGTAAATGCATCGAATATTCTTCCAAGTTTTTGTTGTAAATGAGAATATCATCAAAATAAATCACAACAAATTTCCCAAGGAAAGGTCGTAATGATTAATTAAACATATGAAAATGCTAGGTGCATTAGTTAATTCAAAAGGCATAACTAACTACTCATACAATCCATAACTAATTTTGAATACAGTTTACTATTCACACCTTCCTTCATTCTTATTTGATGATAACCACTTTGCAGATCAATCTTAGAAAATACACAAGCACCATACAGCTTATCTAACATGTCATCTAAATGAGAAATGGGAAAATAATACTTTACCGTGATGTTGTTGATAGCTCGGCAATCAACACACATTTTCCATGTCCCATTCTTCTTAGGTACTAACAATAACCGGAATTACGCATGGACTCATGCATTCTCTCACATACCATTTTTCCATCAACTCCTCGACTTGCCTTTGAAGCTCTTTTGTTTCCTCTAGGTTACTTTCATAGGCTGGTCGGCACTAGGTACGAAATCAATTTGATGCTCAATCCCTCAGATTGGTGGTAATCCGTAGGGTGTATCCTTGAGAAAAACATCCTTATAATCCTGCAAAAGAGACACAATAGAACTAAGAAGAGTGGGGTCAAGTTGTTTAGTTAAAAATGCAGCCTCCTTGTACAGAAGTAAAATCATTGGCTGGTTTAATATCAATGCTTTCTTTACATTACTCGTTCTTGCAAAAAAAATTCTTTTGTATTCTCTCTTTTTTTTCTCTCATTGGCCGAAGCCTTTTTTTCCTTTTCACTTTTTTTTTCTCGATCAATCTCTCTCTTTCTTGACTCTCGACCCTTCTCTCTCTTGCACTCTTTCTTTTTTGGTCACCTTTTTTTCTTTTGCTCACTCTTTTTTGTAACTTCACTTGATCTTCAAAAACTTGTTTCGGAGTTAATGGCACAAGAGTGATAGCTCGTTGATTGTGCACCAACGAGTACTTGTTGGTGAAATCGTCATGCTTCACATGCCGATCAAACTACCAAGGCCTTCCAAGAAATATATGTCCTGCATGCATTGGAACCACATCACACAACACCTCGTCTACATACTTCCCGATCCAGAATGAAACAATAACTTGCTTATTGACTCTCACCTCGCCACAATCATTCAACCATTGCAGCTTGAATGGCCGTCGGGTCTTTGTTGTTGGTAGTTCTAATTTCTCTACCATGGTAATGCTAGCGACATTTGTACAACTCCCTCCATCAATGATGATACTACACACCTTGTCTTGAACTTGGCACCTAGTATGAAAAATATTTTCTTGCTGCACCTCTTTGTCTTCCTGAGCTTGCACACTTAAGGCTCTCCTTGCCATTACGATCAATTCACCATAAGCAACACACTTCTCATCCGAAGCATCCACCAATGATGGCATAGACTCAACATCTTCTTTATCCTCGATTTCAATCTCATCATTGTCCAGCATCACCATAACTCTCTTATTCGGACATTGACTTGATATGTGACTTTTGCCTTGACATTTGAAACACTTAATGTCATGATTGCGAGTGGAAGTGTAGTCATTTTTACCTTATGAATTGGAAGTTGAGTAAAAAGGCTTGGTCTGTGGCTTTTTTCTCCTTCTTTTGATAAGTCAGCTTCCAAGGAGTTTGTTCTGTATATCGGCTCGGTCATGTACCCCTCTTCTTGAGTTGCTTCTTAACTTTTATGGCGATGTGTACGATATCCACTAACTCTACATAATGTTGCAACTCCACCTAATTGGCGATTTCTTGATTCAAACCTACCAAAAACTGTGCCATAGTGGCTTCTTGATCCTCCTCCACATTTGCACGGATCATTACTACCTCCATTTCTTGGTAGTAATCTTTGACACTCCGATTGCCTTATGAGAGTCTTTGCAGCTTCTTATACAAATCTCGGTAATAGTGACTTGGCAAAAAATGCCTACTTATCACTGTTTTCATCTCCTCCTACGTGTCCACGGGTCTTTCTTTATTTCGTCTCCTGTTTAATGCCAATTGATTTTACCCAACAATAGCATAGTCAAAAAACTCAATAGCTACACGTTTCACCTTCTTTATCTCGGAGTAGTTGTGGCAATCAAAAACTAGCTCCATCTTCTTTTCCCATTCTAGATAAGCCTCGGGATCATTCTTACCTTGAAACAAAGGCACCTTCATCTTAATGCTGCCCAAATTATTATCCTCCTGATTCCTATATTTTCTAATCCATCCAAATCTTCTAACACTGATAAAGCTAAGAAATTAAGATAGGAACTAACATTTCGATTATATATCGAAATAGCAAAGGAACTGAAATAGTCCTACCTACCATGTGTCTATCGTCCTCTTCCTCAAAACTACCCTCCTTGAACTCCTCAAAGTCTTTCGCTACATGTCTCGGTGGAACTCTTTCCCTCCTATGCACATTGGGAGCCATTTATGGCTGCTCCCGATTGGCATTTTCCACTTTACCCAACTGTTCATTGACTTGTTCTAATTTTACCCTCATCATCCACCTCATTTCTCCCACTAATGCTTCCATTTATTGTGACGCCCTAAAAATTCATAAATTAATTCATGAACTATTATCATTAATTTCCTTTATTAATATCCTTCTAATGAATTGTTTTAATGAAATTTCAAAATCATAAATGATTGTATATGTATAATCTGTATGATGATGTCGATGATCTAAAAATGTTGAGTTTATCTATTTAAATGAAAAATTATAAATACATAAAAGTTGAGTTGAATAATATATAAATTTATACAAAAAATTTATTATGTCGTATTAGAAGGATAAATATTAATTTTTGGAAAAAAAACCCCGATTGTTATTAGTAGATTAATTTAATGAACTTAGTGTTTATTTTAGTCATATCAATAGTTAAGTTTTTAGAGTATAATTGGGAAATTGATGTGTCACATGGATAAAAGATGAGTGATTAGTATTAATTCTTAGAAAATCCAGAGATGGAAGATTGATCAAGAATTGTGCTTAAGTTTGAAATTAATAGTGTAGATTTTATATTAAAAAAATCCTAGGCAAATCAATGGCCAAGTTTTGGATGATAAGTGTCCAATGAGAGCTTAAGGTAAGGATTGGTGTGATTGAAGATTTAATGGATGAGAATAAGGATGACAACTTTTCATTAATGGTGGAAAAATTGGAAGAAAGAAAAACAAGATGAAAATGAGAAAATAACCAAGGGGATACGGATTTTTGTATCAAAAAGCAAGAAGAAATTTGAACAAATGAAAAAAAAAAAAAAAAAAGAAAGCGGTGCATGCATATAACCTCATGTAAAAGATAGCATGATTTATTTTGACAAGTTGACCTAAAGAAGAGACAAGTGAAAGTGACCATTTGTCTCCACGTTGTTGAACAAAATTTTCAACCCAACTACCTCCCTTAAAGTGATGGCAATGAAGGGGAGAATCAACCAAAAATTCTTCAATTTTACTCCTTAAAATACAGCTCCTTTAAGGTAAATGTTGGCCGAAAATAAATCCCTAACACCTCATTTTATTCTTACACAAATTAAGCTCAAAAACCCTAACTTCTCTACCTACCACCAAGCTCGAAATAGAAAAAAGAACCACCAACACTATTTTCCATCTCCAACACCCCTCTAGTACCCTCCTCCTTCCATTTTCAAGTTCTAAGCAATCCCGTTACCATGTTCAAAGAAATGTGAAACGGAGTTAAATGATATTTTACTAGAGGTAACCTAGTGGTATTCTTTGTATTTTAATCATTTTTTGAGAATTAAACCATGATGTTTAGTTAGAATCTTAATGTTAGACTTCTTCTTACCTAGGAAAAAGTTTTGAGAAGAACTTTGGAGGTTTGAGATCTTAAAGGATCCACGGAATATTTCGGTAAGATCTATGAACTTTGTTAAAGCTTGTAGTTGTTGTGGTAATATAGTAGGCATTATAAACTTTGGTATGAAAAATAAATTATTTGATAAGATTCTACAGAAGATAAGCTTTATTTTAGGCTTTCGAATCACTTGATTTGCTTTTGTATGTATAAAGTTATGTGTATTTGAAGTTGTGCACAAAACTAAAGAGAAAATGAACCTTTGGAGCATAGTCTAGCCGTGGATTTTATGTGCTCTGAATCTTTTAGTCTCAAAATTTTGGATTATAAGTTATAGATTAAAAATTAGATTCTTTAATCTTTCCAACATGGTAACATGCACCTTGAACGGATAAATGTGCAGTTTTTAGTACATTTTATAAATTTGAACTACAAACCGAAGGTCTTTACTGGAACCTTATACTAGCCACGGGTTTTGTATATTTTGGGTTAGTAAATCATAATTTTTTATAAAACTATTCTAATCATACGAAATAGACACTATAAACTTTACACTGACATATCTTTTGCCTTATTTGGACTTGCAACTGAATTGTTATGATTTTTCTAATTTTATCCATGAATCTGGGGACTAATAGTAATAAAAACTAAATTAATGTTTTGAAATACTCAAATACTAAAGGAAAGAACTTTACGTCTGTAAAGTAAACATCTGAAGTTTTGAAATGAGATATCATGAGTTTAAAATAGATATATACATAAATTTTAATAAATCACATATATTGTATTGAAATTTGGTAAACTGAGATTTAACTATAAGACACTTAGGAAAATGCCTACATTAATATTTGAAATACTTGAAATCTTGGAAAACAAATTATAAAAATAAAAATTAGATACTGCAAACTTTCCAATGAATTATTAAGTGTCCAAAACTGGATTATACTCAAATTAAATAATTTTACAAGTTATAATCCTACACTAACAAAACGATTAAACATTAAAATATGACATAAGGTAAGTTATAATATATGTACATATTTAGTTATGAAATGAGTTGATATTAAGTGTATGATCAAATAATATAAAAAAACCTAACTTTATAAAGTTAAATAACAAGTTTTAAATGGGCCAAGATAAAGTACACTAAAGATTATTGGGCATTACCAAGAGATTATCTTAGTCCAACTAATGATCATAACTAACAAGATTAGGCCTTATAAGCCTACTACTAGATAGAAGGTATACACTTTGGTGACTGCTTTTCACCTTGAGTGATTAATTAATTAAGAAATAAATAAATAAATAAATAAAGATATGATAAAATATAATTATGCTAAGAAAGGTAATTAGTAAATAATAAATTAACAAATTAATTAATTAATTAATTGTAAGATTTAGTAATGATAATTAGCTGTGTAAGTAAGATTATTATATTAAGTAACTAAAGAATTATAATATATAATTAATTAATCATTAATCATTAAGCATTAATAATTGATATAATTATTAATATAACTATGAGTGATTAATTAGAGATTAATCAAACATTAATTAAATTATTATAAAGAAAAACAACATAATAAAAATATTAAGAACAAATTAAATTATTAACGATATAATTATTAATTAGTCAATTGAAATTATGTAAATTAATTATAATTACTCAACTAAATAAAGTAATAATTAAATACTGACAAATTAATTATTAATTAATTGATTAATCAATCAATTAAATTAAAAAAAATAAATTAAGTAAAATTAAATTAATTAAATAATAATTAGTAGAAATTTATTTTAATACTTAATATTTAATATAAATTAATTGTTAAGATTAATTATGATATAAGTAAATTAAACTTACTTTAGTTTATAAAATAAATGAATAAAGTAATCTAACTATAATTCTAGTTAATAATGAGATATTGTTAAATTAGGACAATTTCTCAAATCTGCGTAGTAGAAAATACAACTCTAGAAGTTTAAGCACATAAGACAAATAAGTACAAATCTCACCTACAGCATGTAACGAAATATTTTTATTTATTAATGCTCTACGTTTGCTATGATTGGACTGAATGATATGATGAGTATATGAGTTAGACATATTGTTTTGATTAAGTATTTGACGTACATAATTTCTCCTATACTGAAATGATCGAAATGCTTCACAGATATTTATACCATAATGACATAAATCTACGCATCGTCACAATTAATAAGAACGAGGTAAATAAAAGATAGGATTAAGTGTCGTACTACCCTCAATTAGTGAGAGGATATGATAAGGATGAAAGTTATAAGATATGACTTTGAAGGCTATTGGAGAGTCGCTCCCCCAACTTCCCATTGGTTGCACGCATATAGGTATAAAATAGGGGCTCTTGAGTAAAGAAGACATGTATATAATAAAGCATAATTAAACACACATGGATCACATGCATTTTTGAATATTCATGATGTTATATGTGATGATATAATTTTATGAAAATTTTTTGTGAGATATTGTTTGTACTTGTTGAGCGAAAGCTCATATGTGTGTGTTCGTGCTGTAGGTAACACAGGTAAGTAGCCCGCTACTTAGATATTTTATGGACTAGGGAAGCTGTGTAGAGGTGATGAAGGAAGGGAGTGAAATACCACCATGAATTTAATTTCTACATTTAAACTTCTTAAATTATTTTGTATCGACTATATTTATAACTATGTTTCCAATATTTTAGTACTACTAAACTAGTAGGAGTACTTTACGAGAAAAATATTTTAGACTCTCTCATTTTAACTTACATAAGTTATAGCTTTTTAAATATTATCTAAGTATGAATTTGAATATGATATTTATTATAGAGATTTTCAATTTTCTCAGTTAAAATTTTAGTAAATTCAACTTTTATAGTATGAATATAGTTTATGTAAAAAAAAAATCTGTATTTTTGGAATTAAACATAAATAAGTGTTAAGACTAAATTAAATAAAAATAAATAAACTAGTTAATGATCCGAAAAGTTGGGTCGTTACATGTATAGCCTTGGATCCACCCCTCTTTGAGATTCCTTATGGTCGTGATATGTAAGACCCGAATTTTCATGTACTTATGATTTCCTTATTCATAAGAAATTAAAGTCCGTGTTATGTGTTTATAAGATATTTCATGGAAAATTATGAATAGTAATAAGAAATTCATAATTTTATTAGCTAATGTTTGAATTTTCATTAAATTGACTATAAGACTCAAAATAGAATGCCAAGATTAGTAAATGGCTTTTTGAGTCAAAAAGAGCGAAAACGTACGTGATTTCATGAAAGTCAAAGGTTTGACCAAAAAGTCAACTTTGACCGGGAAAGTCAAAGTTTGACCAAGAATAGTCAAAGAGTTGACTTTACAGTATGATGAAATGCAGTATAGAAAATAGACTACGAAAACCTTATTTATGGTCAAAATAGTATGAATAGGCCTTAAAATCATCATAGAAAATCAAGCACACCAAGATAGGATTAAAGGTGAAAAGGGCTCGGAAAAATAAAAAAAAAATTTTACTGTCCGATTTTACACAGATAAATTTTGTACTACAGTACAGTAGAAAAATACTATGTATTAGTGAAGCATAGTATTAGAAATATCTGTGTAGCACAAAAATTGACTATTTTTATGGAAAATAGCCAAACGAGGCCCTTGCAAGAGTGACATCACTTAGCTTTATTTTTATGACATCATAAATGTTAAACCAAGCATGGAAAGAAATTGTGGAACCTTCTCGAACTCTCTAGGCCGGCCACCTCACCCCTCCCTTAGTGGAAATATTAAAAATTTTAGGGCAATTTCACAATTTCACAAACTTTCCCTCACCTCTATAAATAAATGACCCATAAACCCATTTTATTCACAAAAATCTAGCCAAACTCTTGTCCATTTTCTGCACAAAATCCGTGGGTTTGGGAGAAGAGAAAAACCAAAATTTCTTGAGGGGTTTTGCTAGGGAGAATTCGGATTTGAGCTAGGAACCAAGAGGAAAAAGTTTGAAACTTTTGGAGACCCATTTTGGCTGCTGTGGCTGTGGGTGAGGGGAGGAGAAATAGGAGAGGAAAGCTGGAAAAATTTGGGGGAAAATCTTGTGGTAGAGTTCGGTTTTGAGTGGATCAAGCAAGAAACCAACCAAAATTTTTGGTACCCAATTTGGGTTTGAAACCGTGAGCAAGGAGGACAAAAGGGAGAAAGGGATCTTGGAATTTTCAAACCCTAACTTGGGTATAAGGTAAATTCTTGAACCAATCTTGCAATTGAATTCAATTTTAGCATTTTATTTGTATTTCCAAGTTGAGGTTGTAAGGACATAAGTCCAATTTAATTTCTAGCCCTAGATGTGTTAGTATGTGTGCTTGGTTAGGTGATTAGGGTGCTTGGCTTATTTATGTTAATTGCATGCTTAATTTGTGCTTGATGGATGTTAGGAAGCATGTTAGATGGTGAATGATTATGATTGGTATGTCCTCTGATTTTTTGGTCAAAAATCTGCCCTAGATAGCCATGCTAGGTTGTTAGCTTGAGTTAATTTGGTTTGGTGCAAGAATGAATGGAAGGCAGAAATTTAGAACCATGCAAACCTAGGTTTTGAGGCTTTCGGGTTTGGTTTGCATGAATCCATTTGAGTGGCTTATGGGTTCATGAGGGACGTTAGAAATACTACGTGTTTATTATGTAGGCTCCCGAAGTGGTCGGTCGAGATAGAATCCGTGAATTAGGACGTAAACCGGACTTAACATTCGAAACTACTAGTTCGGATTCGAAACTGACCAGTTTTGGGAAAGTGGAAATTTAAGGCCTTTAGAGGCCGAACTGGGTAAAACTTAAAACATAGAAGTTGTTCGGAAGGGTTTTTCCTATGGGGCATCACGGGCAGAATCCCAAAATAAGGCTCCAATGGCCTCCGTTTTTAACAAAACCCGAGGCTGGTCTGCTCAGACCTAATTTACACGCCCAGCCAGTTCAAATAAAAACTGACAAAAATACAAGCGGAACTGGATTTTTCGTAAAACACGAAAGTTTTAGAACTTTCTATAGCTAAAACTTTCGTGAAGACAAGTTTTCCAAATTCGGAGTAGAATTTTAAACTGACACTATTTTACGAAAGCCGAAAATTCCTGCATAGGATTTTCTAAAAACTAGTTCAGAAAAATTGTTTTCCTTTCCAAACTCACTGTTTTAACTATGGAAACTGTTCCAAAGGCAGTTTCCCACCCTAAATGATTTTTATAAAGATCCGTTTTGAAAACGTGAATTTTTATAAGTTAAGAGTTTTTGGAATTTTCCTCAACTCTTTCAAGTTAAGAAAAAGAATGAGATTTTAAGCCAAGTATTTTCAAGATTTTAGGCCAAATGATTTTAAAGTTTGAAAAGGAACCGATGACGGATAGTAACCGGGAGGAACACCCGAGTTAAAGGATCAAGCCCAAAGTTGACCTTAGTTGACCAAGAGTTGACCTTAATGACCAATGGTTGACTTTAGTTGACCCAACGTTAAATTAGGTTGACTCTAAGGGTTACCCAATATAACCCTAAGGGATACCCAAAATATACAATTGGGCTAGGATTTAAGGATTAATGGAGATAATCCAATGATTATGATGTAAGAGTAAAGCCCAAAGGTATAATGATAAACTTAAACCCTAATGGAAATGTTAAGGGCTTAGCACCAAAGAGAGGTTATCAACATGATCTCTTAAGGAATAATCAAAATTTGATTATTCCTAAATAGTAGGATGACTAATGGTGGCCAAGTAAGATAGCAAGTATCAGGGACATACCACTAAGATCAGGTGTGAATGTTGGATAAGTCATCAACATTTTATGATAGGATCCTGATCCTATGCTTTTTCAAATAGCAGGAAGTGATCTGTTGTTGCAACTTGATTTGAGGACGCAACACTCAGGACACAGCGCAAGAGGTAATTACAAATCTCACCTGCAGTATGAAAGATAGTATTCTATTTTCAAATATGTTATTACATGTTTTGTGCTATGTTCTATGTGATGCCATGGTTGCAAAAATGTTATGTTTGCTAAAGTGCTATATTTGCAAAATGTCATGTTTTCAAAAGTGCTATATTTGTAAAATGTCATGTTTGTAAAAATGCTATATTTACAAAATGTCATGTTTACAAAGGCACTATATTTGCAAAATGTTATGTTTACAAAAATGCTATACCATGCCAAGTTATGAATGAAGTGTAAGTATGATATGATATAGTGACATTATAAGGCATGTTCACTAATGATAAACAGCATAGTAAGAAAACACAAGTAAAGTGTCGTACCAACCTCCCATCAGGTGGAGAGTTATTCATGTTCATGTTATGATTATCAACCTCTCGTTGATGCTTGAGGATATAATCAGTTATGTTATGTTTATGATTCCCAGAATTGTTAGGGGCCTTGCAAACCCCTAACTTTATTTGGAGAGCGCGCATCTGGTACGTACACAAGAGGCCCACATGTTAAAGGAAGATAATAAGTTCAAGTTAAAAATGGATGCATAAATGGTTCATGCATATGTTATATGATGATTGATATGTTTCCAAGATGTTTAAAACAAGAATGTTTTGTGAGATTACGTTTGTGCTTACTGGGCGAAAGCTCATTAGTTATATTTCATACTGTAGGTAAGAAACCTGCAGTCTAAATGATGAGCTATATGCGAACGGTGCGGCGGATGAAGGACGGTATGGATACCACTACGCATATATTCCGCACCTTTTTCTGAGTTAAGAAGTTTTTGTATATATGTATATATCATGCAAACAAATTATGTTATATAGTATATTTGGTACTAAAGACTTTAAACAATCTTTTATGTTAGTACGTATGTATGTAAAAATTACTACGGATAAACCTAATGTATAGATAAGTATGTTGGAAAACAAAATTTATTTTCAAATAAAGTATAGTTAAGCAAGTAAGGTGACGACCCTACGTAGGTGAGGGCGTCACAGAGACATGATTTCTGCAAGAATTAAGTTAAAAAAAAAAAAAAAGGACCTCACAATTATCTCCGTCTCATGTTTCACTCAACACTTGTGTTTTTCACATAAAATATTCGGCTTTTACCTCCCCAAATAATCTCACACTCTTGCATTTTTCCACTTGTAATTCTCTTTTGGCTCTTATCAAACTAATCAAATAAGAACAAGAATTTCTGGCAAACAATTCATTCACAACTTACCAATCAGATTTTAATTTTAAGAATACCGAATGTGTCACATGAATTTCTAACAAGAATTCCAATAAAAATATGTGTAACACTATTTTTTTTTTTTTTTTTTCAAAAGAAACTCAATCAAATTCAATGATTCTTCTTCTTCTTTGTTTTTTTGTTTTTTGTTTTTTTGTTTTTGTTTTTTTTTTTATGTTTTTTACATTTTTTTCCTTTTTTATTTTGTAATATCAAGAACTAAAATTAAAGCTACAACGAGGAAAAGAGAAAAAAGAAATTCAACCAAAAAGAAAAGGAAAATTCGGCCAAATAAAGTTTGTAAAGATATTGAGAAACTAAATTGAAAAAAAAAAAAAAAACCCAAAGGGGTAGGCAAACCAAAGGCTAGAACTTGGCTTTGATACCAAATAATACGAAACTCATTAAGAATAACAAGACTCGAACACAATTAGGAACCCAAGATCATTCTACAATCAGATTTGAATGGAACCTCGATCCATTGTTTACAACGAAACAAGAACCTTGGTATATTGTAGACACCATAAATAGTGATACAAATCCGTTTGATAAGTCATTAAACGCCACAATAATAATTCTTGATAAATTCGAATAGTTTTTCAAAGAACCAAAGAGAAACTCTCAAATTTCTGAATAATTACCTCTCTTCTTTATTTTCCATAGACGCCTATTAATAAGATGAATTATTACAAACAAAGTTCCTAAAATAGCTTAATTACATGCCTTCTTAATTAATGTTAAAATATAATAATAACAGCTTTTACTTGCCTAAAATAGAAAAAGAAAACAATCTAAAAATTAAATGGCTGTACACGTCAAAAAAATTAGAAAAGGAAAGTGAACTAATGAGCTAATAAAATAAAGGGTTAATAATAACTGAATATTCAACAATAATTAAAAAAAAAAAAAAAGCAACTTAATAGTTTTGAGTTTCACTTTCTTGATTCACACGTCTATTGCATGGATTTGCATAGCTAATCTTCTTGATCCAAATTAACCTTGATGATGTGGACCAACCTTTGTTGTCCTTCATTGGTGAACACGCCCAAATCCCCTTGCTGAACCTTTTGGATTAAATTATTGAGTTCTTCCTTGAAGTGTTTAGCTCGAGTTCTTGTTACCGGACCCACAGGAACTTTGATTGGTTCTTCAACTTCAAGCTTCTTAGTAGCCATGCCATCATCATAATATATATATATATATATATATATATTTTTTTGTTTTCAACATAAATAGATGAGCGTCTCCAACTTTAATTGTTGGAGCTGGTTGCCAGAATATTTTAGATATTTTACAAAAATAAAAAATAAAAAATAATCAATTTTTAACATGATTGATTAGATGTCTCCAGTTCTAGCTGCGACGCCTGTCACCAAAATATTCTAGTAGAATATTTTGGTTATTCTAGTTAAATATGTTGGTTATTATATTAACATATTTTCTATTTTCAACATGGATTGCCAAACGTCCCCAGCTCCGATAGTTGGCACCGATTGCCAAAATATTCTTGTAGAATATTGAGGGTATTCTACTAGAATATTTTAATTTTTAACATGGATGACCAAATATCTCTGACTCATGCCACCGACACCGAAATATTCTAACAAAGTATACTGCATACTCTACTAGAATATATTTGATATTAATGGATTTTTTTTCCTAATAAAATGAGATTTCAGTAGCAAGCCAAACAACAAACAAAATAACAACAACACAACCATGAACTAATACACTGGGCTCTACTTAACATTGTCACAAAAGCATATGAAGTATTTTCATAAAATGTCCGTATTTTTGTCTCCCTTTCAAAATATATCTACAAAGTAACTTATTTACAAATTTGAACTAATTTTAAATTTCAATGGTTTTCGTTAACACATCAACCCTTCCACAATCTACGTTTGCAGATCATTTTTTTATATTCTTTAATTAGTGAATTAAATGTATGTTTCATTTTCAAATTTTTATTTGCTGGTATGTTTTTTTTTTTTTCAGGGAAATAAATTGAATTCCTTATTTCATGCATTTCCTTTTTGATTTGCTGTTTGTCCTGGTTTTTCCCCCTTATATGCATAAAAATTTCTTCAAATTTTGTATTTTAAGAAATAATTTAGTTACGCTTTCGATGGAAGTAACCTATAATATTTATTTATTTATTTATTTTTTTAGTTTTTGCCGTTTGTTTACACATATACGTATATAAATACAGATTTTGTGTTTATAGAGATGTCAGAGTTATTCACACATTTTCTTTGTGTTGGTGATGCTTTATGAAACTAACAAAAAAAAAAAAAAATCGTTTTATTCACTACATTTTCTCTTATTTTTCTCCTTTTTTTTTTCAAAAGTTGTGCTTAAAAATCAAAGAACTGATCACTTTTTAATGGAACTAATTTCTCTCTCTCTCTCTCTCTATTTTTTTTTTCTTTTTACATCTGTTTTTTGAATTTTGTATTTGAAAAGAGAAGAATTGATAACATTGTGATACTATAAGGAACTATCATTATCTTGTATAAGTTAGATACTCACGTTACGGATATGGTCTCTATGATAATGACCACGTCAATTTACACTGACTCTTTGTTTAACACAATATTTACATAATAGAATTATTGTAAATCAAATACTTGACTAATGTTATTCTAAGGATATATCATTATCTTATTTAGGTTAGATTGCTCACATTACAGATATGGTTACCATGACAATGACCACATCAATTTACACATGATTCTTTATCTAACCCAATATTTATATAATGGAAACGTTGTAATGACTTGATCATTATATTAGAAGCATCATTTAGAATTTAGTTAAACAGTTGTAATGGCATGGTCATGGTCATGGTCATCAGTTAACTGACCTTGTTCTTACTTCTTTTTTTAAAAATTAGATTAACTTATTTATATTGTGCATTTATTGTATAACAGTTCAAAAACGTGATTATAAAGGGATAATAATTTTAGTAATTTTTTAATTTTTAATTTAAAATATACAAAATGGGTATTGAGAATAATGGGGCTATTTTAGGACAATATATATATATATATATATGTATATTTTTTGTTTTTTAAAATAGGTTTAAGGATGTTTTTGTTAACACAATATGATAAGTTTTTTTTTTTTTTTTCCGCATAATTTTGTGAATAAGTTTATTTTTAGACTTTTTTTAAAAGCATATCTCTGATTTGGCCGTTCATGTAATTAGTCCAAAGTGTACCTCTTACTTGAATTCGTCATTAATATCTCTTAACAACACGATCAAGATAAGAAAGTTATCCGTGTAATCTATCGCTCCCACCATGACCTACGGAGAACACAACAATACATCACGAATCACGCAAGCCCAACAACTCCAATAAATTAACAATAAATGACACATTGTCCTTGCCAATTACAAGAAATTGGCAACTGAAAAAAAAGAATCAAATAGAACTCATATCTCAGAACTTAGAAATCGGAACTCGGAACTCAGAACTCAGAACTCATAGTCCATTCATAACTCAGAACTCATATCACAATTGAACAAAAAGAAGTTTAATCCCATTTACATGCCGTCATTTCTTTAAGTCATTAAAGAACAAAAAATACAGAGCACATTCTACTAAAATCAAATAGCTAAAGATCTAATGAATTCAGCTAACTACACATCCAATCCATTGCATAGACCCCAAATTTTCAAGAGTTTAGTTGCCTAGCGAACTGAACATATCTTCCACTGCAAATCAACACCCATATTTCACAAACAATTTTACCAATAAAACACCAATTTACAGTTCAATTCAAAATAGAAAACAGAAGAACAAAGAATTTCAAATTACCCATTCTCACCTGTGCCCATTTACCCCATGAATAATAAACAGAATAGCCATGAAAAAAAAAAAAACAAAAAAAACAAAAAAAAAAAAAAAAAAAAACCTCAGCACACAACATTCAAAAGTACTAATAAAAAAATTACATGACAACACAAAAACAGTGAATGTAAACAAAAATTATACAAAATCGACCTCCATTAAAATAAACCTCAAACCCCCAAATTCACAACCAAACAACGAAAAGATCATTTCTTTAGAATAAAAGGGCAATATTTTCATCGGTCCTTATTGTTGATTTTGAAAACCAGTTTTTAAAAATTAGCGGAAGCATGGTACGGAGCAAATCACACATATAAGATTTGTTCTCAAAATTTTATCAGGCGATAATACTTATATTAATTTAACAAAATAAATTAAGAAAAAAGTTTAGAAATTGACCGTTATCCGATTAGGTCGAAATTCTTGAATTCCTTCAAGAACCTTATTGAGAGCTCCAAATCCTTCGGAAACACCAACTTTCTTGAGAATTTCAAATTCTTCGAAAATACCAACGATTCTTTCTCAGCGTTCTTCAAGTCATGATAAACAGGAAACGAGTGAGTGTTTCTGAATTTGGGTTTGATCACACTTTTGAATTTTGATTCACTTTACGTTCTCAACTCATAAGACAAAGTGAAGGAAAAGAGGAGAATAAACTCTCTAAAAAAAATGTACGTATTATTTTTGTTTTCTATCAAAAAAGGGATTAATATATCTTCTCCTTTTTAGATATATTGTATGTATCCCTTTTTTTTAGATACATCGTATGTACCGTTTTTTAATATTGCAGAGAAATAACTGACATCCCTTTTTTTTATTTTTTAAATTAATTAATTAATCAATCTTCTTCATTCGGAACAACACACACACGCACTACCTCCATATAGTGGGCGTGTTTGATAGATATGGGAGAGAGAAAATCTCTCTCCCATTATCTGATCAGTTACTTTTTTTTTTAATTTTATTTTGAATTATTCAAAATAAAAACAACCAATCTTTCCTTTTCTACATATAACAAAATTCAAAATTCAAAATTCCACATACACTTTGTGAATATAATAAGAACCACCCTGTGGTGCACAATTACGGTGTGGTATTTATCACACTGTATAATCTTTAATTTAAAATTATTTAAAATTTATTTTAAATAATCATATTATTTAAAATATAAATTAATCTAATTAATTTGTTGTGTGAATATTAATATAGAATTCTCAATTCTCAATTCTAAATTAATAAATTAACCCAACATAAAATAATGTTCACATGCTTCAAAGGGGTCGTTGAGAGGAACTATGGATTTTATAATTTTAAGCTCCAGTAATTTTGATAATTAATTAACACCTTAATTAAAATATCAAAATTATTAATTTCAAATTATTCTACTAAAAATTTGGAATTGCACTCTTAAAATTATAAAACTAATTATATTCAAAGGATTTGAATTGCCCATTGATATATTCATTGCATATAAATCAATCTTTCATAAATAGTTCATAATTAAAGTTAGGTATTTTTCGTTAATCTCTTTAATTATATATATTTTTTTAAGGACCATTGATTCTCTAATAAATAATATACTTATGATTTAATCATAATTTGAGCACTCTTATTATTCAAGTTTCGAATCAACACTTATGGGAGCTGTCTATCTGACTTCTTTACGAATAAATGGATTTCATCTTGTATATTAGTATTCTAAACTATTTATTATATTATATTTTAAATATACCAAGAATTTGACATTAATCATTTGTGTCATTACTCGATATGTCAAAAAATATGATAGAATAAATAGGAGTCTGTTAATTACTTAGAATTAAGATCAATTCATATATAATCATCATTGATTAATTTTGAATGCTCTATATGACAACGGAAATTAATAGAGATTTATAATTAATCGTATTCCAGTCCTATATAATCAAGTTATATAAAGCGCTCTCATTCCAACAATCTTATTATTAACCATCCGGATAAGATCATTTCATTCATAATATAATGAATTACGCTAGTAATTTTAAATTAAAGATCCCAATTTTAATTTTTAATTGTGGATAAATTTAAATTATTTTACTTTCAATATTGTTCGCCTGTATAAAATACTTATATAAAATATTTAAAGTCACATTTAAATAATTTAGTATTTTCGATATTTATAAAACATCTAAACATATATGAAAAAATAATATTAAAAAAATTTCTCAAATTAAATCCGCAAAATATTCCATCTTATTTGTTCATGAGCACGTATCCCAACACTTTCTTCAATTCGCCGGAGAGTAGAATCCAAGACCGACAAAAGAGAACGTGTTGTGTCTGACTTCGAAGAACGACGAGGTTCCCCACCGGGACCAGAAATCCAGGCCGATGTCGTCAAATCCTATGTCCAAGCCCTTGGCGAGGGACCTCCTCCGCCTAGTGTCCTCCTCATCCATCTTCCACAGCGACTTCTACTTCCTCGCCGTCAATGGATTCCGAGATCTGACAAACTCCGACACCAAATTGTTCGAGATTTGTGTAAACTCCGGCGCGATTTATGAATGGAGCCACGACAAGCTCCGTCGTCCTTAGCCACCTTCACGTGAGCTCCGCCCACCATTAGAGAGAGAGAGCAAAAAGAGAGAATCTGAGAGAGAGATGAGTGATGAGGCAACAAGGGCGACCGCGATCTGACGATTACGACAGCAACCTGCCGAGTTGAATTCCGGCGAGGGAAAAGAAGAGAGAAATGATCGAGGGAGAATGAGAGAGAGAAAAAATCAGTCAGACCAAAAATATCTGAAAGACTAAAGTGGATGCCCTTCTCCAAAAAAAACAAAAAAGCACACTGAAGTGGATGTCAATAAAATAGATTGAAAAGAATGGCAAAATGTCCAAAGATGTACAAAAGGTGGCTAATCAGGTAATTTTCTCTTTAATTTTTACTCAAGGATATAGAGAGAGATAGCATAATTTAAGTTGGTGACAGTAAATTATAGTATAAATTTTAGGGATTAGTAATAGCACATTATAAACAAAAATATAGAAACTTCTAAAAATACCCCTCATCTTCTCTAACCCAAAAACCGACAACAGTCCGTACTGTTTGTCATTGTCCTCAAAGATTGTCACCGTCCATGGCACCGCCTACAACGTCATTGTCTATTGTAGTAATTGATGAACGTCACCATTCCCTAACCATCATCGTCGCAGGCATGATCGGTAGCGAGAATCGCAAGCCCAACAGTGGAAATAGCGAGCCATCATCATCACAGTCACATATTGTCACCATTGCGACAGCAACAGCTTCCTTTTCGACAATGGCAATGGAGAATCGTGATGACCGCCATGCTCCCTAACAACTTTTTCTCCAGCAATGGCAACCTTCGAAAGGCGGCTTTACCAAATTTGGGCTTCCACATTTAAAATTTCTATTAATTTTGGGGCATTTTTTAATTTCAAAAAGAAATTTCTATTAAGATTTTAAATGTTTGCTATACAGTGTTTTTAATAAATCAAATTACACTTTTTCCCCCGAACTTCAGACATTGTCACAAAATGCCTTCGAACTTTAATTTGTAACATTCTTTCTCCCCTAAATTTTGAAAAAGTTCATGAATTTTACTCATCAATTAAATTTATTACTAAAAAATACACATGACACTCGTTTAAAGAATAAGTTGTGGACATTAAATGAGAAACTCTTATATTTAGGTGAAAAGAGTAAATATTGAGGGCGACTTATCATTTATTCCCGTAATTACCTTCTATAGATAACTACGTAATTTCACACTTAGTAAGGGTAACGGGTGCTTCAAGTGCTATCAATATGTGTCATTTCATAGTTTTAAGCTCAATACCCTTAACTTATGCTTCCAACGAGTGTCATATGCATTTTTTAGTTAAAAATTTAATTGAGGGGTAAAATTCACAAACTTTTCAAAGTTCAGGGAAAAAAATGTTACAAATTAAAGTTTGAGAGGCAATTTGTGACAAGGCTTAAAGTTCAAGGGAAAAAAGTGTAATTTTCCGAAATCTACTTTACTTTTTATGTTTATTTTTTTGTAAACAAAAAATTGTTTATAAAATTTTTTCATATTTTTATTTGTAAATCCCTGTATTCACTAGTAAATCTAATATTTATAAATTCATTTTTTACTTTGTTTCTAAATTTTATTTTTTGTTTAAGGTAAATACTAGATTTTCATAGTAAATATCAAATTTACCCAGCATTTTGCAATATACTGTTTCATCAAACTACATATAATTTTTAGTAGTCAATCTAATATTTACTTGTAAATCTGGTACTTATTTTTATCATTTAGTAAATCGATTATTTACTCGTTTTTTAGCTTATTTCTCATATTTGAATTTTATCATATTTATCTTATAATCTTTAAATTTTAATTTTGTAAATACATGATTACCTAGTAAATTTGTTTGTTTTTTTAGAGGGAGTAAATATGGTATTTACTAGTAAATACCTGCTAAAAAAGAAAATCTACAAAAAAATTCTTGTGTTAGAAAATTTTTTTTCAAAGAAGTTACTATTGAAATTAACCAAGTTTCAAATCCCTCATCTTCAAGTTCAAAAAAAAAAAAAAAAAAAAAAAAAAGATCAATGCTTACAAAAATGTGTGAAATAGCATATTTAAGATGTTATCTTATTTTGTGCTCTAATACGTAATGTTGTTTCTAATGTTATGTTTACACTTTGTCATCATTGTTAAAGTTTGAGATTTATTAAAAATAAGCATTAGTATCTAAATAGTTTAGAAATGATAATATTGTATTGATTAAATAGAAAAGTAAGAGCATATATAATAGAGTGCTAAATTAACATGTCTGTAAATTTTGATCTTTGAATGGAAAAAAAAAAAAAAAAAGTACTCTACTAAAGTGTTGTTTGATGTCTAATTTGCCATAAGTTACATTTGGTGGCAAATTTCCTAATATTTGATCTCTAATGGTTGGTATCTTAAATTTTTTTCATTTAATCATTATAGGTAAATTATTTAAAGATAAGGGGACGTGTGCTTCGTAATTTATCCCATTTTATTTTTATTTGATAATGATTTCGTAACTACATTTGAAGTTGATATTTGATTTTTATTTTGAAGGGGATGAAAATATGGTTCACTTATAAAATTACCTTCCACTCACTTTAACATTTTCATTTTCATCTTTAACCTATGTTGCACAATAAGTTTTTTAGACTCAAAAGTTTCTCTCTATTACTATATTACTTTATGTTTTAAAATATCATAACTTTTTTGTTTCATATCCAATTAAGATATTTTTATTTAAATATTTTCATGATGAAGAAAGGAAAAATCCCCATTCATAAATTCTATGAAAATATGTTTTTTTTTTTTTTTTGGTTAGATTATCATTTTTCAAATTACTGTTTTCACCATATAACAAAACACCATTTCAGAAATTATTCCCTTTTCAGAATGATAGTTTAATTGCACATCCAACCATTTCAAAACTAAATAAAAGACTTGATTTCAAAACAAAAATGATTTCTCATCTCAAAATGGACGAAGATGAAACCTACGAAACAATTAAACCATAAGAACTTCTATTTTTACGAATTTCAAAGCATACATAGTCTATTTTGGTAAGAGAGAGAAAAAAAAAAGAGGAAAAGAAAAAATAAAATTAAAAAGAAAATAAGAAAGAGAAAAAAGATTTTAGTTCTCCTTTAAGTTGTTAAGAAGATTATCTATATATGCCTTTACTACGTAAGAGATTTGTATAATTACTATTCTATCCATTTATTTATATTATTTTAGTTTAAAGATAGGGGCTTTCTACAACGATATAAAGTGTTTTTACCCCATCAATGGGGTAAAAAAATCTGGACCATCTGATTGATTTTGGACGGTTGAGATGGAGTGATTGCACAAAATTAATGATGCACCCACCAATATCTGATTCTAGCAAATATTAAAAGAAAAGAAAAGAAAAGAAAAGAAAAAGCCTTGGTCTTCTTCCACTTCATCAATCGGCGAAGGAAGCAGAGCAAGTCAAGCTAGGGCCTGGCATTAGGGGGCTTGGGTCGTGTGGATTTGGCTCTTATGTGTCGTTGTCGAGGTATAGGCATGGTACCGTCGGGTGGGGGGGCGTAGTCGCTAGGGTCTAGGGGTAGGGGGCTGAGAAGGCTCAATGTCGAAGGGGCCAGGTTCGCATGAATCTAACTTGTGGGGGGTCATCGCCGGGGTCTAGGCACGGTAATGTTGGGTGTGGGGGGCATTATCATCGCGGTCTGGGGTGGGGGCTGAGGGCTCGACATCAGGGGGGCCGGTAGCGCGGATCTTGGTTGCCGAGGGTTGCGTGGTGGTGGTTCATCATCCCCGAGGGAGCGATGGGTCACATAAGGGGGTGGGGGTGGGGTTGGGAAGTTTGCTGCTCGAAAAAAAAGGTTTTTTTTTTTTTTTTTTTTTTGTTTTTTTTTAAGTATAATCACATGTTATAGCTTACACACTAATTTGGTACCATATTAATCCACCAGTTCCCATCTATTGGATCTTACCCATTGATGGGGTAAAATTTTTTACCCTATTGTAGAATCCCCCTTAAAAATAAGAATAAAATAGTTATTTTAGATATCATTGGGTAGATTTGGTTGTGTTAGGTATTGTTTTGGAAATGTTTTTTGTTTTCTAAACAATTGAAAATGAGAATGTTTTGAGAATTGTGATGGATCATTTTTGCCAATGTGTTTGGTATTGATTCTTTGAGTGTTAATTTTGAAAATATCAAAAAAAAAAAAAAAAAAAAAAAAAGCCAAACAAGCATCTGATTTCCCAGAACCCCCTTTTATATGCCTATAGGAAAAACGAGACCTGAGAACTCTTATGTTTTCAGTAGAAGGAGGATGAAAATGAAAATAGGAATTGAAAACACCTTTTTAACATTTCCAAGACATTAAAGAAAGAAAGAAAGAAAGAAAGAAAGAAACCAATAGGCTTGAAAATGTGTTTTGTAAATGGTTTTTTCCATCTTGAGTAACCAAACATCATCTACAAACCATTGTCATCCTCTGTGCAATTCATCTCCAACTTATTGAGTAAATATTGTCATTCTTTTGGTGCCTAACCCTTTGATAAATCAAAAGATACATCACATTAATATGCAATCATTTATCTACTCAAGATTAAGATGTTTACGAGAATATCAATCAAAGTAAATTGATTTATCTTAAACAGGGTTCTTGTATCAATCAATATTATTTTATGTCCAGTCCAATACATTTAATAAATCCCTCATATATATATATATATATATATATATCAATGTTTCTACTTAGAACGTCTCATTCCAATAGTCAAAACAAACTATCCCACAAGAGTGGAAATTGACAAACACTACAGTCTTATTAAAGTTAAAGTACCCACCTTTGCTTTACAACTGCAAACTTTCAATTTAGATTATCATTTCAAAATTTTATCTTTCCGCAAACTTACTTATGCATAATATTAAAGTTATTATACCGAAACGCTTGTTGCTACTTACTTATAATAAATCTATATTAATAAAAGTATCTAAGATATTCAATATATGAAATAACTAAATAACATTTGACAATAGACAAATGTTAAAAACCACGAACAAATTTTTGCATTAGGGCACAACTCCTAACACATAATACAAATTAATTTTAGTTTAATTTATACATGTTAGCATGAATAATAATGAAGACCCATTTAATCTCCAAATCATTGTTTAGCCTAATCATTTAGAGACTCCTCCACCCCACCCACCCTCTTTCTCTGAGAAGCCTATAGGGTTGAGTGTGTTTGGTGCCAGAGTTCGATGGCGGCGCATCAACTGGCCTTCAGATTCTTTAACCCAAATGAAGGTTTGGCTGCATGGTATAGAGGTTCGTTGTGTGATGGGTTGTGAGGCAAGAGGTAGAGGGCTCGGTGAGATTAGGGAAGTTCGTGGGTTTTTTTTACGATTTTCACAACCCATGGGTCTCACCTATATCATCATGTAGATCTGGTAGTGGTCCTCGTTCACAGAGGGCTCTATGTTGTTGATGTGTGGTTCTGAGGCAAGGGATGTTGTCGTGGGATGTGCAACGGTTGACTGTGGCGACACATGGAGCCCACATGCCGGCAAGGAGTTTCATATGTAGATTTGGCTCTAATTCCAATTATTTTTGGCAACTTTAGTTGTGTGGCTTGTATAGTCTCTATGATTTTGTTAGCTAATTTCCCGCAAGTATACAGGGTCAAGTTTTATAGTAAAATAGAGAGGAAAGGTTGTCATACCTACATGGATTGTTATCAGATTTCTACTAAGTACCATACTTAAACAATCTTAATTTTGTTTAGAATAATCAAATCAAACAATTGCAAAATTAAATAAAAATTAAAGCTAAAAAGAAAATCGAATAACTTTTGGTGAGATAATCAATGGAAAAAACTTCTAGAAGTTCGATTTCACTTAACCATCAATTATGCCCTTTTATTGTCAATTTATAACCAATTAATTCTCCTATTTTATAAGCCAAGAACCCTAATGTGTTCAACTCCCTTTCCAGAGTACTGAGTTAAAAAATATTTCTAATAACTGATTTCGATATCCCTATGAAAACCAATTATTAATAGTCATTACATTCAAGTTCTTTTAATGACTAGAAAGGAATTATAGGTCTTCTAAACTCTATAAAATCCTAAGTTATATTATCCAATACCTGAACCTAAAATCCCCTCTCCCGAGTGCTGAATTCTAAATACTATAACAATAAATTTTTGGCCAGTAAATTAAAAGCATTAAGAACATGATAATATAAATAAACTAATTAAAAACTTCATAGTATAAATTAAACATTAAAAGACATAGTATCGAGCAAAGGTTACATCATTTCTCTAGAATAAGAAAATTAGTTTATGATAAAATAAAATACAATATAATCCTAATCATCTTAAACATGAATAAGAAAGAGAAGAAAGAACTAGGGTAGAAATTGATGATGAATGACTCTGCCTCCCGACTTTGCTGTTGTCTTCTCCTTTGCTTCAAGCTTTTCTCTATCTTTTTCTCCACTCAAAATCAGCCAAAAGGTCCCATTAATTTGGCCTAAGATTGCTTATTTATAAGCTTTGAGACTTGGAGGTGCAAAACGACAAGTTTCCCACAAAAACAGCCCAAAAACATGATTTTCTCGCATTGTAGCACCTAGACCCTACCTTTATAGCACCTAGGTGCTTGCTTTTTTGTAAAGGAAATCCATCCGTAGCACCTAGGCACTACATGCCCAGCATTTAGGCACTAGATCCTCTGCCTTTTTGTTTACTGACTTGCTCTTTTAAGCGCCTGGGTGCCCAAAATTGGTGCCTAGGTGCTAAGTGATATGCCTTCACCTAGATTTCTTTCAAAAACAACACCCAATTTGTTCCAAATCACTCCAAACCTTTATATGATCAACTTCCCTAACCTACAAGCAAAACACAAAAACACAAATAAAACTCAAATAAAATCCCGAGAACCAACTAAATATCAAGCTTAAATGGTACCTAATTCATGAGTAAAACTCACTCATCAAATACCTCCAAACTTAATATTTTGCTAGTCCTCGAGCAAAGCAAAGAAAATAACAAGAACACAACGTGGAGTATTAATCAGATTTTATTCACAAAGGCCTCAAATATCGCAGATAACCATAGCTCAAGGAAAATTTCAAAACATTATGAGCATCTAGAATTTCAACTTAAATGTTGCCTTACCTTACTCTTGACTCGTTGTGTGTGTGTGTGTGTAGCCATTTACACCTAACCTCTTTTGACACCGATCAGTTTTTGCAATCAAGCAAATCATGGTTGACCTCTAAATAGGAAGATTTCCGAACTCCATAAGCTCTCCTTTCTCACCATTCTCCACTAATGTTGACAACATACCACCAAGAATCAATAGGAATTTCTAAGCTTGCAATGATGGATTAGGTTAAAAGTAGGATATGGTTAATCTTGTGGCTTAAATTTCCCTAACACATCAATCAATTTAGGACCCTTTTTTGTATAGCTCTTGTCATCAAACCCAATGGCACCTCAAATCCTAATATTATCTCTTTTATGTCACACTTTGTTTTTTTTTTTTTTTCGGTTGAAAGAAAGACTACACCCCCAAACTTAGTCCCTTGACAATTTAATAGCAGTGTAGCTTTCTTTCTTCTTTCGTTTTTTGTTTTATTTTTTTTATGTATATATCAAACTTCTCTATACTTTTTCAATTCCCCCACACTTAGCTCAAGATGGCTCCTAACTATTCAATGTGCTCAGGTAAGGGACAAAAGGATAGAAATTTTATTTAAGCTAGGCTAATGACATAGGTGACAAAGAAGAAGGATGAAATTAGGCTCAAAGGGGTGACTATGGATATGCATACAAGGTCGGCTTGAAAAGCTCAAACGTTCAAAAATGGCCTAAATCACTTCCTTGGTATTAAGTTATCTAGGATTTCGCCTCAAATGGTAATCAAAGCAAGTTCTAGAGTTCGGTGAGGTCTTTAAGAGTACCCAATCCCATAAATCTTTTCTGAGTACTCAGTCGATTAAATATGCATGGCTATGTGCTCAAATGTGTAAGGAATCGAAAGCAAAGTTCAACAACATCAAAGTCAAGCACACAGACTAAGTCAACATTTATCATTTTCCAAATGCTAAAATTATGGCAATCTTTTTTTGTCATTGGCCTCAAGCAAACAAATATGACCAATACTCAAAAAGTTTCTTTCTTCTTCTTCTTTTTTTTATTTATTATTTTTTATTTTTTTAACATGAAAAACGAAAACAAAATGAAACATAAAACGAAAACAAAAACAAAAACAAATGACATCCCCCCTAAACTTAAAACAAGCATGGTCGTCAATGTAAGAATTACAAATTAGGGTATGGAGGACTTCCCTTCATGAATAGATGTCAGTTGGCATCGCCCCTAATCCGCTTGGGATGGATTCAACGGGGGCTGGAATAGTAGGTTTTATGTTTAATTAGAGCTTTGGTATAGGAACAACCCCCATTTAGTCTCAAATCTTGGCAAATCAAAATAAAAGATCATGTTTAAGAGTCTGAAAACAAAAACAAAACAAACAAAAGAAATAAAGAAACAAAAGAAACAATAGATAAAGTTTAGATACCTGGATTGCCTCCAAAAAGTGCTTTGTTTATAGTCATTAGCTTGACCAACTCTGTCCTCAATTCGGCCCTTAATGTCATCAATTGATCATCCCATCGCACGCTTTAACTTGTAGAAATTCTTTCTTGATGGTCTTCTTGAACTTTTTATCCTTTAATTAATCCACTGTCATCAGTATGGTGGAATTGAGATGATGGCACCACCAAAGATTTTGGTTGCAAGTCTTTGATCTTGACCTTTCTTCCTTTGCATGGATGTGGAGTAACTTGCACCAAGTTCTTTTCATTAAACTGTGTTTCCACTTCATCTAATCGATAGTGTGAATTAGACTCCAATGGATCATCTCGTGCTCTAAAAATGCTAAAAGTAACTTTTTTTCTTCCACTTCCAAACTTAGCTCTCCGTATGGTACATTGATCGCTGCATTCCCAGTAGCTAAGAATGGTCACCCTAAGATGATGGGAATCTCACAATCCTCGTCCATGTCCAATACTAAGAAATTCACGAGAAGAATTAGATCACGAACCTTCACAAAGCATGTTTCCAACACACCCTTAAGATATTAGATGGATCGATTAGCAAGTTGAAGCGAAATAGTTGTAGGCTTGACTTCTCTAATCCAAGCTTTCAAAACACAAAGAATGGCATGAGGTTCACAATTGCACCTAAATCACATAGAGCTCTATCACAATTATAAGTTCCAATAGTGCAAGGTATACGAAAACTCCCTAGATCTTTTAACTTGGGTGGAAGCTTCTTGTGCAAGATAGCATGGCACTCTTTAGTAAGTGCAACTGTCTTATGCTCCTTCAATCTCATCTTATTGGAGAGCACTCACTTCAGAATTTTCCATAGCTAGGAATTTGAGCTAAAGCTTCCGCAAAAGGGATGTTAATATGCAACTTTTTAAAGGCAGCCAAAAACTTAGCAAACTGCTCATCTAGCGTTTTCTTTTGAAATCGTTAAGGATACGGAAGTGCTAAGTAAAAATTGCAGGATTGTTAGGGAAGCTAATAGAATTAGGCTTTGTGGCCTCCTTTGATGAATCAACCTCAGTCTCCTTTTTTTCCTCTAGCTTCTTTCTCTTGAAACTGGTGTTGTAAGGATGGCTTGGAAGCTTATAATTTTGGCTCTTCAATTTCCTTCCCGCTCCTAAGAATGATGGCATTGCATTGCTCCCTCGAGTTGACCTTAGTGTCACTAGGAAATTGCCTTCTTTGTTGAGAATTGATTGAGGTAACTAATTGCCCAATTTACACCTCAAGAGACCACATTATAGCACCCATATTAGTCATGAGATTTTCAAGATTATCAACCTTACTTCACCCTTGTTAAACCTCACCTCATCTCCACAATAAAGGTGCTTAAGAGATCTTTATAGATGGCTTCTTCTCACTAGCTTGACTTTCAAAACCAGGTTAAGGATGAAACATATTACTTGAATTACCATAAGAGAGATTCTCATGGTTGCAAAGCCCCGGATGGTAGTAATTAGGCAAATTGTTGCCTCAATAGTTGTAATTCCGGATGTTCACATAATGCACCTATTCATTATCCCTTTCGGCTCGGAGGTATGGTATATTAGCGATGGCAATAGTTTCTATTTTTGGTTGCACTCCTTGTGTAGTTAAAGCAGCAATCTAACTTGTAAGTCTAGGACATGAGCAGAGAGAGCGGTTATAGGATCTACCTTATGAATACTAGTGTCTTTCTTAGCCAAAGAACCCTTGTTCGGCCATTGGTAACTGTTGGTAGCCATATCCGCCAACATGGAATAGCTTGTTCAGTAATTTGGATATTAAGCTACCCCCGGCGGTAGCGTCAACAATGGTCCTAGTTTGACCATTCAACCTATTGTAGAAGATTTGGATTTGCATCCAATCTTGATAACCATGTTAAGGACTGTTGGAAAAATCAGATCCGATATTAGAGTTACGGCGTAGTGAAAGTTTTAAAATTTTTATGCCGATTCGGAAAAAAGCTCATGATGCATATAACAATAAATTAAATTCATGATCAAGCTGTAACGACCCGCCTAGCACAGGCCGTTACCATACTTACGTACATACATTCATGAAATAACCACATACGAAACTTACTTACTTAATACGTGAAAAACAGTGGAATTTTTTTTATACGGTGCGTACGAGCATTAATAAGAGAAAAATAGCGGTCGTTTAAACCTCCATAATATACTTAAAATTTTTGAAACGCGTAGCGGCTTCCATTCCCCACATTTCATAGTGCCTGGCCACGCTCTTCCATCTTGCATCATCAAATGCTGGCAGGTTGTTTACCTACAGCATAAACTTAAGACAATGAGCTTTCGCTCAGCAAGTATAACTCCTACACCGCAACATTTAATCTACATACAGCGCAACTTAACCACATCATAACATGTCATTCCAACACTTAACATATCATTACATAAAATATGCATGAACCAGTTATGTTCATATTATGCTTTCTTATTTTATTCTTAACTTGCTTTCTTACTTTTCTTCTTATGGGCCCCTTACATGAGTGTACGTACCGGGCGCGCGACTATGGAGTGGTTGGGCCGGCCAGTCCATTTCCAACTCAAACCATAGTCCAACCCGACCTACGAGCGGGTCGGTACGACACCGGCGACTTGCTCGCCATGGCAACTTGCTTGCCTTCTTTCTTTCCATGTGTCATTCTTGAACTTGTCATTCTTATTGGAATTAGTGAGCATGCATCGTGATGCCACCTATTCTTACTTCGTAATCATATTACATTCTTATCTTAGCATGTATTCGTACATATCATAACATGTTTTTCATAACATAAGCACAGATCATATTTTGACATGCCCCGTAGCATATCAAATAACACTTAGCATAACAACATACCACATAGCACATAGCACATCAACCATATCTAGGTAAGAATATCCTAATAGCCTATGCTGTAGGCGGCGTTGTACTTACCTTGTCTATGTCCGATGCTAAGCTGCTCCGCTTCTGGGTTCAACTGCAGGGTACTTCCTGCTTAATCGAAGCACATAGGTAAGGTCTTTAGTTTTGACCATAATATGTTGGTTTTCAACCAACATTTATGCAATGCTTTGGTTATATGTCCCCCTAACTATAGATCATAAACTATCTTATGTGTAGTTACACTAAGTAAACTTATCACTTTGGGTTATAATAAGTAACCCTATTGAACACATACCATGCCTAGTAGGTTACGTTGGATAACCTTCCATGCCAATCCCACGTGTAACATATAGGGTTAGGTCATCACCTAACCTTGTGCTTATAACTTAACTTAATCCATAGTCTAATGGGTTGTATTGGGTAACCCATTAGATGATTAGTCCTAAGCTCATACTAGGTTAACCAATGTTAACCTCTAAGGTTACTAAAGTCAACCCTCTTCGGGTCAACCTTGAGCTTTGGGGTTAAGCCCGGTAACTCGGGTATAATTTTCCGGTTACCATCCATCTGTACTTGATTTTATGAACTTGGCTTGAAAACTTCTTTTATTTATCTTTGAAAAAGTTTGGCAATTAAGCCCAAAACTTCTTTATTTTCTCATAAAATTCTTAATTCTTGAAATATGATTTTGTAGAATGTTTGAGGGCTGAAAACTACCTTTGGAACAGCTTTCCTAATAAAAACAGTGTTTTTGGAAGGAAAACAGTTTTTCCTAAACTGGTTCTAGAAAATTCTGTGCAGGAATCCCTTATTCCCTGCACAGTTTTTAGAAATCAGTTTGTATTTAAAAATCCATATTAAATTTGAAAAACTTGTCTCCATGAAAGTTCTAGCTCTCGAAGAGTTCTAAAACTTTCGTGTTTTAAGAAAAATCCAGTTCTGCTTATATTCTTGTCAGTTTTTGTTTGAAACTGGCTGGTCGTGTGGACTAGGTCTGGGCAGACCAGTCTCGGTTTTCTGTAAAAACGGAGGCCATTGGAGTCTCATTTTGGAAACGGCCTACGTTGTCCCCTAGAAAAAATCCTGTTCTACAACTTTCATGTTTTATGTTTCACCCAGTTCGGCCTCTAAAGGCCTTAAATTTCCACTTTCCCGAAACTGGCCAGTTTCGAATCCGAATTGACAGTTTCGGTTATTAAGTCCGGTTTACGTCATAATTCGTGGATTCTATCTCGACCGACCACTTCGGGAATTTACATAACAATCATGCAACATTTCTAACGCCTCATATATCCCAACATACTAACCCAACGTGCCCATGCAGTCCCTAACCGATCACCCTAAACCTTGGGCTGCATGGTCTCTAAGTTTGCACACAACCAAACCATTCATGCCATACCATTCTTTTTCATTTCATCTAGCATCCTAACATGCTTTCACATTTTCAAACACATAATTGGGGACATATAACCTCATTCAAACAATCTAGCATGCAACCTGTCATTCAACCAAACATAAGCATATTAAATCATGAAAATGGAACCAACCACCCTTAGGAACCTAATCAAGCACTATAATCAAACTAAGGTCACAAAATAAAATGTGAGCTTACGCTCTTACAAACTTTTGGCTTGAAATACACTACAAACTTTAATTTAAAAACTTGAATGGAAATAGGGTTAGGGTTTTGAAAAATACCTTGAACCACTTAAGGGTTGGCTTAGGGTAGGCTTTGGCACCTAAAATCCCACTCTTCCTTCTAGCTCCTAGAACCGGCCTCACCACTAACCAAGCCACCAAAATTTTTCTTTGGCTCCCTTGATTGGTCCTCCACCAAGGCTCGGCCATACCAAGCTTTTCTTACCTAAGTTTTGAATTTTTCTCTTCCCTTTTCCCACTCAAAATCGTGGGCTGCACCAAGAAAGAAAATGGCCCCAAAATTTTTTTTTTTCCAAGCTTGCTCTTGGTTCTAGATAGAATCCGAATTCCATCCTAGGATTTCCCCTTAAAAATTTTTGGGTTTCCTCTTGTTTCCCTCTTCTCCCACATTCGGCAGCTCCCCTAGAAGGAATATTAGAAACTTTTTCAAACTTTTTCCTCTTGATTTCTAGAGCAACCGAACACTACCCCTAAAATCTCACTTGGAAAAATTTTGTTTTTCTTCTTCACTCTCCCTTTCTCTCTCTCGGATTTTGGTGAAGAAAAATGGCAAGAGTTTAGCTAGAATTTTTGAACTAAATGAATAATGCTCACCCCTATTTATAGGCAAGGGGTGAACTTTCAAAAATTGGAATTTGACCCCTAAAATTTAAAAATTCACACAACAAGCATGCTAGGTGGCCGGCCATCACCTTGAGGAGCAAGGAAAAATTTTTCTAGAACAAGACACTTGTCTTGCTTTGCTTGGTTCAAAGAATTATGATGTCATAATTCAAAAAATGGATGATGTTATAATTCAAAAAGCCTTGTTTGGCACCTTTTTGAAAAAGCAGTCTAATTTTAAACTTAACATAGATAAATCCAATACTGTGTTTACTAATACACAGTACCGTCCTTTTATACTGCAGTCAAAAATTTATCTGTGTAAAAATAGACTGTAAAAATTTTTTCCTTATTTCTTCAAGCCCTTTTGCCCTTTACCCTAACTTAGTGTGCTTGATTTTTTTACGGTGGTTTTAATTCTCATTTATGTCATCTTACCCGAAAAATGGGTTTTCACAGTATTTCTACCATACTGCATGTCACAAAATTACACAATCATTACTTTGACTATTCTGGTCAAACTTTGACTTTCCGGGTCAAAGTTGAATTTTTCGGTCAAACTTTTGACCGACCTAGAATCATGCATTTTTCATCCGAAAAGCCATTTGCTTATCTAAACAATCATCTTTGAGTTTATAAGGCTATAAGAACTCATAACACATAATAAAGTTCTAAATCGAACTTTTTCATAAATGTTTCTACGGCATACATTTAATTCTTTTAAAGAGGAAATAATAACACAGAAAAATCAGGTATTACACACCCTTATTTCTTGGATTCCGGAATTACTATAGCATTTGACCAATGTGTTTTCTCTACTATTCTCGAGTTCCACATCTCAGAGTGTGTATAGGCACACGTTCTATGAATCCAAGCGACCGGTAGTGCTTTCCGAAGTCTAGATCCCTCCTTCTCAATTCGATGATCCTCGTTGAGAATATGATCCAACTTCTTTCTTGAAAACTACAAAACAGGAACTGGTTAACCTCCTATGAAAATTATCACTCAGTTTAACCTTTCTTACAGTTTTGATTCAATGGAATTTTTCTCTTTTTCTTTCTCACAAGATTACCGAATTTTTGATGTGGAAGAAACCCAAATTGTTTTTGCTCTCACTCCCAAAAAAAAGTTTTTTCTTTTGAAAAATACCAAAGTTAGTTTTTCACGAACTCCTAGCCTATATATAAAAGTCCAATCATTTTCAAAATTTATCTCATTCTTGAAAAATAATTAATAATTATTTTTTCGGATAAATTTTGAACCAAAAGATCATACAACTTTAGGGCTAGATTCATTGAACCTAAAAACGTTTTTCTAAGGGAAGATTATCCTCAATAAAATTCAGCTACTAAGAGGAAAAGAGGTTTATTGGTGGTTCAAATTTTACATTAAGAATCTAGACTAGTCAAATGATCCTAGTCCTATCTAGATTCAAATTTCTTTTAAACCTTTTCGAATTTAAATAAGATTCACTTATTTGAATAAATATTTTCCACAAACATTGTCCATATTAATTAATTTAAATCAATAGAATATTTCAAATTTTCTTTCCTCACAAAGATCGTGCACCTCTTTTAATTAGGAAAGAAAAATCCATGAAATAATCTCCATTATTTAAATCAATTAATAATTTAATGTTAGGAATATATTTGAATAATTTTGAAACAAAATTTTCTTCCCTCCACACAATTAAAAACCGTGCACCTCTTTTAATTAGGAGAGAAAAATTTTGTTTTCCAAAATTAAATAATTTAAACACAATCTTATTTCCAAAATTTAAATTAACCAATCACATGTTGATAAACACATATCCAATCCTTTCTGAATTGCATGTAAGAGAGTACCATGTCTTAATAGATATTACTTAATTCCATTTAAATTTACCGATCTTATTAGGAACAAATCCCGAGATGCTATATGGAACTATATGAGCTAATAGAGGGACCCGATGGAAATATGTAAAGAGGCTCCTATAATTATGAAAAATTAATCCCAGATTAATTATTCATCAATTATCAACTTCAAAACTATTCTACTAAAAGTTTGAAGCTGAACTCCTGTTTACATACCGTATTATGAAAGCTCTCTCACGTAGTGCTTTTTCCATGATTTATTCATCGCTTGCTTAATCCCCATATGTTATCCATGATTGAATTAAGGACTTTTTCTGTTTTACTTTTTCAATCATTTTAACTTAAAGTTCCATTATTCTCTATTGAAAGAACCACCAATTGTGTAACCATACAATTGGTAAACCATCAGAGAACACAAAGTAAACCGATGGCCAAGATCTTGTTATACTATCTTTCAATCCCCGAATAACGCCTTTAAGTAGATAACATTTACTATCGTTAAGATAGCTATGGATTCCGTATCTATGAATCTTGATTTCTCCATCCATAAATCATGCACCCAAAACACAAGTATATTGACCATAAATTAACAGTGTCTCACCTTTAGTGCATTAAAGTACATAAGTCATGGATACGAACTCAAGTAATCATTTCAGGATTAAGATTAATGCAGGATGATAATCAAAGCGTCATTGATTCTTGTAAACGGAATTAATAAACCGAATCAATTAACACTTTAGGTCCAGTCCAATGTCATACCTCAATACTGGTATATATTAAAATTTCTACTTGGAACCAATCCGATGGTCAAGACAAATCATCCATCCAAGGAAGTAGACAACCTTTACAATCTTATTATGAATAAGATCCCCAAATCTTATTCCATCGATTGCGGGCTATTTATTTAGACTGTTATCAAATTACCACGTCTTCTATGTATACCCCGTATACATATGGTAATTCAATATATTACCAACAGCCTAGGAGTATTTTGTGTTTGCTCAAAATAAACATACAATCAACAAATGAAAATAAATAGAACACAACTTATTAAACATGAATAACTTCCTCTTATTAATATCAAATGTCATATTTACAGAAAAATCCTAATATTGATTTTCTTTCCTTATGGCACATTTAGATCCCAACAATCTCCTACTTGCCCTAAGCGAGTAAATGTGACATATTATGCATCCCCATGCCATCAACGTGTTTTTTGAATCTTCTGGCCACCAAAGTCTTCGTGAATGGGTCAGCAAGATTGTCCTCTGATTCGCTTTTGCAAACCATCACATTTCCACTCTCAATAAAGTCTCTGATGATGTGATCTTTTCTGTCAATGTGCTTACTGCTCTTATGATGCCTAGGATCCTTGGTATTAGCTACTGTTGCACTGTTGTCACAGTAGAGCACCATAACTTTATCCATACCAGGAACGACCTCAAGGTCACCAAGGAACCTACAGAGCCATACCGCTTCCTTTGATGCCTCACTGGTTGCCACATACTCCGCTTCCATGGTCGAGTCAGCAATACAAGATTGCTTAACACTCCTCCACACAACGGCACCACCTTCAAGGGTAAAGACAAATTCTGAAGTCGATTTCCTTGAATCTTGATCTGATTGAAAATCAGAATCTGTATATCCTATAGGAACAAGGTCCTGACCGATATACACTAGCATATAGTCCCTCGTTCTCCATAGATACTTGAGTATATGCTTGACCGCAGCCCAATGGTTTGGTCCCGGATTCGACTGGTATCGACTTACTATACCAACCGCAAAATAAAATGTCAGGCCTAATGCATAGCATAGCGTACATAAGACTACCTATTGTTGATGCATAAGGTACATTTTTCATACACTCCATTTCTTTCGATGTCTTGGGACAGTTATCTCTAGAAAGTTTGATTCCAATCCTGAAAGGTTGGGCACCTTTCTTGGAATTCTTCATAGAAAACTTCTTAAGTACTTTATCAATGTATAAAGCTTGGGAGAGTGCTATCGTTTTATTCTTTCCATCTCTAAAGAGTTGAATACCAAGAACATAACTAGCTTCTCCTAAGTCCTTCATGTCAAACTGTTTGGCTAACCAAACTCCAAATAGTTTGACAGATGATAATGTTGCCACATCGTTTCCAATAAGCAATATATCATCTACATAAAGTACAAGGAAAACCACTTTCTTGTTCTTGATACATTTATAAACACATGGTTCATCAATGTTCTGTTCAAATTCATAGGTTTTGATCGCTTGATCAAACCTAATATTCCAAGAACGAGGTGCTTGCTTTAATCCATAAATGGATTTAAGCAACTTGCATACTTTGTCTTATTGGCCCTTTGCCTTGAACCCGTCTGGTTGTATCATATAGATATCTTCCTCAAGAGAGCCATTCAAGAAAGCTGTCTTGACATCCATTTACCATATCTCATAATCGAAAGCAGCCGCAATAGATAAAAGAATGCGGATTGACTTGAGCATTGTTACAGGTGAGAAGGTTTCATCATAGTCGACTCCTTCTTTTTGTGTGTAGCCCTTCCCTACAAGTTTTGCCTTGAAAGTTTCCACTTTCCCATTCACACCTCTCTTCTTCTTGTATACCCACTTACACCCAATTGGTTTTATGCCTTGGGGTAAGTCTATGAGTTTCCAGACCCCGTTAGAATCCATAGATTCCATATCAGTGTTCATAGCCTTTTGTCAAAGACTAAAATCAATATCCTCCATAGCTTCCTTATACGTAGCCGGATCATCAACATGTTCTATAGATTCTATAGAATCAATATCCCATTCGATTACCATTGGCCATACACTTGTTACCATATTCTTATATTTTGAAAATATTATCAAGCATTTCTTATCATATTACTTGAATTTTCCTTTCATAAAACATAATACGTTTTTAACAATCACTTGAGAAATTCTATTGGATTTTAAACATTTTAAAACTATTTTTGTGAGGCTGTAGTTCCGTTTTAAAAAAGATCGTAAAACCTTAAAAACTGTTTTTAAAACATTATTTTAATTAACTAGAATGCATGTGTGCAGTAAATTTCCTGTACCATGCACAGTTTTAAAAAATCCAAATTTATCTTTAAATTGGTTAAAAATTTAGGAAACTTTTTTCACAGAAGTTGTAGATTTTGTTGAAACCTACAACTTTCATTTTTGTTCCAAAACTAAATCTTCCTTTAACTTACTCGTTTTTCTTTTTGAAGAATTATGACCATGTACATTGTCTGTACTGACCAACTTCGGATTTTGATAAAAAAACAGAGGCCTTTGGAATCTTATTTTCAAAAACCGTCCATGCTGTCCCTTAGGATTTTCAATTTTCTACAACTTTGCAATTACAACTTTTTCCAAATTTGGCCTTTAAGGGTCTCAAAATTAAGTTTCTAGAAAACTGTCTAATTAAATCCGAAAATTGATAGTTTTGTATTTTGTTGATTTTTGCTTTAAAATCCGAGCACCCTATCTCAAATGGGCAAAGCCGTGAGCCCACGTTAACATGCAATACATCCAATATATATTTAACATTCAATCATTCACTTGTTTATCTTCGTGGAAACCACAATATTTGATAAACTTTTCAAGCTTACCAAATTGTGTTTTTGGGTTAATTCCTTAACCAACACACACTTATTCATAAAATCTCCCAACTTAAACATGTGAAGATATTTTCACAAACACATGGTGAGCAATGAGCACACATAATCTTAAACTCAACGTAGAGCATAAAAATCAAACTCATGCTTAGAGCTAGCAACCAAGATAACCCTAGCATAGATCTAACTTAACGAAACACCAAAAATCATAAAATGAGAAGCATGAGCTTATACTCTTACAACCATAGCTTGAAATACACATAAATCTCATAAATGAAATTCTTAGTTAGAGGGTTGAGATTATACCTCTAAAGCTTTAAAAGAGTGGTTCTAGATCTTTGTATGAGCAAAAATTTGCTCCACTCTCCACCATAGCAACCGGCCATCTTACTCTCTCTCTCTCTCTCTCTCTCTCTCTCAGAGGCTAGAGAGAAATAGTTGAGAAGGAACTAAAAGTTGGGAAGCCAACTAATTGGTTCAACTCAACACTACCCACCTCTATTTATAGGTGAACATTTCCAAATTTTTCACAATTATTTTTTTTTCTTAAATTCTCCTTGAATTGCATATTGGTCCTTAAAAACAAAATATTTGCCTTCCAAGTCCCCAAAGTGGCCGGCCATGCATGTGTTGAAGCCAAAAAATATCTCTTCAAATTTATCTCTATTTTGTTTCCTTGTTCCCCATGCTACCCAATGTAACCGGCCATTTAGCCTAGTTTAACTCTAGTTAGAGGCTTTGGTTAGGAAAAAAAATTCATAAATTCCATAATTCAAAAATTACATATTTATCCACAATTACTTGGCCTCCAAGTAAGGCCATGTTTGGCACTCCTCCTAATACGCAGTCTAATTTCTTGATAATCCAGATAATGTCAATACTGTTATAATTATCAACAGTTCAGGAATACTGATCTATAGTTCAAAATTTATATGCACTTAACTAGACCGCGTATAGGATTTTCTCAGGACTTGAAGCTACTTAGTCCTTATTACTCCAAATGTTATTTCTAATTTTTTTGGAGTGATTCCATTTCTTATTTTACTTCTTCATCCGTAATGACGGTCAGCCACAGTCTAATTTCAATACTGCTTATTTTACCGCAGTACTATCTTAATCGTGTCGTAAATTATCTTGGTCATTCATTAGCCCGAACAAAAAAATCATAACTCATGATTCGGTCTTTTTCATTATTATGCCTTATCTTTGACTTAATAAATTATCATTGAGTCTTATAATACTTATAAGAACTCAAACATATTATGATAATCAAATCAGATTATGAGCTTCATATTGATATATATGATTCAGACTTAGATTTTCCTTTATATATAAAGAAATCACAAGTTCATCAAATCTTGGGTTGTTACAATTCTCTTTAAAAATAAAAAATAAAAATATAAGTATATTGGTGTCTCTCTCAGAACACTTCGATTAAACAAAACCATTTGTGTAATCGAAAAAGACATAAAAGAAGAAATCTGTTGAAAAAATATTTAATTGGCGTAAAAGATGAATTGTTAAAACCTTTTATGGGTAACTTTTGTTAGTTAAAAAAAGAGAGGGGGGGGGTTTGGGGGAGGATGGCGCATAATATTATTGCGCCAATTGATAATTTTTATTATTAAACGAAAACAAGGCAAATAGCGCAAAGTTTTGCGCCAATATTAGCACAGTACTGTTTCCCATCTCTAACTTAGCACTGGGGATGGCTCTTGGTTGGCGACAAAATCTACCTCTGTTTTGATGTTTTACTTTATTATTATTATTGTTATTATTTACCTCTTGGAGAAGCTCTTACTATTCATTAAAGAAAAAAAAACACTTAGTATCTAACGAATTGTATTGAAAATATTATTATTATTATTATTATTATTGAAAATATTAAATTATACTAAAGAAAGATTTTATCTCTATTTATTAAAAAAAAGAAAAAGAATGCTTTTCTTATCTCCAATATTGAATTTATATTAAAGTTGCTCTTTATCTACCTAAATTCATTTTTTAGAGCTAAAAAAAAGTCCCAAATTGATTTTTTTTTTTAGTTCGACAAAATTATTTAGAAACAGTATTTAATTCAAGTACTATTAAATTATTGATTTTTTTATAAGAAAATATGGACAGTTTATGGTGAAAACTCATTGAGAGTAACTATCGATAGAGTTTAATTCAATGATATAAAATGACCCTAGGATGAAATGTATGGTGATGAAATAAGGCACATCAATGTTAATATAATCTAACAAACACATCTTGTTTTTCTTTTTCAATTTCAATTTTTTCTGTTCTATCCTTTTTTTCCTTGCAGATTTCCTTTCGGCCTTCCTTAACTTCCTCCCGCCGGCCTTCCCCAAACCCAAACCCACCATTATAACTCCTCCGACCAAAAAACCTCTGGTCGTCAGCCTTCCTGAACCTTGAAGCTCCATGGCTTCCGGCCACCTCCCAAAGCCACCTACTCAAACCCAAACCCAAGCCACCGACCTCCATGGCTACCGATTCCCTCCGGCTAGAAAATCCTCCTCCCGCCGGCCTTCCTCAAACCACCAAGCTCCATGGCTCCCAGCCCACGTCCCAAATCCACTTTCGCAAACCCAAACCTCGAGCTCCATGGCTACCGATTCCCTCTGATCATAAAACCTCATCCCTCAGGCCTTCTTCAAACCACTGAGCTCCATGGCTTCATGCCTTCCTTAACTCTCGCCATAACTATTGGTCGGAAGCTATGGAGATAGATTTTTTTTCCTCTGGTGGAGTAGTCGAATGAGATTTTAGAAGGGGTAATCTCATTAGTCAGTGTCTATCTCAGTTATTATGCACTCTCAATTTCTAACCGTCCGATTAATGTGAGTGGCTGAAAAATAACAACTACGGACAATTACTCTCAGAAGGTCTTTATTCTCTACCACAATCTCTTCCAAGAAAGTATTCCTTTTCCTTTAAAAAAACCCAAAAAAAAAAAAAAAGGAGAAAGAGGGTAATCATATTTGTAGATGGTAATGAAAAATAATAGCTTAATCTTTTAGAATAGGAAGAAAATAGCAGAACATGTTTAAAACATTCAAAAATCCCTAAAGTACGCCAAACTCTCATCCTTTTCCCCATCCAATATATTTGTAAATGCTTATACGTTTACAGATAAATACGATAATAATATGGTATTGTCATATTTATTTAAAAATACGGTATTTATTTGAAAAATGATATTTGCTCATTAATCTGATATTCACTAAGATATATTACTAGTTAATTCGATATTTACTGAGAAATATTTACTGGTTAATAATCTTTTATTTACACCACATTTAATATTTATGAGGTAAATTTGATATTTACAATGCATTTTAGATTGTTAATTTATCTAATAAAATCCAATTTACTATGGAAAATACCATATTTCCATGAAAATATCTTCCTTTTCTAATATTTAGAAAAAAATTCAAAATCCAACCTAAATCCCATTCCCATCCACCCTCACTGCTTGCCGGCGGTGGTGTCTCAACCACCATCGCTGTCAACACCAGATCTGCAGGAGTTTTAGCCAAAAAAAAAAAAAAAATCAGATATGCCCCAAACTACAATAGCAAAGCGTCGGAGATGGACATCCCGATTCCGAGGTGTAATGTCATCTCGCCAGAGGCAACAACATCGCGAGAAAGATCTCGACTGCAGCCAATAAATAGCAAGAGGCTTCGCGTGGAACTCATTGTCACTGGAAAAAAACACATGCATCGACGGAGAGGGAGAAACACAGCAACACTGCGTCACGTGGTGGTCGCGGTGCAATCTTCTCACCATCGCTTTGTCGGTACCTCACCGGTCGAAGATTGATGAGAGAGAGGGGGGAGAGAGAGAGAGAGAGAGAAGGAAATAGGTGAATGGGATGCAAAAGGAAATGCAGGGGAAGGAGAGTAAGAGAGACAGAGAGAGAGGGATAATTTGCTAAAATGACGTAATACAAACCACAAATTTGGAAAATCACTTTCCTATTTCTTTTTTTTTTAATTTAAAAAAATGCTGATTGTGTAATTAAATTTTTTTTAATTAATAAAATTATTAAAATAAAAGTTTTGAAGAAAAGAAACAAGGGGGGCACTCCTTCAAATGAAAATCTTTCATCTATGAGTAGTTTAGAAAAAACTTATGAATGCCAACCTCCTACCATTCTCCCCATTTCTAACTTTCCAAGCCCCAAAAACCCCACCACACTCCTCGCCACCATTCTTGCATCGTCGCACCGCTGATGGTCTTTGAGTATGATTTTTCTTATCCTTTTTCAAACTCTTATATTTCCCTCATTCTGTACCATTTCCTCGAATCTTAGAGTCCTCATACTCCCTCCCCTAGACACCTTCCTATTGGAGTGCCTGAAAAATCCTCCTTCGCCCAATTCTCTCTAGAATTTGAACCCAATCACGCTCTCATCCACCACTCTCCTTACTCATCATCAAGTTGTAATCCGGTGGTTTTAATTTTTGGTGGCATTTCAACAAGATTTCAAGTGTTAGGGCTTGGTATGGTTTAAGGCTCTTCAAGTAAGTTGTTCATCCGGTCACTGTTGAAGGTTTGAATAGTTTAAAGTTGGGATTTGTGCTTCAATGTGGCTTTTTGCAATAAAGGGAGATTTTACTATTTACTTGGTGTTACAGCTTTTATGCACACAAGGTGTTTGTGAAAATTTTGAGAGAGCATTCTTTGCGTGGTCTGAGATTTTGGTTGTTGTTGGGTGTTAAGGGGTAGTGTTATTAGGGAGGTTTGGTGGTACTAGGAACATTGCTTAAGCGTACTCCTCCATTTCTTAAGCATTCTTTGCCCAAACCAAGAGCCCTATTTCCCTATTTTCACTCAACTCTGAAACGGTTTCCCCCTTTTCTGCCCTGCCTTTCCCGCGAGTTGAGTTCCCTACCCTACTCGGGATGTCGGAGTCATGCCTTCCATCGTCGCCACCTTTGATGCTGCCGCTGGTTTCATCGTCGCAACCATCCACGTCGTCGCTATTGTTCTCACCTCTAAGTTCGGTAAGAATGTTAGACAAGTAATATATTTATCAAATTTTCAGTTATTGATTTCCTTTAAAATTTGTTTAATTAGTGAAATTAATTCAATATTTAGATAAAGGATTGTGATTTATTGTTAGGAATTTGTTATTGTAGAGAATTTGATTGTGCAACATTGATTTCATTGTCTTTTGATATTCAGAACAACCATAAAAAAGTTTGATGGTTGTTCTGTTGAAATAATGAATTTGTTAGTTAGCTTGTTTTTGTTTATTTGTTTATTTGTTTTTTGCTTTTAGGGTTGACTTTGTATACCTGATCCTAGATAAATATCATCCTTGCCATTTGGATTTGGTTGTCATTGCTGAATATCTCTCAGGTATTTTGGAATGAAAAACAAAACCTAATTTGGATAACTACTCTATCTATTATAATATGGTATTAGTATTTATCAAAAATACGATAACGGTAAGCTAATTTTGTGTTAGATTCAGGGGGGGTTGTAAAATATATACAAATAAAGAAGCAAATAATTTTTCATTATAGTTTTGAATGTTTAATTTTTCCTAGCTAAGAAAAAGAAGCGGGCAATTACAAAAGTGATAAAGCAAAAAAAAAAAAAATGCCAATAGTATTATTTGGGGCATTGTAATTTTATGTAAATTTTTAGCAGTTACTATTTCTTTTAATCTTTCTATTCTTTTAAAAACTATGATGATATTTCAATATTGTACGTTATGATTTTTTGCCATGATTTTGAACATTGTATGAGTATTGTATTTATAATTAATGTGAAACATTTCAATAGTTGGTTTTTGTCCCTGCAAGGAATGATTTTAGATTTTCTTTATTAGTTGGGAATGGTTTTAAGTGGAAAAACATTTTGAATGATACATGAATCCAATGCATTTCTTTTAACTAAATGACTGTTAATGTATTCCACATGACTTTTTTTTTTTTTTTTAATTCAAGCAACAAGAAAAGGAAAAAGAAATTCTTTGACACTTCATTAATTCGATACTAATTGTGAGATTTGATTCCTTTATCAGAAGAAAGATACTTATATTGATTCGGTTTGGTGAGTTTCTATTTACTGAATTCAGCTTTTACAAAGTTGGCCCCCACAAGAAGAAGTCTAAAGGGGGAAGCGGGTCGGATGGCAAGGCCCCCTCTTTAGAGCTTTCGGCTACCTTATCACAAGGTTTTGACAAAAAAAAAAACAAAAAACACAAATCGTCACTAAATCAAGAGTTTAAATGCCTACAATTGAAGGATCTGAATAACAAAATACCACCCTCCCCCCCGCCCAAAAAGAGAGAGAGAGAGAGAGAGATTGTTTGCGAATGATTGGTTAGTTATTCCGATATATAATAATTTTGATTGGGTTGTTTTATTTTCTTCTTTTTTGTTTTCTTTTCGTATTTTTATTTTTATTTATATATTTACATTCAAACACACCAATTATTGTAAAATTTAAGAAAAAAAAATATAAAAATTATGATAATGATATTACAACATTATTCATTACATCAATTACTATATATTTCAGGAAAGTACTGAGAATATAGAAGATTCAAGAGAGGATGAAGGTAATGAGGTAAATGCCGAGGTGATGAAATAATAAGCCATTTGTTTTATTTACAAGTATTATGCAATGGTTCCCTTTTTTTTTTTTTTTTTAATAATTCTAAATGACTTATATTTGTATGTTTTAGGAAACAAATGAGATTACAAAAAATTCAAATGATGGGAAGATTAATAAAGAAGATCATGACATATCTAGGATGGTCCTTACATCATAACTTCAATAATTGCCTCCACTTATCTCTCAGAATACTTTAGTGCCAAAGTTACAATCCGATCGAAAATGACAATCCTCGAAGATATTCAAATATAGTTAACTGAGGAAGATAAGACCATTTTTTGAAGTTATCCTCAACTAGGTCCTTTAATACACTTGCCAAGGAGGGGAATTTTCCGGTGCGTTGGCTCATAATTTGTTGTTGAGAAAGACAGTATGTCAGAAGGACCATGAAGTGTGGTTCTTAATTGAGGGAAAACCATTGAGGTTCTCTCTCAATGAGTTCGTCTTGATTTCAAGTTTATACACGGGTGGTGGACCTTCAAGGATGAAATTAAAGCTCAAAAAGAAAAGAATGAATTGAAAAATAAATATTGGCCAACAAAAAAAGTGTTTTATTAGCGGATGTTGTCAAAAAATTAAAAGAGTTGAGCGTTACAAAGGTTAAGACCAAAGATAGGGTAAATTAGCATTTCTGTGCATGGTAGCAGGGTTCTTAATGTCTTCTGACAGCAAAAAAATGGTTAATCCTTCTTGGCTCCAGTATGCCAACGATCTAAAATTCTTCACTCAATATCCTTGGGGGAACGTTTGTTACAATTAGATATTGAAGTTCATAAAAACTGATTTGGTAGCAAAGTTTAACAAATCTTCATCATCCTACAACTTCTATGGTTGCCCATGGATATTTCAAGTAAGCTTTTGTTTAATACTTTTTTTAGTTAAATATATTTTATAAATTAGTTTATATTATAACCATCAGTTCATTTGTAATACAGATATGGGCTTTTGAGGCTATGTCAAAGTTATGTGAGATGATGGCTAAGAAATTAAATTTGAATGAGAAGAACAGAAATGGGCCACGATGGCTTCATTGGCAGAATGCTCAAAATCCTATTGGCACCTCATTTGATCCTTGCTTAGAAGCCATGAGATCTGTTGAGGTATTAACCAATTCGTTACAAGTTAAATTTTATGATTTTTATTTAGATCTATTAGTCCAGTTAATCATTATTTTTCCATTATGTTTATTCAATTTACTGTCCATCCTACTTTAAATCCTTCATCCAATGAGAGATAATGAGAATATTATTTGCGAATGAAAAGGTGTGAGGACTGCAATAATAATGTCTTGATGGCCTAACGAAGTTATTAGAGGGAGATATCATCCTGTGTAGTGATGTCGATTTCGATGAGAGAAATGATGAACTTAGACCAAGTCACATCTCTCGTGATCCTACTACAATCTCGAGCTCTTTCCCTGCCATTTCGGCCCATGAGCAAATGATTAGATCCTCTACCTATGTGGTCTGCCAAAGACAACACCCGATGCCTGCAAGACCCACCTCTCTTGATCTTACTACAACCTTGAGGTCCTTCCCAACCATACCAACTCATGAGCAAATTCAAGCCTATACCCCCAAGGACAAGCAAACACATGGCACGATGCCTACATTCTTGACCCCTGTTGACCCCCAGACACATGGCGCAATGCCCATAGCCTCAACTCCCAGTTTAGAGTCATTGATGCATTATATTGACCGTTGTATAGGTAAGCACGAAACCTATATGAAATAAATGTTGGCCAATCACGAGGCGACAATTGTGTAGAAGATCGAGGAAAATAATAAGGTAATTATGAAAAAAAAATAGTCTGCTATGGCCATGAATAAGGAGACATGTAGTGGTGGGGTGAATGTTGAGTTTGAGTGGGAGTTATCACGAGGTGTAGAAACCAGATACAATAGAGGTGATAATTTCGAACGCCAACAACGTCCCTTACAAGACAAACGAATAAGAGATGGTGGCGAATATGGACATGACGGGTAGTTGGTATGTAAGTCGATGTCAATATTGAAAATGTGAAAAACCACGAGGGCCGACCAGAGAGGCAGAGGAAAAGAGCGCTCTATCGAGCGATGGGTCTTCGATAGAGTGTTTGATTATTGTGAGTATGTAGTGTCAATCTCTGGTACGTCTGATCAAAGAAATCATAATGGACTGACATTACTGTTGGAAAAATGGATCCGGTATCAGAGTTATGCGCAGCGGAAGTTTTAAAAATTTTATGCCGTTTCCGGAAAAAAGCTCATGATGCATATAACATTAAATTAAATTCATGATCAAATGTACCTTATCCCTTGGATTCTGGAATTTCTAGAGCGTTTGACCAACGTGTCTTCTCTACTATTCTCGAGTTCCACGTCTCAAAGTGTGTGTGGGCACACGTTCTATGAATCAAGCAACCGGTAATACTTTCCGAAGTCTAGATCCCTCCTTCTCAATTCCGATGATCCTCGTTGAGAATTTGATCCAACTTCTTTCTTCAAAACTACAAAACAAGAACCGGTTAACCTCCTATGAAAAATTATCACTCGGTTTAACCTTTCTCGCAGTTTTGATTCAATGGAATTTTCGTTCTTTTTCTCTCTCACAAGAAAGCCGAATTTTTGATGTGGAAGAAACCAAAAATAAATTTTTTTTCTCCCAAAAAATGTTTTTTCCTTTTAAAATGTTAAAAATTGGTTTTTCAAGAACTCCTAGCCTTTATATAGTATTCCAATCCTTTTCAAAATTTATCTCCTACTTGAAAAATAATTAATAATTATTTTTCTGGATAAATCTTGAACTAAAAGATCATACAACTTTAGGGCTAGATTCATTGAACCTAAAAACAAATTTTCAAGAGGAAATCTCAACTAAAAATTTAGCCACAAGTGAGATGGATCATGATTGGTTGTTCAAATTTTAAATCAAGAATCTAGACTAGTCAAAAGATCCTAGTCCTATCTTGATTCAAATTTCTTTTAAACATTTTCGAATTTAAATAGATTCACATATTTGAATAAATATTTTCCATAAACATTATCATATTAATTAATTTAAATCAATGAAATATTTCAAATTTTCTTTCCTCACAAAAACCATGCACCTCTTTAATTAGGAAAGAAAAATCCATGAAATAATCTCCATTATTAAACCAATTAATAATTTAATGTTAGAAATATATTTAAATAATTTTGAAACAAAATTTTCTTCCATCCATACAATTAAAAAACGTGCACCTATTTTAATTAGGAGAGAAAAATTTTGTTTTCCAAAATTCAAACACAATCTTATTTTCAAAATTCAAATTAACCAATCACATGTTGACAAATTATTTGTCTACAAATTTCACATGTCGAATCCTTTCTAGATTGCATGTTAGGGAGTACCATGTTTTCATAGACATTTCTAAATTCCATTTACAATTTACCGATCTCATTAGGAACAAATCCCGAAACGCTTCGTGGAACTATATGAGCTAATAGAGGGACCTGATGGAAATATGTAAAGAGGCTCCTATAATTGTGAAAAATTAATCCCAGATTAATTATCCATCAATTATCAACTTCAAAACTATTCCACTAAAAGTTTGAAGCTGAACTCCTGTTTACATACCGTATTACGAAAGCTCTCTTACGTAGTGCTTCTTCCATGATTTATTCATTGCTTGCTTAATCCCCATATGTTATCCGTGATTGAATTAAGGACTTTTTCCGTTTTACCTTTTCAATCATTTTAACTTAAAGTTCAATTATTCTCCATTGAAAGAACTACCAATTGTAAAACTATACAATTGGTAAACCACCAGAGAATACAAAGTAAACCGATGGCCAAGATCTTGTTATACTATCTTTCAATCCCCGAATAATACCTTTAAGTAGATAACATTTACTATCATTAAGATAGCTATGGATTCCGTATCTATGAATCTTGATTTGTCCATCCATAAGTCATGCACCCAAAACACAAGTATGTTGACCATGAATTAACAGTGTCTCACCTTTAGTGCATCAAAGTACATAAGTCATGGATGCGAACTCAAGTAATCATTTCAGGATTAAGATTAATGCAGGATGATAATCAAAGTATCATTGATTCTTATAAACGGAATTATTAAACCGAATCAATTAACACTTTAGGTCCAGTCCAATGTCATACCTCAATACTGATATACATTAAAGTTTTTACTCGGAACCTATCCGATGGTCAAGACAAACCATCCCTCCAAGGAAGTAGACAATCTTTACAATCTTATCATGAATAAGATCCCCAAATCTTATTCTGTTGATTGCGGACTATTTATTTAGACTGTTATCAAATTACCACGTCTTCTATGCATACTCCGTATACATATGGTAATTCGATATATTACCAACAGCCTAGGAGTATTTTATGTTTGCTCAAAATAATTATACAATCAACAAATGAAAGTAAATATGACACAACTTATTAAACATGAATAACTTCCTCTTATTAATATCAAAATGTCATATTTACAGAAAATCCCTAATATTGATTTTCTATCCTTAGGGCACCTATAGATCCCAACAATTACTTGAGTGCAAATCACGAACCCAGAGAGAGAGAGGTCATTTCCAATACATGGCATGCACTAATTGGATATTTTGAAACGATAGCTTCTCCTTTTTTGAAATTCGAATCGTCGTGACGTAAGATATCTGAGTGCGAATAAAAAGGGTTTCGTGATTCGCGTCGTTTGATCAGGTGTGATCTGAAAATCAGAGCCGTTGATATCTTCGCTGGGAGTTATATAAAGTTTCACCTTCCCCATTTTTCCCATATTTCTACGCTTAAAGCCTTCGAAAAACCAGATTCTGAGAGTTTTCCCAAGACATTTGAATCTCAGGCAAGATTTCTTCTCTTCTTTTCCGATTTGAGTAATTTTGATTTGGTAGGGTCATTTCTGTTCTATTTTCGAGTTTCTTTGGTTACTTTATGCATTTCTTTTGTGTGAGTGATTTGGTTTAAGGGATCTATTGAGTCTTTCTGGGGTTTCCATTGAGTTCTAGGTTTGTTGTTCTTAGTGTTTATCCTTAAATTCAAAGGATTCCAACTGATTAGAGGCTTAGATCTGAAACTTTTCCATCTTTCATACATATTCTTATTTATAAACCCATGAATAAAGGGAACCAACCCATTGAGGACATAAACGTAGAATAGACGAGCAACAACTCTGACGGGAGCGATTCTAACGATGACAAATGGGCATCGACCCTTCGTTGTTTGAAAGTAGAATACGAGTTGCTTCAAAAATGGAAGGCTACTGAGACGAGCAATGAAGCGTCAGAGAGGAGTCGACCAGCATCGGTGTTGGGAGTTGGAATTTTATCGACTCCTCAGATAGCTCGATTGACTAAACCTTCATGCCAACTTAGCATAGAGTATTTTCTTCGAACGGGGTATACATAGAAGACATGGTAATTTGATAACAATCTAAATAAATAGTCCGCAATCGATGGAATAAGATTTGGGGATCTTATTCATGATAAGATTGTAAAGGTTACCTACTTCATTGGATGGATGGTTTGTCTTGACCATTAGATAGGTTCCGAGTATAAACTTTAATGTATACCAGTATTGAGGTATGACATGGGACTGGACCTAAAGTGTTAATTGATTCGGTTTAATAATTCTGTTTATAAGAATCAATGATGTTTTGATTATCATCCTGCATTAATCTTAATCCTGAAATGATTACTTGAGTTCGTATCCATGACTTATGTACTTTGATGCACTACAGGTGAGACACTGTTAATTTATGGTCAATATACTTGTCTTTTGGGTACATGACTTATGGATGGAAAATGTAATACCTAGAAATTCCTGTTGCCATTTTTCCTTCTAAAAAGGAATTATAAGCATATATGATATGTTTGCGGAAAAACTCAGTTAAGAGTTTTTCACACGTTTTACGGAGTCTTACGGCTCAATAAGACTCAGAATATATTTTTAAGGTTAGAAAACGCCTTTTCAGGGCGAAAAGGGCGATAAGGGACGTTTTTCCAAAAAAGTCAAAGTTTGACCAAAAAGTCAACTTTGACCAAGAAAGTCAAAGTTCGACTGAAAAGTCAACTTTGACCAAGGAAGTCAAAGTTTTGACCGAAAAGTCAACTTTGACCGAAAAAGTCAAAGTTTGACCGAAAAGTCAACTTTGACCGAAAAAGTCAAAGTTTGACCAAAAGTGGTCAACAGTTGACCCGACATTGGAAAATGCTGCAGTATGCGAAAATACTGTAAAATATGTCAGTATGGGCGGTATAGCCCAAGTAAACAGTAGAATCACTCGAAAAATCAAGCGTCCCTAGCATTAGTTAAGGCCAGACTGATATATTTGGTCAAGAAATCATCCAAGAAGACCAATCCAGGCCAAAGGGCAAAAACGTCAAAATTTTCATTTTTGGGGGCAAAAATGTAAATTTTGAAAAATATGTGAAGCACGCCAAGTGACGTTATTAGATGAGGCCCAATAAGGAAATAATATGTTTTGCAAGAAGAAATTGAGAAATAGCCACTTTTGAGGGCGAAAATATAAAGATTTTGTCTTTCGGGTCAAAAATGTAAATTTTGGAAATATGTGATTTTAATGGAAGAAAATCACATAAAATCATGAAAAGAATAATATTGAATGGAAAAGTAAGCATTATGGCCATTTTTGGAATTTAGGGGCATAAATGCAAAATTTTCACTTTTAGGGGCAAAAGTGTAAATTTTAGAAAATTGACGAAATGGACGTATGAAGTCACTAAGATGTTTATATCATCAAATAGGATGGGTGTGTTGATTTTTGGGACAATCGGACACCTAGAGGGCATTTTTGCAAGAATTTTCATTTTCGGGGGCAAAAATGTAATTTCTGAAAATTGGTGACATAAGCCATGAGCTCAGCCCTTACCTCAGCCCACCATCAGCCATGCCAGCACACCCTCCAGCTGCTGCTGATCTGCCCAGCCGTGAGTCATTGGGGAGAAAAGGCTAAAGAATGAAAAAGTTTGGGGTCAATTTATTAAGTTGAAAAAGTTTGTTATTATCTTCTTGAAGCTTCCTTGTGTGAGTCGGTGGAGAGCAGAAAAGAAGCCCAGAAAACAGCCACAATTCAGCCAATAACCATCAGAAAATCCGTGAGCCCAAGGAGAGGAAAGAACAAGAGAAAAGTTGGAAAAAAATTCTTGTGTGAGCCTATCTTGGTGCACGGCTTCTTGGAGCATGGAGAGCCAAGCAAATTTGGAATTTTTCCAGAAAATTCTGATCAGCAAGCCGTCCATGGAGGAGAGGAGAAAGTGCAGAAATTTTGGGTCCAAACCTTGGTGGGTGCCGAGCTTGGTGAAGGAGGAGCCAAGGGTGAGCCAAGGGTGAGTTTTGTGCCTTGTGTGTGGGCTGTTTTCAGCCATGGTGTGCAATAAAAAGGAGCAGAAATTTTCGTGGGTATGGGGCTGTAAGGGGCTCGGCTTTTGGCAGCAAGATTCACCAAGGGTTGGTGAAAATTTTGGTGTGATTTTGAGCCCCAAAACAGCGAGCAGTGGCAGCCAACTAAAGGGGACAGATTTTGGTTCAAGAACCATAGGGTAAGTTTTGGTAAATCCCTCAAACCCTAGACTATTTTCATGCAAGAATTGATGGTTGATTTATGTGTATGTTGTATGTGTTCATGGCTGGAAAAATTGGAGCTCCCATGGTGTATGAAGTTCGGCTGCAAGGTGGAGTAGCCAAGAAGTTCGGCAGCCATGGGGGAACCAATTTCCGAAATTGGTTAGGTGAGGAACCCTAACCTTAAGCCTTGATTCGAGCATTAATTTTGGAGATTTAATGTGTATTTTCAGCAGTGATATGTAAAGCTTAAGTTTAGAAATTTTATGGTATGTTTATGCTAGGGTGTAAGGCTTGATTAAGGGTGCATGGCTAGGTAGTTTAGCTTTGCTTGATTTTTCTGTTTTGTGCATGGTTTATGTGCTTGCTTGTTGCTTGGTTTGCATGATAAATGGTTGATTATGTCACTGCCTTGGTGCTGCCGAGTGTGGCCAAGGATGTTAGAGGGTGAGACTTGATTTCGGTTTGGCTTGGTGAACCAAACCTTAGAAGGCACATGCAACCTAGGTTAAGTTTCGGTTGGTTTGCATGACCCGATGGGGAAAACATGTCCAAAGCATGTGGGCCGTTTAGATAACGTGCATGTGTTCAATTAGACTCCCGTGTGATCGGTTTGAGTTAGACGCCGAAGTAGACGCGTAAAATAAATTAACACGAAACTGGCTACAGGTTCGGACCTAGTATGCCCAGTTTTCGTAAACCAAAAATAACAGGCCCTTAGAGACCGAATTTGGGAAAGTGTAAAACATGAAAGTTGTCCAAAACAACTTTTCCAAGGGGCAAAGTGGGTCGTTTTCCAAAATAAGGCTCCAAAGGCCTTCAAAAGTGCCAAAACCCGTGCCTAAATTATTTACGTCCCCAGACCCAGTTCCCAGGGGGTCAGCCAGTTTCAACTCGAAACTGGCACTGATCTAGGCCGAATTAGGAAATTTGCAAAACACGAAAGTTTTAGCATTTTTCGAGAGCTAGAACTTTCGTGAAGAAAACTTTTTAAGATCACGTACCGATTTTGAGATAAAAATTATTTTATCAAGGGTGCTCAGGGAATCCGAAATCCCTGCACCACAATTTCAACAAGTGAGTTTGGAAAAATAGTTTTTCAACCCTAAACAGTCTTTTGGCCATGAAAATCATTCCAAAGACGGTTTTCGACCTAAAATGAATTTACAACACATAAAATCAAGAATTTGGAATTTATGAACAAAGTTATGAATTTTTACACAAAAGTGAAAAATTGGGATTTTTCTAAGTGTTTTTCCAAAGTATGGAAATATGACTTTCTCAAGTAAAATTTGTAGTCCACGTTAGCTTACGCATGGTAACCGGAGGTTATGCCCGCGTTACCGGGTCGTGTCCGAGACCCGAGAGGTTGACCATAGGGGGTTGACCAGGGTTGACCATAGTTGACCAAAGTTGACCAGGTTGACTTTTGGTTGACTAATGGTATAGAGTTAGTTTATCCTCACGGGTTATCCAAAGTAACCCCGAGGGATACCGTTAAGCCTAAATAAAGGGTTATCAGATATAACCCGCTAATTTCCGATATAGATTAGTAACCCTTGGAGGTTTAGTTGGTTTAGCACGCCAGGTTACCCTTGGTAACCAAATTAGACGTTATGCAGGTAAGGGACATACAACCAAGCTCATGTAAACACCTTGGTTTGTTACGTGCATTTTCACGAAGTCTTAGTAGAGCCTGTCCTTGTTAAGCAGGCAGAACCTGCAGCTGTACCAGGAAGGGAACAGCACTAGGAAGGGACAGTTACGCAAGAACGTCAGACGAAAGGTAAGTACAATTCCGCCTACGGCATGAACACCTGTTTATTTGCATTTTATGTGTTTAAGAAATCATGAATGGGATTTCATGATTTATGTTTAAGTATTATGCATGTATGTATGTTATGTTCATGTATGTATGTTATGTGCGATGTTATGTTATGTACGTATGTATGATATGTATGATGTTATGCTATGATGTATGCATGTTATGTAGCATGTCACGTAGTATGTATGAATAGGTCATGTATGTTATGCATGTGCATGTATGCTTATGTTAAATGTTTATGGCATCACGAAGCATGTCCACGTAAAGTAAGTCACATGGTAAGATATGAGATAAGTTAGGTAGAACATGATGTGTTGTACTGACTTTGCCTTTGTGGTAAGTTAAAACGGCATGTCCCATGGTTTGAATTGATATGGTAGGGCTGCCTCCACTACTCCATGTTAAACTGTGTGTTTCATGGTTTTAGTTGGCTTGGTCGGACCACCTTCAATCTCTCCATGATCACATACCGCGGTACATACACACATGTTATAATAGCAAGATAGGATTACGTTAGACCAGTAGAGACACCATAATTAATTTTAAAATAAATTATAATTGGTTCACGCTTTTCCGTGCATTAGCTTGCATGCGGATAGGACATTGTGCTTACTGAGCTTTTTAGCTCATAGTTTATGTTCATGTTGTAGGTAAAGCTCCTACTGGCACTGTCTGAAACAAGCTGTGGAGAGATGGCGCAGCAAATTGTGAAACGTGGGTATGAACTGCTACGGGGTTTCCGAAATGTGTTTAAAAATGAAATTGTGTTTTCATTATATTTCAGTATGTATGTTTTAGTTTTCAGTTTTTAGCATTTATGGCAAGCAAGTTGCCACGTGTGCACCGGTCTCGGGACTGGTCCACGATTTAATTATGTATGTATGTATGCATGTATGTATAGAGCTTTCCTTATAGGTGAAAGCTCAGTACTCGAGTGAGTACATTTTAAGTTAGAGTTTATAAAAGAAAAACAGTTTTAAGTTATGCTTTAATAGAGTTTAAAGTTTTATGATTACCGCAATCAAAGTTTTCTGGTAACGATTTTTATAAAAGAAAAAAAAATTAAAAAATTAAAAATTTACTCTAGAAATTGGGTAACTTAATTTTCAATCAAGCAAGATAAGCAAGTAAGTTAAGTAATTGTCACGACTCGAACCCAAATGCTCCAGGTTCGCGCGGTCGGACGCCGCAGCGGATCTGAGAGGCGGTAAGTCGGGGCGTGACAGAGGTGGTATCAGAGCAAAGGGTTTTCAAAGGGTTTTTGTCTTTGAACAAAAAGGTTTCCTGCCATCTAGTTTCACAATTCTGCCACCAGCGCCACAGTCTTGTAAGTTGTTTTCCAACTCTTTGTAGTTATAAGATTCGTATAGAGACATGTACCTGGTTTTAAACCCAGGTTAGATTTATTAGGATCGAAAGGAGCGGCAAGGCTTCATCGGCATTCAAAGGAATGGAGGAGCAGCTCCGCATCTTCGACAACATCCAGATCAGTAGTTTCTCAGAATGAAGGGTTTTCTCCGATTTCGCGCTATAAGGACGCATTTTTCAGCTAAGTTACGATGTCAGTCAACGACTAGACGAGGTGACACCTCAGATCCTCAAATCAGTCAGATCAGATATGTAGCAGTTGATATGCTTACCAGAGGATTTCATGGATTCACACTGCCAACGGATTAGAGTTGCGCAGCAGAAGCGTGGTGGAAATGCTATGTTATGATATGATATGAAGAGATTGCGAGAATCTCTAATAGGATATGCTAAGATAAGATAAGATAAGATAAGATAAGATAAGAGTATGAGTGATAGGAGTAGACGCTAGAAATTGGTTTGTCGTGGGTACGACGAAACCAAATTTCGTAGAAGTCTATCTTGCAACTTTTTTGCCCAAGTTGCAAGGATAAGTGCTAGAATAGCAATAAGAGATAAGATTGAATCCCGGTTAAGGGAGATTATGAGATTATGAGGAGTATAGATATTCCTAAGAATTAAGATTATGCCCTTGTGTTATGAGGGAAAAGTTTGAAGTAATAGAAAAAGTTTCTTTTATCCTAGTAGTAGTTAGATATTTTAGTAGACCTTCCAACACATCACACGAACGATATTATGAATTTTTCAGAATAAACTTTGAAAAGTTTCAAAGACAGTATTATTTTTTTTACAGAAATAGTTAAGCTATGATCTTATGTTAATGGAACCCCTTCACGATTAGAAAGACGACCAAATCCTTGAGAAAGAAATTCCAAGATAGGGGTTGTCATACGTATGAAGTTCCGTGTAGGAAACTGATTACGAAAGGCCTTTATGTAGAGTAAAAGGGTTCTAGTAGCATAGGATCAAGTTTCAAAATAGAAACTATATTCCAGAAAGAGTATTAAAGTATGATATGATATGTTTTCCAAAAGTGAAAATGATTTTTCAAGTAAGTTTTCAAGCAAGAACAAGCAGTACAAGATATGTTTTCAAAATGTGACGAGTTATTTTATATACTTGTCCAATTTTTTTAATGTAAACAGTTCCTGTGATGCAGTAAGATAAGTATGCTCAGTATGATAAGTGAATAAGTTCAGCAGTATGTAAGTATGAATGTTAAGTATGATAGCAAGTAAGCATGATAAGTATGATAAGCATGAAGATATGAAGTAAGATTATGGATTTTCGGGTGCATTTTGAAGAAAAGTCACCTAGAAGTATCAGAATTTTCGAGGACGAAAATTTTATAAGGAGGGTAGAATGTAATACCTAGAAATTCCTGTTGCCATTTTTCCTTCTAAAAAGGAATTATGAGCATATATGATATGTTTGCGGAAAAACTCAGTTAATAGTTTTCCACACGTTTTACGGAGTCTTACGGCTCAATAAGACTTAGAATAGATTTTTAAGGTTAGCAAACGCCTTTTCAGGGCGAAAAGGGCGATAAGGGACGTTTTTCCAAAAAAGTCAAAGTTTGACCAAAAAGTCAACTTTGACTAAGAAAGTCAAAGTTTGACCAAAAAGTCAACTTTGACCAAGAAAGTCAAAGTTCGACTGAAAAGTCAACTTTGACCAAGGAAGTCAAAGTTTTGACCGAAAAGTCAACTTTGACCGAAAAAGTCAAAATTTGACCAAAAGTGGTCAACAGTTGACCCGACATTGGAAAATGCTGCAGTATGCGAAAATACTGTAAAATATGTCAGTATGGGCGGTATAGCCCAAGTAAACAGTAGAATCACCCGAAAAATCAAGCGTCCCTAGCATTAGTTAAGGCCAGACTGATATATTTGGTCAAGAAATCATCCAAGAAGACCAATCCAGGCCAAAGGGCAAAAACGTCAAAATTTTCATTTTTGGGGGCAAAAATGTAAATTTTGAAAAATATGTGAAGCACGCCAAGTGACGTTATTAGATGAGGCCCAATAAGGAAATAATATGTTTTGCAAGAAGAAATTGAGAAATAGCCACTTTTGAGGGCGAAAATATAAAGATTTTGTCTTTCGGGTCAAAAATGTAAATTTTGGAAATATGTGATTTTAATGGAAGAAAATCACATAAAATCATGAAAAGAATAATATTGAATGGAAAAGTAAGCATTATGGCCATTTTTGGAATTTAGGGGCATAAATGCAAAATTTTCACTTTTGGGGGCAAAAGTGTAAATTTTAGAAAATTAACGAAATGGACGTATGAAGTCACTAAGATGTTTATATCATCAAATAGGATGGGTGTGTTGATTTTTGGGACAATCGGACACCTAGAGGGCATTTTTGCAAGAATTTTCATTTTCGGGGGCAAAAATGTAATTTCTGAAAATTGGTGACATAAGCCATGAGCTCAGCCCTTACCTCAGCCCACCATCAGCCATGCCAGCACACCTCCAGCTGCTGCTGATCTGCCCAGCCGTGAGTCATTGGGAGAAAAGGCTAAAGAATGAAAAAGTTTGGGGTCAATTTATTAAGTTGAAAACGTTTGTTATTATCTTCTTGAAGCTTCCTTGTGTGAGTCGGTGGAGAGCAGAAAAGAAGCCCAGAAAACAGCCACAATTCAGACAATAACCATCAGAAAATCCGTGAGCCCAAGGAGAGGAAAGAACAAGAGAAAAGTTGGAAAAAAATTCTTGTGTGAGCCTATCTTGGTGCACGGCTTCTTGGAGCATGGAGAGCCAAGCAAATCTGGAATTTTTCCAGAAAATTCTGAGCAGCAAGCCGTCCATGGAGGAGAGGAGAAAGTGCAGAAATTTTGGGTCCAAACCTTGGTGGGTGCCGAGCTTAGTGAAGGAGGAGCCAAGGGTGAGCCAAGGGTGAGTTTTGTGCCTTGTGTGTGGGCTGTTTTCAGCCATGGTGTGCAGTAAAAAGGAGCAGAAATTTTCGTGGGTATGGGGCTGTAAGGGGCTCGGCTTTTGGCAGCAAGATTCACCAAGGGTTGGTGAAAATTTTGGTGTGATTTGGAGCCCCAAAACAGCGAGCAGTGGCAGCCAACCAAAGGGGACAGATTTTGGTTCAAGAACCATAGGGTAAGTTTTGGTAAATCCCTCAAACCCTAGACTATTTTCATGCAAGAATTGATGGTTGATTTATGTGTATGTTGTATGTGTTCATGGCTGGAAAAATTGGAGCTCCCATGGTGTATGAAGTTCGGCTGCAAGGTGGAGTAGCCAAGAAGTTCGGCAGCCATGGGGGAACCAATTTCCGAAATTGGTTAGGTGAGGAACCCTAACCTTAAGCCTTGATTCCAGCATTAATTTTGGAGATTTAATGTGTATTTTCAGCAGTGATATGTAAAGCTTAAGTTCAGAAATTTTATGGTATGTTTATGCTAGGGTGTAAGGCTTGATTAAGGGTGCATGGCTAGGTAGTTTAGCTTTGCTTGATTTTTCTGTTTTGTGCATGGTTTATGTGCTTGCTTTGTTGCTTGGTTTGCATGATAAATGGTTGATTATGTCCCTACCTTGGTGCTGCCGAGTGTGGCCAAGGATGTTAGAGGGTGAGACTTGATTTCGGTTTGGCTTGGTGAACCAAACCCTAGAAGGCACATGCAACCTAGGTTAAGTTTCGGTTGGTTTGCATGACCCCGATGGCGAAAACATGTCCAAAGCATGTGGGACGTTTAGATAACGTGCATGTGTTCAATTAGACTCCCGTGTGATCGGTTTGAGTTAGACGCCGAAGTAGACGCGTAAAATAAATTAACACGAAACTGGCTACAGGTTCGGACCTAGTATGCCCAGTTTTCGTAAACCAAAAATAACAGGCCCTTAGAGGCCGAATTTGGGAAAGTGTAAAACATGAAAGTTGTCCAAAACAACTTTTCCAAGGGGGCAGAGCGGGTCGTTTTCCAAAATAAGGCTCCAAAGGCCTTCAAAAGTGCCAAAACCCCGTGCCTAAATTATTTACGTCCCCAGACCCAGTTCCCAGGGGGTCAGCCAGTTTCAACTCGAAACTGGCACTGATCTAGGCCGAATTAGGAAATTTGCAAAACACGAAAGTTTTAACATTTTTCGAGAGCTAGAACTTTCGTGAAGAAAACTTTTTAAGATCACGTACCGATTTTGAAATAAAAATTGTTTTATCAAGGGTGCTCAGGGAATCCGAAATCCCTGCACCACAATTTCAACAAGTGAGTTTGGAAAAATAGTTTTTCAACCCTAAACAAGTCTTTTGGCCATGAAAATCGTCCCAAAGACGGTTTTCGACCTAAAATGAATTTACAACACATAAAATCAAGAATTTGGAATTTATGAACAAAGTTATGAATTTTTACACAAAAGTGAAAAATTGGGATTTTTCTAAGTGTTTTTCCAAAGTATGGAAATATGACTTTCTCAAGTAAAATTTGTAGTCCACGTTAGCTTACGCATGGTAACCGGGGGTTATGCCCGCGTTACCGGGTCGTGTCCGAGACCCGAGAGGTTGACCATAGGGGGTTGACCAGGGTTGACCATAGTTGACCAAAGTTGACCAGGGTTGACTTTTGGTTGACTAATGGTATAGAGTTAGTTTATCCTCACGGGTTATCCAAAGTAACCCCGAGGGATACCGTTAAGCCTAAATAAAGGGTTATCAGATATAACCCGCTAATTTCCGATATAGATTAGTAACCCTTGGAGGTTTAGTTGGTTTAGCACGCCAGGTTACCCTTGGTAACCAAATTAGACGTTATGCAGGTAAGGGACATACAACCAAGCTCATGTAAACACCTTGGTTTGTTACGTGCATTTTCACGAAGTCTTAGTAGAGCCTGTCCTTGTTAAGCAGGCAGAACCTGCAGCTGTGCCAGGAAGGGAACAGCACTAGGAAGGGACAGTTACGCAAGAACGTCAGACGGAAGGTAAGTACAATTTCGCCTACGGCATGAACACCTGTTTTTTTGCATTTTATGTGTTTAAGAAATCATGAATGGGATTTCATGATTTATGTTTAAGTATTATGCATGTATGTATGTTATGTTCATGTATGTATGTTATGTGCGATGTTATGTTATGTACGTATGTATGATATGTATGATGTTATGCTATGATGTATGCATGTTATGTAGCATGTCACGTAGTATGTATGAATAGGTCATGTATGTTATGCATGTGCATGTATGCTTATGTTAAATGTTTATGGCATCACGAAGCATGTCCACGTAAAGTAAGTCACATGGTAAGATATGAGATAAGTTAGGTAGAACATGATGTGTTGTACTGACTTTGCCTTTGTGGTAAGTTAAAACGGCATGTCCCATGGTTTGAATTGATATGGTAGGGCTGCCTCCACTACTCCATGTTAAACTGTGTGTTTCATGGTTTTAGTTGGCTTGGTCGGACCACCTTCAATCTCTCCATGATCACATACCGCGGTACATACACACATGTTATAATAGCAAGATAGGATTAGGTTAGACCAGTAGAGACACCATAATTAATTTTAAAATAAATTATAATTGGTTCACGCTTTTTCGTGCATTAGCTTGCATGCGGATAGGACATTGTGCTTACTGAGCTTTTTAGCTCATAGTTTATGTTTATGCTGTAGGTAAAGCTCCTACTGGCACTGTCTGAAACAAGCTGTGGAGAGATGGCGCAGCAAATTGTGAAACGTGGGTATGAACTGCTACGGGGTTTCCGAAATGCGTTTAAAAATGAAATTGTGTTTTCATTATATTTCAGTATGTATGTTTTAGTTTTCAGTTTTTAGCATTTATGGCAAGCAAGTTGCCACGTGTGCACCGGTCTCGGGACTGGTCCACGATTTAATTATGTATGTATGTATGCATGTATGTATAGAGCTTTCCTTATAGGTGAAAGCTCAGTACTCGAGTGAGTACATTTTAAGTTAGAGTTTATAAAAGAAAAACAGTTTTAAGTTATGCTTTAATAGAGTTTAAAGTTTTATGATTACCGCAATCAAAGTTTTCTGGTAACGATTTTTATAAAAGAAAAAAAAATTAAAAAAATTAAAAATTTACTCTAGAAATTGGGTAACTTAATTTTCAATCAAGCAAGATAAGCAAGTAAGTTAAGTAATTGTCACGACTCGAACCCAAATGCTCCAGGTTCGCGCGGTCGGACGCCGCAGCGGATCTGAGAGGCGGTAAGTCGGGGCGTGACAGAAAAATCAAGATTCGTAGATACAGAATCTATAGCTATTTTAACGATAATACATATTATCTACTTAAAGGCATTATTCAGGGATTGAAAGACAGTATAACAAGATCTTGGCCATTGGTTTACTTTATGTTCTCTGATGGTTTACCAATTGTATGGTTTTACAAATAGTGGTTCTTTTAATGGAGAATAATGGAACTTTAAGTTAAAATGATTGAAAAGGTAAAATGGGAAAAGTCCTTAATGCAATCATGGATAACATATGGGGATTAAGCAAACGATGAATAAATCATGGAAGAAGCACTATGTGAGAGAGCTTTCGTAATAAGGTATGTAAACAAGAGTTCAGTTTCAAACTTTTAGGGAAATAGTTTTGAAGTTGATAATTGGTGAATAATTAATCTGGGATTAATTTTTCATAATTATAAGAGCCTCTTTACATATTTCCATTGGGTCCCTCTATTAGCTCATATAGTTCCAGATAGCGTCTCGGGATTTGTTCCTAATGAGATCGGTAAATTTAAATGGAATTTAATAATGTCTATTAAGACATGATACTTTCTAACATGCAATTCAGAAAGGATGGGACATGTGAAATTTGAAGACAAATGATTTGTCAACATGTGATTGATTAATTTGAATTTTGGAAATAAAATTGTGTTTGAATTACTTAATTTTGGAAAACAAAATTTTTCTTTCCTAATTAAAAGAGATGCACGGTTTTTAATTATGTGGAGGGAAGAAAATTTTGTTTCAAAATTGTTTAAATATATTCCTAACATTAAATTATTAATTGGTTTAAATAATGGAGATTATTTCATGGATTTTTCTTTCCTAATTAAAGAGGTGCACGATTTTCATGAGGAAAGAAAATTTGAAATATTTTATTGATTTAAATTAATTAATATGGATAATGTTTATGGAAAATATTTATTCAAATATGTGAATCTTATTTAAATTCAAAAAAGTTTAAAAGAAGTTTGAATCTAGATAGGACTAGGATCTTTTGACTAGTCTAGATTCTTGATTTAAAATTTGAACCACCAATCATGATTTATCTCTAAGTGTGACCGAATTTGTGAGGAAGGATTTCCTCTTGAAAAATTATTTTTAGGTTCAATGAATCTAACCCTAAAGTTGTATGATCTTTTGATTCAAGATTTATCCATAAAAATAATTATTAATTATTTTTCAAGAATGAGATAAATTTTGAAAATGATTGAAATACTATATAAAGGCTCGGAGTTCTTGAAAAACCAATTTTTGATAAAATTTTAAATTAAAAAGCGTTTTTTTGGAAGGAAAAAAATTTTTTTTGGGTTTCTTCCACATCAAAAATTCGGCACACAAGTGAGAAAGAAAAAGAGAGAAAATTCCATTGAATCAAAACTGTGAGGAAGGTTAAACCGAGTGAAAATTTTCATAGGAGGTTAACCGGTTCCTGTTTTGTAGTTTTGAAAAAAGAAATTGGATTATATTCTCAACAAGGTTCATCGAAATTGAGAAGGAGGAATCTAGACTTCGGAAAGTATTACCGGTCGCTTGGATTCATAGAACATGTGACCACACACACTCTAAGACGTGGAACTCGAGAATAGTAGAGAAAACACGTTGGTCAAACGCTCTAGCAATTCCGGAATCCAAGAAATAAAGTACGCTTGATCATGAATTTAATTTATTGTTATATGCATCATGAGGTTCTTTTCCGGAAACGACATAAAATTTTAAAACTTCTACTACGCCGTAACTCTGATACCAGATTCGATTTTTCCAACAATTGGTATCAGAGACAACTCATGATCATGCATATAACATAAATTATTTGATCAAATAAATTTCTCTCTATGCATTAATGAACTATTTTAGAGAGTTGGCACTCTAGGTTTTATTTTGAGTATGTTAAATATATTATGAATGGATGTATGGATAAATGAATGCTTTATATTATTTTGATAATATATGATGCTTGTTCAATTTTGCCGGTCATGATTCCATAGAGGTTAGAATTTTTATCTAGGTTTTTCAAGTGTAATAGATGCGGTCTATTATCACCGTTAGGTCGTTCTTTCAATTCCTAGAATTTTTGTAAGCCGGAAACGGCATAGGAATTTTTTTTTTTTTTTTGTAAAATTCGGACTACAATGGATTCAAGGAGATTGAAGATGAACGAAGGTATGGAAATTTTCAAAGGATGTGATTTTTTGTTTTTTGGTATTTTTTCAATTAAAAAAACGTTTTAAAAAAATCACAAGAATCTTTTTGAAAATTTAATTTTACAATGATATGTGATCTTTTTAATTTGGAAATCAAAATTGAAAATTTAAATTTAAATTTAATGGATATTATTATGAATTTTAAAATTTTGTGATTTAAATTTGAGATTTGGAAATTTCAAATTTTAAATTTTAAAATTTAATAAACCGGTTTTTTAATTTAAATTTTGATATTTTGTAATTTTGATTAAAATTAAAAATCACATATAATCTTTTTTGAAATTTAAATTTAATTTTAAATTTAAAAAAATGTGACATTGGAGAAGGAAGACATATTGAAGAAGGATACAAGGCATGGATCTACAAATGAAGGCCGATATATGTTTCGGTTAATTTTTGTAAATTTTGTAATTTTCTTTTCTCTAGGATGGAATCATGATCCACGACTATTTACATATTTTGCAAACCATGGATGATGAGTTGTTAGATGAATATGTTATATGTATTGATAACATGCCATATAGACAAGAAAGTGCCACTCAATAAATATTGTTTATGTATGAAAAACAAAAACCATAATTTAAAAGATTGAGTGGGAGAAGATTTTACACACTAAGACCTATGGCCTCCATCGTTGGTCTAATAATTACGCATAATAGTGTCTACTACTCGGTTTTGACCCGGAAATTCCCTTCGGATAGGTGTCTTACCTATAGCGCACACTGATTTGGATTTCTAAAAGGATAACAATTTTGGACATATTTTATGTTTAGATCATCCCTCGGTGGCGGATGTAAAATATAGATTCAAAATTGGAAATGATGGTTATACACCCATGCTACTTTATTTATTAACCCTCCCTCGAGGCTTTGTTATGTAAAGTAATGGCCAAATAAATGATAGTTAATATATATTTAATGGAGTTTGCTCCATGGACAAATATGTATTAATCGGAAGAGATCCGTGTTCTTGGCTAGTTATTCTATGACTACCCCTCAGTAGCTTAGAAAGCGGAAGCTAAAAATTATCGTTGTAAGGTATGTATTTTAAGGGTTTTACACATAAACATTTAGATTGTATATAGATCTTTTTGTTTCATTACAAAACTAAATTTTATAAACAAAAATGATGTTTGCTCGTATTTATTACATGTTTTCTTATTATAGATCAAAATGTTGAACCCTTTATCTGTGATACTTACGTTAAACAAATTAACTAGCGAGAATTTTAATGACTGGAAAAGGAACTTGCTTATCGTCCTAAATTTTGAGAAATACAGTTTTGTCCTAACCCAACCTTGACCACCTACGCCTGTGATCGATGCTCCTGATAGGGATTTTATAGCGCTTGAACGCTGGGACAATTCCAACCTAAGTGCTATGTACTATATTCAGGCGAGTATGTTTAACGTGCTCCAGAAACAGCATGAGGAACATCAAACTACTAGGCAGATCACGGATAACCTGGAGGAAATGTTTGGTGAACAAACTATCCAAGCTAAGACCGATGCTATCAAAGGTCTCATAAACTACAGGCAGAAGGTTGGAACTCCCATCAAGGAGCACATGATGACAGTCATGGCTTACTTGTCTGAGGCTCAGGCAAATGAGGCTGAGATCGATACTGTAACTCAATTGGATATGGTTTTCCAAACCTTATCCAAGGATTTCGATTTGTTTCAGGCATCCTACAACCTTAACCGGAAGGAGATGTCTTTAACGGAATTGATGAAAAAGTTGAAAGCCTTTGAGAACATTTTTAAGGGTTCTGGAACTAAGGCTAAGGCAAATGTGGCTGAACCTAGTTCGCCTGCTCTTTATCCCAAAAGGAAGAAGGAAAAGGGGAAGAATAAAGGGACAAGCCTGCGATGAGTGCACCTGTAAGACCCGAATTTTCATGGACTTAGGATTTCCTTGTTCATAAGAAATTAAAGTCCACAACATGTGTTTATAAGATGTGTAATACCTGCATTTCTATGTGAATATTTTCCTTCTAGAAGGAATTGAATGTATGCCGTACCGACATTTTAGGAAAAAGTTCACTTTAGAACTCCAATATGTGTTACGAGCTCTTATAGTTTTATAAGACTCGAATATGCTTGTTTTGATTGATGAATGGTCTTTTCGGATGAAAAGAGATGAAATTTACATCATTCTAGGAAAGTCAAAGGGTTGACCAAAAAATGTCAACTTTAACCCGGAAAAGTCAAAGTTTGACTAAAATGGTCAAAACCCTAACAGTACAATTTTGTGACATGCAGTATGGGAAAAATACTGCGAAAACCCATTTTTTCGGGTAAGATAGCATAAATAAGATCTAAAACTACTATAGAAAAATCAAGCACGCAAAATTAGAGCACAGGGCAAAAGGGTTTGAGAAAATAAAGAAAAAATTTTCAGTCCGGTTTTTCACAGATAAAATTTTTATGACAGTATAAAATATTAATACTGTGTATTAGTATAACACAGTATTAAATTTATCTGTGTTAAGTTAAAATTACACTGCTTATTGGAAAAAGGAGACAAACAAGCCTTTTTGAATTATGACATCATAAATTTTTTATTTATGACATCATCACTTTTTGGAGAGCAAATCCACGCAAGACAAGTGTCTTGTTCTAGAGTTTTCTTGCTTGTTTCCCACTCAAAAACAGCCGGCCACCCTAGGGACTTTTGTGCAAAAATTCCAAGAATTTTGGGGTCAAAATGCAAACTTTTTGTGTCCCACATTGCCTATAAATAAGGCTGCCCTCCACCCATTTTAAATCAGAAAATGCAGCCTTATTATGCCCATTTTTCTTCAAGAAAAACCAAGAGTGAGTGAGTGGAAGAGAAACAAAAATTTTCTTGAACCAAGTTAGGAGTTGTGTTCGGTTTGTGTGAGGAAACAATAGGGAAAGTGAGAAAAAATTTTTCCAGCCCATTTCCTTGGCTGTGGCCGTGGGCAGTGAGCAGGGGAAAGAGAGGAAAAAATCAGAAAATTAAAGGGAAACCTTAGGGGAGCATTCGGGTGAGTGTGAGCCACCAAGAAATCAAGTTTAGAGCAAGTTTTGAGACCAACTTTTGGGGTCTAGGCAGCCACGGGTTTTGTGCAGGAAAACAGAAAAAAATTTTCAGTTTTTGGGTGCAAGTTGGTGGTGTGACCGTGCATAGGGTGGGGACTGATTTTGAGGTCCAAAAAGTTTAGTTTTGTTGTCTTTTGGTGAGCTAGAACCGGTTGTGCAAGCCTAGGGTCAAGGGTGATTCTTGGTTCCAAACCTTAAAGCCAAACCCTACCTATTTGAAGTAATTTTTCCAAAAGCTCCAATCTTATTTCAATCAAGTTTTTAAGTCAAGATTTAAATGTATTTGTTCAAGCTAATGTTTGTAAGAATATAAGCTCACCTATTTATTTCCATGCCCTTAAGTGCTTGATTAGCTCCTTTAGGGTGGTTTGGTTTAATTATGTCGTTAATATTTTTATGATTGGTTTTGTATGTTAGGATTGCATGCTAGAGCTTACATGAGGTTATATGTCTCTTAGATGTATGATTAATTATGTGATTGTATGTTAGGATGTGCTAGAATGGAATGGTATGCATGAATGAGAATGTATGGAATGAATTGTGATATGCTAGACCATACAACCCTAGGATAGGGATCGGATTGTATGGGCTGCATGGACACGTTGGGGCTGCATGTTGGGACATGCAAGACGTTAGAAACGCTGCATGATTTGTCATTAAGCTCCCGATGTGATCAGTTGAGGTAGAAACCGCAAATTAGGACGTAAACCAATTCTAGTAAGCAAGGCTGCCAGTTCGGGTTCCAAACTGGTCAGTCTCAGGAAACTGGTAATTACAGGTCTTTAGAGGCCGAATGGGACAAAATGTAAAACACGAAAGTTGTAGATCAAGGTTTTTCCTAGGGGACAACGTGAACCGATTCCCAAAATAAGGCTCCAATGGCCTCCGTTTTTATGAAAAACCGAAGGTGGTCTGACTGGACCCAGTTTTTATGATCAGTGAATTTCAAATTAAAACTGGTATTAAACAGTGCAGAACTAGACTTTACTTAAAACACAAAAGTTTTAGAACTCTTCGAGAGCTAGAACTTTCGTGAAGAAAACTTTTTCTAATTCTAAAAGGATTTTAAACTATAACTTGAAATCTCAAAACCGTGCAGGGAGCAAGAAATTCCTGCACAGGATTTTCTAGAACCGGTTAGGAAAAACAGTTTTTCCTGTCTTAAACACTGTTTTGAACACAGAAACTGTTCCAACGGCAGTTTCTAACCTTCAAACATCTTATAAACCATGTTTTAAGATTCAAGGATTTTTAAGGGGAAGTATAGCAGTTTTTCGGCTTTTATGCCATAAACTTTTTCAAGGATAAAGAAAAGAAATTAAGATGTTCAAGTTCAAGGTTTGCAAGGTTAGTAGTTACGATAAGTAACTGGGAATTTCACCCGAATTACAGGGCTTAGCCCCAAAGCCTGAGGTTGGCCCAAAGGAGGGTTGACTTTAGTAACCTTAGAGGTTAACTTTGGTTAACCTAGTGGGTAAGATAAATGTTAAGCCGAGGTTAGGTGCTAGCCTAAACCTATACGCTCACAAGTAAGATTAGTATGGAAGGTTATCCAACGTAACCTAGTAGGTTGTTGTATGAGCTCGTAAGAGCGATGTAATAACCCGAGTGGGTGAGGTTACCTAGTGTAACCACTCATAATATATTTTACTATAAGGGGGCATATAACCAAAGCCATGCATGAATGTTGGTGGAAAACCAACATATTATGGTCTTAGATTTGAACCTTACCTAGTCTTTCGATTAAGCAGAAGGTAACCTGCAGCTGAGCCCCGAGGTGGAACAACTTCACGTCAGGAATAGACGAGGTAAGTACAACGTAGCCTACAGCATGGGCTATTAGGATATTTTTACCTAGACATGGTTGATGTGCTATGTGCTACGTGATGTGCGGTTATGCTAAGTGTTATTGATATGCTACGGGGCATATCAAAATGTGATCTGTGCTTATGTTATGAAACATGTTATGATATGTACGAGTACATGTTAAGTTAAGAATGAGATATGAGTATGAAGTAAGAATAAGTGGCATCACGATACATGCTCACTAATTCTAATAAGAATGATAAGAATAAGTATGACATGACAAGATTAAGAGTAAGTAAGACAGCAAGCAAGTTTGCCTGTGTCGTGCCACCCGTCCGAGGTCGGGTTGGACTGTGGAATAGAGTTGGACTTGGACTGGCCGCCCCAACCATTCCATAGTTGCGCGCCGGGTACGTACACTCCAGTAAGGGCCCATAGATCAATTAAGTTAAGAAAGTAAGCTAGATGGAATAAGAAAGCATAACATGAACATAATGGATTCATGCATATGTAAGGTTATGTTAAGTGTTGAAGTGACATGTTATGATGTGATTAAGTTGAGATGTTAGTAGGTTATGTGTCGCGGTATAGGAGTTGTACTTGCTGAGCGAAAGCTCATTGTTTTAAGTTTGTGCTGTAGGTAAGCAACCTGCCAGCTGATGATGATGCAAGGTGGAGTCGCGTGGCTGGGCACTGTGAATAGTGGGAAATGGAAGCCGCTACGCGTTTTGATCTTTCAGAATATATTATTTGAAAATGATTTCTTCAGTTCAGTTATGTGCTAGATAGCACAGTATAAAAAAAAAAAAAAAATTTCCACTGTGTTTCATGCGATAAGTAAGTAAGATAACGGCCTGTGTTAGGCGGGTCGTTACAGAGTTGGTATCAGAGCGGTTTCCTGCGACATGAATTCACAGTTGCCTGCCATCGCCTCCATCATTGTAAGTAGGTACTAGATTTTATTTCTCTTTAAGTATATGCGAAGATACTTACGTTTAAAGTTATATATATGATAGACGCGAGATTATGGACCCGATCCAAGTAGAGGAGGATCGTGATATGGTAGCCGCCTTTTATCGATCGCAGCCGTTATATTTTGATAGTACTCGCCGGTTAGTCTCGATCGGAGCATGGTTACACGACATGAAGCAGATTTTTGAGATCTGCCACATCGAGGCACATCTACAGGTTACCCTCGCCAATAGATGCCTGGTTGGAGATGCTAGGATGTGGTGGGTTACGTTGGGAGAGATTCAGATGCCCAGTCATACGTGGGCGCATTTTCAGACTGTCGTACTCACTCGATACGGACCGTTACCTGCTCGACAGATCCATGAGCCTGTCCGTGACCCTGCGATCTACCGGGACATGAGACACTCTTGCTTCTAGAGGCTCTCGCAGGACTGGCATACGTACCCGGACGAGACGATGAGTCATTACTGTTGGAGGTTTCAGGAGACGATGCTTCCATACGTTCCTATGGATATTCCGATGCCTGAGATGGAGGCATTATTACTCCTACGGAACGGAGTGCTGGCCCATATTCGCACGTTCGTTCCATCACCCACACCGGAGATGACAGTTGGTAGTTTCATCGATGATATCCTCGAGGCCGAGACTATCGCCCAGATAGTCCATCCTGATGGTCAGGCCAGCAGTTCACAGGCTCCAGCAGATGACGCCGGCCAAGGTGAGCCACAGCACGAGGTCGGGCCCATGTTCCCTGAGGACCCGATACCGGCTATACCCATACAGGCGGTCCCAGCCCAAGAGGCCGCGGATCCGATGGACGCCGATGAGGCTTCGGACGACGACGTCATACTGATCGATCCACCGGAGCCGGAGGACCCCCCAGTCATCGTTATTTCCAGCGATGACGAGGACGACGAGGACGATGAGAACGATGATGAGGAGTTAGAGCCGGAGCCTGATCAGGGTGGCTGGGACTGGGTAGAGGATCACGATGACCTCGACGACCCAGAGGAGTTTCCGTTGGAGGAGGAGCATCATGTGATTGATTTAGATGACGGAGATGAGGACGTGGACCATGATTCTGATTCCGACGTGTCCGTTATTACACTCGAGAGTATCGTTTAGATCTAGGGCCGTTGTATTTTCTTTTTGGACAGTAGGACTAATTATATTAGTAGGTTATTCGGATGTTAGGATGTACATATGTACGATGGTAAAGTGGTAGACACTTCCATCCAGTTTTGGCCATGTATATGTTTGTACAGTATGATGTATTTTTGAAAATGTATATAGACAGTATGTACTTTCGAAACCATGAAAAGTATGTACTTTTGACGATGTATTTTGACCCAGTAATGTACTTTTGATCTAGTAATGTACTTTTGAAATTGTACAAAGAGACCGTGTAGACACGGGATATATGACAAGAGTTATGTTATGAGTTTGAAAGTTATGAGCAGTATCTAGTATGATACGAATATGCCACTAAGTTATAGCATGACATGTGTAATGATATGATGATATGTATGACAAGTATGGTTGTAGTATGATATGAATGTTATACAGTATGATATGATAAACTTTGCATGGAAGAAAAGATATTGACAGTGTGATATCTTTTCTTATATAGAAAATTAGAAGATGGTTCGTACGCGTAGAAACGTACCTGCAAATCCGCCCTAGTTGGATTTAGCAACCTTAGTAACTAACTTACAACAACAGTTGCTAGTACAGCAATAAGAGACGACTAGGCTACGTGAACAACTAACTCAGCTAAATCGAGGACCACAGGTCCAGGAGGTGCCTCAGCCAGTGCCGCAAGTTCCGCCAGTGGTACCTCAGGTACCCAATGTTCAGCCGGAAGTTCAACCAGACATTCCTCGGAATGTCGAGATTCCGATGGCACCGGCCGGAGTACCAGTAAATCCGCCGCCAGTACGTGAAGACCTTCTTTACGAGCGTTTTAGAAGGATGAAAGCGCCCGAATTTGAGGGACCTACCGATCCGCTAGCCGCTGACAATTGGCTTATCGACATCCAAGTCATCTTGGATTTTATGCGACTTACGGAACAAGAGAAGGTGATGTGCGCTTCTTTCGCTCTCAAGAAAGACGCGAGACATTGGTGGAAAACAGTGCAACTGTGCCGGAACACGATGGCTATGACCTGGCAGGATTTCGAGAACGAGTTTCGTGCTATGTACTACAACAAAGAGGTGCTCGCCGTGCAGCAAGATGAACTCACTAACTTCCATCAAGGATCAATGACGGTGATGGAAGCTATCACGAGATTCGAGCAACTCGCTCGGTTATTGTAACGCCCCGACCTGGCGCCGGTGCGCTACTCTACCGCTACTAACTACTGCTAACTACTGAAAATAATACTTACTTAGTATTCGAAAACACAGCAGAAAATTTTTTTTTTTATACCGTGCTGATTAGCACGTAACTGCTCTGAAAATACAATTCTCAATTAACATATCTAAAAAGATGTAAACGCGTAGCGACTTCCATTCCCCACGATTTCACATTGCCCGACCACGCTCCTCTATCTTGTATCAAAGATTGCTGAAAGGTTACTTACCTACTGAATAAACTTAAAACAATGAGCTTTCGCTCAGCAAGTACAACTCCTATACCACAACATATATACTACTAACATCAGAACATGTCAACATTGCATTGAACATATACTGGCAACTACTGAACACGTACTGCTAACTACTGCACTGAACATAAACTGATAAACATATGCATGAACCGGTTATGTTCATATTATGCTCTGTTATCTGCTGCTAACTTACTTACTGTCTTTCTTACTTAATCTGCTAATAGACCCCTTACTGAGGTGAACGTACCCGGCGCGCAACCATAGAGTGGTTGGGGCGACCAGCCCTGTCCAACTCAAATCATAGTCCAAACCCAACCTGCGAGCGGGTGGTACGACACCGACAAGCGTGCTTGCCATCTGAACTGACTTTAAAGTCTATCTGAGACTTTTTGTTCTTATAAGATTTAGTGAACATGCATCATGATGTTCCTATTCTTAAATCATGCTTACTACTGAAATCTGAACTTACATATTGCATGGCATCTATAAAACATGTTATCTAAACATGACATCTAGCATAGCATATAGCATATAGCATATAGCACATAGCACTGAACACTGAACACTGAACTCATCTTTAAGTAAGTATACAAGTACTAGCCTATGCTGTAGGCGGCGTTGTACTTACTGTTTCTATCTCTGATGCTAAGCTGCTCTGCTTCCGCGTTTAGCTACTGGGTACGTCCTGCTTAACTGAAGGACATAAGTAAGGTTTCTAATCTATGACCATAATATGTTGGTCTTCAACCAACATTCATACATGCTTTGTTATATGTCCCCCTAACTATAAACTATCTCATACTAGGTTACACTGAGTAACCTTAACACTTTGGGTTATATCTGAATATCTGATAACCCCATGAAATCATATCTCGTAACTTATTAGGTTACGTTGGATAACCTTTTCTGCTAAACTCTCTGCTCATAACTGAACTGAATTTCTACTAGGTTAACTCACGTTAACCTCTAAGGTTACTAAGGTCAACCCTCTTCGGGTCAAGCTTGGGCTTTGGGCTAAGCCTGGTAACTCGGGTGTAAATCCCGGTTACATTTCGTGACTACTAACTTGCAAACCTTGAACTTGAAAAACTTTACTTTCTTTAAATTTCTAAAAGAGTTAGGCAGTTAAGCCCAACTTTCTTAAAATTCTTCTAAAACTTCCTGACAGATAGAACTGCTTTTATAAAACGTCTGAAGGTCGGAAACTGCCTTTGGAACAGTCTCCATGTTCAAAACAATGTTTTTAAATCAAAATTAGTTTTTCCTAAACTGGTTCTAGAAAATTCTGTACAGGAATTTCTTGATCCCTGTGCAGTTTTCCAAAATCAGGTTGTATTTAAAAATCCCTTTGGAATCCAAAAAAGTTGTCTTCACGAAAGTTCTAGCTCTCGAAGAGTTCTAAAACTTTTGTGTTTTACAAAAAATCTGATTCTGCTTAGATCAATACCATTTTTAATTTGAAACTCGTTGATCATGAAAACTAGGTCTGACTGGACCACTCTCGGTTTTTCGTGAAAACAGAGGCCTTTGAAATCTCATTTTGGGAAACGGTCCACGCAGCCCCTAGGAAAAACCCTGTTCTACAACTTTCGTGTTTTAGGTTTTTGCCCATTCGGCCTCTAAGGACCTGCAATTACCTATTTCCTGCGACTGGCCAGTGTGAAACCCGAACTGGCAGCCTTAGCTAATTAAACCAGTTAACGTCCTAATTTGTGGTTTCTACTTCAACTGATCACATCGGGAGCTTACTGACAAAACATGCAACGTTTCTAACATCCCGCATGTTCTAACATGCCTTCCCAACGTGTCCATGCAGCCCTACTAATCCGGTTGCACAAACCATGGCTGCATGGTTCTAGGTTCTAGCATACACAAACCATTCAAGCTATAGCATGCCATATCAAACAAACTAGCACCTAACATGCATTCATACTCTTACTAACATACTTGGGGACATATAACTTCATTCATGTTTTTAACATGCAACCTATAGTCAATCAAGCATAGGCATACATAAACATTGCATAATTGAACCAACCAACCCTTAGGTACTAATCAAGCACAAAGATCTAACTTAATGGGCACAAAATAAAATGAGCTTATGCTCTTACAAACTTAAACTTGAAATACATTTAAACTTTACTTTAAAAAGTTTAAATGAAACTAAGATTAGGTTTTGGAAAAATACCTTGAAATGGTAGGGTTGGCTTAAGGTTTGAACCAAAAATCACCCATTGGTTCTAGCTCTTAGAACCGATTCTAGCTCACCCAAAATGGCACAAAATTTTGACCTCAAATCTGCCCTCCCTAAGGCACGGCTGCAACCAATTTTTGCACCCCAAAAACTGAAAATTTTCTGCTTTTAATCCCACCAAACCCGTGGGCACCAAAGGAGAATTTTGGCTCCAAAACTCACTCCAAAACTCACCCTCTTGCTTGCTTACTCAAATCCAAACTTTTTTTTCCAAAAATTGTGGTTCCTCACTGCCTCCCCCTGCTGCTAACCCACGGCTACAGCCATGGAATTGGTTGAAAAAAAATTTCAAACTCACCCTAAGGTTTTCCTCACCAAAACCGAAAATCAACCTAAGATTGGATCAAGAAAATTTTTGATTTCTCTCCTCCCTCTCACTCACGGTTTTGCTGCTGAAAATTGGGCAGAAATTGGCTGGGTTTTCTGATTTAAAATGGGGGAAAAGCACCTCTATTTATAGGCAATGTGGGACACAAAAAAGTTTACATTTTGACCCCAAAATTTTTGAAATTTTACACTTTTGGCATGTGAGGTGGCCGGCCACTTTACTTGTGGAGCAAGGCTATGGTGACCTCATCATAGTGACATCATCCAAGTGACATCACATGCTTACATCACCAATTTTTCAAAATTTACACTTTTGCCCAAAAACTTAAAATCTTTGCATTTTTGCCCCTAAATGGCCGAAAATCTTTTCTTGGTGAACAAGCAAGAATTTTCTAGAATAAGACACTTGTCTTATCTTGCTTGGCTCACAAAAAAATTATGATGTCATAAATCAAAAACGATGATGTCATAATTAAAAAGCCATTTTTGACTATTTTTGTGAAAATAAACTTATTTTCAAACTGAACATACTTAAATCTCTATACTGTGACTACTAATACACAGTATGGATTTTTTATACTGCAGTCCAACTTTTTATCTGTGAAAAATCGGACTGAAAAATATTTTCCTTCTTTTCTGAAATCTTTTTACTCGGTGCCCTATTTTTACGTGCTTGACTTTTCTATGGTGGTTTTAGTTCTAAATTATGCCATTCTATCTAAAACTAAGTTTCTATAGTATTTTTCTGATACTGCAGATCTTAAAATTATACTGCTGCAACTTTTGACCATCTTGGGTCAAACTTTGACTTTTCTGGTTAAAGTTGACTTTTTTGGTCAACACCTTGACTTTTCTAAAATGATGCAAAAATCGTCCCTTTCCATCCGAAAAGGCCAATTTCAAGTCTAAAACTTTCATTTTTGAGTCTTGTAAAGCTATACGGACCCATCTCGCATAATAAAGTTCTAAATCGAACTTTTTCATAAATGCCTTCACGGCATACATTCAACTCCTTCTAAGGAGGAAATAGAGACATAGAAATCTTAGGTATCACAGTTATGCCCGAACCTGGTACCGAGTGAGGCCGAAAAAGTACGACTCATGATGAAAATGTTTAGGACTGACATTGCCAAGCAAGTCAGTGCTGGCAGTAGTCCGCCTAGGACAGTGTCTGACTGCGTAAGCCGAGCCATACGAGCCGAATACTGGATCAACCGAGACAAGGAAGCCAGGGCTCAAATCTTCAAAGTCAGGAAAGAGGAGAAGACCGCCGCTAAGTCAACGCAACCTCGTCAAGGTTCGGAGGCGAATTCGAAGGGCCAAGCTAGTAACTCTGGCCAAGGTCCCAAACATTTTGGGAAGAACAAGAGAAAAGGGAATTTCTCGGGCCAGGCCCAACAAGGGAATTTTCCCCAAAAAAGGAATAATCAAGGGAATGAGGATACTAACACTAACCACCCGGTGTGCGCAAGTTTTGGAAGAAAACATCCGGGAGTGTGCAAGATGGGGTCAACTACTTGCTATCAGTGCGGCAAGGAAGGGCACTACACAAGGAACTGTCCCCTGAACAACCAGAACCAAAATCCTCCATATCCGAATTGGAACAACAATAGTCACCAGCTGCACGCAGTCCAGGCAAGGCTCGAAGGACCCTCAATTACGCTAGGAAGATTAGAGGCTCCTGAACCCCAGACCAGGAGTTATGCTTACAACGATGGAGACGCCGAAGCTGGAACTTCACATGCGGTGACAAAATAGACTTCTATCGCCATATAGAACGTTATTGTATTATATGATTCTGGTGTCACTCACTTGTATGTATTTTTAGAGAGTGCCCAGGAAGTACGAAGTAGTGTAAAAAAGTTTAAAACAGCTTTACAAAGATTTCTTTGCCTTTTTGAGAAAAATTTTTGTGGTTTAATCTCTGAGTGCATAATACTTCTATAGTTTTATGAGGCAGAGAATTGTTTGTAGATCTCATCGCAATCAAACCTTAGGATTTCGATGTGATCTTAGAAACTAATTTCTTAAGTTATTACAACGCTAAGTATGACTACTTAGAGCGTTGGGGGACGTTTAGCTAGTACGATAAGGAAAGATTTAACCATTACAGGCAGTTGCGGAACTCAACATGAAGAGTGAAGTAGCGGAATACGTGTCGAAGAGCCTAATTTGTCAGAAAGTCAAGGCTGAACACTTACATCTCAGAGGAGATTTACAGGAAATAGAGTCTCCAGAATGTAAATGGGAGCGAATTACCATGGATTTGGTAGTAGGACTACCTAGAACTACAATTAGGAGCGACACGATTTGGGTCATTGTCGATCGATTGACCAAATCGACTCACTTTATCGCGATTAGAGCCACCTTTTCGATAGAAAGATTGGTAGGAATCTACGTAACTTAGGTCGTTAAGGTACATGGAGTACCAAGATCGAGTATCTGGATCGTGATGGACGCTACACTTCGTGATTTTGGATGAGTGTTCACATTGCTATGGGCTTGAAATTGACGTTTAGTGCGACATTTCAACCCCAGACCGATGGTTAACCGGAAAGAACTACACCAGTTTGTTATGATTTTCGAGAACGAAAATTTTTAAGGGGGGTAGATTGTAATACCTGCTTTTCTATGTGAATATTTTCCTTTTACAAGGAATTGAATGTATGCTGTACCGGCATTTTAGGAAAAAGTTCGCTTTAGAACTCCAATATGTGTTACGAGCTCTTATAGTTTTATAAGACTCGAATATGCTTGTTTTGATTGATGAATGGTCTTTTCGGATGAAAAGAGATGAAATTTACATCATTCTAGGAAAGTCAAAGGGTTGACCAAAAAAGTCAACTTTGACCTGGAAAAATCAAAATTTGACCAAAATGGTCAAAACCCTAACAGTACAATTTTGTGATATGCAGTATGAGAAAAATACTGCGAAAACCCATTTTTTCGGGTAAGATAGCATAAATAAGATCTAAAACCGCCATAGAAAAATCAAGCACGCAAAATTATAGCACAGGGCAAAAGGGTTTGAGAAAATACTGCATGATTTGTCATTAAGCTCCCGATGTGATCGATTGAGGTAGAAACCGCAAATTAGGACGTAAACCAATTCTAGTAAGCAAGGCTGCCAGTTCGGGTTCCAAACTGGTCAGTCTCAGGAAACTGGTAATTGCAGGTCTTTAGAGGCCGAATGGGACAAAACGTAAAACATGAAAGTTTTAGATCAAGGTTTTTCCTAGGGGACAATGTGGACCGATTCCCAAAATAAAACTCCAATGGCCTCCGTTTTTATGAAAAACCGAAGGTGGTCTGACTGGACACAGTTTTTATGAGCAGTGAATTTCAAATTAAAATTGGTATTAAATGGTGCAGAACCAGACTTTGCTTAAAACACGAAAGTTTTAGAACTCTTCGAGAGCTAGAACTTTCGTGAAGAAAACTTTTTCTAATTCTAAAAGGATTTTAAACTATAACTTGAAATCTGAAAACCATACAGGGAGCAAGAAATTCCTGCACAGGATTTTCTAGAACCGGTTAGGAAAAACAGTTTTTCCTGTCTTAAACACTGTTTTGAACACAGAAACTGTTCCAACGGCAGTTTCTAACCTTCAAACATCTTATAAACCATGTTTTAAGATTCAAGGATATTTAAGGAGAAGTATAGCAGTTTTTCGGCTTTTATGCCATAAACTTTTTCAAGGATAAAGAAAAGAAATTAAGATGTTCAAGTTCAAAGTTTGCAAGGTTAGTAGTTACGATAAGTAACTGGGAATTTCACCCCGAGTTACAGGGCTTAACCCCAAAGCCCGAGGTTGGCCCAAAGGAGGGTGGACTTTAGTAACCTTAGAGGTTAACTTTGGTTAACCTAGTGGGTAAGATAAATGTTAAGCCGAGGTTAGGTACTAGCCTAAACCTATACGCTCACAAGTAAGATTAGTATGGAAGGTTATCCAACGTAACCTAGTAGGTTGTTGTATGAGCTCGTAAGAGCGATGTAGTAATCCGAGTGGGTGAGGTTACCTAGTGTAACCACTCATAATATATTTTACTATAGGGGGACATATAACCAAAGCCATGCATGAATGTTGGTGGAAAACCAACATATTATGGTCTTAGATTTGAACTTTACCTAGTCATTCGATTAAGCATGAGGTAACCTGCAGTTGAGCCCCGAGGTGGAACAGCTTCACGTAAGGAATAGACAAGATAAGTACAACGCCGCCTACAGCATGGGCTATTAGGATATTTTTACCTAGACATGGTTGATGTGCCATGTGCTACGTGATGTGCGGTTATGCTAAGTGTTATTGATATGCTACGGGGCATATCAAAATGTGATCTGTGCTTATGTTATGAAGCATGTTATGATATGTACGAGTACATGTTAAGTTAAGAATGAGATATGAGTATGAAGTAAGAATAAGTGGCATCACGATGCATGCTCACTAATTCTAATAAGAATGATAAGAATAAGTATGACATGACAAGATTAAGAGTAAGTAAGACAACAAGCAAGCTTGCCTGTGTCGTACCACTCGTCCGAGGTCGGGTTGGACTGTGGAATAGAGTTAGACTTGGACTGACCGCCCCAACCGTTCCATAGTTGCGCCTACGAGTACGTACACTCCAGTAAGGGCCCATAGATCAATTAAGTTAAGAAAATAAGCTAGATGGAATAAGAAAGCATAACATGAACATAATGGATTCATGCATATGTAAGGTTATGTTAAGTGTTGAAGTGACATGTTATGATGTGATTAAGTTGAGATGTTAGTTGGTTATGTGTCGCGGTATAGGAGTTGTACTTGCTGAGCGAAAGCTCATTGTTTTAAGTTTGTGCTGTAGGTAAGCAACCTGCCAGCTGATGATGATGCAAGGTGGAGTCGCGTGGCCGGGCACTGTGAATAGTGGGAAATGGAAGCCGCTACGCGTTTTGATCTTTCAGAATATATTATTTGAAAATGATTTCTTCAGTTCAGTTATGTGCTAGATAACACAGTATAAAAAAAAATTTCCGCTGTGTTTCATGCGATGAGTAAATAAGGTAACGGCCTGTGTTAGGCGGGTCGTTACAAGATGTTTCATGGAAAATTATGAATAGCAATGAGAAATACATAATTTTATTTCTTAATGTTTGAATTCTCATTAAATCGGCTATAAGACTCAAAATAGAATGCCGGGGTTAGCAGATGGCATTTTGAGTCGAAAAGGGTGAAAAAGTATGTGATTTCATGAAAGTCAACGGTTTGACCAAAAAGTCAAAGTTTGATCAAGGATGGTCAACAGGTTGACTTTATAGTATGATGAAATGCAGTATAGAAAAGATACTGCTAAAACCTTTTATGTGGTCAAGATAGCAAGAATAGGCCTTAAAACCACCCTAGAAAATCAAGCATACCAAGATAGGATTAAAGGTGAAAAGGGCTCGGAAAAATAAGAAAAAGATTTTTCGGTCCATTTTTACATAGATAAATTTTGTACTACAGTACAGTATAAAAATACTGTGTATTAGTGAAGCACAGCATTAAAAATATCTGTATAGCACAAAAATGGACTGTTTTTATGAGAATAGCCAAACGAGGCCCTTGTTTTGCATGGGTGACATCACTTGGCTTTGGAATTATGACATCATAATTCATTGTTAAGCTTGGAAAAAAATTCTAGACACTTCCTACCACCCATGGCCGGCCACCTACCCCTCCTTAGTGGAAATATTGGTTTTCATGGGGTTTTTGTGTGATTTCCAAAACTCCCCCTACCTCTATAAATAGATGAACCCATAAATCATTTTATTCACAAAACATAGCCAAGTTCTTGCCATTTTGCTTTAGAAATCCGTGGGTTTGGGGGAGAGAAAGAGAAGAGAAAATCAAAAGTTTCTTGAAGGCTTTTGCTTGAGGAGTGCTCGGGTTTGCTAGGAAGAAACAAGAAAAAATTTGGGAACTTTTGGAGACCCATTTTGGCTGCTGTGGCCGTGGGTTTGGGAGGAGAAATAGGAGAGGAAAAACTGAAAAATTTGAGGGGAAATCTTATGGTAGAGTTCGGTTTTGAGTGGATCAACCGAGAAAAATTTTGGGTGCCATAGTTAGACCCAAAACCGTGAGCTAGGAGGACCAAGGGGAGCAAAGGGATCTTGGAATTTCAAACCCTAACTTGGGTCTAAGGTAAATTCTTGAACCAATCTTTCAATTAAGTTCAATTCTAGCATTTTAATTGTAGTTCAAGATGGTTTGTAAGGACATAAGTCCACATTTAATTTCTAAGCCCTAGATGTGTTAGTGTGTGCTTGGTTAGGGATTAGGGTGTGCTTGACTTATTTATGATGTTTTCTTGTTTGATTTGTGCTTGAAAAATTGTTAGGATGCATGCTAGATGTGATTGGTATGTCCCCTGATTTTTTGTCACAAAATTTGCCCTAGGTAGTGCTTGTGTGGCTGCTAGTTTAAGGGTGTATGGTTGTTGGTTGTTTGAATGGAATGCAACAAGTTAGGACCATGCAACCTAGGTTTAGGGCTCTCGGATTTTGGTTTGCATGGATCCGTTCTAGCTGCTCTTTGGATTTTGGGACGTTAGAAATGTTGTGTGTTTGGTATGTAGGCTCCCGAAGTGGTCGGTCGAGCTAGATTCCGCGAATTAGGACATAAACCGGACTTAAGAACCAAAACTGCCAGTTCGGGTTCAAAACTGGCTAGTTTTGGTAAAGTGGAAATTTAAGGCCTTTAGAGGCCGAACTGGGTAAAACTCAAAACACAAAAGTTATTCGGAAGGATTTTTCCTAGGGGACAACATGGGCAGAATCCCAAAATGAGACTCCAATGGCCTCCGTTTTTAACAAAACCCGAGGCTGGTCTGCCCAAACCTAAATTACACGTCCAGCCAGTTCAAATAAAAACTGGCACGAATACAAGCGGAACTGGATTTTTTGTAAAACATGAAAGTTTTAGCATTTTTCGAGAGCTACAACTTTTATGAAGATAAGTTTTTCAAATTTGGATTAGATTTTTAAACTAACAGTATTTTACGAAGAGTGTGCAAGGAACCGAAAATTCCTTGCACAGGATTTTCTAAAACTGGTTCAGAAAAATTGTTTTCTTTTCCAAAATCACTGTTTTGACTATGGAAACTGTTCTAAAAGCAGTTTCCAGCCCTAAATGATTTTTATAAAGATCTGTTTCGAAAACATGAATTTTTACAAGCTAAGTTAAGAGTTTGGAATTTTCTTCAACTTTTTCCAAGTTAAAAAGAGAAAATGAGATTTTGTAAGCCAAGTGTTTTCAAGATTTTGTAAGTCAAGGTAAAGCAAAATGAACGTAACAAGCGGTTTCAGTCTTAAATAGTTTGATAAAAATGTTACCCAAAGAAGTAAATTTTTACAAGCAAACTAAAGAATGTTTGAAGATAATTACACAAGATTTTCCAAAAGTAAGGAAATGGAGTTTTAACGTAAAATTGATAATCAAGCCGACTACAGACGGTAACCGGAATTAGTATCCGAGTTACTGGGCTTAGCCCCAAAAGCCCAAGATTTACCATAAAAGGGTGACCATAGTTGACCAAGGGTTGACTAAGGGTTTACCTGATATTTAATTAAGGTTGACCTTAAGGATTACCCAATATAACCCTAAGGGATACCCAAAATATATATAATTGAGCTAGGATTTAAGGGGTGAATGGAGATAACCCAATAATGAGGATGTATGAGCAAAGCCCAAAGGTGGAATGAAGACCCTTAACCCTAATCATAAGATTAAGGGCTTAGCACCAAGAAAAAAGAGGTTATCCAACGTGACCTCATAAGGAATAATCAACATTTGATTATTCTTAATATGGTAAGACGATTAATGGTGACCAAGTAAGATAACAAGTATAGGGGACATACAAGTAAGATTAGACATGAGAATTGGTTAGGGCACCAACACTTCATGATAGGATCCTGATCCTATGCTTTTTCAAATAGCAGGAAGTGACTTGCTGTTACAACCTAAATTGAGGACGCAACATTTGGGACACAGCACGAGAGGTAAGTACAAACCTCACCTGCAGTATGAAAGATAGTATGCTATTTTGAAAAATGCTATCACATGTTTGTGCTATGTTCAACGCGATGCTATGTTTACTAAAGTGCTATATTTGCAAAGAGCCGTGCTTTCAAAAGTATTATATTTGCAAAATGCTATGTTTTCAAAAGTGCTATGTTTGCAAAATGCTTATGTTTTCAAAAGTGCTATATTTGTAAAAAAATATTATGTTTGCAAAAGTGCTATGATTGTAAAAATGCCATGCCATGTTATGAATGAGATGAAAGTATGTTATGATATAGTGACATCATAAGGCATGTTCACTAAAGATAAACAACATGGTAAGAAATCACAAGTAAAGTGTCGTACCAACCTCCCATCAGGTTGAGGGTTATTCATGTTCAAGTTCTGATTATCAACCTCTTGTTGATGTGTGAGGGTATAATCAGTTATGTTTCCCAAAACTGTTAGGGACCTTGCAACCCCTAACTTTATCTGGAGGGCGCGCAATTGGTACGTACACAAGGGGCCCACATGTTAAAGGAAGATAATAAGTTCAAGTTAAAAATGGATGCATAAATGAACATAAATGGTTCATGCATATGTTAGATGATGATTATATGTTTTCAAGATGTCTTAAAATAAAAATGTTTTGTGAGATAAAGTTTGTGCTTACTGGGCGAAAGCTCATTAGTTATGTTTCATACTGTAGGTAAGAAACCTACAGCCTAAATGATGAGCTATGGGCGGACGGTGCGGCGGATGAAGGGCGGTATGGATATCACTACGCATAGATTCCGCATCTTTTTATGAGTTAAGATGTTTTTGTATATATGTATATATTATGAAAAGCAAATTATGTTACGTCGTACGTTTGGTACTAAAGACTTTAACAAACTTTCTATTTCAATATGTATGTAAGATAAGTTTCTATGAGAAAACCTAATGCATATATAAGTATAAAAAAAAAATATTCTCAAATTTTCAAGTCAAGTAAGTTAAGTACGAAAGGTGACGGCCCTACATAGGATGAGGGCGTCACAGCACCTGCTTCTAAGAAGTCTAAAAAGACTAAGAAGCAAAAGGTGGATCCCAAAAAGGTTAAGTGTTTTCACTGTGGGAAGAAAGGACATTTCAAGAAGGATTGCCGATAATACCTGTTTATGCTAAAGCAAAAAGGTAATTTCGATGTCTTGTATCTTGAGGGTTGTTTAATGGAAGAATCTAAGAACAATTGGGTTATAAATTCTGGAGCTACTAACCATGTTTGTATTTCTCTGCTAGGGTTCAAGGTAACGAGAAGTGTGCATGAGGAGGACTTCACGTTAAGAACCAATGATGGGACGTTGGTGTGAGCTGAAGTAGTGGGAGAAGTGCATCTCTATTTTGATGAATTTAGGTTTATTTTTTTGAGACATTATTTTTATGTTCCTAGTTTCAAGAGGAACTTAATTTCGGTAGCTTATTTGATTAAAGATTCTTATTCAGTTTCTTTTAATAATAAAGTTGTTATTAGGAAAAACAATTCTCTTATCTGTAATAGATAGATGCATGGAAATTTTTATTTTATCAAACTTAAGATGCACTTACTGCTTGATACAGAATTTGATAAGAACTCTAAAAGACATAAGTCTTTTCACTCTAACAAATCATATCTTTGACATTTATGACTTGATCACATAAGCCTTGACAGAATTCAAAGGATGGTAGAGGAGGAATGCTTTGACTTGTACGAGGTTAAACCTTGGCTACAATGCGAATCCTGTTTGGAGAGCAAGATGACTAAACGGCACTTTGCTGCCAAGGATGGTCGTGTTGAGGAACTTTTAGAACTAGTGCATATGGATGTTTGTGGTAACATGAACATAGAAGCACGTGATGGGTATGAGTATTATATCACTTTTATTGATGATTACTCAAGGTATGGATATGTCTATTTGATGACCCGCAAAAGCGAAGCCTTTGACAAGTTCAAAGAATTTCAGGCTGAAGCGGAGAAACAATTAGGCAAGTCCATTAAGGCACTTCGATCGGATCGAGGTGGGGAATACCT